>CM038682.1:474183843-474783843 GCA_021605205.1 Aegilops longissima
GAGGTAGTCCTCGATCCAAACCGCAGGATCTGTTGTGCCATCGTATGATTCGATGTTTACGGGTTTGAAACCCTCGGGATTTGATGATCCATCACTCGTCTGCGTGAAGCATAGTGGTGTGCGGCGCCAAGATTGAGCTATATCACGACGCAGCTCAAATGAGCTTTGTTCATCAGTAGTTCGCCCGCCGAATTGCTGTATCCGCGTGACGGTTATCGTCGCGGTCGTGGGCGCCCACGCGATCAAGTAGATCGATCTTGTTTGCCTTGCCTTGTCCTCCAATATGTCTCGCAGGTCCGCGCGCTTTCCCCCGCCTTGGTATTTTTTCGAGCGACGCCGGTGTGCGGCTTGAATGGAGGGTCCGAGGCTCTTCCGTCATGTCCCACGGGTGGCTGGTCGGCCGTGATCATGCGCCGGTGATGTAGGTTTGGGTGCTGCTTCCTCTAATTGGGGCAGCAGCCCATGCTTTGGGTATCTCTTGGAGGGGCGCTCGAGTTCAGACTTTTCGCTGCAAGGACTTCACCATCTGTCTGCCTAGCAAGTCTTGGTCAGCTCTAAGCTGCTGCTGCTTTTTCTTGAGGCTGCTTGCCGTGGCCATAAGCCCGCGCTTGAAACGCCTCCTGTTCAAGGGATCTCAGCACGACAAATTCGCTGTCGCCGAGGCTTGCCTCATCTTCGGAGGGAGGCATATAATTATCGCCCTCCACCTCCCCTCCCGCCGCCTATCATGAGGGCTGGCTTCTCCTCCCGTGATGAATCCTGCCGAGGGGGTTGTCTTCGACCGTCCGGATGTTATTATCTCCGTGCCGGAATCACCTTTTTTGCTGTGGCGGATTTAGAGCGGCGCCACGACGCCGGGCGCTCGGCTGTTTCTTGAGGGGTCATCCTCCGCTGTTCCATCGCTGCTCCCATCCTTTGGGATGTCCACCATGTATATGTCGATGACGAGGTGGCCTCCAAAGGCCTCGTAGGGCGCTGGTTCTGGACGCTCAAAGATCGCCGCCCATACCATCGATGTCTTCGAGTCGAGTCGAGCATGTCGGTTAAATCATCGACAGTGGCTACAAAGTGGGTGGGTGGGCGCTGAATTTCTTCGTCGTCCAAGATCTCAACCTTCCCGACCGTAGTCCGCCAGGCTCTCCGATAAAGAGAGAGACTTTAGTGAATTCAGGATGCCGCCAAAGGGCGGTGCCGAAAGATGTCCGCGCAGTGAACTCCATAACCGCGCCCAATTGGATTCGATTGGCAGGGGCGCGAGGGTTCGAGTCCGAGAGGAGTCCGCACCTTGGAGTCACGGCTTCTCGCAGCGACAGGATGGAGTTCGCTTAATCGCCAGAGATCGAGCCCCGAGGCGTGTCCAGCCACTCGCCCTCGATCGGCGGAGTCGGCCCGAGCTAAGGGTCGGAGGGACGCTGGTGCGCCTCCGTGGCACTCGCTCGCGGCATCGCTAGATCGCGCCCATCGAGACAAGGCGCGCGCTTGTTGTGGCTCAATCCGTCAAGATCAAGTCTCCGCGATGTCGCCCATGTAGTTCAAACTCCCAAATCTGACCCGATGGCCAGGGGCGAAGCCGACCGCTTCCAGATGGCCAAGTGAATTGCCCGCAGGCAAAGCCGCCGAATACGAAGATCTGTCCGGGAGAAAAGTCTCACCGACGCGCCATTGTTGATGATCAAGGAGCCATCGGGCCTAAGGATGACGCAAGACAGAGGAACTCTCAATGAAAGCACAAATGTCGGTGTCAAAACCGCGGATCTCGGTAGGGGGTCCCAACTGCAAGGCCTAGCCGGATGGTAACAGGAGACAAGGGACACGATGTTTTTACCTGTGTTCGGCCCTCTCGATGGAGGTAAAACCCTACCCCGCTTGATTAATATTGATGATATGGGTAGTACAAGAGTGGATCTACCACGAGACCAGAGGGGCTAAACCCTAGAAGCTAGCCTATGATATGATTGTTGTTCGTCCTACGGACTAAAGCCCTTCGGTTTATATAGACACCAGATAGGGTTAGGGTTACACAGAGTCGGTTACAATGGTAGGAGATCTACATATCCGTATCACCAAGCTTGCCTTCCACGCCAAGGAAAGTCCCATCCGGACACGGGACGAAGTCTTCAATCTTGTATCTTCATAGTCCAGGAGTCCGGCCAACAGTGATAGTTCGGCTATCCGGACACCCCCTAATCCAGGACTTCCTCAGAATCCAAGGCGATGGTAAAGACCTATTATACCGGTCTGAAGACGACGAATCTAGCAGAGGTGGGACCCATGGGGCCTGACGGGGAGGAAGTCCCCACTAGCAATGCATACAAAATTGTAATGCCTGCGATGCGATTCTTGTAGAAGGATCGCACACTAGACACCTTGATAGCCAGGTGATATGTCTCCAATGTATCTATAGTTTTTTATTGTTCCATACTATTATATTATATGTTTTGGATGTCTACATGCATTAATATGCTATTTTGTATTATTTTTGGGACTAACCTATTAACCTAGAGCCTAGTGTCAATTTCTGTTTTTTCCTTGTTTTTGAGTTTCGCAGAAAAGGAATACCAAACGGAGTCCAAACGGAATGAAACCTTCGGGATGATTTTTCAAGGACCAGAAGACACCTGTTGGACTTGGACTCCAAGTCACAAGACCTTGGTGTAGACGACAAGCCACAAGGGCGCACCCAAGGTGGGGTCGCGCCCCCTGCCTTGTGGCGTACTCCAATACCTCCTGACCTAATTCTTCGTCCTATATATTCACATATATTCCCAAACCACCAGAAGTATCCACGAAAACATTTTTTCCACCGCCGCAACCTTCTCGCTCCGTGAGATCCCATCTAGGGGCCTTTTCCGCATCTCACGGAGGGGATTCGATCACGGAGGGCTTCTATATCAACTCTACTGCCCTTCCGATGAAGCGTGAGTAGTTTACCACAGACCTACGGGTCCATAGCTAGTAGCTAGATGGCTTCTTCTCTCACTTTGATTCTCAATACCATGTTCTCCTCGATGTTCCTGGAGATTTATCCGATGCAATCTTCTTTTGCGGTGTGTTTGTCGAGATTCGATGAATTGTGCAGTTATGATCAGCTTATTTATGGATTTTATTTGAATCTTCTCTGAATTCTTTTATGCATGATTTGGTACTTTGTAATTCTCTTCGAACTATCGGTTTGCACTAGTGCAGGATGCTGCTAACGCGACACTACGATCAGAGACCCTTCGACGAAACTGTGTGCGATGCAATAATCGCAAACGGTGGTGTAAAAACTGGCCAAAAGGTGCAAAACATTTATGGATGAAGAATGCATCAAACACGTTCAGATTTTAGTTGCGCAAAGCGATGCAGGGCATACGGTTCAGTTCAATTAACTGTTTGCGATGAGGAGGAACAAAATAAACGGGCAGCCAGATGAAGGTGTGGGCCATATACAGCATACAATTCACTCAGATGAACTGTTTGTGATTAGACAACACAAAAGAAACGGTCAGCCAGATCAAGGTGTGTGCGATATAAGGCATGCGGTTCACTCAGATGAACTGTTTGCGTTGAGATAAGAGAACAAAAACAGTTCAACTTAACAAGATGTGTGTGATACACGGCAAACAGTTCTGTAATCGGAAACGTGTGCGAAGACCAATAACAACACAGACGATTACAGCTAACAAGTTGTGCGTGTTGTGAGCAAATGATTGCTGGTATACATTTGGGAGTGATTGGTGAAAACATCACCGACGGGTTCCATTGTTTAGTCCATGTGCGATGTGATTTTCTTTGTCCGCACAACATATACGCTCTATCCACAGAGCATCAACATATATACTTAAAAGGACAGTATTGCATAACCAAATTAAGCATACAATTACACAAGTGACTACACACATAACATTTCCACACACCAAAGTAAGCAATTACATGCATACTAAACTAGGATAAACGAGGATCTAATCATCTACTTATTGTTGTGACGACGCTTGCCATTGCTCTGCTTCCGGCGGGATCCCTGGCCGTTTTGGGGAAGGGGGCACTTCCTCATGTCAACGATCCGCCTGTACATGTCGTATCTCATGTATGCCTCCTTGGCCGCGTACACGACGTGAGATTTGTCGAGTTTCTCCATCCAGGCCGAGTGCCAGGCACACTTGTCCTTGTTGCACGAATCCTTCATTGCTCCATAGTAGTGGTCGATGAGGGCCTCGGCTAGGTGAACCAGTGAGTCCTTCTCATGCTCCTTGCTGCCCCAGATCTTGTATTGGCCCTGGATGTCGACAAGATTCTGGCAGGCGATGCCCGAATTCTCGAGCGCCTTTACATGTTGGTGATGTCCACCGTAGTGAACATGTAGTGAGGGATGTTGACAAACCTAGCGAAATGCTCGCACATCTGGGCGACGGCGACCTTGGGACGAACCCGGCACGAGCGCGGGTGTACTCAAGGTCGAACCCGACCACTTTGTACTTCTCTTAGGCAAGAAACAGCTCCATGATGTGGATGGGGTGCTCCACCCAGACCGGGTCGCTGGTGTACGCCACCGAGAGGTCCATGAACCTTGTGTGGGTGTCCACCACGACACGCATGGTGAACTTGTCACATCCCTAGCTTTACCTTGCACTAGGCTAGCACTTGTCTGTTGCGTCAAGTTAAATTTTATGTAAAGCTGAAATGGGGATTGATCAAACCCTAAGACCAGAAAGAATTCAAATAGGTTCAAATAAAATCTTTTTAAACAACCCGAAATGCCTTTGAAAATGTTCATGATTTCTGATAAAGGTGAAAACCTCTGCCAAAAGTGATGAGCATATTTCTTGGCCATTTATGGATTTTTGAGTTAAATCATATTGTATTTGAATTGGAGCATTTAATGCCTATAAATATTTTAAATGCTTCAATACTTCTGAAAACAATTGGGGGCTGTTGGAAATAATTCAAATAGTGCCCACAATTATTTTCAGGATTTTACAAAATGAGTTAGTATTTTACTAATTCAAAACAGATCAAAATAATTAGAAAACAGAAAATAAAAGAGAGGGAGAGAAAAAACCGGGCACTTACCTGGCGGCCCAGCAGAGGCCCAGCCCACTGGCCTCTGCCAGTCATCACTTACCTCCCGCCAGGAGGACAATGCGTGTGGCTGCCGCGCGCGACCACGCGCCTTGCCGCCTCCTGCTTGCCGTCGAGCCCCTGGACGCGTGGATGAACGCCCCGGTGTCGTCCCGATCTGCCCGACCTCTCTCACTCTGCCCCTGCTCTCTCCCTCGCTCCCTAGACGCTATGGCCGACGCAGCCACGAGCTCGCCGTTGACGTAGCCGCAGCCACCGTCGCCCTGTCGCCACCCCGACCTATCCACGGGTACCGCAGACGTCCACTTCACCGAACAGACTGAGCCCCTGGCGCTCGCTCGTCACGAACACGATGCACCGAGCTCATCCCCAACCGCCGTCGCAGGAGATCCCCCTCGTCGCCCTGCTCAGCTCCGACCGCCCCCGACCTCGTGGTCTGCTCCGCCGAGATCGCCGTGATCCATGCTCCGTCATCCCCCTCTCCATTATGCCCCTCCTGCACCGCACGCACCGCACCAAGCTCGCCCGCACATGCCGCCTCCTGTGCTCGCCGCTGACGTGACTCCGGCCACACAATGGCCTGGCCGTAATGTCCACCGCACTCACCGCGCCGCGTGGAGCACGTAGGAGCTAACCCCGCGCCTCCACGCTCGTCGTAGCGATGACCCCAAGCTCGCCTGAGCTCCGGCAGCCGCCAAAGTCATCGCCGGTGACGCTCCCGGCCACCACCTGACCAACCACCACCACCACTCGATGCGGGGGAGTGCCCGCATCATGTAGATGGCCTCCACCGTCCATTTGGTCGCCAGAGTGTGAATCCCCCCGCGCGTCGCTGCGCGGCGCTAAAAACCGGTGGTTAGCCCCGGTTTGACCAGGGGTTTGACCTCTCCTGGCTCAATGATAGGTGGGGCCCCGCCCTGCTAATTAACCTAGGTGCGGCGGAGTGCCCGCATCATGTAGATGGCCTCCGCCGTCCATTTGGTCGCCGGAGTGTGAATCCCGCGCCCCTCCGCCGCGTCTGCTGCCGGCGGCCGCTTAAAACCGGTGGTTAGCCCCGGTTTGACCAGGGGTTTGACCTCCCCTGGCTCAATGACAGGTGGGGCCCCGCCCTGCTAATTAACCTAGGTTAGAGCTAACCAAATTTAGTTAGTTCAGTTAACCACTGACACGCGGGACCCACTGGTCAGTTTGACCTGGACTGGCTCCGTTGACCGCTGACATCATAGTGACGTAATGCTGATGCAATAAAGCATTTTCTGGATTTAGCTTATTTTAAATAACCAGGAAATTCCAGAATATGTTATAAACATTAGAAAATCATAGAAAATCAACCATAACTCCAAATGAAATAATTTATACATGAAAAATGATCAGAAAAATCCAATCTATCCATATGTACCATTTGCAGGCATGTTTGGATAACCTAAGGTTGCTTTATATGACAATTTGCATAATTGGCATTTAAATAATCACATATGGAGTTTGAATTTGAACCTTTAGTTCAAGCCATCTTCATTTAATCTGGTTGCTAGTTGCATTAGCTCAATAAACATCATATTGCGATGTCACATTCACGCATCATAGTGTTGCATTACATTGATTGTGTTTCCCCTCGTTTGCCGGTGATTGTCCCCTCTCAGTAGACGTGGTTCCGACGATGAGTTCAGTGACACTGATGAAGAAATATACTATCTTCAGAAGTGCCAGGCAAGCAAAAACCCCTTGTTCATTCCGATACAATCCCACTCTCTCGCTTCTGCTCTCTTTTACTGCATTAGGACAACAATGATTCAACTGTTACATGTTGTGGTAGTTGAACCCCTTTCTTCTGCATGACCTGTCTTTGCCACAGTAAATAGATGAAACCCACTAGCATGAGTAGGAGTTGTTTGAGCCTTGATGTGCCTACTCATTCATGCTTGTTGTCATGCTTGCTACTGCTTAGAGTTGAGTCAGGTCTGATTCAACTCGGATGAATTGGAATGTGGTGGACATGTCTCACTGTTGAGAGCTAAGTGTGTGAATACGATTTGGTAAAGGTAGCGGTGAGAGGCCATGTAGGAGTACATGGTAGGTTGTCTCATTGAAACCGTCCTCAGGAACTGAGTTTTGTATTTGTGATCCATGAACAGTTACTACCACACATTGGGTTCCAGTAACTCACCCCTCTTAGCTTATTAATCGCCTCGATCTCTGTCCAGGAGTTGCAACTAGTTTCTGGTGTTTGTAGGATATGTGTTGGGGGCCGTGTGTAGCGCTGAACCTAGGGGTGGGCTATGATGTGGTAGAGACACGAGGCACGGTGTACCGAGACGCCTGTTTGGTTCCTCGGGAACCCTGCTCTCATTGTTTGGGGCCGTGAGTGAAACACCGGCCGGATCTCCTTGCGGATGGAACCCGAATAGGTGATACACCTGGACTAGAGACTTGTGTGGTTAGTCAGGTCATGGCCGACTCCCTCGCTAGGCATCTTCTTGAAGGTTGCCGAGATACATGATGTGTACATGGTGGTGATTGGCAAGAGCATGTGTGAAGAAGTACACCCCTACAGGGTTATACATCATCTATTCGAATAGCCGCGTCCGCGGTAAAGGACTTCTGGGTTGCCCATACAGTTCATAGACTAGTGAAAGTGGATACTCTAAAATGCGCAAGATAAGCGTGAGTGCTATGGATAACGTTCTCGTAGGGAGACGGGAGCGGATGCATAGTGGAGTATTGATTGGTGAATATGTGGACTCGTGTCCGCCACTCCAAAAGAGTTACTTGCAGTCATAGTTCAGGATAGCCACCGAGTCAAAGCTGGCTTGCAGCGGTTAAACTCCACCACCCCTTTGTTGATACTGATGCATATGTAGCTAGTTCTGATGTAAGTCTTGCTGGGTACATTTGTACTCACGTTTGCTTAATTTATGTTTTTGCAGAGAGACTTCTGTCTCACTAGTAGTTCAGCGTGGACTTCAACGTTTAGCATGTCACCTCAGCTACGATCTTGTGCCCTCGGCAGGGTGTTCTAGATAGTCCGGCTTCTCAGCCTTTTCATTTGTAGTTGTCTGTACTCAGAGAAGTTAAGCTTCCGCATGTGCTTATTGCTTGTATGACTTGAATGCCGGGTCAACAGACCCATGTTTGTAATATCTGGCTCCTTGGAGCCTAATGAATAAATACTTTGAGTCATATAGTTTTGTTGTGGTGCCATGTTGTATTTGCACATATCGAGCATATTGTGTGTATGTTAATGAAATGCTTGGTATGTGTGGGATCCGACAACCTAGTTGTTTATTCTTTGTAGCCTCTCTTACCGGGAAATGTCTCCTAGTGCTTCCACTGAGCTATGGTAGCTTGCTACTGCTCCGGAACATTTAGGCTGGCCGGCATGTGTCCTTCTTTGTTCCTGTGTCTGTCCCTTCGAGGAAATGTCACGCGTTGTTCCTTTAAGTCCTTGTAGCTTGCTACGACTTGGGTTCATACGTTGATGACCGACACCTTCGTTGTTGGGTCATGTATGCTTGTCCCTGTAAGTTAGTGCCACTTTGTGTTTATGACTAGTCATGTCGGCCCGGGTTCTCTGTCATATGGATGCTAGCAACACTATCATATACGTGAGCCAAAAGGCGCAAACGGTCCCGGGCCAGGTAAGGTGGCACCCGTGGGAATACCGTGCGTGAGGCCGCAAAGTGATATGATGTGTTACATGCTAGATCGGTGTGACTTAGTATCGGGGTCCTGACAGGATATCTTTTTGTGTGTGTGTTCAAGTAAGATGCTATCTTCATCGGTTGGTCCTCATGATCTGTTGTTGGACCTATTATCTTATCCAATCTTTCATTTGACTGTGGGCTATCGTCAATTCAAATCAGAACCAAGGATGTTCGTAATGTTGTCTTACTCGTGGTTGTTTCCTCGAGCATACACTGTTATATCTTTTGTTTTGACCAATGCTATTGCCTTGTTCACATAGTTGTGGAATTCCATTCTCATGGAAATATGGATGAATTGTTGTTGAGCCCATTGGCAATATTTTTATCTCCTCCATGATTCATGTGAAGGAAATATGCCCTAGAGGCAATAATAAAGTTATTATTTATTTCCTCATATCATGATAAATGTTTATTATTCATGCAAGAATTTTGTTAACCGGAAACATAATACATGTTTGAATACATAGACAAACATAGTGTCACTAATATGCCTCTACTTGACTAGCTCGTTAATCGAAGATGGTTAAGTTTCCTGGCCATGGATGAGTTGTCATTTGATTAACGGGATCACACTATTAGGAGAATAATGTGATCGACTTGACCCATTCCGTGAGCTTAGCACTTGATCATTTAGTATGTTGCTATTGCTTTCTTCATGACTTATACATGTTCCTATGACTATGAGATTATGCAACTCCCGTTTACCGGAGGAACACTTTGTGTGCTACCAAACGTTACAACGTAACTGGGTGATTATAAAGGTGCTCTACAGGTGTCTCCGATGGTACTTGTCGGGTTGGCATATTTAGAGATTAGGATTTGTCACTCCGATTGTCAGAGAGGTATCTCTGGGCCCTCTCGGTAATGCACATCACTATAAGCCTTGCAAACATTGTGACTAATGAGTTAGTTGCGAGATGATGTATTACGGAACAAGTAAAGTGACTTGCCGGTAACGAGATTGAACTAGGTATTGAGAGACCGACGATCAAATCTCGGGCAAGTAACATACCGATGACAAAGGGAACAACGTATGTTGTTATGCGGTTTGACCAATAAAGATATACGTAGGATATGTAGGAGCCAATATGAGCATCCAGGTTCCGCTATTGTTTATTGACCAGAGACGTGTCTCGGTCATGTCTAGATAGTTCTCGAACCCGTAGGGTCCGCAAGCTTAAAGTTAGATGACGATCGGTATTATGAATTTTGTGTTTTGATGTACCGAAGGTTGTTCGGAGTCCTAGATATGATCACGGACATGACGAGGAGTCTCGAAATGGTCGAGACATAAAGATTTATATATTGGATGACTATGTTCAGACACTGGAATGGTTTCGGGGAGTTTCGGACATATACCGGAGTACCGGGGGGTTACCGGAACCCCCCGGGGAGACTAATGGGCCTATTGGGCCCTAGTGGAGATGAGGAGGGGCGGCCAAGGGCAGCTGCGCACCCCCTTCCCCCCAGTCCGAATTGGACAAGGAGGGGCGGCGGCGCCCCCCTTTCCTTTCCCCCTCTCTCTCCTTCCCTTTGCTCTCCTACTCCCACTTGGAAGGGGGGAGTCCTACAACCGGTGGGAGTAGGACTCCTCATGAAGCGCCTAGGAGGCGGCCCCTCCCTCCTCCACTCCTTTATATACGGGAGGGGGCACCCCTTGAGACACAACAATTGATCTCTTGATCTCTTAGCTGTGTCGGTGCCCCTCCACCATATTCCACCTCGATAATATTGTAGCGGTGCTTAGGCGAAGCCCTGCGTCGGTAGCATCATCATCACCGTCACCACGCGGTCGTGCTGACAGAACTCTCCCTCAAAGCTCGGCTGGATCGGAGTTCGAGGGACGTCATTGAGCTGAACGTGTGCTGAACTCGGAGGTGCGTACGTTCGGTACTCGAATCGGTCGGATCGTGAAGATGTACGACTACGTCAACCGCGTTGTGCTAACGCTTCCGCTTTCGGTCTACGAGGGTACGTGGACACACTCTCCCCTCTCTTTGCTATGCATCACCATGATCCTGTGTGTGCGTAGGAATTTTTTTGAAATTACTACGTTCCCCAACATCATGATGAACATTAAAGCTAGCATTGGAAACTTTGTAAGCATTGCCTTCATGTTCCCCTCATGAGGTATACGTTTTGATGAAAGAAGTGACTTCGTCTAATTCACGTGCACTTGTTGTAAGTTGCGGCCGTGAATTTGAGAAAGCTTGTTTTTGCTTCCTCTGGAATCATCCCAAGTTAGTCACGCATATGTGCGAAGTACTCTATGGTTTGATAGGTTGGCCGCCGCCACTCCATATGTGTTTCCTAGCACACCAAGCCACTGATTTATTTGCTTAAGGAAAAGGAGTTTGTTGTGTTAAATCTAGATCATGCACAAGACTTCGATATCCTCGATGATGGTTCCCAACCAGAACTCGGTAGTGTTTGTTGTAAGACTTCAACGGGGTCATGCTTGTCTTGGACAGCGTGTTCACATGTATGTAGCAGAACTGGCTCATGTTTTGGAGCTTGCTATCATAGTTCATTTCCCGAGAATCTCGCAACGTTATCTCGTTGATTTGTGTTGCAATTCTTCTTTTTAGACATGTTGAGTCTGAAGTATCCTGTTACTAACCAGATCTGAATCTCAGGCAGATATGATGGTTGGAACATTCCAACATTTGCATTTTTTTCCTAGCTTGCACCGCCATTGTGCCATTTTCCCATGGGCTGCCCTTCTCAGTAATTGCTGTTCAAGATCATCTTCAAAGGTGGTTGTCAGTGTCAAAACCGGCGGATCTCGGGTAGGGGGTCCCGAACTGTGCGTCTAAGGAGGATGGTAACATGAGGCAAGGGACACGGTGTTTACCCAGGTTCGGGCCCTCTCCATGGAGGTAATACCCTACTTCCTGCTTGATTGATCTTGATGAATATGAGTATTACAAGATTTGATCTACCACGAGATCATAGAGGCTAAACCCTAAAAGCTAGCCTATGGTATGATTGTTGTTGTCCTACGGACTAAACCCTCTGGTTTATATAGACATCGGAGGGGTCTAGGGTTACACAGAGTCGGTTACAACAGAAGGAGATCTACATATCCATATTGCCAAGCTTGCCTTCCACGCCAAGAGAGTCCCATCCGGACACGAGACGAAGTCTTCAATCTTGTATCTTCATAGTCCAGCAGTCCGACCAAAGGATATAGTCCGGCTGTCCGGATACCCCCTAATCCAGACTCCTCAAGAGCTCCCTGAACCAGGCTTCAATGACGATGAGTCCGGTAGCAGATTGTCTTCGCATTGCAAGGCAGGTTCCTCCTCGAATACTCCTTAGAAGATCTTGAACACAAGGATAGTGTCCGGCTCTGCAAAACAAGATCCACATTCCACCGTAGAGAGAATAATATTCACAAAACCGACCTACTGACGTATTTGATACCATGACATCATGCCATGGCCCGGTTATTATCGAACCATGTTTTTCAACCAGCCTTGGCGCATATCGCGAGGCGGTTTCCTTGGCACGTCTTGTCGAAGTAGAGATAGTGTCCCCTTATCACGGGATTCTCATCAATACGGACGTGGGTAACCCAACCGCGCCATCAATTACGGCGCTTGGGGATCAAGCGAGTTTTACTAGGCAAGTGGGGGCGCATAGCTTCGTCCGCCTTCATAAAGGGATAAGGACTTCACCTTTTTCACCCACGCCTTCTACCCTCTCGCATATCCATTCTTGCGCACTCGAGCTCCAATGCCCAAGCTTGCACCTTTTCCCCTCAAACCGCTCCAATCATGTCTGGAGTGGGAGGCAAGTGGATGAAATCCTCCGTCATGGAGGAGGACATCAAGAAGCTGCGGGGAGCCGGATACTTGGCCGCGGACATCGTGCACCGGCTGCCCGACGTGGGGCAGATCGTCCCTACCCCGGAACCTTGCGAGAGGGTAGTCTTCCTCACCCACTTCGTCCATGGACTGGGATTTCCTCTCCACCGATTCGTCCGCGGCCTCATGTTCTACTACGGGCTGGACTTCCATGACCTGGCCCCGAACGTCATCCTCAACATCTCGGTGTTTATCGTCGTGTGCGAGGCCTTCCTCCGCATCCAGCCCCACTTCGGCCTGTGGCTGAAGACCTTCAATGTCAAGCCGAAGGTTGTAGGCGGCCAGTAAGCGGAATGCGGCGGCACCATGGTGGGCAAAATGCGCAATGTCACATGGCTCGAGGGCTCCTATGTGGATACCATAAAGGGGTGGCAATCGGGGTGGTTCTACATCACCGAGCCGCGCGACACTAACTGGGTGGCGGCCCCCGAGTTCCGATCCGGAATCCCCACGCGGCTCACCTCCTGGAAAGAGAAGGGCCTGTCCTGGGGTAACCCGGTAGAGCTGGCCGGACTCCAAACCTGCATCAGGAACATGATGAAAAGGAAAATCAAGCTTGTCAACGTGGTCCAGGTCATGCTCTTCTGCCGGATCCTCCCGTGTCAACAACGGGTATTCAATTTGTGGGAGTTCGACCCAGCCGAGCACCAGACGCTGCAGGAGCTTTTCGACACAACACACAAGGACGTCTGGAAGGTGCTATTTAAAGGCGCCGAGGTACCTCCTCCCCTTACCGAGGACCGCGGGCTCAGCGCAAAGCGCCGCGCCAATCCGGTAGGTTTTCACACATCACAAGATGTTTAGTTTCCTTAGTTTAATCCTATGCAGGATCTAAGCCCTCATGCCTATGACAGGACTGGGTGGAGACGGCCGAGCGGATTGACTGCCCAGCCCCCCTGCCCGAAGATCCAGCAGACGCTCTCCGACGGAGATCTTGACTCGGCACCTTACGAGGTGCCAGCGAGACGGCCAAGAAGAAGGCCACGGGACCGGCGTGGTCTCCGCGAAGGTTTTGTTGGACTCATCGTCCGAACACTCTGAGGCGCACTCCTCCCATGATGACGAGGAGGAAGAGGAAAGTTCTCCCCCAGCCGGGGGAGACAAGAAAAGGAAGGCCGCCCCAACCAAGGAGGCCGAAGGGTCCAAGAAAGGAAGGACCCTCCTTCCGGACTGCTCCACGACGCTGCCCACAGCGACGACGAGTGGTTGCCCAGGGACAAGCCCCTGGCGAAGTCATAAGTATCCGGATACCATAATAATTCTTGATATATTTTATCGCACTGCTTCTCATCACGCCGAACATGATTATGCAGTCCGTCCCGAGCCCATATCGACGTATCTTCGTCGGATGGTTCTTTGGACCCGTCGGATATGAATAGTGATTCACTTCCGACCGCCTCCACCCCTCGCCCTACGGACAACGCCGAGGTGTTGTCTCAAAGGGCACCGAGCCGGGGGGAGGTAGTCCTGGAGGCGCCTCAAGGCGACACTCCGGACCCTGGGCGCAAAGGGAGCAAGACTCCCATGGGCTCCGAGTTTGGCCTCCAGCCGAACACCGCGCCGGAACCTTCAGTGGTTCCGGACTCTGTCAGGCGACCCCCTGCGAAGAGGGGCAAGCCGCCCGTGCCGGTGACCTCTGTCCATCCAGAGGCACCGGACAACTTGCTGGAAGCGCTCCAAGGCGCTTCCATCGACGAAGAGCACCGCACTATCATGAGTGCGGTGATGGAGAAGGTTCAGTCCGCCAAAAGCGGACTAACTGAAGCTTGCGCCAGCCTCCTAATAGGCTTTGAGGTAAGTAATTAAATTATAGGGAAATATCACCGCATAGACAGTAGCCCCTGATGCTCTGTTTGGCGTTTCACGGAGAAAAGCCGAATAGAGCATCGAATAAAAATCGCAGGAGTCTAATTATAGTATGTCTATGTGAATCTGCAGGCTTCCCTGCTGGCCGCTGCTGCACGTACTACGGAGGTGGCCACACTACAGCAGGACCTTGAGCGATCCAAGGAAGAGCTCGGCCTTGCCAAGAGGAAGCTCGAGGAGAACAAAGGTAAGCAATACCTTGTCAATATGAAAAAAGAAAGAATTGGTTGCAGAATAATAGGATCATCATGAATTTTGCCAGGGGCCACGACCGAAGTGGCGACCCTCAAGAAGGCGTTGTCCGAGGCCGAAAACAAAGCGGCCAAGGAGCGCACTGAGCGAGAAAGACACGAAGCCCGGGTAGGTGAGGTGCAGCAAGAGCTCCAGGTGCTCGTCAAGAAGCATGAGTCCCTGGAGCTTGACTCGAGGACGCGAGAGTCCGAGCTTGCCCAGGCCCCCGAATGTGCAAAAAATGCCAAGGCCGAAGCCCATAAGGCCCTCCAGGAAGTTGAGGCGGTGAAAAGATAGCGGCGGTAAGGCATTCATTATGCAAAGTAGGCATGCGAAAGAAAATTTCCTTTACTTACTCGAGTTCGGAGCTCTCCGGAGCGTTCGCAGATCTGCCCGTGGTGTCTCGACGCGCGGAGTTCTACCGGGCCAAGGAGGGAAGCTCGATGGAGAAGTTGTTCTGGTCTCAGATATCTTTGGGACCGAACACCCGATGCCCGTGAGCGACCAGCTGAAGCAACTGGTTGAGCTCCACAAGGCGGACGAACAGGCCATGAGGGGCCTTATAGTCCGGATGTGTCCTGGCGATTCCCTTCCCAACAGCTACTTCGTCCTGGTGAGGCGGCTTGTAGATGCCTGCCCACGGCTGGAAGTTGTCAAGCGGTCCGTCTGCATCGAAGGTGCACGCAGGGCTCTTGCCCGTGCAAAGGTGCACTGGGCGAAGATGGACGCCGAAAAGCTGGTGAAGGAGGGGCCACCGCAGGGCAAGGAGCATCGCCACCCCGAAATGTATTATGAAAGTGTCCTGAAGGGTGCCCGTCTCGTGGCGGACGAATGTACCAAAGATGTAATCTTTGAATGAACTTGCTCATGTGATCCTTGTATTTATGAAAACTAGTTCATGTTCGTTATGCAACGCTTTTGTGTTTAAAATATTACCTTTTGTGCGGCCGTTTATAAATTCTGAGAGTTGCTAGTCGTCGGCTTCTGCCCCCATGCAACTAGTGCTTGGGTGTTCGGGATAAATCTGAGCACTCTTTTTCCCATTCTTCGGTCCTTCGAGGGAGGTGTTCAGCGCAACGAACTAGGCAATCGGACTATAATGCTTTATCGCTCTCACTTAGTGTCACACCCTGATTTTCATGCCACTACACTTAAGCTAACAATCATGATAAAAATGTGGTTTTACAAAAACTTTTGAGTGATTTGGACCTTGCCTTGATTGGTTTTTGTCTGCTGTTTACAAGTGCTCTAAAAATCAAATAAATCCTCCAACTCCTATACTTCATATCCTTGCTCCAAACTCTTGAACCAATGATCATGCCATGTGTATAGGACATAAAAATAATTTCTTGCAAAAATAATTTGGCCAAATAGTATTTTCAAAATTAGTTTTCAAAACCCCTAAATTGAGGTTTGCCTTTGCAAGTACTTAATTATGGGCAGTAAAAATCTTTCCAAAAATATATTTGACTCCTATTAGATATAATATACCCAGAAAACACAAAATATAATTTTAAAAGTTCTTTTCCTATTTTATTTAAAGGCTTTTTCTTAAGTCCAGAAATGGTCTTTAATAGGTTAAAATTATTTTAATGCTTTAAAAATATTTGGGAAAAACCTAGGGAAACTCAGTGGACATATACTGTCCATATATAAGAGTTTCAACACATGGTCATGTTCAAAATATTGGTCAAATCCCTCAAAAACCCTTTCTGGATATTTCAAGCTTTTGAAATATTTACAAAGGAAATATTCTCCAAAAATTCCAAGGAAATTCTAGCATGTCACATATGACATTTTGATGATCTTCACAAGTATCATGTCATGGAGAATAGTATAACCCCATGAAATCCCCTCAAAACCATTTCTGTCCATTTTGAAGTTTTAGCAACTTTACATTTCCAAACATGTCCAAATGTTCTCAAACCTTGTGAACATGATCAAACGGTCTAATCATTCATCTAGACCAAATGGCACAAGTTGGAGAAAATGTTATATTGATCAAAGTGCCCCAAAACCCTTCCTGTCCAGAACCAAATTTGAACAACTCTACATTGCCAAGTGTGTCCTTTTGATCTGAATTTTTTGGACATGTTCAAATCCCCAAATGATGACACTACACCAAGTGGTGCATCAAGGAGAATGGTTTTTCATGACTAGATCTTGGAAACCCCATTTCTGTTGATTTCTAGGGTTTACAAAAGTTGCACTGTCAACTTTGCCCAAATGAGCTTAAATTTGATGGAACACACTATTTCTAAGTGCCATTCCATCCTGTTAATTCTCATGGCAAGTGGAATGAATTTTCTTGCCCAAACCAACAACAAACACCTTCTGCCAATTTTCCAAAATCATCATTTTGACCTCTTCCACTAATCTCCATGAGCCCAAGTTTTTACCACAGCTGAACCTGATCACCAGCAACCTCCAGTAACCCTCCCCTGGCCATTTCTCAATGATTAAGGGGTGAAACACCCCATTTACCTTCCTGGACAGCAACTTCTCTCTCTCTCTCTCAACTCCACCTCTCTCCCATTGGGTCACCCGGGCATCCAAGGCCACCACCCCTTTGTTTACTCCTACCCTGACCCCCTAGACACAAGTGGCCACGCCCTGGGCGCCAAAAAGATGCCAATGCCAGCCATATGCATGCTCAGGAGGCCAAAGGCACTGAGTGCACCGAGAGCTGCAGCCCCGCCCGAGGCTTCTGACCACCTAAGGCTTTCCCCTTGTGTCCCCCGAGGCCGCCTCGGCGTCCGGGACACGCAAGACGGTCGGCCCCCTCCTCCTTCTCTCTCCGGCGACCTCTGACATGCGTGCCCGGCGCCTTCGCGTCCGCCGATCACCGTGACTCGTCAGGGACCTCCTGAGCTCGCCCCTCCCTCTCTCTCTCTCCTCTCGGCTGGACCACGACCACGAGCACCCTGAGCACGCACTGTAACGCCCTTTTGGCCTTTGGCAACGCCACGGGCCGTGGCCGTGCGCCCCGCCTACAGCACCTCCCGGCCGCGCCCGTATAAGGCCACCCCCGAGCCTTCTCTCATCTCCAACTGCTCTCTCTCCCTCCCGTGCACCCCCTGGATCAACCCACACCTCTCCCCATGCGCTCCATCCACCGCAATGGCCGGAGCGCCACCGTCGGGCTCCGCCTAAATTCGGGCTATCCCGAGCCCCTCTCTCTCCCCTAGACATTCCAACACCCTCTCATCACCACCGTCAACTCACCCGTGCTACATCCCTCCTCCTCGTGCCTTCCTCGCCGTGCGAACCCGCCATCGCTTTGTTCTGCCATGGCCGAGGCCTCGCTTCCTCTGGCGCTCCCGTGGCCCGGGTCCCCAAGTGGACGCGGCCCATCCTCCCGGCTCGCGGAGTCAGGCGATCGCGGAGGTGGCGGAGCCACCGAACAGGCAGGCAAGCAAGCGCTCGGCCCTTGGTCGGTGACCCGCCATGGGAGCCCGCCTCGTTTAAGTGGAGACGGTCTCCGCCAACTGTCGCCTTCGCCGAGGGAAGACGTATTCCCTCGAATACACCTCCTGCGTCGACAGCCTGCGCACGGCCGTGCAGTTGGGTCGGCCCGCTGCTTATCTCTCGCCTTGCATGCATGATAAGGGTAAAGCCCCCTTTTTCCTTTTTTCTTTTTTCAGCAAGATTCAAACTTTTCCAGAGACCTCACTTCAAGTCCAAATCTGATGGTTCAAATTTTCAGTAACTCCATAAATCATGATCTATTTAATGAGGCATAGTGAACATTTTTATTGTGCTTGGTTTTCACTGGGTACATTAAATAGGTCATTTATCCACATAAGTCCACTTTAAAAATCCATAGGATATTCATTTGAACTCCAAATCCAGTGAAACCAACTCCTAGATGCTTCTAAAATCATTCTTTGATAAATGGGTGCCTTTGCTCATTTTTCAAAATAATATTTCTCTACACTTCTTGCAAATCCACCAATCCCTTGATTCCATCATATTGAAATATTAAGAGATATCCATTGATCCCATTGAAACCACTTTGGTCATACCTCATATGACCAAAGGTATCCTAGAAAAGTCCAGCTTGCATTTTTAGAGCACTTTTATTTTTGCCTTGTTGTGTTGCTTATTGTGATTGTTTCCGCCATTAGTTGACGGAGTAGACGGAGTACTTGGAGAAGGACCCGAAGACTTGAAGACCTCGAAGACTTTGTTAAAACAGGCAAGCAACCCTTTGACCATGCCTAGGAAACCCTTTTTATGCATGTCATTTGGCACCATATTGTTGTTGCAACTGAATCATGATGAGGTGGTAACAACTTTGATGGTTTGCCACCATACTTCCTCGTTGATACTTGCATTGTGCATGACCCTACCTTCTTATGAGGGTTATGCCAGTGGAAGTAGATAGGATGCTAAAGTAGTGCTACGTAAAAAGGGACGGGAATATGCATGGTGATGGAGACAAAGTATTTTCAAAAGTCTTTTCGAAAACCCCATTGGGTGCCACTTATGCCCGGGGGAGATGATGAGTTGGGTAACCACTTGATGGCGAAGTGGTGTACCGAGGCAAGTGGGTGTGTTGTTTCCAAAACGGATTGGTTTAAGTTGCGACCATTATTCCAACCTTACATGCGCAACCACTCTACCCTTATATGGGAAAGGGCATTATTGATTAACTAGGCCGATACTAGCTTGGAGCCCGCATTACTAGTGATGGGGGAGAGTTGGTGCTCTCTCTCGGGACGGGGTCGTGCCAGGTAGGGCGGCCATGATTGTTTTCACAGGGCACCGGATACACCGTTGTGTCCCCTCTCGGGTGTTCCGATCTCGAGTGAGTATCGTATGATGTACATCATGAGGATACGGAACAATGAGTGGACTCCTTGTTAGTGTCGTCTAGGTAAAGATAGTGATCGGGTGCTTACCCCGGGTACTTGAGGTATCACGGGTCGTGGATGACACGGAAGTTCCCCGGATCTTGTGGGTAAAGTGTGCAACCTCTGTAGAGTGTAAAACTATTTGAATAGCCGTGTCCACGGTCAAGGACAGTTGGGTAACCGCTCTTGGGCTACGTCCACATGTTTACAAACCAGTGTGTGTGTTTGGATAAGTGGGAAGATCTACTTGGGTCAAGTCAAAGGACTTGACATGATTGAGTTGGGTTGGTGCCCACTCTATTTATGTTGATATCTGTAACCTGTCCTCATGGTTACTTGAATTCTCCTGATGCATGTCTTCCAAGTTGTTGAACATGTCATTGCACTCAAAACTAGCTTTCTGCAAAAATTTGCCTATATCATGTAGTGTTGTATCTTGAACCAAAACATGGGTTGCTTGCTAGTACATTCAAAGTACTCATTGGCTTGCGACTGGTTATTTTATTGGCCAGGCATGAAAGAACAGGATATAATGAAGAGTACCTTGGAGACGAACATGCGAGCTAGGACGCTTCCCAGTCAGAATGCCTGTAGGGTTAAGGCAGATGGCATGGGTCCAAGTTGTTATTGAAGATTTCCGCTGCGATGATACACTCAAGACTTGACCATAATGGTCCTACTTGTGTAAAACGGTATGTACGGATGTAAGACTCTTGTTATTCAGCTTATGTGTGTTTAGTGAGCATTGATCTCGGGATCCAGACACGCGTGCATTCGATGATCTCGACTTATGAGTCGGGGTCCCAACAGAGCTGGTATCAGAGCCATCTGTTGTAGGAAGCCTTAGTTAGCATGGTCGTTAGTTAGGGTAAAACTATTTCCAAAACTACTACTAGTTTTCCAAAACTATCTATACTTCTCTTCCCTTCTCAGTTTTTCAAAAACTAAGATATACTTTCCTCTTCCCCTTCAAAATTTAACGGTCGCTAGCACCCTCATGCCCCTGACCACGGGATTCCTTGTAATCCCTGTGGATAACCGAGAAGAAGACGTCTTGCCAAACATTCACCCACACCTTCTGAACATGAGATTGGCGACACCACAATAAGACGATACCAATAGAAGACACATCCTCGAGGAATGACGACAAGAAGACCCAGAAGATGGTGACACACTTGACACTGCCCCAAGATGATGCGAACTTATCCTATGATGATCAGGGCATAGGAAATGCAAGATCATGATATACACCGCTAATAGAGCAACCATGTCCTTATCATTGTTGCATCGGCAACCACCGGTGGATGAGAACCTAGCCATTTGGTCCGCCTCACTATAGTGAGCAGGAAAACGGTTCTCTTCATTCCCCGCTCTCGGTGACGATATTGTCAACAATGTGTCTGACGGATTGGACCTCTATTATGCCTTGTTAATGTCATTGCATAAAGGATGGCCACCTGGAACCACCGACACCTTAAAAAGGCAAAAGCGATCATCATGATTAAGAGGACAAGAGAAGACCAAGTCAAAGACATCCACGAGGAGCCACCATCACCCCATCACCTCATCAGGCGAGAAGTTGTCGAAGATTCTTCGGGCTCAACCCAGATCGTTTCATCAAACAAGAGACGTAGCAACACCTGAGGAAAACTCAGGAGACTGCACGAGGCACAAGGCACGACTACTGAGTCTGAGAAACCCTAGGGTAGGATGAGTCATGTACCCCCTATGCGCAGTCGAGCCCGTATGATAGTTCGAATAGAACCATGATTGTGTGTTGCTTGTTTTTATTTGTTTGTGTTTTGATATAGGTCGCACTTTTTCCCTAGGCGACAAGTGTGCGACTATATCACCTTCCTTACCTTGCTTCTTATGTTTGGCCCTTTTTGCACCTGTTTGTTTGCACTTGCACTATAGAACCCCCTTTAGGCATTCCCCTCCTCTATGCTACCTCTCCCTCTCATCTCTCTCCTCAACTGAAGGCTAGCAAGACAAGATACACCAAGGATTCTACTTTGGCAACCAACCAGCACTGCAGACTTTGGCTACAACCTCCTCGACCAAGTGCTTAACCCACAGAATTACAAGCGGACCAGTTAAGCCTCTGTAACCTCGCATAGCACCGGGTTCATTATGGAACTAGTGGACATAGCGAACAAGCACATTATCATCTTAAGATAGCACCAAAGCTGACGATGCCATAGGACAGACCAATTTGGGGATATAGGAATGGAGGACAAATGACTTGATGAGTTTATATCAGAGACCTTGAGGAATTGACTGAGACTCATTGGTGGATTACGAGGCTTTCATGTTGGTAGATGAACTTGGTGGGATCATGATTATAGACTAGCATAGCTTTCATTACCCCTGGATAAATTGGATTTAGTGGGACAATCAAGATCGCAAGTTGAGTTCTTGGAAGTATGAGGATTTGACTTAGCCAGGGGATATTGAAAGGAGATAGTTGATATTACGATAATGACTTGGGGGAAAGTGTAGAAATTCTCGTTGGACACAAGATTTAGATTTAAATAGGTGATCCTAGTTGAGTATAGATGCTGGGTAAGTCTACATGGTTCGGAGTAAATTGGATTTAGACTGATGATCTCGATCATGATACCATGTTTCCCGGTGGGCGATAAACTAGGAGATTGGATTAATTGTCAGAGTTGATTTAGGGATCTATATAAGCCTGACCTTGGAGTTTACTTGGCCATGATAAATGGAAATTGGTGGACTAACTATAGTAAAGATAGCCCTTCAAGTATTTGGGGATTATAAGGACTTTAGGAGATCATGTGGAACACCATAGACATTGGCTTTGTAGAATTAATGAATTGTGTAGTGATTGATGTAAGTCAATTAATGGGCTTTTGGAGTTGATTCATAGGAAGGAAACAAGATCTTGGAGTGGCATATGACGTGTTTCCTTAGGATAGAGATGCACTATCTTGGACCTTGGAAGAATAGGCTGAGCACTTGGAATGTCATGTTTAATTCAAGCTTGGAAGCTTGTATGATCTACCCATGGATTTTTAGGGGTAGCCATACATATGAGTTTGGGGATCGTAGACGTATATGATTTTGTTAGACCTCCTCTTGGGGAGTCATGAGGATATGAATAACATGTGTGATGATTGGAGTTGACCTATACGAAATGATACTATCAGTGATATGATGTGATTTGTTTAAAGGACTAGATAGCACAATTGGCATCTCAGAAACTGTGCTCAAGGATGGGATGATAAACATTCACTCGCACACTAGAATCCTTGAAACCCTTACGCCCTACCAAGCCACAACATGGTCGGATCCTGACCTTGGGCTTTGGCTCTAGATCGATAAGACCTTGGCCAATGCTCAACCGTGACCATCACCAATGCCTCAGCCCACTTTACGTACCCCATAGACTTCATGGAGTGCTCGGACAAGTTAGTTGTCATCTTTCTCTGATGACATACTTGTCTACCGGAAGACGGAAGAAGAATCGTTGAGCTGGTCAAGGAACACATGAAGATCGTCATGTCTAGGAGGAAGAACTACACCAACCACCATCTTCAAGAAGTATACCTCCGCGTCAAAGACCATGTGTATCTGCAAGCCGCTCCTCTCTAAGGAACCAAGCATTTCCATGACAAGGAGACTCACTCCAAGATTTAACAAACCCCTCCGAGATCAATTCAAGACGAAGAGTAGACAGGTACCAGCTAGAGTTACCACCTGAGTTACCCACTGTGCACAACATTTTCCACGAATCACAGCTTCGGAAGTGCTTCCAACATCCTAACCAACCCGATCCCTACAAGGACGTCGATCACCAAGCCATCGACCTCTAGCCCAATATGACTTACGCAAGCTACCCATTAGCAACCTGGATCAAGAATAGCGTCATACATGAAGCCATGCCATCAAGTACTTCAAGCTCAATGGAGCACTGCACGGAAACAAAAGCAGTATGAGGACGTGAAGACTACCCCGAATCCAAGTTTCCATACTCCTTTCCACGCCTAGTTTGGGAATCTCGGGGACGAGATTCTTGTAAGGGGGGTAGGTCTGTCACACCCTGATTTTCATGCCACTACACTTAAGCTAACAATCATGATAAAATGTGGTTTTACAAAAACTTCTGAGTGATTTGGACCTTGCCTTGATTGGTTTTTGTCTGTTGTTTACAAGTGCTCTAAAAATCAAATAAATCCTCCAACTCCTATACTTCATCTCCTTGCTCCAAACTCTTGAACCAATGATCATGCCATGTGTATAGGACATAAAAATAATTTCTTGCAAAAATAATTTGGCCGAATAGTATTTTCAAAAATTAGTTTTCAAAACCCCTGAAATTGAGGTTTGCTTTGCAAGTACTTAATTATGGGCAGTAAAAATCTTTCCAAAAATATATTTGACTCCTATTAGATATAATATACCCAGAAAACACAAAATATAATTTTAAAAGTTCTTTTCCTATTTTATTTAAAGGCTTTTCTTAAGTCCAGAAATGGTCTTTAATAGGTTAAAATTATTTTAATGCTTTAAAAATATTTGGGAAAACCTAGGAAACTCGGTGGACATATCTGTCCATATATAAGAGTTTCAACACATGGTCATGTTCAAAATATTGGTCAAATCCTCAAAACCCTTTCGGATATTTCAAGCTTTTGAAATATTTACAAAGGAAATATTCTCCAAAAATTCCAAGGAAATTCTAGCATGTCACATATGACATTTTGATGATCTTCACAAGTATCATGTCATGGAGAATAGTATAACCCCATGAAATCCCCTCAAAACCATTTCTGTCCATTTTGAAGTTTTAGCAACTTTACATTTCCAAACATGTCCAAATGTTCTCAAACCTTGTGAACATGATCAAACGGTCTAATCATTCATCTAGACCAAATGGCACAAGTTGGAGAAAATGTTATATTGATCAAAGTGCCCCAAAACCCTTCCTGTCCAGAACCAAATTTGAACAACTCTACATTGCCAAGTGTGTCCTTTTGATCTGAATTTTTTGGACATGTTCAAATCCCCAAATGATGACACTACACCAAGTGGTGCATCAAGGAGAATGGTTTTGCATGACTAGATCTTGGAAACCCCATGGGTTGTATCTTGGGTGTTGCTTATATCATGTAGTGTTGTATATTGAACCAAAACATGGGTTGCTTGCGAGTACATTCAAAGTACTCATTGGCTTGCCACTGGTTATTTTATTGGCCAGGCATGAAAGAACAGGATATAATGAAGAGTACCTTGGAGACGAACATGCGAGCTAGGACGCTTCCCAGTCAGAATGCCTGTAGGGTTAAGGCAGATGACATGGGTCCAACTTGTTATTGAAGATTTTCGCTGCGATGATACACTCAAGACTTGACCATAATGGTCCTACTTGTGTAAAACGGTATGTACGGATGTAAGACTCTTGTTATTCAGCTTCTGTGTGTTTAGTGAGCATTGATCTCTGGGATCACTGTACACGTGCATTCGGTGATCTGGACTTATGAGTTGGGGTCCCAACACTTTGCCCATAGAAGTCTACAATTTTAAATTTTGGCGAAACCCCTAGTCTTCGGAAAGCCGAATTTGGGGCACTATACACGCCTAAGCCGGACAAGGCCGGCTCCTCGCCCGAAGCAGAAAAAGTCTTTAGGACCTTGAGACCTCTCGAACAGCGACCAGCTCTCGCCTCATCATGACAGTCAGTTTTAGCTTTCTCTACTGAGGTGCTCGGCCGGAAGAACCGGGGCACAATCGCGATGAGTTCTCCAGTGCTACCTTAGCCGATATAGCGAGCGTAAGGTACCAAAACATGGGGCCAGGCAAACCCAACTATTGACCCAAGACATGATTCGAGCTGATGCATATAATGCTATAAGTTCGGTGCCGCACTGTCGAAAGTGTTTGGACTTCTCACGCCGAATTATGGGGTATACGGAAGCCCCTGGCGTATTGGTCGTACCACAGTGTATGGGTGCTGATTGTCATAGATAAGCATATATATAAAAGAATATAGGATGCAATAATAGACTAGTACTAAGCATTGTTTATTTAAGGAATGCGTTAAAGCATACTGATACAAGTGGTGCGGTAAGGAAACAATAGGACTATTTGACATGTCCCATCCAAGGGCAAGATGCGGACTGGTATCTTAAAGCAGTATTTAGCTTGTTATCGAGACCACACGGGATTCCATTATGCGGCGTGGCGTCCTGCCTCCTTGGGTGTTGTATCATGTGTCCGCTACCGATTGCGGATAAGGCTTCAGTAGAGTCTGAAAGAGAGAGAGAGTGATGAAGGTAGTAA
This sequence comes from Aegilops longissima, assembly GCA_021605205.1. Classification (NCBI taxonomy): domain Eukaryota; kingdom Viridiplantae; phylum Streptophyta; class Magnoliopsida; order Poales; family Poaceae; genus Aegilops; species Aegilops longissima. The sequence goes on from CM038682.1 coordinate 474,209,734, forward strand.
GCCCCTAGTGCGGTTAAACCGCATTGTGGGACGCGCCGTGATCATGCCCCCGCCTATACCCATGGTATTTTCAATGTGTAATTATGCACGCGTGGGACGGACTTTGCCGTTGTACTAAGACTAGGCGGGGCGAATTGCTAAGCGAGCTCTGGCGTGCCAGCGATCCTGTTGCAGGTTATTCGGACGCGCTTGACGGTGTCCGGGGCTTGATTGCCGGCGGTGGATTGCCTCAAAAGGCTGCTTTGTGCTTGCTGCGAGGGCGCGATGTGCTCCTCCATCTGAGCGGCGTTACTGTGTTTCCATTGATTGTGATGACCCCCTAGGTCCGGCATCTTGAGCTTGAGGTATGCGTAGTGCGGTACCACTTGGATCTTGCAAATGCGGTGCGCCCGAGCAGTGCGTGATAGCCGCTGCAGAACGGGACGATATCGAAGATTAACTCCTCGCTTCAGAAGTTGTCCGAAGATCCGAAAAGCACTTCCAGTGTGATTGAGCCCGTGCAATGGGCCTCTACACCTGGAATAACGCCTTTAAAGGTCGTTTTGGTGGGTTTGATCCTCGAGGGGTCTATAACCATTTTGTGCACTGTATCCTGGTAAAGTAGGTTCAGGCTGCTGCCGCCGTCCATAAGGACTCGAGTGAGGTGATATCCGTCGATGATTGGGTCTAGGACCAATGCGGCAGATCCGCCATGACGGATAGTCCTGGGGTGGTCCCTGTAATCAAATGTGATCGGACAAGAGGACCATGGTTTGAACTTTGGGGCGACGGGCTCCATCGCGTATAAGTCCCTTAGTGCATGCTTTCGTTCCCTTTTGGGGATGTGGGTTGCGTATATCATGTTTACTGTCCTCACTTGTGGGGGGAACCTCTTCTGTTCTCCCGTGTTCGGCGGCCGTGGCTCCTCCTTGTCATCGCTGTGCAGCCCCTTGTCCTTGTCTTCGGCATTTAACTTGCCGGCCTGCTTGAACACCCAACATTCTCTGTTGGTTTGATTGGCTGGCTTATCGGGGGTGCCGTGTATTTGACACGAGCGATCGAGTATGCGGTCCAAACTGGATGGGCCCGGAGTACTTCTTTTGAATGGTTTTTTCCGCTGACCGGATTTAGAGCCTCTGAATCCGGCATTGACTGCCGTGTCTTTGGCGTTATCACCGTTGCTGCGGCGCTTGTGTTTGCTGCGATGTGACCTGCCGTTGCTGTCCTTGGTATCCGAAGTGCCAAGGTTCCTTGATATGTTATTGCTACGAGCCAGCCAGCTATCCTCTCCCGCGCAAAAGCAGGTCATGAGTGTCGTGAGGGCTGCCATTGATTTCGGCTGTTCCTGGCCGAGGTGCCGGGCGAGCCACTCGTCACGGATGTTGTGCTTGAATGCCGCTAAGGCTTCTTCATCCGGAGAGTCGACAATTTGGTTTTTCTTTGTTAGGAACCGTGTCCAGAATTGCCTGGCTGATTCCCCTGGCTGCTGAATTATGTGGCTCAAGTCATCGGCGTCTGGTGGTCGCACATAAGTGCCCTGGAAATTGTCGAGAAATGCGTCTTCCAAATCCTCCGAACAGCCGACGGAGTCTGCTGGCAGGCTATTCAGCCAATGCCGAGCTGGTCCTTTGAGTTTTAACGGGAGGTACTTGATGGCATGTAGATCATCACCGCGGGCCATGTGGATGTGGAGGAGGAAGTCCTCAATCCATACCGCGGGATCTGTTGTACCATCATATGATTCGATATTTATAGGTTTAAAACCTTTTGGGAATTCATTCTCCATTACTTCATTGGTGAAGCATAGGGGGTGTGTCGCGCCTCTGTGCTGGGCTATGTCGTGACGCAGCTCGTATGAGTCCTGCCTGCTGTACGGCCCGTCCGGAATTGCTTTTACTGTATCCGACGAGGCGGTCACCGTCCCTTGTAGGGGCACGGCCCCGTGATCCATAGATCGATCTAGCGTGTTTTGTCCTGTCTTCCAATACGTCTCGCAGGTCTCGCGTGTTTCCCGTTGCATTGGTATGTTTGTTTGAATGGCGGCGGGGTGCAGGCTGATTTTCAGGCCGTATTTCCTCTCTATCTCGGCCACGGGGTGGCCGATCAGCCGCATCGAACGCGAGGTGACCTCTAGAAGGGTGTTCGAGTTCGTACTCCTCAGCCGCAAGGACTTCAGTCCATCTATCTGCTAGCAGATCCTGATCAGCTCGCAGCTGTTGCTGCTTTTTCCTCAGGCTATTTGCTGTGGCAATAAGTCAGCGCTTGAAGCGCTCCTGTTCGACGGGATCCTCAGGCATGACAAATTCTTCGTCGTCGAGGCTCGCTTCATCTTCGGAGGGAGGCATATAGTTGTCGTCCTCCATTTCTCCCTCTGCCGCTCTTTTAGGAGGGCTGGCTTGTTCATCCTCCGGCTCTTGACCATTCTGGAGGGGATTGTCATCATCTTGACCTTGTCAGAATCTGCTATCTCTGTGCGGTATCACCGCTTTTTTTGTGGCGAGACTTAGAGCGGCACCGTTGACGTCGGCACTGGGGTTGCTTCTTGGAGGGGTCGTCCTCCGTAGTCTTGTCGACATTGCCTTATTTGGGTGTATCCACCATGTATATATCATATGATGAGGTGACGGTCCAGTGTCCTGTTGGAAGTGGTTCCTGTTCGTCTCCGGCATCGGTGTCCGTACCATCGATGTCTTCGGAGTCGAAGTCGAGCATGTCGGTTAAATCGTCGACAGTGGCTACTAAGTGGGTGGTGGGTGGGGATTGAATTTCTTCGTCGTTCGCATCCCACTCTAGCGGACATAGTTGGCCAAGGTTCTCGAGACGAGGAGAGAGATTTCAATGAGTTCAAGTATGTATTTGAAGGCGAGTCTGAAAGATATCTGCGGGTGAACTCCATGATCGGCGCCCAATCGAATTCGATAAGTATGGGCGCGGGTGGTACTGAGTCCGTGGCGAGGGCGAGTCCAGCAGTTGGCGACACGGCTCGTGAAGGGTAAGGTCGAGATTCGGCTCTATCGCCCGAGGCGCGGTCTCCGTGGCGGAGTCTATCCTCCGTCCTCGGATGGCGCGATCTGCTCGACTAGAGGCGGAGTAGTTCTTGGTGTGATCTCCGAACACCGTCCGACGGCAGAGCTATATCGTGCTCGTCGTGATCGTGCGGCACACCTGGCATGGGCCCGAATTCATCGAAGATCAAGTCTCCGCGGATATCGGCAGTGTAATTCAAGTTTCCAAAGCTGACCTGATGGCCAGGGGCGTAGCTCTCGATCTGCTCCAGATGGCCAAACGAGTTGGCCCGCAGTGTGATGCCGCCGAACACGAAGATCTGTCCGGGGAGGAAAACCTCACCCTGGACCGCATCATTGTCGATGATCGAAGGAGCCATCGAACCTTGCAGCGATGACACAGTGGAACTCTCAATGAAAGCACCAATGTCGGTGTCAAAACCGGCAGATCTCGGGTAGGGGGTCCCGAACTGTGCATCTAAGGCGGATGGTAACAGGAGGCAAGGGACACGATGTTTACCCAGGTTCGGGCCCTCTCTATGGAGGTAATACCCTACTTCCTACTTGATTGATCTTGATGAATATGAATATTACAAGAGTTGATCTACCACGAGATCGTAGAGGCTAAACCCTAGAAGCTAGCCTATGGTATGATTGTTGTTGTCCTACGGACTAAACCCTCCGGTTTATATAGACACCGGAGGGGCTAGGGGTTACAGAGTCGGTTACAACAGAAGGAGATCTACATATCCGTATCGCCAAGATTGCCTTCCACGCCAAGAGAGTCCCATCCGGACACGAGACGAAGTCTTCAATCTTGTATCTGTATAGTCCAGCAGTCCGGCCAAAGGATATAGTCCGTCTGTCTGGATACCCCCTACTCCAGGACTCCCTCAGTGGTCCTACCATGGGTCCCATCCATTTCCGATGATAAGCAAAAATCATCCATTGCATTGTCTTCAACAAGGTAGTCCACATCATCAATTCTAGCCCAATTATGCCATTCTATCGAACTCTTTCAAACGATCGATTGCGAATTGCCCTAGGTTGGTATAGAGAGTTTCAATGATCTCTATATCAAAAGTAATTATTTTTGCCACTTAAGGGAATAACTCTACGAGTCACCTTCCCTGGGGTGCCTCACTATGGAATCAGGGCAATTAGCTCCTCGCTACCTTGACCCCGCCCACCATCTTCTTTAAGCATGGAATGTTGCCTACCAAATTGAACCTCCGTCATCTGTTTCTTCCATCTCTCTCGATGTGTGTTTTGTGTCTCAGCTCAAGAGATGTTCCTACATCTCACTCCATGAGTTGATCTTGAGTTCTCGATCTTCGAGGAGATCGATTCCTGTAGAGTTCCTGTATGTCATCATCGTGTTGGATGAAGATCTCGAAAGCAAAGATGCCAAGATCTATTTGAAGCAATGGGATCATGAAGATCGTGTTAGCTTTGTATCCCCTCTGTCTTCTTACCTCACGTCTTGAATCTCGGGACGAGATTCTTGTTTAGTGGGGGTGAGTTGTCACATCCCTAGATTTACCTTGCACTAGGCTAGCACTTGTGTGTTGCATCATGTTAAATTTTATGTAAAGCTGAAATGGGGATTGATCAAACCCTAGCACCAGAAAGAATTCAGATAGGTTCAAATAAAATCTTTTTCAAAGAACCCGAAATGCCTTTGAAAATGTTCATGATTTCTGATAAAGGTGAAAACCTTTGCCGAAAATGATGAGCATATTTCTTGGCCATTTATGTATTTTTGAGTTAAATCATATTGTATTTGAATTGGAGCATTTAATACCTATAAATATTTTAAATGCTTCGATACTTTTGAAAACAATTGGGGGCTGTTGGAAATAATTCAAATAGTGCCCACAATTATTTTTTGGATTTTACAAAATGAGTTAGTATCTTAATAATTCAAAATAGATCAAAATAATTAGAAAACAAAAAATAAAGAGAGGGAGAGAAAGAACCGGGCACTTACCTGGCGGCCCAGCAGAGGCCCAGCCCACTGGCCTCTGCCAGTCATCACTTACCTCCCGCCAGGAGGACAGCGCGTGCGACCGCCGCGCGCGAGCACGCGCCTCGCCACCTCCTGCTTGCCGCCGAGCCCCTGGAGGTGTGGATGAACGCCCCGGTGTCATCCCGATCTGCCCAACCTCTCTCACTCTCCCCCTGCTCTCTCCCTCGCTCCCTGGACGCCATGGCGGACGCAGCCACGAGCTCACTGTCGATGTAGCCGTAGCCACCGTCGCCCCGTCGCCGCCCCGACCTGTCCACGGGCACCGCAGACGTCCACTTCACCGAACATACCGAGCCCCGAGCGCTCGCTCGTCCCAGAGACCCTGCACCGAGCTCATCCCCGACCGTCATCGTCGGATATCCCCCTCGTCGCCCTGCTCAGCTCCGACCGCCCCCGACCTCGTCGTCTGCTCCGCCGAGATCGCCGTGAGCCCTGCTCCATCCTCCCCCTCTCTGTTCTCTCCCTCCTACACCATACGCACCGCATCGAGCTCAACCACACGCGCCGCCGGCTGAGCTCGCCGCCAACGTGACTCCGGCCACACAACTGTCTGGCTGTCATGTCCAGCGCACTCACCGCACCGCGTAGAGCACGTAGGAGCTAACCCCGCGCCTCCACGCTCGTCGTAGAGACAATCCCGAGCTCACCCGAGCTCCGGCAGCCGCCAAAGTCGTCGCCGGCGACGCTTCCGGCCACCCCCCGACCAACCACCAACACCACTCGATGCGGGGAGTGGCCGCATCATGTAGATGGCTTCCGCCGTCCATTTGGTCGCCAGAGGCGAATCCCGTGCCCCTCCGCCGCGTCTGCTGCCGGCGGCGGCTAAACGCCAGTGGTTAGCCCAGGTTTGACCAGGGGTTGACCTCCCTTGGGTCAATGACAGGTGGGGCCCCGCCCTGCTAATTAACCTAGGTTAGTGCTAACCAAATTTAGTTAGTTTAGTTAAGCACTGACACGCGGGACCCACTGGTCAGTTTGACCTGGACCGGCCCCGTTGACCACTTACATCACAGTGATGTAATGCTGATGCAATAAAGCATTTTCTGGATTTAGCTTATTTTAACTAACCAGGAAATTCCAGAAAATGTTATAAACTTCAGAAAATCATAGAAAATCAACCATAACTCCAAATGAAATAATTTATACATGAAAAATGATCAGAAGAATCCAATCTATCCATATGTACCATTTTCATTCATGTTTGGACAACCTAAGGTTGTTGTATATGACAATTTGCATAATTGGCATTTAAATAATCACATATGGAGTTTGAATTTGAACCTTTGGTTCAAAACATCTTCATTTAATCTGGTTGTTAATTGCATTAGCTCAATAAACATCATATTGCCATGTCTCATTCATGCATCATATCGTTGCATTACAATGATTGTGTTTCCCCTCATTTGCCGGTGATTGTCCCCTCTCAGTAGACGTGGTTCCGACGATGAGTTCGATGACATCGATGAAGAACTATACTATCTTCAGAAGTGCCAGGCAAGCAAAAACCCCTTGTTCATTCCGATACAATCCCACTCTCTCGCTTCTGCTCTCTTTTACTACATTAGGACAACAACGATTCAACTGTTACATGATGTGGTAGTTGAACCCCTTTCCTCTGCATGACGTGTCTTTGCCACAGTAAATAGATGAAACCCACTAGCATGAGTAGGAGTTGTTTGAGCCTTGATGTGCCTACTCATTCATGCTTGTTGTCATGCTTGCTACTGCTTAGAGTTGAGTCACATCTGATTCAACTCGGATGAATTGGAATGTGGTGGACATGTCTCATTGTTGAGAGCTAAGTGTGTGAATACGATTTGGTAAAGGTAGCGGTGAGAGGCCATGTAGGAGTACATGGTAGGTTGTCTCATTGAAACCGTCCTCAGGAACTGAGTTCTGTGTTTGTGATCCATGAACAGTTACTACCACACATTGGGTTCCAGTAACTCACCCCTCTTATCTTATTAATCGCCTCGATCTCTGTCCAGGAGTTGCAACTAGTTTCTGGTGTTTGTAGGATATGTGTTGTGGGCCGTGTGTAGCGCTGAACCTAGGGGTGGGCTATGATGTGGTAGAGACACGAGGCACGGTGTACCGAGACGCCTGTTTGGTTCCTCGGGAACCCTGCTCTCATTGTTTGGGGCCGTGGTGAAACCCGGCGGATCTCCTGCGGATGGAACCGAATAGGTGATACACCTGGACTAGAGACTTGTGAGGTTAGTCAGGTCATGGCCGACTCCCTCGCCAGGCTTCTTCTTGAAGGTTGCCGAGATACACGACGTGTACATGGTGGTGAGTGGCGAGAGCATGTGTGAAGAAGTACACCCCTACAGGGTTATACATCATCTATTCGAATAGCCGCGTCCGCGGTAAAGGACTTCTGGGTTGCCCATACAGTTCATAGACAAGTGAAAGTGGATACTCTAAAATGCGCAAGATAAGCGTGAGTGCTATGGATGGTGTTCTCGTAGGGAGACGGGAGCGGATGCATAGTGGAGTATTGATTGGTGAATATGTGGACTCGTGTCCGCCACTCCAAAAGAGTTACTTGCAGTCATAGTTCAGGATAGCCACCGAGTCAAAGCTAGCTTGCAGCGGTTAAAATCCACCACCCCTTTGTTGATACTAATGCATATGTAGCTAGTTCTGATGTAAGTCTTGCTGGGTACATTTGTACTCACGTTTGCTTAATTTATGTTTTTGCAGAGAGATCTTATTCTCACTAGTAGTTCCGCGTGGACTTCGACGTTTAGCTTGTTACCTGAGCTACGATCTTGTGCCCTCGGCAGGGTCTTGTAGATAGTCCGTCTTTTCAGCCTTTTTCATTTGTAGTTGTCTGTACTCAGACAAGTTAAGCTTCCTCATGTGCTTATTGCTTGTATGACTTGAATGCTGGGTCAACAGACCCATGTTTGTAATATCTGGCTCCTTGGAGCCTAATGAATAAATACTTTGAGTCGTAGATTTTTGTTGTGGTGCCATGTTGTATTTGCACATATCGAGCATATTGTGTGTATGTTAATGAAATGCTTGGTATGTGTGGGGTCTGACAACCTAGTTGTTTATTCTTGGTAGCCTCTCTTACCGGGAAATGTCTCCTAGTGCTTCCACTAAGCCATGGTAGCTTGCTACTGCTCCGAAACACTTAGGCTGGCCAGCATGTGTCCTTCTTCATTCCTGTGTCTGTCCCTTCGGGGAAATGTCACGTGTTGTTCCTTTAAGTCCTTGTAGCTTACCACGACATGGGTTCATACATTGATGACCGACACGTTCGTTGCGTGGGTCATGTATGCCTATCCCTGTAAGTTAGTGCAACTTTGGGTTTACGACTAGTCATGTCGGCCCGATTTCTCTGTCATATGGACGCTAGCGACACTATCATATAAGTGAGCCAAAAGGCGCAAACGGTCCTGGGCTAGGTAAGGTGGCACCCGTGGGAATACCGTGCTTGAGGCTGCATAGTGATATGATGTATTACATGCTAGATCGGTGTGACTTAGGATCGGGGTGTAACGCCCTCGATGCGGCTATATCTCCCACGTGTCGAAGCACGACTTAGAGGCATAACCGCATTGAAAGCAATGTCGCAAGTGAGGTAATCTTCACACAACCCATGTAATACATAAGGGAAAGAGATACATAGTTGGCTTACGATCGCCACTTCACACAACACATAAATAAACATCCATCATCCAGATTACACTCAAGGTTCGACTACGGAACCAAAATAAAAGAAGATACCCCAAATGCTAAACAGATCCCGATCGTCCCAACTGGCTCCACTACGATCATCAGGAAAAGACACATAGTAACGACCACGTTCCTCGTCGAACTCCCACTTGAGCTCGGTTGCGCCATCTACACCGCATCGTCGGCACTGCAACTGTTTTGGTAGAATCTGTGAGTCACGGGACTCAGCAATCTCACACCCGAGATCAAGACTATTTAAGCTTATAGGAAGGACAGAGTTGTGAGGTGGAGCTGCAGCAAGTGACTAGCATATATGGTGGCTACATTCGCAAAAGAGAGCGAGAAGAGAAGCAAGGCCCGGTCGTGAAGCTAGTAGCAATCAAGAAGTGATCCTGAACTACTTACGTCAAACATAACTCCAACACCGTGTTCACTTCCCGGACTCCGCCGAGAAGATACCATCACGGTTACACACGCGGTTGATGTGTTTTAGTTAAGGTCAACTTCGGGTTTTCTACAACCGGACGTTAACAAATTCCCATCTGCCTCATAACCGCGGGCACGGCTTTCGAAAGATAATACCCTGTAGGGGTGTCCCAACTTAGCCCATTATAAGCTCTCACGGTCAACGAAGGATATTCCTTCTACCAGGAAGACCCGATCATCTCGGAATCCCGGACTACAAGACATTTCGACAGCAATAAAACAAGACCAGCAAAGCCACCCGATTGTGCCGACAAATCCCGATAGGAGCTGCACATATTTCGTTCTTAGGGCACATCCGGATGAGACAGGCTCTGAGTAAAACCAGGCCTCGAGTTTCCCGAGGTGGCCCCTTGGTGGCTCGGTTCGGGCCAGCACTCGAAGAACTTTGGTCCGGGGTGTTAAAATAAAGATGACCCTCGGGCTCGCGAAAACCGGGAAAAAAAGGCTTAGGTGGCAAATGGTAAAACCAAAGTTGGGCCTTCTTTGGAGGAGTCTTATTCAAAGCGAACCGTCAAGGGGTCCCATAAATCACCCAACCGTGTAAGGAAGCGAAATCAAGGAACATAACACGGTATGACGGAAACTAGGGCGGCAAGAGTGGAACAAAACACGGGCATAAGGCCGAGTCTTCCACCCTTTACCAAGTATATAGATGCATTAATTATAGCAGATATATTGTGATATACCAACAAGTAAATATGTTCCAACAAGGAACAACATCTCCATGTTCCAACAAGGAACAAACTTCAACTTCACCTGCAACTAGCAACGCTATAAGAGGGGCTGAGCAAAGCGGTAGCATAGCCAATCAATGGTTTGCTAGGAAAGGATGGTTAGAGGTTTGACATGGCAATATGGGAGGCATGATATAGCAGGTGATAGGCATCGTAGCATAGGCATAGCAAAAGAGCGAGCATCTAGCATAGCAAAGATAGAAGTGATTTCGAGGGTATGGTCATCTTGCCTGCAAGGTTCTCAGAGTTGTCGAAAGCTTGATCCTCGTAAGCGTTCTCAACAGGTTCCTCGTTCACGTACTCGTCTCCCGGCTCTACCCAAAGCAAGAACACAAACAAAGGAACCACAGTAAATCACGGTGCAATGCACAAGCAACATGATGCAAAACATGACATGATATGTGAGATGTGATATGCAATGCGTATGCGTGCTCCGGAAGGAAAATGATGAACCAGGCATCAACTTGGAATACCAAGTATGCCGCTGGAAAGTTGAGATGATTTCGGTTGAAATCGATATAAAGATCACCGGAATCGGATGCACGGTTTGCAAAAGACAAGCAAAACAAGAATGGCACAAATCTGCCATTAACAGCATGATGCCACATAGCAAGCAACAAGAAATTAAGCTACTGCACCCAAACGTACCAGAAAAGCATATGGCAGTGATCTACTCAAGATGCTTGACAAAAGATGAACACTGAGCTACGGCCAAATCACATCACAACAGGTCCAAACAAGCATGGCAAAAGTGCAAAATATATCAGCTTCACAGACTTTAAAATACAGAACATGGCAAAATCAGCATCAGGAAGCAATGTTTAGAGCAAGCAAACGACATGCTAAAGGAATTTATAATAGCAAAACAAGGCATGAAATTAATCTACTCAAAGCATAGAACAAAAGTCCCTTACTGACCATGAGCCAAAAGGTATCAGAAAATACAATATCACCCATGTCAATATAGCAAGTTTAGTTATGATTCAACAATGTGGCATGACCAAAAGCAGATAACAAGTAGGCATGTTTAAGAGCTCGATGCACTCACTACAGAGCATTACATGATAAACTAAGCATACATCCATCAAGAAGACATGGCATAGAAGATATACATGGCAAGAACAACACCATAGCATACACGGATCAACTACAACAACCTTGGGAAAATTGAATAACATGTAAACAATCTACCAGGAAACATTTTATAGCAAAAGTAGAGCTCGATTGACTCAAGCTATGGCACTCCATAATTGCAAACAAGGGAATGGATGGATAGAGCATAACCATATGTTCAAAACATCCTTACTGAAGTATCTCAAAATATGCATGGATCTCTCGGTAGCATCAAGTTAACATGGCATAAAAATATCAGCAAAACAGGGGCTGAAATCAGCAACATCATGAAGCCTAGTTTGCATGCTTGTGCTAGTCACCACAGAGGTCACAAAAATACATGGCATACACCCCTGTAAAGATGGCATGGCATATTACAAAACACATGTAGGACTCAAGTTCATAGGGTGCACACATCAATAATGGAAAAAATGACAAAAGTGCATGTTCTGATAATAATCTGAAACTAACATCACATAGCCCACTTCTAACAGCATTTCGGGCATCAAGATGAGCTCAAATGAAAATGATGCAATGAGATGAATTGATCTACTCTTTGAGGCGAACAATTCGGTATGCTACACGCCCAAAACGGAGCCACGAGTGCAGAGTTATGGCATGAGGAAAATGCAATAAAAATTCACAGAATAAAGACTTGGATGAATTCGGGGGAGGGGAAAGTCAACCGATGCGTTGGATCTCAGATCCGATCGAGGCGGCGGCGTGGCTCGCCGGAGTCGCTCGCCGGGGCGACGCTGGAGGAGGGAGAGGCCGGAGGAGGAGAGGCCGACGGAGGAGGAGGGGCCGAGGCCGGAGCGGCGGCCGGCTGGCCGGTGGCGCGCGACGGGCGGCGGGCGGGAGGCGGCGGGGCGGGCGGGCGGGGGCCGGGACGGGCTAGGCGGGCTGGGCGGGCGGCGGTGAAAGCTGGGCCCGCCACGTGGCTGTTGTTCGTCCGTGCGCGGCGGGCGTGTCCGGCCGTCCGATTTCGTCCGTGGCGCGGAGAGGGAAAAATGCTAGGGTTTCGCCCGATTTGGAGGAGATGCATATTTATAGGTAGAGGGAGCTAGGAAGCTCCAAATGAGGTCTGGTTTTCGCCCACGATCGTGATCCGACGACGGAGAGCATGGAAGTGACTTAGATGGGTTATTGGGCTGTTTTGAAGGGGTGTTGGGCTGCAACTTAAAAGAGGCCTTTCTTGAGAGTGCGGTTAACCGTTGGAGTACCAAACGAGCTCCAAATGACACGAAACTTGACAGGTGGTCTACCGGTGGTGTACCAAGGCCACTTGAAAAACCTCGGTCCATTCCGAGAAAGTTTAGTACCCGCTCACGAAAAAACGTAAAAGGGGACGCCGGGGGACATAGGAGTGCGGATTGCAAAAGCGGACAACGGGAAAATGCTCGGAATCATGAGACGAACACGTATGCAAATGAGATGCACATGATGACATGATATGAAATGCATGACATGGACAAAATCCAAAAATGAAGAAAAACCCAACCACGGAGGGAATATCATATCACAATGCCGAAAATGGCAAGAGTTGGAGTTACAAATATGGAAAGTTACATCCGGGGAGTTACAACACTCCACCACTACAAGAGGATCTCGTCTCGAGATCTAGGACTGAAAGAACTCCGGATATTCGGAACGGAGGTGATCCTCGCGCTCCCAGGTGGCTTCTCGGTTGGAATGGTGTGACCACTTCACTTTCAGGAATTTGATTGACTTGTTGCGAGTCTTGCGCTCGGTTTCTTCAAGAATAGCAACGGGGTGCTCATGATAAGAGAGATCTTCTTGAAGGTGAATTTCTTCGAAGTTGATAGTGTGCTCAGGAGTCTTGAAGCACTTGCGAAGCTGTGACACATGAAACACATCGTGCACGTTCGCGAAGTTGGACGGAAGCTCAAGTTGATAGGCGAGATCGCCTCTTTTGCCAATGATCTTGAAAGGACCCACGTATCTAGGGGCAAGATTCCTTTGATACCGGGCGGCGAGTGCCTTTCATTGAGAGACGCGGAGGTAGACATGGTCTCCGATTTCAAAAGCAACATCACGGTGCTTGTCATCATAATAGGTCTTCTGGCGCGATTATGCGGCTTTGAATTCTCACGAATGACTTTGCACATTTCTTGACCTGCGATCAAGTCATTGCCAAGAAGTTGGCGTTCACTGTCTCGGACCAATTGAGAGAGTACGGCACTTTACGCCATAGAAATTCGAATGGGGCCTTGCGAACTCGCTTGGAAGCTGTTGTTGTAGGAGAACTCGGCATATGGAAGACAATCTTCCACTTCATACCAAAGGAAATGACACAAGCCACGAGCATATCTTCAAGGATTTGATTGACTCGCTCGACTTGGCCACTTGTTTGAGGATGGAAAGCTGTCTGAAGCGAATGTTGGTGCCCATGGCCTTCGAAAAGAATCCCAAAACTTGGAGGTAAAGATGCTGCCACGGTCTGAAGAGATCACTTGTGGAATGCCGTGCAAGGAGACAATCCTGGATGTGTATAGCTCTGCCAACTGAGCTGCTGTGATAGATTCTTTGTTAGGAAGAAAATGAGCCACTTTAGTAAGCTTGTCAATGACAACGAAGATAGCATCATTTCCACGCTTGGACTTAGGAAAACCAGGCACGAAGTCCATCTTGATATGATCAAACTTCCATTCTGGAATAGCAAGAGGTTGGAGGAGACCAGCTGGTCTTTGGTGTTCTGCTTTCACTCTTCTGCAGACATCACACTCATTCACGAATTGAGCAATTTCTCGCTTCATTCGAGTCCACCAATATGACTGCTTGAGGTCATGGTACATCTTTGTACTTCCAGGATGAATGGATAGAAGCGAATTGTGTGCCTCGTTCATAATGACTTTACGTAGATCACCCTTTGGAACCACAATCCGGTCCTCGAAGAAAAAAGTATCTTTGTCATCAATGTGGAAGCACTTGTACTTGGAAATGCCCTTGTCGATACCACGTTTCACCTTTTTCACCATGGTATCCAGGAGTTGAGCCTCATGAATCTGATCTTCCAAAGTAGGAGAGACTATGAGGTTGGCAAGAAAGCCTTGAGGAACAACTTGAAGATTCAGCTTGCGGAAAGCTTCACAAAGATCCGGTTGGAGGGGCTTGAGGATTAAGCTGTTGCAGTAAGCCTTCCTGCTCAAAGCATCTGCAATCACATTGGCCTTGCCCGGAGTATATTCAATACTTGGGTTGTACTCTCGAATCATTTCGACCCATCGAGTCTGCCTGAGGTTGAGGTTGGGTTGAGTGAAGATATACTTGAGACTCTTGTGATCGGTGAAAATGTCCACTTTCCTTCCCAACAAGAGATCTCTCCATGTTATCAATGCATGGACAACTGCCGCCAACTCAAGGTCGTGAGTGGGGTAGTTCTTTTCGTTGGGCTTCAGCTGACGAGAGGTATAGGCCACAACTCTCTTCTCTTGCATTAACACAACACCGAGACCTTGAAGAGAAGCATCATAGAAAACTTCGAATGGCTTGGATTCATCAGGAGGAGTTAAGACAGGAGTTGTGACGAGTTTCTCTTTGAGAGTATTGAAAGCAACGTCACACTCAGGAGACCAGACATACTTCACATGCTTCTGGAGAAGGTTGGAAAGAGGCTTTGCAATCTTAGAGAAGTTCTCAACGAATCTTCGGCAATAGCTTGCAAGACCAAGAAAACTGCGGAGCTGCTTGACATTCTGAGGAGGTTCCCAATTCACAATTGCAGACACCTTCTCGGGATTAACAGCGATGCCCTTGGCGGAGATGATATGACCAAGGTAAAGCACTTCATCAAGCCAAAACTCACATTTGGAAAACTTCGCATAGAATTGATACTCTCTGAGCTTGTCTAGCACCAATCGCAAATGTTTGGCATGATCCATCTTATTCTTGGAGAAGACCAAAATATCATCGAGATAGACCAAGACGAATTCATTGGTGTAGGTGTTGAATATGAAGTTCATCATCCGAGAGAATGTTGGAGGAGCATTGACAAGGCGAAAGACATGACAAGTATATTCATAAGAACCAAAGCTTGTTCGAATGCTGTCTTGGGAATATCTTGTTCACGAATGCAAATTTGATGATAACCCATCTGAAGGTCAAGCTTGGAGAACACTTTAGCGCCTTTGAGTTGCTCGAAAAGCTCATTGATGTTGGGAAGTGGATACTTGTTCTTGATTGTCTTCTTATTCAATGGACGGTGTCGGCGCAAAAGTCGGTCCGTGCCATCCTTCTTCGGACAAAAGAACACCACAACCCCAAGGAGATGAACTCGGTGCGATCAAACCAGACGCTCTTGTTCATCGAGCTCCTTCTTCAATTCCTTCAGCTCATCAGGTCCAAGCTTGTATGGGCGCTTGCAAGCGGGTTGATGCGGGCTCAAGATCGATACTTGAATTCAAGCGGCGGTGAGGAGGCATTCTGGAAGCTCTTACGGAAAGACATCTTGGTACTCACAAACGATGGAATCGAGAGATAGCATCAATTCGCCCTTCTCATTGAGATAAAACAACGAATGGTTTCATCACGAGCGGCATAGATGATCACATCATTAGAAGAGTGTGTCAATTGAATTTCCACTGGCAGCACAATCAAGCTGAGCTTTGTCTTTGAAAGCCGATCCATCCCAAGAATAAGATCAATATCCGACTCACCAAGAACAATTGGTTTAGCAGAAATCTATAGTCGCCCATCTTGATACCGACATTGGAACCAACATGGTAGATCTCAAGCGCTTATTGGAGAAATAACTTGCATAGCTTTAGGTAATGCCTCTGTATCAAAATTGTGCCGATGCAAAAGGATATGACATGAAAGAATGCGATGCACAAGTATCAAATAAGACTTTTGAGGAATATCATTAAGCGGAAGATTACCCATAATCACATCGGAAGAATCATCCGCTTGCTGCATTCATCATGTTCACCTTTGCAGACTTGGGATTATGCTTGACCACAGCATTGCTTGAAGATTTCACGGAGGAGGAGGCGGAAGGCGCCTTTGATTGAAGCACTTGTTCTCATAGTGACCTTCTCACGACATTTGTTGCAAGTCACCTCTGAGCGGACGGTGATAAGGAGCATTTGACCTTGGAGCTTGAGAATTTGACTTGTTACGATAGCTTTGGGTTGGGTGGGTGGGAAGATCCACGACCACCTGAGTTCTTCTGGCGATAAGGCTGGCGGAGCGGAGGAGGAGGAAGGTAGAACTTCTCTTGCTTAGCTGCCACTTGAGAGGAAGAAGAAGACTGAACTGCATCCCTGATTCTCTTCTTAGAAGCCTCACATTTGAGCTGGGCAGCTTCTTGCTTCAGTGCCATGTTGTAGAATTCATCATACTTTTCTAGCTCAAAAAGCACGAGAGCTAATTGCAGATCTTCTCTGAGACCACCTCTGAATTGATAGATCACACTCTTTTCATCAGGGACGTCTTGCTTAGCAAAGGGAGCGAGTTTCTGGAACTGGATATTGTATTGATACACATACATGTTGCCTTGCTTGAGATTGCGGAACTCCTCACGCTTGCTCTCAACAACACTTTTCGGAATGTGGTGAGCTCTGAAGTCTCGGCGGAACTCATCCCAGGTAATGACACGACCTCCTCTGGAATCTTTGTATTCTTGGTACCACTCGGCAGCTTGGTCCTTGAGTTGAAACGAAGCAAACTTGACAAAGTCCTCAGGTCTGACATTGCTACATTCAAAATGTTTGCAGATGTCCACAAGCCAATCGTCGGCGCTGTGGCCTCGGCACAGAAACTGAAATACTTCGGCTGATAAGCGAGGAACTGATTGAGGGTAGCAAAGTGCGGCTGGTTGTTGCCTTGACCTTGATTTCCTTGGTTGCCTTGCCCTTGGGTACGCTCTTGCAAGAGTTGCAAAATCATCTGAGCATTGGCATTGGTGGCTGCCATGATAGCTTTCCATGCCTCCGGAGGCGGAGGTGGAGGTGGAGGGTTCGACTGACTCCCATCATCGCGATCCGGATTCAGATGCGTTGGCGGAGCCATCCTGAAGAGGGTGACATCCGTTAGCACTTGATAGACAGATAGACAAGTTGAATCAACGAATAGAAATTGCAACATATAGTCTTCACAATAAACATTCGAACAATGATGAACGAATGAATTCCAAAACTAACATCACACGTCCATTAAGGTGAGAAGCCACTTGATTGAGGGTTGATGAAAAAAATATAACAAGGTACGACTGGAACAAATAAGTGGTAAGGATTACCCAATCACAAACCAAATATCTGCGGGAAGAATTGCTAAGAGCTACTTGAAACCCACCTATAAACTCCCGAAACTTTACGGTTATGCAATCGGTGTTGGGGATACGGGGGACACAAAATATATCACCCAAACTAACAATACCTAGATCCATTTGTATCCATCCGTCAACACATAACCAAGAAACCTTCGAAATCGTGTACCTCGACCTTGAAAAGCATCCGTTATATGAGTCATGGCAATACTCGAGCTCGCCCGATCTTTGGGTTATCGGGGTTATCTCACCAACAAGCTGTACAAAAGAGATTTCGATGTCGGTAAAACTCAGGTATTCGAGCGCAGCGATAAAATTGTGGCGACAACACCTCGGAGCTCAACTCCCGGGACAACGCCACAACCCCTAAATGTCGGGAGGCACCAAGAACAATGTTCTCGTCACAAAACCATCGGAACGATTCCAAGATACCAGCGTGATCCTAAAATTTTTTAGTGAAATTTGAGGAGAGGAGAGTCAAAACTTCTCGTTAGGAGACCTCACCGAGAGCGACGAAGGGTGGGGAGTAAAAAGAATCCTACTCTCCGATATATATAATCCAAAGACTCAAAACATTTTGTTCTAGACTCAACAACGCATGACAAACAATCAGCGGGGGCTCCTAAGTGGGGATGGCTCGATTACCAACTTATAGCGCCCTCGATGCGGCTATATCTCCCACGTGTCGAAGCACGACTTAGAGGCATAACCGCATTGAAAGCAATGTCGCAAGTGAGGTAATCTTCACACAACCATGTAATACATAAGGAAAGAGATACATAGTTGGCTTACGATCGCCACTTCACACAACACATAAATAAACATCCATCATCCAGATTACACTCAAGGTCCGACTACGAGAACCAAAATAAAAGAAGATACCCCAAATGCTAAACAGATCCCGATCGTCCCAAGCTGAGCTCCACTACGATCATCGGGAAAAGACACATAGTAACGACCACGTTCCTCGTCGAACTCCCACTTGAGCTCGGTTGCGCCATCTACACCGCATCGTCGGCACTGCAACTGTTTTGGTAGAATCTGTGAGTCACTAGGACTCGGCAATCTCACACCGCGAGATCAAGACTATTTAAGCTTATAGGAAGGATAGAGTTGTGAGGTGGAGCTGCGACAGCGACTAGCATATATGGTGGCTGCATTACGCAAAAGAAGCGAGAAGAGAAGCAAGGCACGATCGTGAAGCTAGTGGCGATCAAGAAGTGATCTGAACTACTTACGTCAAACATAACTCCAACACCGTGTTCACTTCCGGACTCCGAGAAGAGACCATCACAGTTACACCTTGATTGATGTGTTTTAGTTAAGGTCAACCGGGTTTTCTACAACGGACGTTAACAAATTCCCATCTGCCTCATAACCGCGGGCACGGCTTTGAAAGATAATACCACTGAGGGTGTCCCAACAAGCCCATTATAAGCTCTCACGGTCAACGAAGGATATTCCTTCTACCGGAAGACCCGATCATCTCGGAATCCGGACTACAAGACATTTCGACAGCAATAAAACAAGACCAGCAAAGCCACCCGATTGTGCCGACAAATCCCGATAGGAGCTGCACATATCTCGTTCTCGGGGCACATCCGGATCGACGACAGGCTCTGAGTAAAACCAGGCCTCGAGTTTCCCGAGGTGGCCCATGGCGGCTCGGTTGGGCCACACACTCGAAGGAGCTTGGTGGGGGGTTAAAATAAAGATGACCCTTGGGCTCGCGAAAACCGGGGAAAAAGGCTTAGGTGGCAAATGGTAAAACCAAAGTTGGGCCTTCTTTGGAGGAGTCTTATTCAAAGCGAACTGTCAAGGGGTCCCATAAATCACCCAACCGTGTAAGGAAGCGAAATCAAGGAACATAACACGGTATGACGGAAAATAGAGGCGGCAAGAGTGGAACAAAACACGGGCATAAGGCGATTCTTCCACCCTTTACCAAGTATATAGATGCATTAATTATAGCAGATATATTGTGATATCCCAACAAGTAAATATGTTCCAACAAGGAACAACATCTCCATGTTCAACAAGGAACAAACTTCAACTTCACTGCAACTAGCAACGCTATAAGAGATTTGAGCAAAGCGGTAACATAGCCAATCAACGGTTTGCTAGAAAGGATGGTTAGAGGTTTGACATGGCAATATGGGAGGCATGATATAGCAGGTGATAGGCATCGTAGCATAGGCATAGCAAAAGAGCGAGCATCTAGCATAGCAAAGATAGAAGTGATTTCGAGGGTATGGTCATCTTGCCTGCAAGGTTCTCAGAGTTGTCGAAAGCTTGATCCTCGTAAGCGTTCTCAACAGGTTCCTCGTTCACGTACTCGTCTCCCGGCTCTACCCAAAGCAAGAACACAAACAAAGGAACCACAGTAAATCACGGTGAAATGCACAAGCAACATGATGCAAAACATGACATGATATGCGAGATGTGATATGCAATGCATATGCGTGCTCCGGAAGGAAAATGATGAACCAGGCATCAACTTGGCATACCAAGTATGCCGCTGGAAAGATGAGATGATTTCGGTTGAAATCGATATAAAGATCACCGGAATCGGATGCACGGTTTGCAAAAGACAAGCAAAACAAGAATGGCACAAATCTGCCATTATGACATGATGCCACATAGCAAGCAACAAGAAATTAAGCTCTGCACCCAAGCGTGCAGAAAAGCATATGGAAGTGATCTACTCAAGATGCTTGACAAGAGATGAACACTGAGCTACGGCCAAATCACATCACAACAGGTCCAAACAAGCATGGCAAAAGTGCAAAATATATCAGCTTCATAGACTTTGTGAAAATACTGAACATGGCAAAATCAGCATCAGGAAGCAATGTTCAGAGCAAGCAAACGACATGCTACAGGAATTTATAATAGCAAAGCAAGGCATGAAATGAATCTACTCAAAGCATAGAACAAAAGTCCCTTACTGACCATGAGCCAAAAGGGATCAGAAAATACAATCACCCATAATATAGCAAGTTTCGTTAACAGATTCAGCAACAGGGCATGACAAAAACAGATAACAAGTAGGCATGTTTAAGAGCTCGATGCACTCACTACAGAGCATTACATGATAAACTAAGCATACATCCATCAAGAAGACATGGCATAGAAGATATACATGGTAAGAACAACATCATAGCATACACTGATCAACTACAACAACCTTGGGAAAATTGAATAACATGTAAACAATCTGCCAGGAAACATTTTATAGCAAAAGTAGAGCTCGATTGACTCAAGCTATGGCACTCCATAATTGCAAACAAGGGCATGGATGGATAGAGCATAACCATATGTTCAAAACATCCTTACTGAAGTATCTAAAAATACGCATGGATCTCTCGGTAGCATCAAGTTAACATGGCATAAAAATATCAGCAAAACAGGGGCTGAAATCAGCAACATCATGAAGCCTAGTTTACATGCTTGTGCTAGTCACCACAGAGGTCACAAAAATACATGGCATACACCCCTGTAAAGATGGCATGGCATATTACAAAACACATGTAGGACTCAAGTTCATAGGGTGCACACATCAATAATGGCAAAAATGACAAAAGTGCATGTTCTGATAATAATCTGACACTAACATCACATAGCCCTCTTCTGACAGCATTTCGGGCATCAAGATGAGCTCAAATGAAAATGATGCAATGAGATGAATTGATCTACTCTTTGATATGAACAATTCGGTATGCTACACGCCCAAAACGGAGCCACGAGTGCAGAGTTATGACATGAGGAAAATGCAACAAAAATTCACAAAATAAAGACTTAGATGAATTCGGGGGAGGGGAAAGTCAACCGTCGTTGGATCTCAGATCCGATCGCGGTGGCGTGGCTCGCTGGTCGCTTGGGCGGCGCTGGAGGAGGGAGGCGGAGGAGGAGGCCGACGGAGGAGGAGGGGCCGGAGGCAGGCGGGCGGGCGGCGCAGTGGCGGCGTGGCCGGGCGGCGCGCCGACGACGGCCGGGGCGGCGGGAGGCGGCGGCGCGTCTTTGGGCGGGGGCGGGACGGGCTCGGCGGGCCTGGCGGCGGCCGGGCAGCGGTGGCGCTTGAGCCCGCCACGTGGCCGCTGTTCGTCCGGGGCGGGCGGGCGTGTCCGGCCGTCCGGATTCGTCCGTGGCGCGGAGAGGAAAAAATGCTAGGGTTTCGCCCGAATTTGGAGGGGGAGATGCATATTTATAGGTAGAGGGAGCTAGGAAGCTCCAAATAAAGTGCGGTTTTCGCCCACACGATCGTGATCCGACGACGGAGAGCATGGAAGTGACTTAGATGGGTTATTGGGCTGTTTTGAAGGGGTGTTGGGCTGCAACTTAAAAGAGGCCTTTGCGAGAGTGCGGTTAACCGTTGGAATACCAAGCGAGCTCCAAATGACCGAAACTTGACAGGTGGTCTACGGTTGTGTACCAAGGCCACTTGACAAACCTCGGTCAATTCGAGAAAGTTTAGTACCGCTCACGGAAAAAGCGTAAAAGGGGCCTGGGGGACATAGGAGTGCGGATTGCAAAAGCGGACAACGGGAAAATGCTCGGAATCATGAGGCGAACACGTATGCAAATGAGATGCACATGATGACATGATATGAAATGCATGACATGGAAAAAATGCAAAAATGAAGAAAAACCCAACCACGGAGGGAATATCATATCACAATGCCGAAAATGGCAAGAGTTGGAGTTACAAATATGGAAAGTTACATCTGGGGTGTTACACGGGGTCTTGACAGAAGTGCTGCTCGTCGTCGGCAGCCACTCGGTGTGCCATTGGAGCCGCGCAGGATACCCTCTAAGAATTTCTCGTGGTGGGTGTGCTTCTTGCAATGGTTGGGCTCGATCGAAAGGTTGAAGAGACACAAGGGATAAATTGCCGCTGTAATAAATGGGGGTCGGTCAGCCTGTAATCGTCACATCTTGTCATGGCATTCATAGCAGAGGATTCCAGTGCACGCTTGACAACACAACACCGCACGCGTGGGCTCAAAGTGGCGCCAAATGTATCATCAGTGAGCCAGTTCCCGCGCTACCGCGCAGTTTACCGCGCAAGCTTCCCGCCCGACTAGTATGGCCACGCGTCGACTAGAAGAGGGACAAATCGTGGGCGTTTATTGGCAAAAGCTTAGTAAAGACGAAGTGTGTGGAATGACTTCGGTGATAAGTTTACCCGTGGGTAATGAGGTCAAAGTTACACAGAAGGATGATGGACAACCGAGTGCCATAATTAATTCTGTGCTCTATAGGGCACACTGTGAAAGAAACCAACTGTGTGCAATAATGTCGAAGATCTCAGTCGAGTTAGCTATATAGATCATGTGCTTTGAGATCGACAAGGTAAACAGATTTGAGAATGGTTAATAAAATCTAAGACCATTGCATATTACAGTCAAAATAGCGCTACCAATATACGAGTCTCATACAATGCCATTTCAATGATTGTACCACAAAAGCTCGAAATATTACAAGGTTCAAATTCCAGAGTTATATGGCTCAAATTCGAAGATTACAAGGTTCAAACTGATATTAGAAATGAAATTCAGCTCATCAGCTGCAAACGCTCGCGCTGATCCACTGAACATGGATATCAGAGAGGTTCAAACTAATATTACCACTTCTAAGTCTGGTTTCAAAACCTCACAATTTTTGCAAAGGGCTCAGCCACTGATAAGTCGCAATTTTTGCAAATGCATTTTTGGAGCCTATTCCATTCTGCCGCAGGCGTCAGCACCGATCAACAAACCATTCATTTTTGCGAAATAAATGTAGGGCAAACCTCATTTCCTTGAGCACCCTTGCTTTGAGAACAAAGAACCTGGCGAATATAATCTCCGTAACGTCCCTCGATAGGTGTTCAAAGTAATTTCTTAGAGATGCAGATCTAGGCATTCGACGTGATTGTTATATTGTATCACATTATCACCACTGGGCCTAATATTATCTGCAAAAGAAGAAAACGTGTTAGTTCCTACATGCAGTTATGAACATTACTATAGGCCTATTTGGTTTGCAGGATTTGTAAAATGCACTAACATGTCATCTTCGATCTGACATGATTAACATGGGCATTTGATTACATTCTAAAAAAATGTAGCCTTCTTCACAAGATGTTGGAGTGCATGAAAAGTTCCCTAAGAAAACTAGTACAGATGAATCCAAAGGAGAAATGCTTATTGATTGTAACCATATGGATCAAGCAACCAATATGGGGGGGGGCATGTATGTACTGAAATCCTCCAAAAGAATCCTTCAGAAATCGTAGTACATTGTCATTGTAAACTTGGAAAAAGGTGTCACAAATTGAACTCCCTAACAGGAAAGGAACATCACCTCTATATATAGCTTCTCCAGCCACGGAAAGCATCTCAGGAAACTGACAACTTGCTCCAGGTTGGGGCCGATAGATTCTAGTGCCAAGACCTTCATTGTGCGCAGTTTCAGGGTCAAGCTTGTCGGGATCATTTTCTGAATGACAGACGAACAAATATCTTCAAAATTAGAAATAATGTTAATTTGTAGAAGGAGAGGTAGAAGGCGGCTGTTGTACCTGAACGGGTGTGGATCCAATAACAAGTTTGGAGTATCTGTCAGACGAGTAGCCCACCACTGTCAATTTCGGTGTAGAAATGACATTGATTATTGTTGGACCTTCTTGATCAACTACAAGTAATCTCTCAAGTGCAGGTGTGTCCTCAATGACCATACCGTGGTACACATCTTGTGATGTCTTTATACCGCACCAGCAACACACATAAATAGTCCGGAGAGTCATGTAGGTGACGTGGAAGGTACTCAACCCATTGATCGCCTGAAGACGAAGGTACTCGAATGCGGTACAGCCACGGAGCAGGCGCTCCATATCACCGTATGAGAGGTAGACGGCGCCGAGCTCGAGATGCTTCAGTCGTGGTAGAATAAGAGCGGGCGCGTCATTAAGGGGGGTGGTAGTTCCTAAACTTGGCGACGTGCAGCGTGGGCGCGAGGCGGAGTGCGGACGTTGGCAGTGACTGCATATGCCCATCCTCAAAAGTGAGCTCCCCGAGCTGATCTAGGGTGGGGGATCGGAACCAGTTGTCAAGCTTGGCTTGTTCCTTGCCGTTGGAACGGAACTTGCCCATTCTAAGGCCTCTGGTTGGGCCAAGGTGACTGCCGAGGATCTTGGAGAACGCATCCAAGCTTTTGCGATAGCCATGGTAGAGCTCGTGGGTGTCGATGAGGTCGAGAGGGCTGGAGTTACATAGGGGGCGCCACTGCTGGGAAAGGACAGTTGTCCGCGCCCCATATTTAATTGGGAGGAGGGAGATGATGACTATCAACATATCATCGGGGAGGCTGCTGATGAAGTCTAGGGCTGCTGGAGTCGCTTGCAGTTCTAGCGCGCCCCGCCTTTGCTTATTGGCAACCCCATTCTCCACCTCTGGAGTCTCCTTGTCAGCGGTGCTTTCTGATAGAAATGGGAGTGCAGGGAATATTCAGTTAAAACAAGGCAATAGAAAAGTGTATTGGCAACTAGAAGTTATTAGGTAGGAATATAGTAAGAAAAGGGAATAACAGTTGGTTGCTTAAATACTGCACAATTCATTTGATATTGCTGGGTATGTCAACATGCAGATAGTTGAAAAGAAAACTTACTTTGAACAAAGTCTGGACGGATGATATCGTCAGGGAAGTTACCATATATCTCATGACCAGGCCCTTTTATGTGTAGTGCAATTCTAGTGCCAGCTTTCAATTCATAAAACTTAGAAATTTCTTTCCAAAAGCCAGTGCCAAAATAGGAGTCACCACGTTCATCAAGTCTTATAGTAGCAATGATTGTAAATCCATGGTTTGTGTGCAGTATGACATCCCTGCAGTCTTGATTTATGTAAAGGGAAAGATTGTGCACTACAGATTCTGTTGCATAGCAAGGGACGCACTGCAGAAAATGGTAGGATTGTTAAATAAAATATGGTAACATGCAAATATGGGCCCAAATTTAAAGAATTGTACAACACTCGAAATCGACGGACAAAAATCTATAATTAAACAGATAGGGTAAACATGATGTCATGGAAATATGAGAGTAATCGAAAGAATAATACATCATTAATTTGCCTAATATAGAAAGAAGAGGGGGAAATCCCCTTTGACATATATGGTGAATGTGGAACCTTTTATCCAAATGTAGTAATATTTAGAGTATGTTTAGGAAAGTAGGCCATGCCAGCCGATTTAGGGTGAGATTGAACATACCGCGCGCATTCTCAAGTCATCTGCTACGGTGAGATGGAATGTCTGGCGGAGGCCGCAAGGTCCTAATGTGTCCGCGCACTGTACACTCTACGAACGAAATAGAACACTTAAATCAGCTCGAATAAAAATGAATTCACGATGATTTCGGCCGGGTGATTAAAGGAGGCAGATGAACTCGGATAAGAGATGAGATAATATCTCATTAAATTAGTTACCTAGTTATCCATGAGAAAGAACCCTCCGTACGACAGATTCCCCAACCAAGAGGAGCTGGGTCGACCGCGAGCAGCATCGAGAAAGTCGACGGCGATAGGCGGCGGCAAGTGGAAGTGGCGGAATGCGGTGGGCTTTGCCGGCAGCCTGGCGGCGGCGGCAAGCATCGAGCTAAGTGTTTCTCGGAGCGATAGGCGATGCCATGCATAGATGCGGAGGAGCTTGTGTAGGTGTGAATGGGGACCGGAGGGGGTGGCGGGTGGGTGAGGGTTTTTGTGACGTGGGGATGGTGAGGGTTTTCTTTTTCCTTTTTTGAATTGGGTGGTGAGGGTTTTATGTCCCACAAAGAATTTTGGAGGCAACAGTTTGCTAGAGCCAACCGTGTGTGATTGACGCAACAGGCAAAATGAAAGCCATTGCACATGGTTCCAATTTTGGAAACCGTGTGAGATTGACGTACTACCTCCGTCCTGGTTTATTAGTCCCCTTTGTAATTTGTACCAAATTTTTACCAAATATTTAACTAAGAAAAGTTTATGCATGTCACCAAAAATTATATCATTGGACACTATGCTCAAATACCCATCCAACGATATAATTTTTGCTGACCTGCACTAACATTTTTAGTTAAACCTTTGGTCAAAATTTAACACAAATTACAAAGGGGACCAATAAACCAAGATGGAGGTAGATTCCATCAACCGAACTGATTGCATCCATATCCCACGGTTAGACATAAGTAAACAGAGATTAAACATACTCAGACATAGATAATAAGCGTACACATACACAAGCATAGTTCAACCATAAGTACATAGTTCCACCGTCATTAAGCATACTCAAGCGTACATAGTTCGATCCCACATCTCATCTCACATGCCGGCACAATCCTGAATCTTCTCCAGGTACTCGGCGTATGCGCCGTGCACCACCCGGCGAGAATACTTCTGCTTGAAGGAGTCAACGACCCGTCCTCTTGCATGCGCCAGAACAATTAGATATGCGTCATGAAGCTTGTGGTTGCAAAATGGGCATCGATAGCCGCCGTTCCAGGTCCTAATACGCTTGTTATGCATTTCCGCATAAAGCTCCCTCAGGATTTGCCTCTTGTACCTCCTCTGGCCATCTTCATCCTCATTGTCCACATCGTCAGACATCACCTATACACATAGTAAAACAAATTTGGCATCAAATCAATGATTACATGCCATGAAGTGGGATTAGGAAATTATGGCTATTTATTTATACATATCCAGAGATTATGGTTTCATTTTTAAGCACAGTCGTCTATGTACAGACCAATCTTGAAGAAAATAATGGCACAAACATATGTAGGTCATTCAAAATCAATTGTCAAGTCCTGGATAGGAATTATTAGCACGAACACTAACCCTAGTCGGATTACTAGCAGAAATCATTTGCATAGATGAAACAACTAATCACTTATCACTTGTACCATTCAAACAATCAATACACTACACGGATCTAACGAAACTTACTCAAATTTCATGGATTGGGAGAATATAACCATAGGATTTCTTTTCCAAAAAGGGGGAGGCAGGAGTAACCAAAGAAACTCTATGATCTATTTGACACATAAATGGGTATAGATGACTAACCAGATGTCCGTCGTTGTCAGAGTCGTCGCCAGAGTGGTCGTCGGAGTCGTCGTTGGGGTCGTCACCAGAGTCGGTGTGGAACTCCATCTCTGGTTGTGGAAGCTCGACGTTGTTAGGGTGCAGCGATAACTCGCCGGCGGTGATGACAACCTCTGTCTCCATCTCCACGCCGTGCTCCGGAGCTTTAGCAGCCCCGGCGTCGCCACTCCCTCCGATGGGGCGCTTTGGCGGCATCCTCATACACTGACAGCTTTGAGGACTAAGAGTAGCGTCGAGGATGCAAGCGGAAAGAGAGGATTGTGTGTGTGGCGAGGATGGGGGTGCGGCTGCTTGGGCGCACCATTAATATGGAGTAGTGGGAGTTGTGGGAGAGAGGCGGGCGGCGGTCAAACCGATGGCTCGCCTCCCGGTGAGCCTGCAGACCAGACTGCTGGCATGCCTACCAAAGTTTCACACAGCGACTCGCACGCCTCCCGATGACATTGCGCAGTGAGCACACCTCCATCAATTCACACAGCTGC
The DNA here is from genome assembly GCA_021605205.1 of Aegilops longissima. Taxonomy (NCBI): domain Eukaryota; kingdom Viridiplantae; phylum Streptophyta; class Magnoliopsida; order Poales; family Poaceae; genus Aegilops; species Aegilops longissima. The sequence goes on from CM038682.1 coordinate 474,237,659, forward strand.
ATGCACGCCTCCCGGTCTGCCTGCGCAGTGGAATGCTCGCATGCGTCCCGTCAACTCATGCCTGTTCACACGGCACACGGGTCGCGCGGCAGCGCGTATATTGTTTTTCTATTTGGATGATTAATGCTGCCGCTTTATTGCTTAACCGGAGCGTGGCACGTATCCATTGTTGGTCTAACACTCACGGTTCGAATAAATAATCAGTTTGGGATATTGGTTCCCAATTATTAATAATCTCCGGTTTGTAATTAGATAAAGATTACATCAAAACTGGTCTCAAATTTGACAAAAAAAGTACAATGCCACTTTGTATTGGTGTCCATATGACAACACGATAAGTTTCATGAACTTCAAATAAGTTTTGGATGTACTAGAATTTAAAATCAAGATTCTCAATGTTTGAAATTTGTTTATGCAGGGAGTAAACATGCACCCAGTGAGACACATTTGTTTTGCAATCCATTTAAATGCAGCATCGGCGTGTGCATGTAGCTCAAATTGATTTTGCACATTATACCGTGAAAATCAATCAATTAATGTACTAAAGCGTCTTAATGATCTCTGTTTTTTTCGAAATTAAAACGTCCCTCCTTTGGTAACATATGTTCACCACAGGATAATTAATTTAACATGCATCGTAATTGCGGTGATTCGCGGTGTGTGTGTGGGTGTGTGCGTCTGGGGGTGGCGGGTGGCTAGCAGTACACTGCGAGTTGTGAACCACCGTATGGGTTGGCCCTTTTGTTAGGCAGGCCGGTGCCACATCAGAGTCGTGAATTCGTTATTTAAAACATTACACAACCCTTTCATACATACATGTTTTGGCCACATGCAGTCGATGGTTGTCCTACACGACACTCGATACTCGCGTGTGACACTTTCTGTGGGCCCGCGAGGTCGTCATCCATCACTTTGACGAACATCCGGCAGTGAGGTTAATTTGACCAGCAAGGTAGAATCTTTTTTGTTTGTGTTATGGTGGTATATCGTACGCGTCAAAGAGGTGGGAGGGGTGTAACGCCCCGGATACAATTTTCCATATTCGTAACTCCAACTCTTGCCTTTTCCGGAGATGTGATATGTTATTTCCTTCGTGGTTGGGTTTTTGTCTTTTGTTTTGCATTTTGTTCATGTCTTGCATCTCATCTCATGGCATCATCCGCATTGCATCCGCATGTTTTCATAAAACTCGTAGTCGTTTGTAGTTGTCGTTTCTCTCTTTGTCTCCGTTTATGTTTTGTCAAGCCCTCTTTCCTTCGTCGACCTCTCTCAAACCCCCTCGTGCGCGTCCGAAACCTCCCCCGAACCCGACCGAGCTGTCGTGACCGATGAGTCCGGATCATCCCCAAACATCTCTAAAACATCTCCGTTTTCTTAATTGGACGCTCTAGCCTTTTTATTCAGGGCCGTCCGATTACGATCGGGGGGACCAAATAGTCCCTAGCCAAATCCCCAGGCTATATATAAACTAGTCCAACCCTAATCTTTAGGAGGCTTGTCCCATCAGTCTCGTCCCCGCCGCCAGCCATCCACCCACTCGCCTTCCACCTTGGGATCCTCCCGAGATCCATCCGGGGCCAACCACCGTCTCCCTCGATCCATCCATCCAACCACACGGATCCAGCCGCCACCTCCTCGGTTCACGAGGCCCAGCCTCCTCTCGCTCTCATCGCGAGCACGCGCCGAGGCTCGGCGGTGGAGCCCGATCCCAGCGCCACGCACCCCTGCATCCTCCCGTGCTTCCCGTGCGCGCCACCCAAGCAGCAGCAGCAGATATGCACCGCCGGCCCTCCTCTTCCTCCTGTCTTCTCCTTTTCCTCGTCTCTCAACTCCCCTCCTCTGCTTCCTATCGCAGGAGCGGGGCCTTGTTGTCGAACGCCATGGTTTCGCGCCAAGAGCTCCTATGGGCCCCGAGGACCTCGCCGTCGGGATCCCTTCTCCTCGTCTTCCTCCGGTCACCTCCAGCGCCGCCATCCTCTGCGTCGGGAGGACGCTCGAACCTCCTCTGCTTCCTGCTCGCCCGCACGTGACCGCATCGACCTCCCCTGCTCCGTTCGTCGCCGTCTCTGCCAGATCCGGCGAGTCCCTGCACCCCGGCCTCATCCCTCGCTCCAGGTCGCCGCGCCGCCCCACCGGAGACCGCCATGTCTATCGACGCCGTGCTCCGGCCAAGTCCCGCTGCCGCCGTTTTTGCTCTGTCTTGGCGATTCGGCGAGACGGCGCTTCGCCCATGCCGTTGACCGTCGTCCTCCATGTGGCCCGCCCACCAAGCGCGCCCTTGGCCCAACTCCATCCGGGCCGCTCGGCCTCAAGTCAGCCGGCCTGCATCCTCTGCAGACGGGCCGAAGCCCATGGGTGAGCTGCCCCCAGCGCCTACCCTGTTCGGCTCCTGTTCCAGATTCGGCCCGTAGATGTTTTTTTCCAGTTCTGCGAATTTAGCATTATCGAGTGATTTACATATTTGCAGAAAAACCCTCCATGGTCATGCATTAATATTTCACAAACCGTGCATCATATGTAAATAATCTATATATGAAAAATGCTTGGTTTTTCATCTAGTTTCATAATTTGCCACTCTCATCCATGTTTAAAATGTTTAACTTGCTGTTTGCATTAATTTGCCTAAATGCCATGCTAAAATGATTTATTTCATAACTAAATAACCGTAGCTCGGTTTTAAATAAAATTTATATGTAAATGGGGTGGGAAAATGCCTACTTTAACATGGTGTAGTTTATTTTCCTGTTTAACAATAATAAAATATGTTTTAGGACAGATCAGTAGCAAATTCGAAATATGCACATGAGGATTTTCCAGAATTGTTGTTTCTTATTTCCGGCCTCATTTAAACTTGCCTAAATAGATAGTTTAATTATGCTCCACCTCTTGCCATGTTTAACAACATTTAATATTGTTTGGTAGCTTAAACGAGATTAAACTAAATATGTCAATGTGGTGTTTTGTCAATATGCAACCCGTTGCATATTGAGCTCCACTTAATTTGTAGTATTGTTTGTTGCACTTTGTCATGCCATGCCTCATTAAACCGGACATGCATCATACTTGATTGTGCATCGTGCCATGTTTATGCTTGTGCATTTATCATGTTGTTTGTTTCTTTCGGTGTTGCTTACGAGTTCGGTAATGTTGCGATTGTGAGGATTCGTTCGACTACTCCCGTTCATCTTCTTCATGGAATCGTTCTTCTTCCTTGCGGGATTTCAGGCAAGATGACCGTCACCTTGGATCTCATTACTATCATTGCTATGCTAGTTGCTTCGTTCTATCGCTATCTTTGCGTTACCTACCACTTCTGCTCAAGCCTCCCAAATTGCATGATAGCCCCTAACCGTTGTCACCCTTCCTAGCAAACCGTTGTTTGGCTATGTTACCGCTTTGCTCAGCCCTCTTATAGCATTGTTAGTTGCGGTGAAGTTGAAGATTGCTCCATGGTGGGCGGGATTATGTTGGGATATCACAATATCTCTTATTTAATTAATGCATCTATATACTTGGTAAAGGGTGGAAGGCTCGGCCTTATGCCTGGTGTTTTGTTCCACTCTTGCCGCCCTAGTTTCCGTCATATCAGTATTATGTTCCCGGATTTTGCGTCCCTAACGCGGTTGGGTGGTTTATGGGACCCCCTTGATAGTTCGCTTTGAATAAAACTCCTCCAGCAAGGCCCAACCTTGGTTTTACCATTTGCCTCACCACCACCTATACCCTTTCCCTTGGGTCGGCCAACCCGAGGGTCATCTTTATTTAGCCCCCGGGCCAATGCTTCTCTAAGTGTTGGCCCGAACCGAGCTGACTGCGAGGCCACCTTGGGGAAACTTGAGGCTTGGTTTTACTCGTAGCTAGTCTCATCCGGTGTTGCCACGAGAGCGAGATATGTGCAGCTCCTATCGGGATTTGTCGGCACATCGGGTGACTTCTTTGGTCTTGTTTTATTCTTGTCGAAATGTCTTGTAGCCGGATTCGAGACTGATCGGGTCTTCGGGGAGAAGGAATATCCTTCGTTGATCGCGAGAGCTTATCATGGGCTAAGTTGGGACACCCTGCGAGGTATAAACTTTCGAGAGCCGTGCCATGGTTATGTGGCAGATGGGAATTTGTTAATATCCGGTTGTAGTAAACTTGAAGTAAACTCTTCTAAAATACACCAACCGTGAGTGTCTCTTTTCGGGGTTGATCGAGAGGAGAACATGGTTTCTGGGTTATGTCTGACGTAAGTAGGAGTTCAGGATCACTTCTTGATCATTACTAGTTGACGACCGTTCCTTTGTTTCTCTTCTCGCTCTCATTTGCGTATGTTAGCCACCATATATGCTTAGTCGCTGCTGCAACTTCACCACTTTACCCCCTTCCTTACCCATTAAGCTTTGCTAGTCTTGATACCCATGGTAATGGGATTGCTAAGTCCTCGTGGCTCACAGATTACTACAACAACAGTTGCAGGTACAGGTTATGCGATGCTCATGACGCGAGAGCGATGCTTGCTTGCGTTGAGTTGTTCTTCTGCTTCTTCGATCAGGGGATAGGTTCGGTCGGCTGCACTGGGCTAGCAGGTGGATGTCGTTTGAGTTTCTATTTATGATTCATCCGTAGTCGGATGTTGATCTTATATGTTGTATAGTTGTATTCATGTGACATTGTATGTATTGGATGTATCCCCACTATTATGTAATCTTGATGTAATGATATCCACCTTGCAAAAGCGTTTCAATATCGGGTCTATCCTTGGTGGGACCTTGAGTTCCTTTTGGATAGGGTCGCATATTAGGCGTGTTCAAGTTAGTATCGAGCCTCGACCGACCATAGGAGCCCCTTGATTGTTGGCCGTTGTTGAGTCTAGAAAAAAACTATTTTGAGTCTTAGGATTATATATATCGGAGAGTAGTATTCTTTTTACTCCTCAGTCCCTTCGTCGCTCTTGTGAGGCTTCCTGCCGTAGATGTTTTGTCTTTCCTCTTCTCAAATTTCACGAAATTTTTTTTAGGATCACGCGGGTATTTTGGAATCGTTCCGATATTCTTGTGACGAGAACATTGTTCTTGGTGCCTCCTGACATTTAGGGGTTGTGGCAGTGTCCCGGGGAGTTGAGCTCCGAGGTGTTGTCGTCACAATTTTATCGTTGCAGTTTTGGAATACCTGAGTTTTGCCGACATCGAAAATCTCTTTTATGCGGTTGTTGGTGAGATAACCTCGGCGCCACCCGATCTTGGGGAGTTCGGAGTATTGCCATAACTTCGTATAACGGATGCTTTTGAAGGTTGAGGTACACGATTTCGGAGTTTTCTTGGTTATGTGTTGAAGGATGGATACAATTGGATCTAGGTATTGTTAGTTTGGGTGATATATTTTGTGTTCCTGTATCCCCAACACCTGATTGCATAACCAGAAAGTTTGGGAGTTTATAGGTGGAATTCAAGTAGCTCCTAGAATATCTTTCCGACGGATGCATGATATGGGATTGGGTAAATCTCTATCATATGTATTTATTCGACTTATTCGCAAGCCAAATCCTTTGTTTTGTTTTATTTGTGGTATTGAGTTGCTTGATGTCAAGTGTTTATCCATACCTTCCTTAAGCGGTGTTCTCATATTGCTATGTGAATACTAATCCTTCTTGATCATCGAGGTCATCATGTTAATTCTTTTCCAACCGGCGTGCTTCTCTTTAAGTGGATCCGATCATTTCAACATCCGCAAGATAAATTATAAGTTTTTCTCAACGGTGTCCGTTTCATCCGTCCCCAAGTTGCCTTTGTTTTCCGCCCTCCACCCTTTTTCTTCAAGGACTCAGATTTCTTAATCACGTATCCTTTTATTTGTGGAAGTCTCTTCATTCTTTTCTTTCAATGTTCTTATCCGGTGATTTCCCATGAAGATGGTCAACAGTTTCAAGTTCATCATCCTTCATTGTTGTTTCTTCTCCGGTGGATCCAATTCAAGCTTTCGATATTTATCATATTCCTTTCCTCCTTTCTAATGCTTTATCTTTCCGATGCACCTCTTAATCATTCACTTCGTCCTATTCATTTTTTCTGGAGTGCTGAAGATATCTCACAAGACTTGTGTTTTCCATTCTCAATCCATTCAAGATATTTCGAGGTTGTTTTCCCATTCAAGCCATTTAATTCAACCGGTGCAACCTCTCTTTAAAATCCTTCAACGATGTTTCTTTCGAGTGGGCCCTAACCCACATGTCTTTTCCCAGGATCTTACCTGACTCTTCTATTTATTCCGGAGCCATTCCTAATTCTTTTCAAGTTGGACGTAAGAATGAGTTATCATCAGTCAAATGTCTTTCTCCAAGATCTTCCAAATTCTTTTCATCGTTGGTTCAACCTTTCTAATTTTCATCCCGGAGTATCTCAACAATTCATGGTGATGTTTCTCATCGTCATTCTCAACATTTCAAGACCGAAGAAGAGTTCCTCTTAAATCCTTACCCGTTCTTCCAAAGATTCATGGTTCTAGCTTGATGCTATCCTCTCATAATTGTTCTCGATTGTGACAATTCTTTTCTTACCATCCGGAGAACTTCATGAGTTGTTTTCCATTTCTTTTCTCCGAATGCCATCATGTCATAATTCTTCATTCTCAGCGCGTAGCTATCGTTATCCAAATCTTACCGGTGCATCGTTCAAATATCCTCTAATCAGTTCATGATCTCTTCATTCTCTTGTATCTAAATTCTCTCAAGCATCTTCATTCATTTTCCAATTCTTCCCGGTGAATTGTGCCTTGGCTACGTTCATTTGCAATTCTTATGGTGGTTCGTTCAAGATTTCACTTCCTTCGTTATCATATTAATTCATTCGTTGTTTCCAAATTCCACCGGTGGTTCATCAATACCTTGTCAAGTTTGCACTATATCTCTTTTCAATCCCTCAAGAAGAATAAGTAGTATGCCAAATCCATTGCTTGTCATCAATGTAAATTGGTGAAGGATCGCATAACGTAATTCTTATTTTGTTTCATCAAGTGATCTAGTTTCTTCTTTCGAGTTATTCATCATGTCACATTTCTCGGTTCGAGATGCTTCATCTTTTCTTCTCCGGAGTTTCAAGTTTTTCCGCTTTATCTCGTCGTGAAGCTCCATCTAAATCGTTGCAAGGTTTCTCCTTGTGTCTTCAACTTCTCCTTATTTTTATCATCCTTTTATTACCGGAGTTCTTCATGGAGGCTCTACATGGTGGTTCGTCAAGTATTCTTTTCATTCTTCAATTTTTCTCAAGATTTCTCTCGAAGTTATGATCCGCCAAGCTATACTCTAACATAAACATGGTGCTCAACACATGTTTTGTTTTGAGGAGCTCAAGTATTCTTCATCTTGCATTCCGAAGTGCAATTCTTTCTACCTTATCTTTTGAGATGGTGTTATGTCATCCTTGGCAATTTCTCCTCCTGCTTCATGATTCACTTGTTGTCAAGAATGAGGTATTTTAAATCCATCATTTTCTCTTCGTTCAAGAGATCTTTTCAACCAATCAATCTTTTTGTTGGAGTTATATTGGGTTATATTTCACCTACAGCCTTCCCTAAGGAATGTAGCTATTTGTAGTGCTTATCAATGATCCAATTTTCTCCTTCTCATCTCGGTGAAGAAGTTTCTCTTATCTTCATTGATCTCAACCAATCAATTGTTTACATTAATGGCGGGTTGTCACCTCATCATTTTGAGATGTTTGCATAAGCCCACAACAAGCTTGTGCTTTTCGTTGTTGATTTTGCAACAACTCCGTTCAATTCTTCTTTGCAAGGTGCTTTCCAAGTTCATTTGTGGCAGAAGTTGGCATTTTCTTCTCCGTCCCTTTATCCCAACGATCTAACTTCTATTCTTTCGTTACGGAGGCATTGTGATGTTGTGCTCTTCACCCATCACCTCGTTTTGTGAGGATCGTGTTCTTTTCTTGCTTATCCATTTAACAGGAGTGTTATGTCCTCTGATTAAGTTCTTTCGTCTTATCAAGTTTTGCCTCCTTCCTCAACCGGAGAGCTGTCTGAAATCTTTCTTACCCCTTGTGCCATTCTTTCAATAGTTTCGGAGGTAGTGTGTTGTTGATCTCATCAAGTATCCTCTCATCTTGTCAAGTTCATGTTCTATTCCTTCCATGTTCAACCGGAGTGCTGCCCGAATTCTTCCTCTCTCATCTTGTTTTAACCGGAGTGGTTTCGAATTCTATCTTGTCCATTAAACTCTTGATTCATGTCTTTGCAACCTTCAAGTTCTCGTAATGTTCCTTGTTCCTCTTTTCTAAGGATTGTTTGCAATCTCGTTCATCTCTGTTGTACTCTTTCTTTTAAATTGTTTAACCTCTCAAGGTTCGTGGTTTCACTCTTTTGTCAAGAAGCAACTTAGTTTACCTCTTATCTTCCTCTTCCTTTTCCCTCCGGTGCCATCCCTAGATCTCGGGACGAGATCCTCTTGTAGTGGTGGAGTGTTGTAACGCCCCGGATACAATTTTCCATATTCGTAACTCCAACTCTTGCCTTTTCCAGAGATGTGATATGTTATTTCCTTTGTGGTTGGGTTTTTGTCTTTTGTTTTGCATTTTGTTCATGTCTTGCATCTCATCTCATGGCATCATCCGCATTGCATCCGCATGTTTTCATAAAACTCGTAGTCGTTTGTAGTTGCTGTTTCTCTCTTTGTCTCCGTTTATCTTTTGTCAAGCCCTCTTGCCTTCGTCGACCTCTCTCAAACCCACTCGTGCGCGTCCGAAACCTCCCCCGAACCCGACCGAGCTGTCGTGACCGATGAGTCCGGATCATCCCCAAACATCTCTAAAACATCTCCGTTTTCTTAATTGGACGCTCTAGCCTTTTTATTCAGGGTCGTCCGATTACGATCGGAGGGACCAAATAGTCCCTAGTAAAATCCCCTGGCTATATATAAACTAGTCCAACCCTAATCTTTAGGAGGCTTGTCCCATCGGTCTAAATCCCCCGCTTGACCATCCACCCACTCGCCTTCCACCTTGGGATCCTCCCAGATCCATCCGGGCCAACCACCGTCTCCCTCGATCCATCCATCCAACCACACGGATCCAGCCGCCACCTCCTTGGTTCCCGAGGCCCAGCCTCCTCTCGCTCTCATCTGCGCGAAAGCACGCGCCGAGGAGCTCGGCAGTGGAGCCCGATCCCATGGCGCCAGCACCCATGCATCCTCCGTGCTTCCCGTGCGCGCCACCCAAGCAGCAGCAGCAGATATGCACCGCGACCCTCCTCTTCCTCTGTCTTCTCCTTTTCCTCGTCTCTCAACTCCCTCCTCTGCTTCCTATCGTAGGAACCGGACGCTTGCTGTCGAACGCCATGGTTTTGGCGCCAAGAGCTCCTATGGGCCCCGAGGACCTCGCCGCCGGATCCCTTCTCCTCATCTTCCTCCGGTCACCTCCAGCGCCGCCATCCTCTGCGTCGGGAGGACGCTCGAACCTCCTCTGCTTCCCGCTCGCCCGCACGTGACCGCATCGACCTCACCTGCTCCGTTCATCGCCGTCTCTGCCAGATCCGGCGAGTCCCTGCACCCCGGCCTCGTCCCTGGCTCCAGATCGCCGCGCCGCCCCACCGGAGACCGCCAAGTCCATCGCCGCCGTGCTCCGGCCAAGTCCCACTGCCGCCGTTTTTGCTCTGTCTTGGCCCGTTCGAGCGGACGAGCGCTCGCCCGTGCCCGTTGACCCGTCGTCCTCCACGTGGCCCGCCAACCAAGCCGCGCCCTTGGCACAACTCCATCCGGGCCGCTCGGCCTCAAGTCAGCCGACCTGCATCCTCTGCAGACGGGCCGAAGCCCATGGGTGAGCTGCCCCCAGCGCCTGCCCTGTTCGGCTCCTGTTCCAGATTCGGCTCGTAGATGTTTTTTTCCAGTTCTGCGAATTTAGCATTATCGAGTGATTTACAGATTTGCAGAAAAAACCCTCCATGGTCATGCATTAATATTTCACAAACCGTGCATCATACGTAAATAATCTATATATGAAAAATGCTTGGTTTTTCATCTAGTTTCATAATTTGCCACTCTCATCCATGTTTAAAATGTTTAACTTGTTGTTTGAATTAATTTGCCTAAATGCCATGCTAAAATGATTTATTTCATGACTAAATAACCGTAGCTCGGTTTTAAATAAAATTTATATGTAAATGGGGTGGAAAAATGCCTAGTTTAACATGGTGCATTTTATTTTCTTGTTTAACAACAATAAAATATGTTTTAGGACAGAACAGTAGCAAATTCGAAATATGCACATGAGGATTTTCCGGAATTGTTGTTTCTTATTTCCGGCCTCATTTAAACTTGCCTAAATAGATAGTTTAATTATGCTCCACCTCTTGCCATGTTTAACAACATTTAATATTGTTTGGTAGCTTAAACGAGATAAAACTAAATATGTCAATGTGGTGTTTTGTCAATATGCAACCCGTTGCATATTGAGCTCCACTTAATTTGTAGTATTGTTTGTTGCACTTTGCCATGCCATGCCTCATTAAACCGGACATGCATCATACTTGATTGTGCATCGTGCCATGTTTATGCTTGTGCATTTATCATGTTGTTTGTTTCTTTCGGGTGTTGCTTATCAGTTCCGGTAATGTTGCGATTGTGAGGATTCGTTCGACTACTCCCGTTCATCTTCTTCATGGAATCGTTCTTCTTCCTTGCGGGATTTCAGGCAAGATGACCGTCACCTTGGATCTCATCACTATCATTGCTATGCTAGTTGCTTCGTTCTATCGCTATGTTGCGTTACCTACCACTTGCTGCTCAAGCCTCCCAAATTGCATGATAGCCCCTAACCGTTGTCACCCTTCCTAGAAAACCGTTGTTTGGCTATGTTACCGCTTTGCTCAGCCCCTCTTATAGCGTTGTTAGTTGCAGGTGAAGTTGAAGATTGCTCCATGGTGGGCGATGTGATTATGTTGGGATATCACAATATCTCTTATTTAATTAATGCATCTATATACTTGGTAAAGGGTGGAAGGCTCGGCCTTATGCCTGGTGTTTTGTTCCACTCTTGCCGCCTAGTTTCCGTCATATCGGTATTATGTTCCCGGATTTTGCGTCCCTAACGCGGTTAGGTGGTTTATGGGACCCCTTGACGATTCGCTTTGAATAAAACTCCTCCAAAGAAGGCCCAACCTTGGTTTTACCATTTGCCTCACCACCACCTATACCCTTTCCCTTGGGTGGCCAACCCGAAGGTCATCTTTATTTAGCCCCGGGCCAATGCTTCTCTAAGTGTTGGCCCGAACCAACTTCTTGTGGGAATACCTTGGGGAAACTTGAGGCTTGGTTTTACTCGTAGCTAGTCTCATCCGGTGTTGCCGAGAGCGAGATATGTGTAGCTCCTATCGGGATTTGTCGGCACATCAGGCGGCTTTTTTGGTCTTGTTTTATTCTTGTCGAAATGTCTTGTAGCCGGGATTCCAGACCGATCGGGTCTTCCGGGAGAAGGAATATCCTTCGTTGATCGCGGGAGCTTATCATGGGCTAAGTTGGGACACCCTGCAGGTATAAACTTTCGAGAGCCGTGCCATGGTTATGTGGCGAGATGGGAATTTGTTAATGTCGGTTGTGGTAAACTTGAAGTAAACTCTTCTAAAATACACCAACCTTGTGTGTGTGTAGTGAGTGTCTCTTTTGGGGTTGATCAAGAGGAGAACACAATTTTCGGCTTATGTCGGCGTAAGTAGGAGTTCGAATCACTTCTTGATCATTACTAGTTGACGACCGTTCCTTTGTTTCTCTTCTCGCTCTCATTTGCGTATGTTAGCCACCATATATGCTTAGTCATTCTTTGCAACTTCACCACTTTACCCCTTCCTTACCCATTAACCTTTGCTAGTCTTGATACCCATGGTAATGGGATTCTTTGAGTCCTCGTGGCTCCTGATTACTACAACAACGGTTACGCGTACTGAGTTATCACGATGCTCATGACGCGAGAGCGATGCTTGCTTGCGTTGAGTTGTTCTTACGCTTCTTCGATCGGGGATAGGTTCGGTCGGCTGACTGGCTAGCGTGGTGGATGTCGTTTGAGTTTACATTTATGATTCATCCGTAGTCGGATGTTGATCTTGTATGTCGTATAGTTGTATTCATGTGACATTGTATGTATTGGATGTATCCCCACTATTATGTAATGTTGATGTAATGATATCCACCTTGCAAAAGCGTTTCAATATGCGGGTCTATCCTTGGTGGGACCTTCGAGTTCCTTTTGGATAGGGTCGCATATTGGGCGTGACAAGGGGACTAGCATATATACTATATGTACGTGTCCGTGAACAAGTACACCTCACTCAGTGTCGGGACTTTTCGGTTTTCGAGGCACGTGCCACATCAAAATTGTGAAATTGGCTATTCAAACATCACACAACACCTCTTTGGTCCACATGCATGCACATGGTGGTTATCCTAGCTAGGACACTCACGTGTGACGCTTCCATCTGTGGGCCCACGAGGCCATTGTCGATGCATGCATGCATCACTTTGACCTATATCGGGAGAGGTTAATTAATTTCACCATCGATGAGGATTCTTTTGGGTTGTACATATTACAGCAGGAGCATATAGTAAGCGGTGAAGAGGGGGGAAGGGGACCATCATATGTAGCACGCTTCATGAACCTCGCTATGTGTGGGTGCATGGTTTACGGTTTTTGAGGCATGTGCCACATCAAAGTTGTGCATGTTGGGTATTGAACATATATATATTTGGCCCACATGCAAAGCGGTTGTGGTTGTCCTCTCGCACCCACTTAAGCGGTTATCAGCGATATCGATACTTTCCATCTGTGGGCCCGCTTGGTCCATCGCTACTTTTTGCCTGACAACAAGAGAGGTTAATTTGACTTAGGAGGGGATTTTTTTTGCTTATAATAGGGCTGGACTATTCTGTTATTAGTAACGTAATATTATTCGGTTACCCTCGGCTCTATATAGGAGCGATTCGACTAACTAATAGGAAAAATGTGTCCATCTCCCCAACCCGATCCCCCACCATCGCCACGACCACCTACCCCAGCGCGCCTCCGCCGGCCACCTACCCCAGCACGCCTCCGCCGGCCCCCTCCCCCAGCGCGCCGCAGCCGGCGCCCTCCCCCAACGTGCCTCCGCCGGCCCCTGCCCAGTGCGCCTCCGCCGGCCCCCTCCCCCAGCGCGCCTCCGCTGCCCCCCTACTCCAACACGCCGCTGCTGGAACCCTGTCGGACGCGCCGCCGCCCCCCTGCCCCAGAACGCCAGCACAATGAGCTCCCTTTCCCAGTGCGCCACCGCAGGCCCCCTGCCCAAGCGCGCCACCGCCACGACCTCCCTCCCACAGTGCGGCGTTGCCTAGCCCCTGCCTCCGAGCGTCGCCTGTCTTTGCGCACAACTGTCCCACTACTGCCTCATGCGCCAACTCTGTATTGAGGCTAGCCACAGTGGTCGATCACCGAGGGATGGCCGGTCCTTGCCACCGGCGGCCGCACTCCCGACGTGTCCCGAGCGATTGCGCCCATAGAGGCTTGCTCCCATCATCCTCCTCCTCCCAGAGTACAATGGCAATGGCAACAACATCCAGTAGGTCCTCCTGTGCCACTGCTCGCCCCGCTTTCACCACCAGCCAGCCGTGCAAATGCATGTAAGAAAGTTCAGGTAAAATGTGGATCCCTGTATAAAGTTCAGCTAAGTTCAGTACAAAAAGTTCAACTAATTTCTGGCAATGTTTAAGCTGAGTTCAGTGAAAAATTCAAGCTCAGTTCAGTCAAAAAAATTAACTCAAAAGTTGCATGAAGCCCATTCTGCTTGCGCTGGTGCGTTCCTGCTATTCGTTGCTGCAGCGGGGTGATGTGAGTGAGAGAGAGAGATAGCAAAATGGAATGATCTTCCACATTGACTAACTCATGAGACACTCAGTTCAGTTTCTTGATTTAGTCCAAGCAACCATGGAACAATCAAACAACCATGGATATCAGCCGACCACTGTGTTGCGGATGTGATCTTTGTGCGCTTTTGAGTACTGTAAAACAATTGTATGCTTCTGGTTGCTGCTTGCTGCCACTGCCGAATTGTGTAAGTGCAAAAAGTTTCATATCGCAGGTTCAAAGAGGGTTGTATGCAAGTTCAAAAGTTTGTTTGGAGCATCTTTAAGTGTTTGTTGTAATGTAGAAAAGAGTTTTTAATACTGAAAACAAACCTAGTGAAAAAATGTCTAGGCGACAATCGTACCTGCCTCTTGACCCCCGCCGTCAGGTCGTGGCCTGTTCCGCCGTCAGGTCGCAACCTCTTCCTTCTGCAGGTCGCCGCCTCCTGCTGCTGCAGGCCATACCCCATCCCCCATTCTCATGTGGTCGCCAACAAGGTATCCTACTACGACGGTGGTCACCACCCCAGAACTCTCTCCGGTTCATTTTGATCTACTTTTGCACATTTGTTCTTTATCTCACGAATTTTGTTATGTAGGAGGTGACCAATTGTTGATCCTGAAGTTTCATCGCATGATTTTTTGTCTCTGAATTTTGCACCAATTCTTGATCATGAAGGATGAATGCTTGAGCACTGTTTTTTGTGTGTTAGGTGGGTGTACAGTGCGTTGGGAGTGTGTTTTTATTTTATGTTCTGAGAAAAAAATCGACTACAAAAATTGTGTCATGAAAAGTTCATGTACACCTATTGAGGTGGTTCTAAAATTAAAACTTTTAAAGTTAAAAAAATAGGAAATCAATTATTTGGTTGTGGAGGTTCTTTTGTCCTTGAACAATATAAGAGTTCAGCTTTTGCTTGTTTTTCAGTTCAAATTTTGCGTTCTTTTCAGTACATCAACTTTAATGTGCGGAACATCGAGGAAATATTCAAAAATTATATGTGCACTCTATGTATTTTCTTACGCTTACAAGAATTCTGCACTCATACTGTTATGCATCAGTTCAAGTCGCTTGTGGAGTTTTAGATATATGCAATTGGATTAGAGCACCATGCTCTCACCTAAAAGTTTGAAAAACCATTGCTTTAAGTTCTGGTAACATATATTTTTGTCTCGGTTTTGCTAATTCTTTCTCCAGTGGCCTTTATATATTATCTTTCATATGTCTTACTATATGAAAAAATGTTGCCTTTAGCAAGCAATCTTGCTCAGTTTTCTGGTTAAAAAAAGACAACATGGATTACTACCATGGGAATTCAAAGAAATGTCATCTATTAAAACAGTAGAATTTGTGAGCTTCTTGCAGACTAATGATAAGTTACTAGATAAACTAAGGGTCATCGTTTGTGGGCTCGTGGCCAGAACCCGAAGCTCAAGTTGTGGTCTAGTATGTCAGAAAAACTCAGTTCACCTTCGTAGGCTTTTTCACCTCATCTTATTAAAAGCAAAAAAAATCAAATGTGTTTCATAGGATTTGCTATATACGTGTACATCTTTGTAGGCTTTTTCAGTTCAAATTTTGCTAGCAAAAATAGATTTGTGGCAGTTCAACATAAAAAGTGAAATCAGTTAGTTGATGGGAAATAATTCAATTATATATGTATACACTGCAGTAGGAGTTCGGTACAAAAAATTACAGCGGTTTGTTAAACAAAAATAGAAACACATACTGTGGTTTAGGGCCTAGACTACAAACACTTTAGTAGCTAAAAACTGTTCAAAACATAGTTACAATAGTAGTTCGGAGTTCAAATATAGTTACCGTCAACGAATTGGAATTTTTCAGATGTTGAGAGGGAAAAATGCACTGCTCAATTCAGAAATAGCTGGAAAAAAAGAACCATAGCTTCCTGTATGCATGTTTTATGTTCTTGCAACAAGTGACACCAAACCTGTTTGATGGAATGTTCAGAAGGAATGATCACACACAAGTGACATACTTAGTTCAAAAATCTTATTTTAGATCAGTGCAATTCTTATGAAGCTCTAGTGGACCTTATGATTGCAGCCGAGCTGGACTTCCTCGTATTCAAGTGCACGCAAGTAAGCTTCATTTCTGTTTTGTTTAAAGCTACTCCCCATAAAGTAGTATCATTCTTGTGTTCTCTGTACTTGAAGTTGAATAGTCATTATATTGCCACTTGGGTTCTCTTGCATCATTCACCCATACAAGACCATAAAAAAATTCATGTGTATCTTGCTATGCATGGTGAACTCATAGAGGAAATCAACTTTATAATCTTTTCTGACTGTGGTGAATTTTTTCTGGTAGTATTAACTTGATACATTATTATCATTTTTCCAGGGAGTCTACAAGTGCAGGAATTGTGGGCTCCCAGCCTATCGAGACCGAAACATCCGAGTACATGCCCCGCCCACTTGCACGCGCCGCCTGCGCCCCCCGCGAGGTGCGCTGGGTTTGTCGGGCCGACGGTGGAGTCGGCGTGCCCGGGCGAGGGCTGCAACCTTTGCCAGGAGCTGCCACCGACAGCCTCATCTACTCCCGCGTGCCGCTGCCCGGCCCCTCTCCTAGCGCCCCGCCGGCCTCTCTCCACCTCACCTGTACCTCCTCCCTGCTCTGCCCCTGGCCACGCACACATGCCCGTGCCGCAGCACCCAGGCCGTTCACAGTGCCACACCAGTCTGTTTGCCACTGCCAATCATGGTCGTTCAACGAGAAATTGTTCAACAAGGCAAAGGTCAGAAACTTTCCTCTCGTTTTGTTCCAGCTTTGTATTTTTTTATGATTTGGGGACTGAGTGACTGCAGTTTACCGCGGCATTTCGATGTGCTAATGGTGTGCTTGCTTAGCAGAAGTTCAAGATGCTTGTTCAAATCTGATATATAACTAAAATGGTAAAGATGAATTGTGTTTTCTCGTAGAAAAAATGATGCTCTGTAGGTGGTATAGCAGTTTGCCATGTGTATCTGCCATCAGTCCATAAAAGGACATACAAAAAAATAGTTCAAAATGTATGTGTTAAAACACAGTTTGGTTTACTATTATATGTTAGCTTAATACACAGAAAAAACTATAGTAGATTAGTGGAGCAAAAAAATTCATCTTCTGAAGGTTGAAGCCAATGGGCTATGAAGCTTTAGAAAAAAAAATGATTTGTTTTTGTATCTACATTCTACTGTTCAGCGTGAGCAGAAAGTTTGCTCTTTTAGACCGAATCAAAACAGAGTATGATATGAAAAATGTACTATTACATGATCTTGTACTATACAAATCTGAACTTATTGTTCAGGCATACTAGTACCGATGAATATCGAGTTGATGAAAAATGCACTATTGCATGATCTTGTAGTATACAAATATGAACTTATTGTTCACGCATACTAGTACCGATGTCCAATGCCACGGTGCCTCCCATGGCGGCCGTTCACTGCCGCCACCCCGGACTGTTCAACAACACAACGCCAAGCCGTTTGACGCTGCTGCTCTACCATCGTTCGCAACAACTTTCATCGTGAGGTTCTGGAGGTTCAGTTTTTTCAGTGTATGTTTTGTATGCTTTTCAGTTCACGTACTTAATGAATGCAGGTCCAGTTTCCTCTCTATTTCCCCATTTCAATTGCTTAAATATTGCTGACCAGTATGTTTACTTATTACCATAAACCTTTATGCAT
Source organism: Aegilops longissima (assembly GCA_021605205.1). Lineage (NCBI taxonomy): Eukaryota > Viridiplantae > Streptophyta > Magnoliopsida > Poales > Poaceae > Aegilops > Aegilops longissima. The sequence continues at coordinate 474,255,198 of CM038682.1, forward strand.
CACTTTCAAGCCCTCATGCCATTTTATTTCTCTGGCATAATTTCCATAACAAATGCCGACCAATATGCTTTTCTAGAGGTCCTGTGTATGTTTTAGTGAATCTCTACTGAAAATTAGCTCATGTTTTGGTGAATTAGAAGCGGTTTGTATTTTTTTATTGATGCATGTTCATGAGCAGTTCAAAATGTGTAGTTGTTCCCTGCTTTTCTTTAACACTTCTTACACTGCTCTCCAGAAACTGTATGTGTTCGTGAATTTGCTACTGGTGTAGCAGCCCAATATGTATTTTACGATCAGTTCATAAAGAAAAGCTGAAACAGTGTAGTGTGTGTGTTAAAAAAATAATTCAGTTTTAAATTGTATGGTAGTCCATTTTAGTATTGTTCTAGTCTCATATATACTTCAGTTCTAAATACTTTGCTCATTGTGATCAGAGATCATACAAAGTATGATGCAGTTTTGAAGCAATTCCCGATGTCTCTTCAGAAGCATTCATGGTCAAAAGCAGCGGCAACCTCCGTTCAAGTTGAGCACTTGTCACCGTCCAAGTCGAACACTAGGCGCAGTCCAAGTTGATCAATCATACGGGGGTACATTGCAGCGGGACATTGAGCTTCGTGCCGGGCAAGTCCATCCTTGAAGCGCGGTTGCTCTGCATGTACCCACAAGACTTATTGTCTTTCATTGCTCATAAAGTGTCCTGATTGTTTTAGTGGTACTAGTTTCGCCCATTTTTAAGCTCTGGGATGGTTGAAATTCTGTTGGAGCATTGGTTTGCTGCTCTGAGTTTTGTGTAATTTGGTAGTACATGTTGGTTTTACAGTATTCAAGTGATTCCAAATGAAACTCATCATTATGCAAAAAAAAATGGTAGCAGTAAAGTCAGAGGAAAAACCAAATTAAAATGAAAAACACAACAAGTTCACAATTAAGAAAGTTGTAAGTTCAACACGATGTCCCATAAGTTTGGGAAAAAAAGCACAAACAAAAAGAAACCCACGTGGAAATTCAAATGGTAAAAGTCAAGTCATAAAATGAGAGAAGTCCAGAACATTGCTACAAAAAATTGTTGAGTTAAAAAAAAGAAACACACAAAACATCCTCTTTTTGAAAAAAATGGCATTCAGTTCAATGATATAAACATGCAAGTTCGGGTACGATGATACCATAAACCATTGAAAATTACAAGGTTTAAAAATATCTCAGTACGGACACATACATAGTTCAGTACAAGTACTCTGCTTTTTTTGACGGAAAAACATCATGACGTGTCTCGTCGTATTCAAAATTACTCATCAACGATTGCGAATTTGAGAAAACGTTCAACATGACTAAGTTTCACATTTTCGATGGCTATCCAACGGTATATAATTTGCCCCATTTTGACAAACTTTTTAAAAAAATCGTGTTCAAAATCAAATTTGACCGTATTCGAATTCGTTTTTAAACCGTAAGGAATTAGAAAAACATTTCTATACAAAAAAGTTGGGCATTTTCCATAGTTTTCCAACGCCGTATCATTTGCGTCAATCCGACAAACCGTTTGCAAAAAAACGTGAAAATACATTTCGCCCATAATTTCACCGTTTTTCAAATTACTTTTAAATTGTATATAATTTGAAAAAACAGTAGATATATGGAAGATGCAGATTTTTACCAGCTTTCCAACGCCATCTTATTTGCTCATTTCCGACAAACCGTTTGAAAATTGAGTCCAAAAAACGATTCACGTTTTCGGTTTTGAAAAAAACAGTTTTTTCAAAACTGCTCTTTAACCGTGGTGATTTTACAAAACATTCCTATATATTTGTAATGTAGATATTAAGAGCTTTCCAACGATATATTACACGCCCCATTCCGACGAAAAGACAATCAGTTCAACGAGATGAAAATCATCAGTGCACCCGCCTGAAACCATCAGTTCAAGTAGGGTAACAGAATAATATTCTTTTACGCGTAATAGAATAGCCCAGATGTGTGTGTGTGTGTCTATATATATATATATATATATATATATATATATATATATATATATATATATATATATATATATATATATATATATATATATATGGTGAGTCTATTCTAATAACACCCCTTAAGAGTCTTATTCTTATAACACCTGGCTTATTCTGCTAACACTTCGGCACTGAAAACAAACAGGGAACTGAACCGCGAAGAAACAAAACGAAAAACCGCACAGCCCACCCACTCGGCCCCATCATCACGCCAAATCCAAAAGTTCCCGCACTCCTCCCACCTTATGCTCCCCACGCCGGCCTCCTTCCTTCTTCGTCGGCACCCCATGCCGCCCCGGCCACCTCCCTTCTCCCCGCCAATTTCCTCCCTACCGGGGCTGCGCGCATGCTCTTCCTGACCCAGACCACCGCCGGTGCGCCACGCCCCTCCACCGACGTCCGCCAAGGCCAGCCATCGTTGGCTCGGTCTGGGAAGGCCTCGCGCAGGCCACCTCCTCTCCCATCCTCACATGGGGCCACCCTGCCTCCTCTAACTAATTCTCAGTCGCGGCGACGGCGAGATCCACGCAGGATCGCGTGGCTCAGGCGGCCACCCCCCACCCTGCGTCGGCCTTCGTCTTCGACCGCGAGATCCGGGCATGACGCCTCCAGCCACGACCATCCCGCTGGTGACCCGGGGCCGAGATCCCTCGCGCCACACCTCCCCTCCTCGCCTCAACCGTGTCAGATCCGGATGACCATGACGGCCATGGATCCCCCTCCCCCTGCCCGGACATCCCCTCCCCCTGCCCGAATCCACTCATTCCCGAGGTGTGGGTGTTGTTCCCCCGACACCGACGAGCTCCATCGCCACCGCTGCTCACCATGACGCACGCGCGGGATCCTGGCGGTTGGCCCCGACGGCGGGGCAACCTCTTCCCTGACGCCCTCCAACGGCCGCAGTGCCTCCGCGGTGCTTGCCTCAACCTCCGGCAGTGCTCTTCACATGGCGCACCTGCAGTCTACTCCACGGCTAGATACGATAGGGGTAGTCTCCCTGGTCCTCCTCCTCGTCCTCTCCGGCGGTGGTGGCGTGGAAGGGCTCTCCGGCGGCCAGCTCCAAGTCATTTCGCCATCTTCTGCCCCCCTACTCCTCATATGGTCTCGGGAGCCCACTGCTACCTCTTGAGCACTGCGTTGGTTTTCCCTAGAAGAGGAAAGGGTGATGCAGCAAAGTAGCGTAAGTATTTCCCTCAGTTTTTGAGAACCAAGGTATCAATCCAGTAGGAGGCTACAGCGAGTCCCTCGCAACTACACAAAACAAATAACTCCTCGCAACCAACGCGATAAGGGTTGTCAATCCTTCACGGTCACTTACTTAGAGTGAGATCGATAGATATGATAGGATAATATTTTGGTATTTTTATGATAAAGATACAAAGTAAAATAAAAGCAAAGTAAAAGGCAAAGGAAATAAATAAGTGTTGGAAGATTAATATGATGAAGATAGACCCGGGGGCCATAGGTTTCACTAGTGGCTTCTCTCAAGAGCATAAGTTTTTTACGGTGGGTGAACGAATTATTGTTGAGCAATTGACTGAATTGAGCATAGTTATGAGAATATCTAGGTATGATCATGTATATAGGCAACACGTCCGAGACAAGTAGACCGACTCCTGCCTGCATCTACTACTATTACTCCACTCATCGCCGCTATCCAGCATGCATCTAGAGTATTAAGTTCATGGAAACAGAGTAACGCCTTAAGCAAGATGACATGACGTAGAGGGATAAATTCATGCAATATGATAAAAAAAACCCATCTTGTTATCCTTGATGGCAACAATATAATACATGCCTTGTTGCCCCTACTGTCACTGGGAAAGGACACCGCAAGATTGAACCCAAAGCTAAGCACTTCTCCCATTGCAAGAAAGATCAATCTAGCAGGCCAAACCAAACTGATAATTCGAAGAGACTTGCAAAGATAACCAATCATACATAGAAGAATTCAGAGAAGATTCAAATATTGTTCATAGATAATCTTGATCATAAACCCACAATTCATCGGTCTCAACAAACACACCACAAAAAGAAGATTACATCGAATAGATCTCCACGAGAGAGGGGGCGAACATTGTATTGAGATCCAAAAAGAGACAAGAAGCCATCTAGCTACTAACTATGGACCCGAAGGTCTGAAGTAAACTACTCACACTTCATCGAAGAGGCTATGGTGATGATGTAGAAGCCCTCCGTGATGGATGCCCCCTCCGGTGGAGCTCCGGAATAGGCCCCAAGATGGGATCTCGTGGGTATAGAAGGTTGCGGCGGTGGAATTAGGTTTTTGGCTCCGTGTCTGATCGTTTGGGGGTACATAGGTATATATAGGAGGAAGGAGTACGTCGGTGGAGCAATAGGGGGCCCACGAGGGTGGAGGGGGCGCCCTGGGGGGTGGGCGCGCCCCCTACCTCATGGCCTCCTCTTTTGTTTCTTGACGTAGTGTCCAAGTCTCCTGGATCATAATCTTCCTAAAAATCACGTTCCCGAAGGTTTCATTCCGTTTGGACTCCGTTTGATATTCCTTTTCTGCGAAACTCTAAAATAGGCAAAAAAAACAGCAATTCTGGGTTGGGCCTCCGGTTAATAGGTTAGTCCCAAAAATAATATAAAAGTGAATAATAAAGCCCAATAATGTCCAAAACAGTAGATAATATAGCATGGAGCAATAAAAAATTATAGATACGTTGGAGACGTATCACCCACATCTATAGCCAGAGCTTGCCGCAACCCACATCTACAGGGGGCAGCTCGGAACCCACCGACGCAGTAGCGATTTAATTTGCTTTCGTCCGTGTAACCAGTTTTTGCAGAGCAAGCGGTTTGGCATCTCGCATGGTGCAGTTTGGTAGGGCTTTGACATATCATCCTATTTTACAGTCTGGTGCCACTGTACGTTCAATTCAACAGCGAAAAAATAGCACGCAGTTTACCGGCCCGTGCAGTTGGGTGTATTTTTATGCCTCGACCGTGCAGCTAGACTGGGTGCTCCCAGTTTAGTTCAGAGTTTTTGGGTGTTCAGTGTGCTCCTAATCACCCATGTATTTCATTTTTTGGGATCAGTTTTGCTTGTTATGCCTCTGTGGTGCAGTTCTCTTCTGGGGGTGCTACAGTGCAATGCTGGGAAGGCACGGGAGACAGTGCAGTTCGTTATGCGTGTCATGTGTAGATTGTGTGCAACAAGGCTTGCAGTTTCCTAGCGTGAGCATGTTGTTTGCGGATGTGGGTATTGTTTTTGCAGTTTGACGTTCATGTTTGTGTAGTCCAAAAGCATGTCTTCTGTGATGTGGGTATATAGTGGTATGCAAAAATGTAGCTCACTCCAATTTTTTTAGCAGCTCATTACCCCTCTGTATGACGTGCAATTTGTTTTGTGTGTTCCAAAATTTAGTTAACTACATCAACTCCTGCAATGCGTTTGGTCCTCATATGTGGTTCACTTTTGAGAGTGATGTTGTTCACTTGCGCCCAACATGAAAGTATAAAAATTTAGCGAAAAATAAAATAGTAATGCGGTTCACTTGGATATATATGTCACGGTTCACTTGCCCTAGGCTCTGCGGTCCACTCTTGTTCGTAAAAAAAAAGTTGAAAAGAGACAACAAAAACTCGTGTGAGAAAATTTACATCGGACAAAAGAAATCATGCAGTTCGCTTAACCATCTGATGCAGTGCGGTCTTCCATCCGATGCAGTGCGGTTTTCTGTTGGATGAAGTTTACTCGTCGATTTGGGTATCGCGAAAAACAGAGTGTCCGCATTTCGGTATTTCTAAAATTGCTTTTAAACCGTAAGGAATTGGAGAGGGTGTTGTACATGAAAAAGTTGCGCCTCATCGATATATTTCCAACAGCATGTCATTTGCATCATTCCGACAAGCAGTTTGTAAAAAATCACGAAAAAACGGCCGCGACAACTCGTCATCCAGCGCACCATTTTCAAAATTAATTCAAAACAGTAAGGAATCTCAAAACTATTTGTATAGATGAAAGTTGCGCCTCGTCTGTAGCTTTCCATCGGCTTATCACACGCCTCGTTTCGAGAAACGGTTAAAAAACTGAAGCGAAAACAGTACCGGAAATTTGAAAAAAAAATGAAAACAGAATTCCATGATTTAGTAAATTCGAAACTGCTCTTAAACCGTAATGAATTAGAGAAAGTAATACATATTAAAAAGTTGCACCTCGACGATATCTTTCCAACGGCGTATCATTTGCTTCAAATCCTTCCTGAGCGGGACTGATCTGTTGAGCGCGAAGTGACTCGTTTTCTTTTTGAAGATCTTCATTAACTGCTCTCAATTTCTCAAGTTCTTGCGTCCTTTGAAGATAATCATAGGAAAGATTTTCATGAGTTGTTGAGAGTGTTTCATGACGACTTTCAAGTTCCTCGTACTTAACATGAAGATTTTTTATGTCTTCAATTAAGGACCGAGATTGGGTCATTTCCGCGTCCAATAGGTCATCAATTTTGTCTAACAGTTTTTGAATATGTTCCATAGCTTTCTGTTGTTCAGTTGCAATTTTAGCAAGTGTTTTGTAGCTGGGTTTGGATTCAAAATCAGAGTCATCTTCACTTGGTGTTTGAAAGTAAGCATCACGTGAGTTTACCTTGGCACCACGTGCCATGAAGCAGTAGGTGGGAGCGGAGTCGTCCTTATCATTAGCATCAGCGTTGGCGACGGCGCCATTGTCTTCAGTGTTGAAGATGGACTTGGCAATGTAGGCTGTAGCTAGAGCCACGCTTGCAACGCCAGAGTTGGACTCCTCCTTAGACTCCACATCTGCCTCCTCCGAAGCAGACTCCTCCTCTGAATCCATCTCCTTGCCAACAAAAGCACGAGCCTTGCCAGATGAGCTCTTCTTATGTGATGAAGACTTGGAGGAAGACTTGGAAGAAGACTTTGAGGATTTCTTCTTGTTGTTGTCATCAGAATCATATTCCTTGCTCTTATTCTTCTTGTTGTTCTCATTGTCCCATTGTGGACACTCAGAGATGTAGTGACCAGGTTTCTTGCACTTGTGGCATGTTCTCTTCTTGTGGTCATGAGTAGAAGCTTCATCATTCCTCGAGCTGGATCTTGAAGACTTTCTGAAGCCTTTCTTCTTGGTGAATTTCTGGAACTTTTTCACGAGCATAGAAAGCTCCTTTCCAATGTCTTCAGGATCCCCACAGATTCTTCTTCAGATGAGGAAACAACATTTGCCTTCAAAGCGCGAGTTCGGCCATAGTTGGGACCATAGATGTCTGTTTTCTTAGATAGCTGAAACTCATGTGTGTTGAGCCTCTCAAGTATGTCAGATGGATCGAGAGTCTTGAAGTCAGGGCGTTCTTGTATCATCAGGGCTAGGGTGTCAAACGAGCTGCCAAGCGATCTCAGGAGTGTCTTGACGATTTCATGCTTGGTGATCTCAGTGGCACCGAGACCATGGAGCTCATTTGTGATATCAGTGAGGCGATCAAACGTGAGCTGGACATTCTCATTGTCATTTCTCTTGAAGCGGTTGAAGAGATTGCGAAGGACACTGATCCTTTGATCTCTCTGGGTTGAGACGCCTTCGTTGACCTTGGAGAGCCAGTCCCAGACTAGCTTCAACGTTTCTAGAGCACTCACACGGCCATACTGTCCTTTGGTCAGATGACGACAGATGATGTTCTTGGCAGTAGAATCCAGTTGAACAAACTTCTTGACATCAGCAGGGGTGACACCTTCACCAGTCTTGGGAACGTCATTCTTGACGACATACCATAGATCGACATCAATGGCTTCAAGATGCATGCACATCTTATTCTTCTAGTAGGGCTAATCAATGCCATCGAAGACAGGGCACACAACAGAGACTTTGATTATCCTTGCAGTCGACATAGCTAAAACTCTAGGTGGTTAAACCGAATCACACAGAACAAGGGAGTACCTTGCTCTGATACCAATTGAAAGTGCTAGGTATCAACTAGAGGGGGGTGAATAGGCAATTTTTATGGAAGTCTTCAAAACATGGGAGTTATGAAGACAAATGATAGAAAAGAACCTATTAACATGCAGCGGAAGGTAGACTACACTAGACAAGCCATAGTCAAGCAAGTAATGAAGCTAAAGCACGAAGACTATTATCAGCTAGGTAGTATGGATCAAAATGGAAGATAGTATGAAGCCAAACAACAATAGACGTCACACAGTGAAGTCAACAGATAATGCTAGCAGGCAATGACTTCATGAAGACAAATTGTAAGTAAAGAGAGGGAGAAGATAGAACCAGTAGCTTGGAGAGGACAGGGATTTGTTGGACCAGTTCCAGTTTGTGACAACTGTACGTCGGGTTAGGGAGGCTGAGATTCAACTCAGAAGACCGCTCTTCACCTTATTCCCCTTGAGCTAAGGACACTTAGTCCTCGCCCAATCACTCTAGTAAGTCTTCAAGGTAGACTTCCGAACCTTCATAGACTTCGTTCACCAGCAATCCACAATGACTCTTGGATGCTCAGAACGCGACGCCTAACCGGCTGGAGGATTCACAGTCCTCAAGTGTAACAAGTCTTCAGGTCACGCAGACAGAAGACTTCAGTGATGCCAAACACTCTTTGGGCTCTGGGTGTTTTGGGCTTTGTCCTCGCAAGGATCTCTCTCTCAAATGCTTCGGACGTGGGTTGCTCTCAAACGACAAAATCCCTGCACTAACTCTGAGCAGCCACCAATTTACGGTGTAGGGGTTGGGCTATTTATAGCCACTAGGCAACCTGACCTGATTTGTCCGAAATGACCCCGGGTCACTAAGGAACTGACACATGTTCCAACGGTCAGATTTCAAACACACGCCACAACTTGACTTGGGCTACAAGTAAAGCTGACTTATCCGACTCTGGATAAGATTTTCTCTCTTTGTCTTCGCACGAAGACATAGGATTTGGTTGAGCATCACTTCAGTCACTCTGACTTTGTTCACTTGGACCCCACTTAAAAGTGCGGTGGTTCCTATGACTCAACAAAGAACAAAAGGAAACTACGAAACAACTAAGTCTTCGCGCTCCATAGTCTTCATGTGATGTCTTCTCATGTCATAGTCTTCAATGTGAATATCTTCACAGACCACCATTGTCTTCAATGTCTTCACACATTTTTAGGGGTCATCTCCGGTAGGTAAACCGAATCAATGAGGACTACTACCTATGTTATCCTGCAATTCTCACAAACACATTAGTCCCTCAACCAGGTTTGTCGTCAATACTCCAAGACCAACTAGGGGTGGCACTAGATGCACTTACATGTATCCTTTTAGCTAGATCTATCTTTTTAGTTTGGTTTTTCCCCGTCCTAGAGTCCAAAGCCAAAAAGCCACAAAAAAATCCAAGCCTTTGTTTGTTGTGATCTAGTTGTTTGCTTTCCACTTTGTGTTTGCACCAAGTTCTATCCAAAGTTGCTAATGTTTTATTTGAGTATTGTTGGATCTTTTGTGCTGCAAAAAAAGAGGGAGAGAGAGAAAAAGAGTGAAAAAGGCAAAAAAAAAGAGGGGGAAAAAGAGCAAAAAAAGAGAAGAGAAAGTGTTGATCAAGTGTGCAACCATTTTCAGTTGGTTAAGAAATTTCACAAGTTGTAGTGGCAAGTGTTGCAGCTCAAATGTGGTGCAAGGATCTACAAATTTTTCTTGTTCATTTGGTTTGCATCGATTGGATCTCAGCACTAACCCTCCCTTTTTACCCCACCTAGATCCACCTAGAGACCGTCAGCTTCCTTCCTTTCGTTCGCTTGTCCACTCCTGATTTGCTACTTCCGCACAGCCGCCAAGGAATCATTAGAATTTGGGTAAGGATGAAGGTGAGCTGGGTGTATTCCACATATATTTTTCTTTTGTCCACTGGTTTCCAAGAGTTAACATGACAGGTCCAACTCGAGTGTACATGGACATCAACATGTGGAAGATGATCTCCCAAAAACTCGCGCATCACTTGGTGATATGATTGAGGAGAGTATAGTTGCAGCTATGCGAAGGATGTTCGGTGGTCGTCTTCCTATCGCAGGTAATGGGGATCAACATCAACACATCCCCGCTGCCTTGCTTGCTGCCGACAACCAGCAACATCAAGGAAACAATGATCGCCATGTTGGTCGTGGAAGAGAGGCAGGAGTTGCTGCCCACGGTGCCCCTGCTGTTGGTGCTGAACGGAGGCGTGGCGACTTTGCTGCCCCCGTGGGGGTGGGCTGCATGGAGGAGAAGCTCGCGGGCGAGGCCATGACCCCCGCAGGTTTGCTGTTGATCACCGGCGATGAGCGGCACATGATGGTGATGCCATCTTCCTTGAAGATCTCTCCGAGCATGGTGACGAAGATGAAGGCATGGGGGATTTTGAACCCTACTCCCCGCCTCGCCGTGGTGCTGCTTTTGGTCGCAATGGTCATCATTATGACCGTCGTAATCAGGATGACCATGACAACCAAGCGAGAGTGAAGCTATATCTACCATCATTCATGGGAAAAGAGGACCCGGATGCATATATTGAGTGGGAAGAGAAGTGTGATCAAATCTTTCGCATCCATGGTTTTTCTGAAGCCAAGAGAGTTGATTTTGCTGTTATGGAGTTCTCTGGTTATGCTCTTACATGGTGGAATCAGCTGCAAGACGATCGGTTGATGTCAGGCAATAATCATATCCGCAGCTGGACTTTGATGAAGGAAGTCATGAGGCGCCATTTTGTTCCATCATACTATGAGAGGCATTTGTACAAGCGGTTGCAAGGGCTCACTCAAGGTTCCCGCACTGCTGAGGAGTACTATAAAGAGATGGAGGTGCTGCTAATTCAGACAAGAACCCGTGAAAGTGATGAGGCGAAGATGGCAAGATTTTTACATGGGCTGAATGATGAAATATCAGATTTTGTGGAGATGTTTCCTTATGATACATTACAAGATGTGGTACATCAAGCTATAAGAGTTGAGAAGAAGAATATGCGTAATGGTTGTACTCATGCTTTCCAAGGCCGCACCACCACACGCTCATGGCAGCGAGCACAACAGCCATATGGTTCTCAATTTGAGGGTGCACCACCTACACACCCACATGCCTCGACGGCTTCCTCACCTGCTATTTGCAATCAAGATGAGAGGTCATCAGACAGCTGGAGTATCCTCTACTCCACGTCAAGAAAAGATTTCTACACGTAGCAGCGACATTAAATGCCACAAGTGCAAAGGAAGAGGTCATATTTCCTCGGAATGTCCAAGCAAAAGAACTATGATCATCAATGAACGAGGTGAATGGAAGTCTGAAAGTGACCCTGAAGGTGGCAATGATGAAGTGGAAGAGGAGCAAGGTTGGGAAGTAGGAGGAACTATTTTATCTCATGATGAACTTGATGGAGAAGCTTTGGTTGTATGTCGTTCACTTAACGCCCAGGTTGTGGAGGAGGAAAAGGGGCAGCGGCATAATCTTTTCCACATCCTTGCCTTATCAACTCAAAGATATGTCGAGTGATTGTTGATAGTGGCAGCTACAACAATATTGCAAGTACGGAGATGGTCGAGAAGCTTCTATTGCAAACAAAATGTCACCCACACCCATACCGCATGCAATGGCTGAATGATTACGACGCAATTAAGGTGATTAGCAGCATGCAAATACCAATTTCAGTAGGGACACATCATGATGATGTTGAGTGTGATGTGGTGCCGATGAACACTTGTCACTTGCTTCTTGGGCGACCGTGGTTGCATGACCATGATGTGCAAATCAGCGGGCGTGCGAATCGCTTATGTTTTGTCCATAGAGGAGAAAAGTTCACTTGGCTGCCCATGACACCCGAGGAAAATCTTGATGAGATGAAAAGAAAAGGAAAGAAAAAGGGAGAGAGTGATCATACACAACGAGTGAGCCACCAACATAGTGAGGGAGTGTTTCCACAGCCAAAAGCTCCGCAGCCAAATATGACCAAGCCCCGGAAAAAACAGGGATTGGTTATGATGGCTAGGAAAAGGGATATGCTGGAATTGAGAGAACCTAATGCTCCATTCTTTGTACCCATGTACAAGGAAACTTTATTGGCTTCTAACGACTTATCCTTGATATGTCTCCAATGTATCTATAATTTTTTATTGTTCCATGCTATTATATTATCTGTTTTGGATGTTTAATGGGCTTTAATATGCTCTTTTATATTATTTTTGGGACTAACCTATTAACCGAAGGCCCAGTGCAAATTGCTATTTTTTTCCTATTTTAGTGTTTCGCGGAAAAGGAATATCAAACGGAATCCAAATGGATGGAAACCTTCGCGAGGATCTTTCTTGGAACAAACGCAACCCAGGAGACTTGGAGTGGAAGTCAAGGAAGCAACGAGGCAACCACGAGGCAGGAGGGCACGCCCCCACCCTCGTGGGCCCCTCGTAGCTCCACCGACCTACTTCTTTCGCCTATATATACTCTTATACCCTGAAAACATCCAGGGGAGCCATGAAACCACTTTTCCACCGCCGCAACCTTCTGTACCCGTGAGATCCCATCTTGGGGCCTTTTCCGACGATCTGCCAGAGGGGGATTCGATCACGGAGGGCTTCTACATCAACACCATAGCCTCTCCGATGATGTGTGAGTAGTTTACGACAGACCTTCGGGTCCATAGTTATTAGCTATATGGTTTCTTCTCTCTCTTTGGTTCTCAATACAATGTTCACCTCGATTTTCTTGGAGATCTATTCGATGTAATACTTTTTGCGGTGTGTTTGTCGAGATCCGATGAATTGTGGGTTTATGATCAAGATTATCTATGAACAATATTTGATTCTTCTCTGAATTCTTATATGCATGATTTAATATCTTTGCAAGTCTCTTCGAATTATCAGTTTAGTTTGGCCTACTAGATTGATCTTTCTTGCAATGGGAGAAGTGCTTAGCTTTGGGTTCAATCTTGCGGTGCTCGATCCCAGTGACAGAAAGGGAACCGACACGTATTGTATTGTTGCCATCGAGGATAAAAAGATGGGGTTTATATCATATTGCTTGAGTTTATCCCTCTACATCATTTCATCTTGCCTAATGTGTTACTCTGTTCTTATGAACTTAATACTCTAGATGCATGCTGGATAGCGGTCGATGTGTGGAGTAATAGTAGTAGATGTAGAATCGTTTCGGTCTACTTGACACGGACATGATGCCTATGTTCCTGATCATGCCTAGATATTCTCATAACTCTGCGCTTTTCTATCAATTGCTCGGCAGTAATTTGTTCACCCACCGTAAGATATGCAATCTTGAGAGAAGCCAGTAGTGAAACATATGGCCCCGGGGTCTATTTTCCATCATATAAGTTTCTGATCTACAATTCTAGTTTCCTATATATTTTATTTTGCAATCTTTACTTTACAATCTATATAACAAAAATACCAAAAATAGTATCTTATTATCTTCATCAGATCTCACTTTTGCAAGTGGCCGTGAAGGGATTGACGACCCCTTTATCGCGTTGGTTGCAAGGTTCTTGATTGGTTGTGCAGGTACTAGGCGATTTGCGTGTAGTCTCCTACTGGATTGGTACCTTGGTTCTCAAAAACTGAGGGAAATACTTATGCTACTTTACTGCATCACCCTTTCCTCTTCAAGGGAAAACCAATGCATGCTCAAGAGGTAGCAATAAGGATTTCTGGCGCCGTTGCCGGGGAGATCTACGCACAAGTCAAGACATACCAAGTATCCATCACAAACTCTTATCCCTCGCATTACATTACTTGCCATTTGCTTCTCGTTTTCCTCTCCCCCACTTCACCCTTGTCATTTTATTTGCCCTTTTTCGTCCGCCTCTTTTTGCATGCCTCTTGTGTTTTTGGGTATTAGTGTGCCCGTTTTGCTTTGATGGCTCCACCTAAAAGAGTTGATCCTCACCTTAGAAGGTTGGAAGAAATTGAAAACAATGTTAGAAGCTTTATGTCTTTGCAATTTGAGCATAATAATTTCTTCAGAAACGAGCTTAAAGAACAGAAAAGTTTTATGGAGTACATGAATAAAGAGCTCGATGATATGTCTAAGGAATTTTATGGTTTGAAATCTCAGTTTGCTCATCTTGAAAACTTAATAGCCCAAATTTCGGACAAGCAAGTCACCTTAGTTAATAAGATGGCCGCTAAACCGGAAGATTTAGATAATAATAATGATGAAGATCTAAAAGTGATTGATGTGTCTCCTATTAAATCTTTGTTTTCCAATATGAATCTTGATAAAGGTGGGACTGGAGATGAGTCAACTTTAGTTAAAAGGTGTCCCAATGATTCGGAGTTTTTCGATCTTGTTGCAAAAATTGGTAAAATTGGGATTGAAGAGGTCAAAACTTTACTTAGCAATGAACCCACTATTTTGGATTTCAAGGAATTTAATTATGATAATTGTTCTTTGATAGATTGTATTTCCTTGTTGCAATCCATGTTAAATTCTCCTCATGCTTATGATCAAAATAAAGCTTTTACCAAACACATCGTTGATGCTTTAATGCAATCCTATGAATAAAAACTTGAATTAGAAGTTTCTATCCCTAGAAAAATTTAAGATGAGTGGGAACCTACTATTAAAATTAAGATTAAAGATCATGAATGCTATGCTTTATGTGATTTGGGTGCTAGTGTTTCCACGATTCCAAAAACTTTGTGCGATGTGTTAGGTTTCCGTGAATTTGATGGTTGTTCTTTAAATTTGCATCTTGCGGATTCCACCATTAATAAACCTATGGGAAGGATTAATGATGTTCTTATTGTTACAAATAGGAATTATGTGCCCATAGATTTCATTGTTCTTGATATAGATTGCAATCCTACATGTCCTATTATTCTTGGTAGACCTTTCCTTAGAACGATTGGTGAAATTATTGATATGAAAGAAGGAAATATTAGAATTCAATTTCCGTTAAGGAAAGGCATGGAACACTTTCCTAGGAAGAAAATTAAATTACCTTATGAATATATAACGAGAGCCACTTATGGATTGCATACCAAATATGACAATACCTAGATCTATTCTTGTTTATATGCCTAGCTAGGGGCGTTAAACGATAGCACTTGTTGGGAGGCAACCCAATTTTATTTTTTTGTTCCTTGCTTTTTGTCCTGTTTAGTAATAAATAATTCATCTAGCCTCTGTTTAGATGTGTTTTTATGTTCTAGTTAGTGTTTGTGCCAAGTAGAACCAATAGGATCTTCTTGGGTGATAGTTGTTTGATCTTGCTGAAAAAGACAGAAAGTTTGCGCTCACGAAAATAATTGTTAAAATTCACCAGAATGTGATAAAATACCAATTCTTTTTGCAGTAGATCAATATACAAATTATCCATGTTTTCCTAGTTTTTCAGAATGTTTGGAGTTCCAGAAGTATTCTAACAAATCAGATTACTACAGACTGTTCTGTTTTTGACAGATTCTGTTTTTTGTGTGTTGTTTGCTTATTTTAATGAATCTATAGCTAGTATAGGGGGGCATGAACCATAGAGAAGTTTGAATACAGTAGGTTTAACACCAATATAAATAAAGAAATAGTTCATTACAGTACCTTAAAGTGGTGTTTTGTTTTCTTACACTAACGGAGCTCATGAGATTTTCTGTTTAAGTTTTGCGTGGTGAAGTTTTCAAGTTTTTGGGTAAAGATTTGATGGATTTGGAACAAGTAGTGGTAAGATCCTAAGCTTGGGGATACCCAAGGCACCCCAAGGTAAAACTCAAGGACAACCAAAAGCCTAATCTTGGGGATGCCCCGGAAGGCATCCCTCTTTAAATCTTAAATCACGGTAACTTTACTTGAGGCTATATTTTTTATTCACCACATGATATGTGTTTTGCTTGGAGCGTCTTATATGATTTGATTCTTTGCTTTTTAGTTTACCACAATCATCTTTCTGTACACACCTTTTGGAGAGACACACATGAATCGGAATTTATTAGAATACTCTATGTGCTTCACTTATATCTTTTGAGCGTGCTCTAGTGCTTCACTTATATCTTTTTAGAGCACGGTGGTGGTTTTATTTTATAGAAATTATTGATCTCTCATGCTTCACTTATATTATTTTGAGAGTCTTTTATAATAGCATGGTAATTTGCTTTGGCTATAAAATTAGTCCTAATATGATAGGCATCCAAGATGGGTATAATAAGAACCTCCATATAGAGTGCATTGAATACTATGAGAAGTTTGATACTTGATGATTGTTTTGAGATATGAAGATAGTAATATTAGAGTCATGCTAGTTGAATAATTGTGAATTTGAGAAATACTTGTGTTGAAGTTTGCAAGTCCCGTAGCATGCACGTATGGTAACCGTTGTGTAACAAATTTGAAGCATGAGGTGTTCTTTGATTGCTTTCCTTATGAGTGGCGGTCGGGGACGAGAGATGGTCTTTTCCTACCAATATACACCCCTAGGAGCATGCACATAGTTCTTGGTTTTGATGACTTGTAGATTTTTGTAACAAGTATATGAGTTCATTATGACTAATGTTGAGTCCATGGATTATACACACTCTCACCCTTCCATCATTGCTAGCCTCTTCGGTACCGTGTATTGCCCTTTATCACCTCGAGAGTTGGTGCAAACTTCGCAGGTGCATCCAAACCCCATGATATGATACTCTCTATCACACATAAACCTCCTTATATCTTCCTCAAAACATCCACCACACCTACCTATTGTGGCATTTCCATAGCCATTCCGAGATATTATTGCCATGAAACTTTCCACCGTTCCGTTTATTATGACATGCTTCATCATTGTCATATTGCCTTGCATGATCATGTAGTTGACATCGTATTTGTGGCAAGGCCACCATGCATAATTTTTCATACATGTCACTCTTGATTCATTGCCTATCCCGGTACACCGCCGGAGGCACTCATATAGAGTCATATTTTGATCTAGTATCGAGTTGTAATCCTTGAGTTGTAAATAAATAGAAGTGTGATGATCATCATTATTAGAGCATTGTCCCGTGTGAGGAAATAAAAAAATGAGAGAAAAAAAGAGAAGGGACAATGCTACTATCTTTTTTTCCACACTTGTGCTTCAAAGTAGCACCATGATCTTCATGATAGAGAGTCTCTTATATTGTCACTTCCATATACTAGTGGGAATTTTTCATTATAGAACTTGGCTTTGGCTTGTATATTCCAACAATGGGCTTACTCAAATGCCCTAGGTCTTCATGAGCAAGCAAGTTGGATGCACACCCACATAGTTTCTTTTGTTGAGCTTCATACGTTTATAGCTCTAGTGCATCCGTTGCATGGCAATCCCCACTCCTCGCATTGACATCAATTTATGGGCATCTCCATAGCCCGTTGATTAGCCACGTCGATGTGAGACTTTCTCCCTTTTTTTCTTCTCCACACAACCTCCATCATCATATTCTATTCCACCCATAGTGCTATGTCCATAGCTCACGCTCATGTATTGCGTGAAAATTGAAAAAGTTTGAAAATACTAAAGTATGAAACAATTGCTTGGCTTGTCATCGGGGTTGTGCATGATGAGAGCATTTTGTGTGACGAAAATGAAGCATAGCCAAACTATATGATTTTGTAGGGATGAGCTTTTTTTGGCCATGTTATTTTGAGAAGACATAATTGCTTAGTTAGTATGCTTGAAGTATTATTGTTTTTATGTCAATATTAAACTTTTGTCTTGAATCTTTCGGATCTGAACATTAATGCCACAATAAAGAAAATTACATTGAAAATCATGTTAGGTAGCCTTCCACATCAAAAATTCTATTTTTATCATTTAGCTACTCGAGGACGAGCAGGAATTAAGCTTGGGGATGCTTGATACGTCTCCAACGTATCTATAATTTTTTATTGTTCCATGCTACTATATTATCTGTTTTGGATGTTTAATGGGATTTAATATGCTCTTTTATATTATTTTGGGACTAACCTATTAACCGAAGACCCAGTGCAAATTGCTGTTTTTTTGCCTATTTCAGTGTTTCGCAGAAAAGGAATATCAAACGGAATCCAAACGGAACGAAACCTTCGCGAGGATCTTTCTTGGAACAAACGCAACCCAGGAGACTTGGAGTGGAAGCCAAGGAAGCAAAAAGGCGGCCACGAGGCAGGAGGGTGCGCCCAGTGGGGTAGGCGCGCCCCCCACCCTCGTGGGCCCCTCGTAGCTCCACCGACCTACTTCTTTCGCCTATATATACTCTTATACCCTGAAAACATCCAGGGGAGCCATGAAACCACTTTTCCACCGCCGCAACCTTCTGTACCCGTGAGATCCCATCTTGGGGCCTTTTCCGACGATCTGCCAGAGGGGGATTCGATCACGGAGGGCTTCTACATCAACACCATAGCCTCTCCGATGATGTGTGAGTAGTTTACGACAGACCTTCGGGTCCATAGTTATTAGCTATATGGTTTCTTCTCTCTCTTTGGTTCTCAATACAATGTTCACCTCGATTTTCTTGAAGATCTATTCGATGTAATACTTTTTGCGGTGTGTTTGTCGAGATCCGATGAATTGTGGGTTTATGATCAAGATTATCTATGAACAATATTTGATTCTTCTCTGAATTCTTATATGCATGATTTAATATCTTTGCAAGTCTCTTCGAATTATCAGTTTAGTTTGGCCTACTAGATTGATCTTTCTTGCAATGGGAGAAGTGCTTAGCTTTGGGTTCAATCTTGCGGTGCTCGATCCCAGTGACAGAAAGGGAACCGACACGTATTGTATTGTTGCCATCGAGGATAAAAAGATGGGGTTTATATCATATTGCTTGAGTTTATCCCTCTACATCATGTCATCTTGCCTAATGCGTTACTCTGTTCTTATGAACTTAATACTCTAGATGCATGATGGATAGCAGTCGATGTGGAGTAATAGTAGTAGATGCAGAATCGTTTCGGTCTACTTGACACGGACGTGATGCCTATGTTCATGATCATGCCTAGATATTCTCATAACTATGCGCTTTTATATCAATTGCTCGACAGTCATTTGTTCACCCACCGTAAATATATGCTATCTTGAGAGAAGCCACTAGTGAAACCTATGGCCCCTGGGTCTATTTTCCATCATATAAGTTTCCGATCTACAATTCTAGTTTCCTATTTTTATCTTATTATCTTTATCAGATCTCACTTTTGCAAGTGGCCGTGAAGGGATTGACAACCCCTTTATCGCGTTGGTTGCAAGGTTCTTGATTGTTTGTGCAGGTACTAGGCGATTTGTGTGTAGTCTCCTACTGGATTGATACCTTGGTTCTCAAAACCGGACAGAAATACTTACACTACTTTGCTGCATCACCCTTTCCTCTTCAAGGGAAAACCAACGCATGCTTAAGAGGTATCAACCATCAACTCTTCCTAGTGTTGTATTGGATCTTTTGCAGGAGTATAGGGATGTGCTTCACAAGGAGGTGCCACCCAGATTGCCGTTGAAGCTAGGTATTGAACACCAAATCGACTTGGTTCTGGGCGCCCCACTTCCAAAAATTCTACATATTGAGAATGATAAGAGAAGTGAGATGAGTGACTCCACCAAATGTGAGGAAGAGTGTTCACTTCCCAAAAGTCCACATAATCATAGTGATAAGAAAGGTGAGGTGAGTGAGTCCACCAAATATGAGGACCAGATTGTTCAAAATGAGATTAGAGAGATGGAATATCTCCACCCATGTATACCTCACATTCAGCGAGAGAGGATTAGTGAGTTGTGTGATTACACCAAATATGGGGTTGAGGTAATCCACCACAAGATTAGAGAAATGAGTGAACCACGACATATTATATCACACCATCAAAGTGAGAGGAGTAGCGAGTTGTGTGAGTCCACCAAATCTGACCTTGAGGTGTTTACACACAATATCAAAGAGATGAGTGATCCACCAAATGCAAGGAGAGAAGACTATTCAACTACTAACCATTCACAAAGATCTATTTCTTTGAAGTATGTGCAGATGCAAAAATCATACTTAGCTGCCCTGCTACAACAATGGGAGGATGAGATCCATGAACAATTATGGCGCACCTGGAGTACCATCGAAGAAACATCATGTGGGGTTAGTGATCTCCAAAAGGGCATGAAAGTACTTTGTGAGGTAAAAGAAAAGAGATCATTCATCTTGACGCACCCAGAGGTATGCACTTATGAACTATTGAAGCATTGGCGCGATGAAATCAGAGAGAAGATGTTTGGTATATCATCAATGCAACAACACCATTTTGTTAATCATGTAGAGAGTATAAAACAACCAACAAAACTGAAATTTGCACATCAATATTCAACTCTTATTTTGCCAAGATATTTTGTATAGTCCTCGTGCTATTATTTTGTAGACCGAAGGAAGTCGAGGGCGACTTTTCTTCAAGAGAGGGAGGATGATATGAACATGGTTGTGCCTGATTACAAGTTTGTTCTCCATGGAAATGTTAGTTGGAAGGAGTTGCTGAGTCGAACCAAATATTTTAAGTGCGCAAAGGTGAAAGCTAAACTTATGCATTTGAGAAAATCTTTGTATTGTTTCTTTGTACTGGCCAATTTTCTTTTGTGTGATGACCATCTAGAGTCGAGGATGACTCCTTCTCAAGAGCGGGAGGATGAAGAGGACATGAAACCCATTCAACCCTTAGAGTCGAGGACGACTCCTTTCTAAGAGGGGGAGGATGATGAGGACATGACAACCATTTATACATCCTTGGTCATCAAAGGAGAAGTCATAATATTTCGTGTCAAACTAACACATTGCCAGGTGAATGCTAACTTAATTTTATACTATAATCTTGAACACATGGCTGCACTTTCATCTCCTTTGTTGTTGGTTGAACTCAGGTGCAATATCGAAGAAGGCCAAACACATTTCAGTCTGTGCAAAACAATGTTTTATGGCGAAGAAACAAAGTTAGGAGTTCATGAAGAAATGAGTTGCCTGCTGAAGAAACATTGTTCCGACTCTAACGAAAGAATGTTTTGCACGAGTTTGGATATCCCAACTTGCAAAAGGTTTCCAGAAGTCGAGTTTTCTACTGAAGGAAACATTGTTCGATCCCAGTGAACAATGTTTGGTCGGGAACTACCAACCACCTCCAACGAGAGTTTTCCAGAAGCTACCTCATTAAGTCTTGAAGCCATTTAGTCAAACAAAGCTGGTTCACTTACACACCTAAGCTGGGTCCAGAAGCTAGTTCTCTTTCACACCTATCCAGGGGGGTTGTCCCGATTATAAATAGTCTAGCTCTTCCCTTCGTTGGGGACTTTTGCCATTTCTATCAAAGACTAAAGACATAGACTCCTCCTGAGATTGGAGAGCTCTTGTTATCCTTATTCTCGTGATTCCTTGAGAAATTGCTCCTAATTCGTGCTCCACGACTAGATCGTGTTGTGTGGATTAGAGTTCGTGGTTTCCCTTATGGATTGCACCTATCTCGTGCTCCACGACTTGAGCATGGTTGTGTGGGGTAGTATTGCGGGTTGTGGATCGGCGAATGTTCAGATTGCAAGCTTCGGTGAGCCTCCTCCTCATAATCTCTTATTTTCCATTTTCCGGCTGCTTGCAGCTAGTTATCCCCATCCATTTATTGATCATACGTCATGAAGATCAGACCTCCCCTTGTACTCCCTCTTCTTCGAAGACTGGGTCACATCAGGTCTTGGTGTTGGCGGCCTCGATCTCTAGCATCTTGGCTTGCTTCTCTGCCTCCATCTCAAGCATCTTGGCTTGCTTCTCTGCATCCATCTCAAGCCTCCTCCTTCGAATCTCCATGAAGGCGTTCATTTGTTCTTCTTTGTATCGTTGGCGCTCCTCCCCCCTTGAGTCCTTCTTGCTCATCATGCCCTCCACGCTTGCGATCAAGGCGTTTGATGCCGCATCCCGCTTGTCCTCCTTCTTAGAGTTTGTCTTCCCCCCGCGACCGTGCCTTCTCGCCATCCCCAACCTCCTCCATGGCTTGCTTCCCCCCACTTGACTTGAGGGTGGCATGCGCCTTGAACTTCTCCTCGTCTTTGATGACCCTCAAACAATGGGAGAGGTTGAAGCACTTGCCACCGTGTTGGATCTTGAATGCCTCCAAAGCTTGGAATGCAGAGAAATGTATTGCATGCAAGCATATTGGCAAATGGATATGAAAATGGACATGCAAGTATAAACGGGATGACACAAAAGGGCCGCTTTCTAGCATACCATGTCTTGCCTCCATCCATTAAGACTCTCGTGAGGTGGTATCCATCGACAATGGGGTCAAGTACTAGGGCCACCGATCCTCCATGACGGATACTAGTTGGATGGTCCCTGCGGTCAAAGGTGATCGGGCAAGCCGACCACGGGTTGAACTTCGGCGCTACGGGCTTGACGGCATACACATCCCGCAGCACGCGCTTCCTCTCCTTCCTTGGTATATGGGTGGTGTAGATCGTGTTCACTGTCTTGACCTCAGAAGGGAAGGGATTTTGGCCTCTACTGTTCGGCCTGCGGGGCTCCTCATCGTCCCCTGCGTGCGCCTGGCAGCACGTCGGCTGGCATGTGCCGCGCGCGTTTCCTCGCCCCTCCGAATGACGAGCCACCAGCCACCGGTGTGGCGTTGAGATTGATGGGCGCGGGCGTGGAACGCGCCACCACGCTCACCTAGGACGAGCACTCCCCGGAGAGTTGAGAGGCATGCGGGTAGACATGGAAGCTGGGTATTGGTTGTGTCGCCGATGCGTGGGGCGAGTCAGGCAGCACCATCCGAGAGAACGTAGATGAGTCGGTCCTGGCTGCGACCATGGCAGCGTTGATGAGGCCGTGTTGGCCATGGTTTAACCCTAGCAGAATTAGCGCCTCCCTCATTGCCGCCGCGACGCGGACGTTGGTGGCCCCTTGCTGCACGGCAGCGACGATGGCGGCCGCCGTGATGGCTTCCTCCCTCGCGTCCGCCGCGTGCCTCCGGCCTTTTCTCTTCGCCGACTACCTTGACCGCTCTTCGGCTTGGGCGCGGTGGCAGTCTTGCAGGGGCCGCAAGGCTTGCCTTTGCCAGAGGGAGCGGTCATGATGACGGACGAGGCGAGGGAGGCGAGGCTGACGGCGGCATCGAGGTCGTGGTCCAAGGCGGGTGGTGAGAGCGCGCGTGGGCAGGAGGGTTTTGGAGGGAAATGGAGGGAAATGGTGGAGGCTTCCACCGACCAGCGGGTCAGGGGAAGGAGTAGGCGGGCATGTGCGAGTCTGTCGCGTGTCCGCGCCGACGCAAATCCGGCTCACAATTGGGCTGGGAATGGGTCGGCAGGCGGACGAAAAGCGGACGTGCGTCCATTTGGGTTGACGCTTTGGGCCGACTTTTCAGTCCGCGCCGACCCAAATTGACGCGCGCGGACAAAATGGGTCGCCGCGTTGGAGTTGCTCTTGGAGCATCTCCAGCCGTTCGACCCCCCAAGGGCTTGAAATAGCGCCGCCTGGGGGCGCGCCGGTGATAAATTCGACGTGGGGGCGATCGGGTTCCCAGCCACCGCCCTAGGTCGCCTCACACGCAGTTGTTTTAAAACCATACTCGGCCAAAATTCGGCCAAACACCACGCAGAATTCGGTGAAATTTAGGTCCATTGTATTTTTACATATTGAAAACACATAATTTAAAAAAACTACTACTAATGCACCGTTGTTGCACCGTCTACCGCGCCGCCTACAGGCTGAAGAGCTTGCCGAAGGTGCTGTAGTCACCATCATCATTGTCGTGACCCTCCTTTTTCATGCTGCCATCGTCCTTGCTGCACCCCTGCCTTGGCGGACTGGTTTGGTTGGCGGCGGTGCCTCATCGTCGTTGTCGTCAAGGACAATGACGCCGCCCTCGTTACGGTTGCAGCGCCGAGCGGGGATCTCTTCGAGGGTGCGGCGCTGGCGCTCCATCTCCAGTCGGATGTAGTCCTCACGCGCCCACTTGATGGTGGCCTCGTCGTCGGGGGCTATGTCCTCGTGCTCGCTCTTCACGGCAACGAGGCCTGGCTCCGTCTTCGGCTTGACGAGGCGGGAGGAGGAGGGAGCAGAGGTTCCACGGCCGCCCTCATTGATGACGAGGGCAGCGCGGCGTCACGGGCTCGGGCTTGACATTGACGACCGCCGGCAAACCGGATGAGTAGGAGGAGGAGCGGGAGGAGGAGGAAGATGACCCGCCCGCGATGCGCCTCGGCAGCCAAGGGTCTGTCCAACAAGAATCACTGTGAACCAAGTACCATTTATATTTATCCAAATGGTATGAAATTTTTACAGTACCTCCATATCGCTAAATCATTATCCTACACCAAATTTCAGCTCAATCAACACTCCATGTGAGTGCATCTTCAAATTTTATTTTCTGGACAAAATTGTAAGTTGTGAAGCAACTATGATAAATCTTTGTCCAACTCATCTCAAATTTCACCAGCTTGTAGTCCTTCCTATCCTAAACCCCTATGACATTCTTGTTAGCCCATTAACTATGTTGTTTCATGATACATCTCCAATTATCTATAATTTTTTATTGTTCCATGCTATTATATTATCAATATTGGATGTTTTATATGCATTATTATGCTATTTTATATCCTTTTTGGGACTAACCTATTAACCTAGTGCCAAGTGTTAGTTGCTGTTTTTTCCTTGTTTTTGTATTTTACAGAAAATCAATACCAAATGGAATGAAACTTTTTGACGATTTTTCTTGGATCACAAGATACCCATGAAGGTTCGGGAGGAGTCTAGAAGAGCCACGGGGTGGCCACAAGCTTGCAGGGCACGCCCTAGGGGGCGCCCCACAAACTTGTGGGCCGCCCGTGGCACTTCCAACCCTAATTTCTCATCTATATACCCAAATATTCCCCGTAGACCAGAGGGCACACCAAAATTACTTTTGCGCCACCGCAAGTTTCTGTCCTCGTGAGATCCCATCTAGAGGCCTTTTCTGGTACTCTGCCGGAGGGGGATTTGATCATGGAGGGCTTCTGCATCAACCTTGCTGCCCTTCCGATGATGTGTGAGTAGTTTATCACAAACCTACGGGTCCATAGCTAGTAGCTAGATGGCTTCTTATCTCTCTTTGATCTTCAATAAAATGTTCTCCTCAATGTTCTTGGAGATCTATTCGATGTTATCTTCTTTTGCAGTGCGTTTGTTGAGATCCGATGAATTGCGGGTTTATGATCAGATTATCTATGAATATTATTTGTGTCTTCTCTGAACTCTTTTATGCATGATTAAGATAGTTTTGTATTTCTCTCCGATCTATTGGTTTGGTTAGGCCAACCAGATTGATTTTTCTTGTAATGGGAGAGGTGCTTTGTAATGGTTTCAATCTTGTGGTGCTTATTTCCAGTGACAGGAAGGGACATGACAAGTATTTGTATTGTTGTCATTAAGGATAAGAAGACGGGGTTTGTTCATATTCATTGGATCTATCCCTCTACATCATGTCATCTTTCTTAAGACGTTACTCCATTCTGTTTAACTTAATACACTAGATGCATGCTGGATAGCGGTCGATGTGTGGAGTAATAGTAGTAGATGCAGGCAGGAGTCGGTCTACTTGTCACGGACGTGATTCCTATATTCATGATCATTGCTGTATATATCGTCATAACTATGTGCTTTTCTATCAATTTCTCAATAGTAATTTGTTTACCCATCGTATGCGGTCTTTCAAGGGAGAACCCTCTAGTGAAAACTACGGCCCCGGGGTCTATTTTTATCATATTATTTTCAGATCTATAAATTTATCTACATTTACTTTATTTTGCACTTTTACTTATCTCTTATACCTATCTCTATCAGATCTCATCCTTGCAAGTAACCGTGAAGGGATTGACAACCCCTTTATCGCGTTTGGTGCAAGTATTTGTTTGTTTGTGTAGGTGCAACCATCGGTGAGTTGTGTGTTCCTCCTACTAGATTGATACCTTGGTTCTCAAACTGAGGGAAATACTTATCGTACAACCATTGTCGTACTATCAAGGGGGGGCTCTCAAGTTGGTAGCTTGGTTGTATCGTTCGTAGATAGCTCAAACCATTGCATCATCTTTCTTGGTTCTTGTTTGGTTCTTCTCCTTGTGAGATTTGGAGCTTATGGTCATCTTCATGACAAGCTCACGTTCATCGAAAATGGGGTTCACATGCATCTTCTATGATATTTTTGATGTTGGGGTTTTTGACGGTTCTTCATCCTTAGAGGTTTCACATCTCTATATCTTGTCGTTGTTTGGATATTACTTGTCGTCTTCTTTCCTACAAGCTTGGGTTTGCTCAATTTGGAGCTCATATGCAGAAGTTATGGTAGTTTAGGTTTTATTATTTTCATCTGCTTTGCTTGGGCAGTTTTTCTGTGTTCAGGCGGTAGTACCGCTCGGTACCATGGCAGTACCGCTTAGGCAGTACTTTCGCTCCATACCATGGTAGTACCGCTTAGGCGGTACTTCCGCTATGGACTTCCGTTGTCACTAGCGCATGAGATATCCTTTCTGTGCTAGTTCTTGTTGTCATTTTCTCTTTAGAGGTAGTTGCACGGTAGTACCGCTTAGGCGGTACTTCCGCTCTCTACTACCGCGTCTAGTACCGCTTAGGATTTTCCTTCTGTGCTGGTTTCTGGTTGCCACCTTTGCCTAAGCAGTAGTACCATTGTGGGATGGACGGCATTATCGCTTAGCCGGCACTACCGCTCCTGCGTTGCACGTGCCCACCGTGTTTCTCCTGGAACCGCCCCTTAAGCGGTAATACCGCTCCTAGGAGCGGTAGTACCGCTTCAGTGCAAGCTGGGCAGATAATGGTTGGATTTTCCCCACCTATAAAAGGGGGTCTTCTTCCCCAATGGACCTTATCCTTTGAGCTTGTGTTCTTCCCTATTGTTGACCTTCTCCGAGCTTGCTATCTCTCAATCCCTCCATGGATTCTTGCTAGTTTGGGGGGAGGAGATCTAGATCTACATTTCCACCAATCACTTTCTCCTCTATGTGAGGGGAACCCCTTGGATCTAGATCTTGGAGTTCTTCGTGCTCTCTTCTTCATTCTTCCTCTCTTTTCCCTCCCCAGCATTAGTTGCTTTGGTGGGATTTGGGAGAGAAGGACTTGGGCACTCTGTGTACCCTTGCCATTGCATTTGGTGCATCGGTTTGAGTTATCCACGGTGATACATGGAAGTGCAGTTGAGAAGCTTATTACTCTTGGGTGCTTGGTGCCCTTGAGCTTGTTCCTCTTGGGTGCTTGGGCGCCCAAGACGGTTGGTGGTGCTTCGGAGCTCAACCATTGTGGTGTAAAGCTCCGGACAAGCGTCGGGGTCTCCAATCAGGTTGTGGAGATCGCCCCGAGCAATTTGACGGGTACCGGTGACCGCCCCCAAGGGTTGACAAAGTGTAAGGGTTCGGTGACCGCCCCAAGGGTTGCCAATTGTCTGGGTTCGGTGACCGCCCTGAGAGATTCTATCAATACTTCTAGACATATCATCAATCTTGCTCAATTTTTCTTCTATCATAGCATTAAAAACCTTTTGAGCATCGATAAATTCTTTAATATTATTCTCAAGATCAGAGGTGTTCCTATCATTATTGTAAGAAGAATTACATAATAATTAGAGGAATTTTCAGGGAAAGGCCTATGATTAAAATTGCATCTATAAGCATTGCTATTAAAATTGTTACGTGAGATAAAATTCACATCTACGCGATCACTATTTTGCCCAATCAAAGTAGACAAAGCCACATCATTAAGATCACTAGGAGCACTTTTATTAGCAACCAATTTCATAAGAGCATCAACTTTTTCACTCAAAGTACTAATTTCTTCAACCGAATTTAACTTTTTTACTAGTAGGTGCTCCTTCGGTATGCCATTGTGAATAATTTTCCATAATATTATCTAGCAATTTAGTAGCTTCACCCAAAATAATTTCCGTAAAAGTACCACCCGCGGCGGAATCAAAAAGATTTCTAGAAACAAAATTCAACCCCGCATAAAAAATTTGTATGATCAGCCAAAGATTTAAACCATGAGTAAGACAATTTCTTAGCATCAATTTCATTCTTTCCCAAGATTGCGCAACATGTTCATGCTCAAGTTGCTTAAATTCATGATTTGAGTCCTAAGAGAAATATTTTTCGCGGGCAGAAAATACTTAGTAATAAAAGCATCTTTGCACTTATCCCAAAAATTGATACTATTGCGCGGCAAAGAAGAAAACCAATTTTTTGCACAATCCCTCAAAGAGAACGGAAATAATTTCAACTTCACACTATCATTGTCCATATCTTGTTTCTTTTGCATATCACACATTTCTATGAATGTGTTTATATGGGAAATGTCAACAAAGTGGGCATTAATATCACAAGATTCTACACTAGTGGCTGGAGGAGCAATCGGTGTGCTAATAAAATCATTATTATTGGTCTTGGAAAAATCACACAACTTGGTATTTTCTTGAGACATCGCGGCTACGCGAACAAGATTGCAAAAAAAAAACATATCTGATGAGACAAAGACGAACGAAAAAGAGGACAAATAAAATGCATTTTTTTGTGAAGTGGGGGAGATGAAGACGAGAGGCAAATGGCAAATAATGTAAATTGCAAGGAGATGATATTTGTGATTAGGAACCTGATAGATGTTGATGATGTCTCCCAGGCAACGGCGAAATTCCTTTTGATGTCGCTTGAACCACATCGATATTTCCCCAAAGATGAAGGGATGATGCAATACAACTACAGTAGGTATTTCCTCAGTTATGAAACCAAGGTATCAATCCAATAGGAGAACAAAGCAACACTATGTAAACGGTACGTGCACACGAAGAACAAATACTTGCAACCCGACGCGCATAGGGGGTTGTCAATCCCTTTTCGGGTAACGGAGCCAGAAATTGTCAAGTTGACGGGATAAAATTTGGTAGATTGAATAAATATATCTTGATAAAAAGAGAAATAGAATAAATAATAAAAAAGTGCAACATGGTATTTTTGGGTCTTTGGAATAATAGATCTGAAAATAAAAATAGATCTCAAAGCAAATATGATAAAGAATAGACCCAGGGGCCATAGATTTCACTAGTGGCTTCTCTCAAGAAATAGCACACAATGGGTAAACAAATTAATTTGGGCAATTGATAGAAGATCGAATAATTATGACGATATCCAAGGCAATGATCAATATATAGGCATCACGTCCAAGATTAGTAGACCGACTCCTGCCTGCATCTACTACTATTACTCCACACATCGACCGCTATCCAACACGCATCTAGTGTATTAAGTTCGTGGAGAAACGGAGTAATGCAATAAGAATGATGACATGATGTAGACGAGATCTATTCCTGTAGGAATAGCCCCCATCTTTTTATCCTTAATAGCAACGATACATGCATGTCTTGCTGCCCCTTTTGTCACTGGGAAAGAACACCGCACGATCGAACCCATCACAAAGCACCTCTTCCCATGGCAAGAAAAATCGATCTAGTTGTCCTAACTAAACACTACAAAAAAATACACTTCCATGATGATACCTGTTTGTCATAGTAGGTCACGTTTTCTGTCATGCATGTACATCCATGACGATTTTATGACAGAATCAAGATAGTCATACATGTGTTGTCATAGAAGTGTTCCATGACAATACCAAAATTATCATCACGGAAGTGTCCACTTCCATGACGATAAATGGCGCATCCTGAAAGTCCTTTCGTCAAGGGTAACCGACACGTGGCATCCACCGTAACGTGTCGCCGTTAAGCTTTCAAGTTCCGGTTTGGATCTGATAACCTGTTAACAGCCTAGACCAATGAGGATTTTCCATGTGTTAAATTCTGATTCGCCCGGGTATCCACGTGTCTGCTCAGCGTTGGGATAGATGTCGTCCACTCATTGGATGGGAGGCGCCTATGATACATCGACACGTGGCACGGCCCAACAGTCGCCCATTCAGGTGAAAAGGTTGGCCTGTTTGACTTGGTTAAAAGGTAGCGGGCCGGCCCACTGAAAGCCTGTTAACGGCATGTTCGCATATAGCCCATTTACAGCCCGCTAACTCACAGCCCATTATGGCCTATCCGAATTAGGCCCAACACTTGCATCTGGGCCATCCAATATGATTCCAACCCGTTGTAACTTCTGGCCCATGACATCTTTCGGCACATATGAGGCCCTATATAACTCTTGGCCCATTAACGACCTGTTGACACTGGCCCATAATGAACAGCGTATGGCTTTATACCCATTAACAGCCCATTATTCCATTGGGACCTTTCCAGCCTGTGTGATCTTTCGGCCTTCTAAGGGCCAATTTATTCTTGGGCTCATTTCCAGCATTCGATTACCTTCGGTCCGTTACTGGCATGTTTTGCTTGCGGGCCAAATTCAGCCCGTGGTTGAAGTCGGCTTGTTTGTGGCCCGTTAATCCGTTGGGTTGTTTTCTTAGCGTCATCAAATATGGCCCGTTTAAGCCCCGTTATACATATCGGCTATTAATGGTCTGTTATGATCGGGCCATAAACAGACAATTTCCACTCTAGCCCGTTTACGGCCCATATTGCGATCCTTTATTGGTCCATGAACAGTATGGCCTGGATTCTAACGCCCACACAAGGCCCATTGATCCTACGACTCCTAGGAGGCCCATTGATCTTACGACCCGTAGGAGGCCCATGGTCACTACATAACGGTCCGTGGTTATTACGGCCTAGTTTTAAAACATATTTTATTATTGCCACTAAGCAAACCGTGGAAAAAGAACTGCAGTGACTACAACAAAACAAATAAACAAGACAATAAGGAAATAAATAAGCAAGCAACCTACACTACAAAAAAATACACTTCCGTGATGATACGTGTTTGTCACAGTAGGTCACGTTTTTTTTCATGCATGTACATCCATGACAATTTTTACGACAGAATCAAGATAGTCATACATGTGCTGTCGTAGAAGTGTTCCATGACATTACCAAAATTATCATCACGGAAGTGTCCACTTCCATGACGATAAATCGCGTGTCACGAAGTGCTTTTGTCAAGGGTGACCGACCGTGGCATCCACCGTAACGGAATGCCGTTAAGCTATCGGGTCGGATTTTGGATCCGATAACCCGTTAATGCCCCGACCAATGGGAAATTTCTCGTGTAAAATTTGATTGGCGAAGGAACACTGTCACTCGTCGATGGGCGGATGTCGCCCGTCCATTGGAGGAGACATGCCTATGATACGTCGACATGGTGGGCCCAACAGAGGCCCATATAGGTTAAAAAGCCGGCCCGATCAAAGGCCGTAGAACTTAATCGGTACTAGTGGGCGGCCCAATAACGACACGCTTAATAAAGGCCCATTTACGGCCGAAGCCGATCTGGCCCATTAATTGTTCGCCCAATATTTGGGCCCATTTACGACCGGCCGATCTGGCCCGTTAATTGTTCGCCCAATATTTGGGCCCATTTATGCGAAGCCGGATCTGGCCCATTAATTGTTCGCCCAATATTTCGGCCCAACTACAGCCCAGTGACTTTCGGCCTGTTAGAGGCTTGATGTAGACATGGGCCCATTTCAGCCCGGTGTGACTTTCGGCCTGGGAATGGCCCGTGCTACCCATGGGCCATATATGGTCCGACGGGACATCGGGCCCACTAACGGCCCGTGCTAAAGGTGGCAACAGATTAAGCCAACGTGACTTTGGGCTGTTAAAGGCTGTCGCGTAATTCGCCCGTTGATGCGTGCTAAGCTTTCGACCTCTTAAAGGCCCATGATATCGATGGGCCAACTAAGGCCGAGATATGTTTCGCACAGTAACGGCCCGTGAGCTAATCGGGCCCAAAACGCCCGGTCTACATTTCGACCTCTTTGAAGGCCCGTCGACGACTAGTGAAAATTGAGGCCCAACATGCATTTTGGCTCGCTAAAGGCACGTGGTTTCATCTAGGCCGTAATGAGCCGAGACAATATTCAGCTGTTAATGGCCCAACGCTACTCGGGCCAAACTAAGTTACTGGTCGACAAAAGGCCCAACTAAAATATAGCGGTGTAAGTTTGGGCTGGCGCAATGTGTGAAGGCCCCAATCATTCGGGCCCAAGAAAGACGCAGTCGCCCAATTGTGGCCCCTAAAAACCTGGCCCGTTAGAGTCGAATGTTTCGGTCCGATCGACTACATCTGATTTTTTTAGATAGCGAATGATGGCAGTAACTAGTAGGAATTAAGAACAAACCTACTCTATACAATAAAGAAATTACGGCATAGTAACTAAGAATAAACCTACACTATACAATAAAGGATTTAAGGTATATTACATCCACGGGCATCAAGTTCGCCACGGTGATCATAAAGCGCAACGAAGAAGCAGATTACAAAAATCGGGCACCATTGCGGCGTAACAAAATAATCTTGAACCGAGACCACTTCCAAGACAGTTCAAGAAAGGTTAGCCTTATGGGGAACTTCTACATAAGCAGCTTGAGCAAGGCTGTGAGACCGGCCTAGCATGTCGGTCATAGCTTCCAGGTGTAGCTGTTTAGCGATGAGGTTCTCATTGGTGTTCTCCACAATCTTTCTTAGAGATAGGACTTCAAGTCGAAGTTGAGTTGCAGAATGCCTTTCTGCTAGAACTTGGGACTGAAGAAGTCGAACTGATTCAGACAACGAATTATGTGAGCTTGTCATTGTTAGTATCAAGTAACTTGAACCTTGCATCAAGACAAGACTTTGGGGTTGTCTCGCTATTTTCAAGATGTTTTGCCTTCTTTGCTGCAATATATGTTGGGTTTGTCTCACAGCCTTCAAGAGACTTGTGCATGCCATCGTGCATATCACCTGAAACAAAGCGAGAGATGACAGTTTTGCACGTGTATAAACAAAGATGATAACTGCTCATCAATTCTATCCAATTTCAAATTAGAAAATAAAGAGTAAGTTCAAAATATCAATAGCATAATTTGGCATTGTTCATAATGCGGGAGCTTCACCACACTCTTTGGATTACCATGTCAACATAACAAGCATAGATGAAGGGCAAAGAAAATCATTGTATCTATTTTGGATAATGTGCATGGCATGTTGTTCATATCATCAGCCACATCAATAAGATAAAACAGGAGATGACAAGGTGCAAACGTGGGCTGCTTCACCACACACTGGATTATAGATCCACAAAAACAAGCATACATATAGGGAGTATTAAGTAATGTGCATGGTATGAATAAGGAATTTGGTTTTACAAGTAAAACTTAGAACTTACGGTTCTTACGAACATGCATTTTGGTAGAAACAACAAACTAAATAGCAGTAAACGATAGGGAGTATGAGCAAATTAAACAGCAGTTGAGGATAAAGGCTTTATAAGGACTGACTTACATTAAGAGTTAACACCGGCTTTATAATGCCCTTCTCCATGTCAAGGGAAGGATAACTCAAGAATTTCAGCATAGAATCTTCTTCATAAGCATTGCCTGTACTCTACATTTTGTAGAGAGTAATTATAGATATGATGATCTTTGGAAGGGATAGAGGATAATGAAGATAAGATGCAGATTGATGCTACATAGTCAACTACCAATCCTCGGTAGTACAAGCGTTCTGAGGACAAAATGTCTTGACAAGAGCAATGGGCTACACTTCTCGACTTGGCATTGTCATGTATTCTACTTGTTGGTAAGATTAAATATAGATCTGATCTTTTTAGTAAATGGTGGGCGAGGAGATAAGATGCGAATGCTACAAAATGAACAATCCCTCTTCCCATAATACAAGAGTGTTTTGAACACTGGTGTCTTGTACAAAACGTTCTTATATTATGGGGACGGAGGAGTAGCTGTTAATGTAAGTACAAGTGATAGACCACGTTCAGTCCTTACAAGAGGACTGCAGAGCTAAACCTCTTCAAAGCATTGGTTTGATTCTAAATTTATGTAAGAGTCCATACGGATCTTATAATGTCCACCAAATGGACGATTACGAGGCTAACATGTGCGGTGATGCTACATAATCAAACAACTATGAAAGTAAGTATGGTCATACAGGGCAAGAGGTACTCACAAGAGAAATGCAGTGTGTAGTATAGTTGCGAGATTCTATGGTCCCTTGAGAACGAATGTTCTTCTGCTAACAGTTTTCGTACAAGTGAGAAATTAAGGCAAATGCAGAAATGTAGTTCAAATTGTGATGTGATATCATAGACAGTACCTTACGCTGCAGCCGAGACCAATGTGTAACAAGATTATTCCAGTCACCGTCGGATAAATGTAGCACCAGAGACTTTACAGAAATTTCGTTCAGAGGCTTGCCATTGAAGTGCGGTTGCCTCAGATAGGAACGATACTTCATCAAAGAGTGCTTGAAAAGCGCAACCAACCCTTGATCGTCATCACAATCCAGTTACCTCCTCGCCTATTTAAAAGAATGAAATCTTGTGTCTTCTGTCAGCAGAAACATATGCAGTAATGACCATGAATAACATTAGTACATTACATACGCGTAAGTTGCGGAGGAAGACGGAAATTGTTCGTATTCGTGGTATAATCTTTCCATGAAGGAAAGATGCGCACAAAGTTCCTGACAACAACATAAGCTTCGTCTTCTAAACTGGGAAGAAATGGAACAGGGGTCCTATTTGCTGCAATTGGGGCTCTCTCTGGTTCGAAAAGGGATTTGGCAACTGGATTTGGTGTACTCTTTGCTGGAATGGGGGTTTTGCGTCGTACAGCTGGTGCTATGTCAACTGGCATGATCATACTGTTTGCTGCAGTTGGGGTATGCTGAGTTGGGGCATTAGAAATGACCAGTGTAGTAGGGCTAGAGTCTGCTAGAGTTGGGGTATTTTGTGTGTCAGGTGATATTGCAACTACACCTAATGGGCTATTTGATTTATCAGGTGCCACTACCTTTTCCAAATACTTTGCTTGTGCTCCTCCACAATCAGCAATCGCCCTCTTCCTTTTGAGCGTCTGATACACAAGAACAACATTTGAATGGATAAATATGGTATGATGACAGATGGAATATGTACCGAAAATGGATAGGCAGGGCGTATTCACATACACGATGTCTAAAATAAGCTAATGGCAGTTCAACAAAGTAGAAGCAATGCAAAGCATCAGTTGCAAGATATGTGCGAGCAATGTAACCTTGGAAAGTTAGAGCAAGTACCTTGATGGGTGAATAAGATAGGGCATCTTCCTCTGACTCCTCCACTAGGGAGCTACATTGACTTAGGTCTCCCTCTAGCTCGTAATCACTGTTAGGATCATATTACGAGCATGAATCAGAGGTGGAGAGCGTTTGCATTGCATTGCATCCAGACTTGATTTCAGTCCCTTAATGCCAAGTTTGACAGCCATGGCATTGTTCTGCTTTATTCTTTTCATGCACGCAAGCTCATAATCATTATGATGTTGTTCAGAATCTGAGATTCATGAAAACATAAAAAGTAGTCAGATTATCTATGGAATGCATTGGATTCAACTCGGAGAGTGTCTCCTATAAACCCTGCATATGCAAAGTTCACCTCCCCAACCGTCTGTCCGGACAACACACGTAAATACAAACCCCTTATGTCTCTATAACAGGCAGGCACACATTTCAAAACTGAAGTAGGAACATTAGAATCATATGAAATTCGTATTTGAACAAATAAACTAAGCAATTATGAGTGGCGTGATGTTTAGCTTCAAGGGTGGAGTGTTGGTAGTGCGACACAAAGCAAGTAGGCAGATTGTATTCCATGTAAAAGATCGAAACCTATGTAAAAGATGGAAATGACACTTTCTTTCTATACAATGCAGTGTTCGTTACCCACACATGATGGAAGAGATCACATATAGAAATACTATTCACCCATGTCTACGATTCCAGTATTTAGAAACAGGGTGGTCCACCCTAAAATAATATTGAAAACAAATATGACAAGGCAAGCATAGATGTAGTGAATCAATCATTTACTTGTGAGCTTACTAGGACAAGTATGCGAATTGTAATCGCAGAAGAGACCGCCCAAAATCTGAATGAAGAAGTTTGTCTAGCACTTATTGTTTGCAACTAATCGACGTGAATAATTGGATATTATATCGAATGAGTAAGAAAGACAAGTAAAATTGTCAACAAACCTGGCTTGCAGTAGTAATCTGGGTCAATGTCACTACGACCAACAATCCAAAATGACTAGTTTCTGTTCCAACGGTCGGAATTTTGAAAACCCTGTGAACTTTAGAGGTACTAAAGATTACCGAAATACATCTGAACCATTAAGTGTAGGTAGCACTGAGCACACAACAAACCCTAATGACAGTCCTGCCTAATGAGTAATGAATAAATTAGAAAATGGGTGATGAGGAGTGGCTACTGAGTGTTGAGGATGTATCTCAGGATAAATCGGGTTGGCTTGGTGGGTGCTGCACGCCTGAGCCCTGAACGGTCTGGGAAGGTAGGCACGGTGGCGCGCCCGGGCAGCGGTGACGCTGTTGGGCGGCGGCTCCTCGGCCTCTGTTAGTCCGCGTCTCCTCCTAGAGTCATGCCGTCAGGGGACGGCAAGTCACCCTGAGGCAAAGCGGATGGGGCGAGTAGAGATCGGAAGCGCCACAGGAGAACAGAGGGGAATCGGGGCTGGGGCGACCCAAAATCCTGTGGTGGGCCGCCCACCGTGGGCACCTCAGAGATACACACCGAGCGGCGAACATGCATTTTGAAACTAATTTAGGAACATTTAGCTGACCAATTAAACAACTCTGTTTTGATAATATCAGATTCAGATTTGAACAACTAAGCTTGTTTAGCTTGATGGGTGGAGCAGTGTTATTATGACACGAAGCACGATTTCGATCAGATAGTGATCATAAAAGGGGAAACTCTAAGCATATTTTTTAGCAAAGAGGGTTTCCCCTCCGATTTCTATTAAAGAAACCACCACGGAACCAACATGATCAATTAAACCCTAAGCATGATCAATTAAACCGTATTATGGCTGTGCCATGGCAGATTTGAAGCGCAAACGGAGAAATGATATTTAACATCCATTGTTTGCTTGAACTAAGAACTAAATTATAAGAGCTGAAAAGAAAGTAGAGTAACCAAGTTAAGATCTATTTTCTCGTTGAGATCAAAAAATTGAGGAGATATGAAGTACCACCTCTCTTGCGGCGCCGTGTAGGCATCGGGGGTGCGATGGCTGTCGGTGGCGTTGAAGCAGATCTGCGACGGTAGACGGGTGCATTGGGGGATAAGTCCCGTTGCGGTGGAAGAGAATGTCGTGTGAGCGGCCCCGGCAAAGAGGACGACGGCGCCGATGAAGTGAGGGGACACGATGCAAGGCTATTGGTCAGTCGCCGTGGATGAGAAATGTCCATCTCTATCAGTGGACGACGCGGTCTTGGTAGGTGCTCCGGCATGGTGGAGGACGGTGGCGATGGATGTGGTGGAGGACGGCGGCGATGGATGGGGTGGCGGACGGAGGCTGGTGTGGGGATGGGGTGGCGGACGGAGGCTGGTGTGGAGGACGGTGTATGAATGGGAAAATGGAGGGAGAGGTATGGCGAACTATGTTTTTGGGACGCGCCTGTCTGAAATATGGGGAAGTTACGAACTTAGCCCCCGTTTAAAATTTGGACGTCTCGTCGGTTGGGGATAGGATAGTAATCTCACATCTCGCCAATATTTGCCCAGAGCGATTTCGGGCGAGGAGAGGGTGGTTGGCGCCCATGGTTGGCGCCCACGATGTATGAACAGGGCTGACAGGTAGGGCGGTTGTGTCACGTCTGAGTGAAGTTACAAACCTGCCCCTATTGAAAATATTTGCCTACATCGATTTCGGCCGAGTCGAGTTTGTTTTGCCGCCCACCATGTATGAATGGGGAATGGAGGGAGAAACAGAAGTCTTTCGGACAAGCTTGAATCAAATGAGTTTTGCCGCCCATGTTTGACGCCCACCGTGTCGGAATGGGCTCAGAGGCGGTCGTGTCATGTCTAATTGAAGTTACTAACCTACCCCTATTTAGAGCAGTGGAAATCGGGCCGATGGATTGTCCGTGTAATGGGTAGACAGTAATTTCCATCTCCCAAACACTTGGCTTCGGGCAGCCAACGTGGGAGTGGACATTTTTTGCTTCTTTCAATTTTGGGACAATAAGCATCCACGTTTACCACAGCAACTAAATTCGAATCCATTTTGTATTCCTATATGAATATTTACAAATCATTCTATGTGTTTTATATATCTTCAAAAGGACGACAAAGATGTATTCCATTGTCATATATGAATATGGTTTACAAATGCCGATACTCAAATTCAGAAACTAGAATCCAGTTTAAGGTGAATTGAATATTTGGAACACTTCATGTCCAACTCAAATGTCACACGCAGCATAATGTGTACTCCCATTTAGATATGTACACAAGCGATGTATCAAGATTCAAATACCGAGTCAATCAACCAAGAATTTACTGAACTAATGAGACATATAAACACTTATAGAGTATATGGATCAATAATATCAACTAACATACATAAGCCAGGTCATTGTACTTTTTTTGGCTACAACAACATCCTTTTTAGCCACATCTTGGCCCTTTCCGATGCATGCCACTTATGGTCCATCTATACTACTACTATTGCTGAATGCACATCCAGCCCGATTGGCATATTTGTAGGTCTGGCACATCAATCCAAATGAAATGTCTCCGAGTCTTATCAATTAATACAGACTTGTGCTCAAATAAAATTACAAACCAAAAAACAAAAAAACAATTATTACATGATCTCTAAAACAAATGGTTTGATTGATTACATGAACAGACAACACAAAGGTTATTCAACTATGGAAAGACCATTTCACCTATGATTTACCAAGTAGGAATTTAATTTCCATTTTTCCTTCAGGACCTTAACAATCTGGTCAGTCTCAGCTTGCTTCGTTTTGAAATCCACCAAATATTTAATGGTTGTCTTGAGTATTGCTTGTGATTGTGTTGTTTGCTTCCTCAACATGTCAACTTCATCTCTAAGTGCAGAAGCAAAATCTCTTTCTACCACTAGTTTAGCCTCTAGAGCATCAGCAGTTGGCAATTCATAATGTACGATTGGTCCGGTGCCCATCTTTGTGGGATGATGCAACGTCCATGGGGACCTCGCTCTTTGATCTTGGGCTAACCTGTTTTGCCATTAAAGTTCGATTGGATTCAGAAAAGTTGAAGTTAGCAAAACATCTCAAGCGGGAGTTATAACAGCAAACCAGTTAAACAAACAAGGAATTAAAGAGTTTCAATTGGATGCTGAAAAGTAGTTATTAACATCATTGAAACCCGCTGTTGCAGCAGCAAAGCAGTTAAACAAACAAGTAGATATTTAAGTTAAGGCAAACAGGTAATTCTTAATAGTAAGTACCAAACACATAGATAGGCGCAGTCTACAATATGATTAACAGGCTGTGCCATTATGTAATCAGTAGCAAACTAAATTAAGCCAAGCAACATAATTGAACAATTTTGCAATAAGTGGCTAACTAAAATTCCGAGAAGCAAGTAACTGAACTTACGCTAGTTCTTTGTACAGGCACACTGCAACTTCTTTTTTGCTTACAAGGTTGTACGAAGGAGTCCATGGCATCAATTGCTTGGATACGCAGTCCCAATACTTCTTTCTTCCCACACTGCATGGGTAAGTCGAATGGTTAATCTGGTAAGATGGTGCATCCTTGATATGTTATATGAGGACGTGTAGTCATACTAGTTGTAGCCAAACACATCACACTGGCTTTTACTGTATATTTCATGCGATTACTTTTGGCATATCGAGATCTAAGCAATCTACAATAGGATGAAAAGACTGGCATCCTTCACATTATTGGCGAACTCAGTTCATAGAAACAAGCAATTCAACCATTCCGTGGGTAAATCAAAAGCGCCACTGGAATATTTTTCACTATCCAATCATACACGCAAAAAGGGGCGATGCCACCATAGGGGCTGGTATGGGCGGCCGCCTCAGGTGGCTGAAAGTGTGCACGTAGTTTGAGTCGTCCAGGTAGGCCCACGCTAGTTTTGTTCGTCCCAATGCACGAGCAAGCAATGTAAAAAATGAAGAAAAATGTTTCAATTTGGATGGGCCAATAACATAAGTGCAAGGCAGGCCCTATAGCAGGCTCGCGGCCCAAACGAGCGCCTATATTGATCGACAGCAGGAAAAATCCCAATTTATTCGCTCCAGCCTCCAGTCTGGTTCACTCCTAACCTAGTCACCGCTGGACAGACCGACACAGCACTTCCTCGCGCCCTCGTTGGAGGGCGGTCGCCGGGCTTCAAGCGAACGGAAGGACAAGAAGATGAAGATCCAACCCTAGGTGTAACCTGCGTGGGAGGCAGCGGCGGCAGCACGGGCATGGCATCGAGCTTGCGCAAACGTACATTCGCGGCTTGCAAGAGTAGCATGCGCAACGAGTAGGAATATCACATCCCTGATTATATCTAATTCAACTCTTCAATTTCTGGCCAATAGTTAAACCTGACGGTGTTGTGAAACTGCTTGTATGTAGGGAATCTATGAGAAAATGAAACCAATTTCTACTTATTTTATAACTCCCCAATCAATATCGAATCGATTGAATCTGATGTATCAAATCAAGTTTCCGTGCAAACATACAAGCTCATGTTGTTCTTGAGCCTCAAGTGTCTAATGAACAGATCGCTAATGAAGGATTTGATGCAAACATTTTACATGCTCCTGGTGATGAACATATAGTGTCTAATGAGGGATCTAATGCAAGCATTTTGCAAGCTCATTGAAGGATTTAGTGTCTAATGATGATCTACTATGTTGAGAGAGACAAAGATTTGCAGGCATTGATGACAAGCAAATTATAGTGCATTTTCATAGCTTGAGGAAACGTCGAGGCCATCTACCAGGAAGTCCCCGTATCATGACAACATAGCATAAATACTTTTCTAATCTGTTGTTTGAAACTATTGGCATACTTGTGCATGATAGATATATTGATATGCAGTTTGCACACTGGTTATACGTGCAATTACACTTCGATATTTTCAGTGTAACATCCCAAATTTTCAATTTGGAATGTCATACATTAGGTCATCATGCATATCATATTTTCTCGCATTTCTCCGATCCTAGAAAATTTCACGCAACTCAAGGACCCTCGGAGAGAGTTGGAAGTTTCATTATTTTCAGATTTGGGATTTCTCAAATTTTGAAAATAGGATCTTTTGGATTTATTTATTTATCTTCAAAAGTTTTTCCGATATAAAAATTTAAGAGAGGGAATAATATGACTTTCCCAACATTTTGGAAAAATGAAGATATTATAAGTAAGTCAAAAATTTGGTTTTGAGGACTTAATTGCTTTAGGCAAAAATGAGCATTTTAAAAATATATGCATATTGCCCGTTTTTAAAGTTCATTTTGTTCGACTCATTTTTAGGAGTCGGGGAAAATTAATTTTATTAAATTTTGGAGTTCGTTTGGTTTTATTTTAAAATCGTTTAGTTTTTGTTTAGAAAAAAAACTGCGCCCCCCCCCCCGGGCCAAGGCCCAGCCGGCCCACCCCCTGCCCGGCCCATCTCCCTTCCTCACAAGACGCCACGCTGGAGGAGTCCCCGCCGCCGCCTCCTCCCGACTCGGCTCGGCCACGCCGCCGCCGTGCCCCCCCCCAAGGCGCCAACCCCCTCCTCCTATTTAACCGCCACCCCCCCTTCTCCTCATCCCGTCGCCGCCGCCCTCACCCGAGCCCGCCGCCCGGAGCCGCCCTCACCCGAGCCCCGCCGTCGCCGAGGCCGCCGCCGCGCCGACGCCTGTCGCCGAGCCCTCGCCGCCCCTCGCCGCCCCCCGCCGACCCCACCCGCCGCCCGAGCCCCGCCCGGCGAGCTGCCGG
This sequence comes from Aegilops longissima, assembly GCA_021605205.1. Lineage (NCBI taxonomy): Eukaryota > Viridiplantae > Streptophyta > Magnoliopsida > Poales > Poaceae > Aegilops > Aegilops longissima. The sequence goes on from CM038682.1 coordinate 474,296,994, forward strand.
AGGTAGCAGCCGCCAGCAACCCCGATCCGTTTTTTTAAAAAGACCGATCCGGTTTTTTTTGAAGATGTTCGATTTTTTAAAAAAAAAACCCTAGATGGTTTTTATTTTTTTCGGTTTTCTTATTTCATGAACGTTCACCGAACCGTTCGTTTCAATGAATATGTTCGTTGGATTAGTTCTGTTAACGAACGTCCGTTACTTAATCCGTTCGTCGTTTTCTTTTAATCGGATTTAATCCGTTATTTTTCTAATTTGATTTCCGATCCGATTTTCAAATCTGTTTATTTTCTCGCTCGTTTATCGGAATCAGGTGATTCAAGCGCCTGGAGTTTCGTTACGAAACCGCCGTTCCGACTAACCTACTTACCCAGAGTTTTGCTACTGTGAAATTTTGACCTAGTTTCAGTTTGCTAAACCGAGTCGTTCTCTCTCGAGTTTCGACCTTCGATGCTTTATTTTGATTCGATTCTTTTGCAACCAGGGTTCTTAAGTTGAACTCTCTGGTTAGATCTTTTATTCGAGTTTTCCCTGTGCATTAGATGAGTACTTATTGTATGCTTGTTGTTTGTCTGCGTTAGATCACCCGGAGTGCGCCGCTTGTTACTTCGAATCTCTAGGTCTCGCGGATCATCAGCAAGGCAAGTAACACTTGATCATACCTTTTCTACTACCCAGTTTTATTGCATTAGATCAAACCCTCAAACACTTGCATGTTTAGGATCTAATTAAATTGTGGGATGGGAAGTAGTTTGAGGTAGTACCTATTACCTGTTTTACTTATGAAACCTTGGGAGTTACTTCTACGTTTGCTTATTATGCCATGCTATGCTAGTAGACGTGGATTGGGTGAGTGAATATCCATGATGATGTGAGATTGTTAATTAATGGTTTATCTAAGGTGGCAACCTAAACACACATCTGGGTGGATTGAGGCACTGGTTTCTATCGAGACTTGCCTCAGATTTCTTGGACCGCCACCTGGCTCTAAGGGATCATAAGATTATTCAAACTGAAACTTCCGTGTGCAGCCACAAGCCAATTATGGGCTCTGGCGTAGTTGACTAAGTTGTGCGAACTCTTACGGGTAGGCTAGCTGATGTAGGGGATGTAGGTTGGTACGGTCTACCCACATGTAAGGTGCTAGCGCTTCGAAAGACTATGTCTCGGTCATCCGTTTCTCAAACACCATGTAGTCACGAGAACCAAGCGGAGGCGATCGAGTCTTGTGGGGAAAAGTCGCAAACTCTGCAGAGTGTATAAACTAATCATGATTAGCCGTGTCCCCGGTTATGGACGTTTTGAGTATCCGGTAATTGAATATCATGTGAATCTCAACATGTTACTTCTAATAAATGTTATTGGGATTTTTGATGAGTACTTTTAATTGGGATTGAGGATGCTGTCAACCATTCTCAATGTTTAACAACCACCATGATAGTTAAATAAAAATTATTCCTTTGTTGTAGGGAAAAACTAGCTTTATGCAAAAATGTAACCGTAGAGCCTTACCACCAGCCAAATATGCATGTAGTATAGACTTATTCTTTCATTGCTCTCTGTGTGTTACATTGCAAGCATATTCCATGTGCTGACCCGTTTTCGGGCTGCAACTTTCACGTTATGCACTTTTGCATTTACAGTAAGGTGTTAGGTCGTGGTTCTATACTCGGTGATGCCGATGGAGTTGATGGACTCACTTATCTTCCAAGCCTTCGCTGTTATTATTAGATGGCCTTAAGCCATATTATTGTAATAAGTTCCTTTGTGGACAACGATGTAACAAGTGTGTGATTGCTACTCGCTATAAATCCTTCAAATAATTGTGTGGTGTCGATTCTCGATCCAGGATGACATCGAGCACGTGAGACTTGATCCATTCGGGTCTGGTCGCTACATTCAGCCAGAGAACGAGTAATTCAAGCAGGTACAGATCATGTTTGTAGTCCTTGTACACCATGTTGCATTTTGTGTTTTTTGGTGCTTGCATCATTTAGTGTTTATAATCTGAACTACTTTGGATCATTAGCTGGCTTTCAAAGTTCATGTAGCTTCACATTTCTCAAGTTATGTTGATTTTCGGAGTGCAAGTGCCTTCATATTTTTTAAGTTAAATATTCGCCCCTGGTAACTTTAATTCGTGGATCATCCACTGCACACAAATCATACACGAATGCCAGTATGAATTAAATGAAATGCAGGGACTTACGCTAGCTTGTTGTACAGGCTCACTGCAGCTCTGCTTGCGCTTGGGATGTTCCATGTAACCACTTGCTTGGATGTGCAGGCCTTGTGCTCCTTGCATCCCCCTCTGCATTTTTTGACACGGCGAATGGTTGATCAAATAATAGGAATCGACCTTGATGTTGTACCGGAGCACAGATACTTACAAGGTTATACGGGTGTGCAGGATGTGTACCAGATCCCGTAGCGCCGTCATGCTTCGCTAAAAAAATGGATTTGCTTGTTTCAGATGATATCTCCAGAAGAAATAAGAGTTAAAGTCAAAGTTGCATAGGCGTGTAAGCTAAGAGAGTAGTGAAAGGATATCCAAACATCGTCGGAACAGAGCACAAGGGAGTGATGTGCGGATACCTAGTTCGGGCCGGCGTTTGGGCATGCTCGCCTAGCTAGAGTGCGGGTCACTTCAGAGCCGTTGAGGGTGATGTGCTGGCATTGGCTGGCCGCGCACGGATGCAGATCTTGAGTGGCAGCGGCGCGCTATGATGCGGTGGACGAGACCATTGGTGAAGCCCCAACGGCCTCCGGGGGCGGAGGTGCGACGATGTGCTCGGTGAAGTAGCCCCGGTGAGCTGGGAGACGACATCGGTGAAGCGCACCTGATGCGGTGGAACTCGGTGTCTGTGAGGCATGTCGGTTGCGGCGGCCGACCTTGTCGGTGGACCAACCGGTGCGGTGGACGAGGGCATAGATGAGGTAGCTCCGGTGCAGTGGTGAAGCGCGACCGTCGTCTTCATCGTCGTCGTCCGGCACAGAGGTGGGGAACTGTGGGGAAAGAGATGAGACGCGGGGCGATTTCAGGGTTGGCGGCGAATTAGGGATTTGAGCAATCTGGGTGCGGAAGGGGACGGTGGAGAAGAGAGATTTTGCAGGGCTAGAATTGGGGCCGCCAGATAGTTCAATCCGAAATGTCGAAGCGCGAACTTATATTGTCGTCGTCCTTTTGGGGGGGAGGGGGTGGGTGGCTGGGTGCTACGCGTCCGTCCGACACACGCGACCACCCCGACAGGACTATTCTTTGGTGCCTTAAGGCACTTGCCTTTGTATCCATGACATGTGGGCCCAACAGGTGGCTGGCCCACATGTCGATGACTCCAAGGCGATTGCCTTTAAGGCACCAAGCAAGCGTCCACCCGACACGACCCTGGTGCACTCGGTGCGCCTACATTTGAGAATGCAAACGAATCTTCTTTCATTTACAAACAAATCTGTATGTATTACCATGCCAGTGTTTTCCTTGCAATAATTAGTCATTCGAAACGAGATACTCCATCCGTTCACTTTTGTAAGTCGTTTCAGACAACTTAAAATGAACTGTTTTGCACATTGTCTGAAATGTCTTCAAGGTCTTATAAAAGTGAACATAGGGAGTACTATAAATTTATTAATGAGGAGTTATTTGAAAAAAAATCAAAACGGTACCCACGCTAACGTGGATTAGAGTGTGTGTCACATAATTAGTTATTTGAATTAGAGCATGTGTCACGTAGTTAGTTATTTGAATTAGAGTGTGTGTCACGTAGCGATCTCCAATTCTAACGTGGATTTGACATTTCACTGTATCCATGCTACTTTTTTAATAAAAATTCATATGTATATGATGAACACCATGGTAGTGAGAAAACTTTTGGATGGATTCAAACATATGACGTACAAAATAGCACAACAAACTGAGTCAATGTCAACTTTTCGAAACTTAGTATGGCATGAATCCGAAATAATTACCCGTATGCCTGGTCCTCGGTTCAAATCTTACAATATACACCGAATTGAAACATCGATATTAAGTCTCGTACTATGTACATTCAAATGTTGTTTTAGCCCCCCCCCCCCCCCGCACAAACGCTACATACTTCCTGTATCGGTCAATCTTCATCTCCTAACCACCTTAGAAAGCTATCAGTTTCCAACACACGTTCATTCTTTCTCTCCATGTTTCGATCTCTAAGTCTCTCAACTACACAACCCCTTTTTCCACTCTGTTACCAAATGTATTTACCTCACACACCCGCCATTGCACCCCATGCCGAGCTCTCTCTCCCCTCCCCCTCTCACCCTCGCGCTAAATACATGCATTGCCTATCTAGCCCCTAACCTCTCGTGCATGCACTTTACACGTTGTATATCTAGGTCACTCCCTCGAGACTGTCTCACTCTTTCTTCCGCACGACAGGCCACACTCGCTCAATCTCGCTCTCTTTATCTGAGTCTCATTTAACCTCGTTTTCTTTCACACACAAATGATATATCTCCCTGTTCGGGCCTCGATCGACACTTTATACTCTCTCACGCAGATTGTCTATCTAGGTCAGTCCATCCAAGACGTCGCCACTCTTTCGACCTCATGGTGGGCCACGCTCACTCAATCTCTCTCTCTCTCTCTCTCTCTCTCTCTCTCCGTATGTCTCGATTGACCTTGCTCTTTCTCGGACAAAAACGATGTATCACCATGTTTGAGCCCAATTCGACCTATTCACATTGTATACTCTCTCACGCACATCATCTATCTAGGTCACTCTCTCCAACCCGTCTCACTCTTTCGATCGCACGGCGACCCTATGTGATCGGCTGACCTTGCTTCCTCCCACGCACAAAATATATCTACATGTCTGTGACTGGATCATCTCTCAAGCTCTATATTACAGCCCTCACCCTTGCCAAAAAACTCAATCGGACAATATCTCTCCAGAGCATATATATATTTGTTCAATGAATATCGGACCACACTCACTTTGTCTCTCTATCTATATGTCTCTCGATTGACCTCGCTTTATCACACCATATCTTCCACGCGTTGAAGCTACTACCTCTCCATCCCTCGCAAAGCCGAATCTATTTACATTGCGAGGGGCACTCCAACCTTGGATTAATTTGTGTAGGCATTTATTCCGGTCGGTTTAGATTATATTTTCGTAGCATTCGCCCACAACTACTCCAAACACCGTTGCAACCACATAACTCCCTAGTTGATTTCCCTCTGCTCGGTCATCGCTCTCGCACGTCCTTTCTCGCCTTCAACGTCACACCATGGTATTATTGAAAAAACTATGTTGTTCTCTTTAATTATTATAAATAAGCTACAAAACTACACACCGATAGTCCACTTGGAATGGAACAAATTTCAACCCACAAATTAAAGTGCTACAAACTACACACCGAGGGGCCCACATGTCATGAAACAAATTTGGACCCATATACAAATTAAAAAATAAAGGACGAGGATCGAACATGCGACCGGGCCTTCAAGCCGCACGTCAATAGGCAACATACATAGAATAGCAATGTTTGTTGTACCCCCTTTGTTCACATAATGTTTTTATATTACCATAGCCTAATTAATGGATAACATGTAATATTATTTTTAGTACTATTCGCCTTCACTTACTGGTGGGTTCCATGTGTGCTCTCTCTCTCTCCTCCCCTTCTGCGTTTAGACGCACGGGCAAACATGAAGAACTCGTGGGCGATGTTGCCGTTGACCATATCTGGACGCGTTCACAAGTCACGGCACCAGTTTCACGTACTAGCAGCACTAGTCAGTGTGTACGTGCAATGCACGTTAATTTGGAAGTATATTAAGTGCATGCGGATATTAACTAATATGATATTATTTGCTGTTGTCATGTGATTAGCAATATTTTTGGCATGAAATTAACTACACGCTAAACGTGTTGAGCGCTCGATATTGAAGCAGTCTAGGTCGTTGGATGACAAGGAATACATATGGCTTGATGAAGTTTTATATTTAATTTGATACGGCTCTAGCAGAACATTCAATCGACCAAACCATACATTTTGTTTAGTCTGACTCTGACTTTAAATTATACAACGATCGATATAAAATAAACGGAAATGATAAACGTTCGGATTTTAAGCATGGAAATCCGAACGTTTTTCATGGCAAATTTAGATTACGCGGTGGTGGCGGCGGCGGCGGCGTCTCGCGGTGGGAAGCGGCTCCTTTGCCGTGCTCTGCGTGTCGTCGGGCCACTGACCGACGGCGACGGAGGCATCTTGCGCCGTTGTTGGCGTACTCCTGGACGTTGGCCTAGCTTCAAGGAAGGCCAAAATGTTCTGGACTTCGAAGCGAGTCAACTGGCGGGAGGAGGCGACTGGCGTTGGTGCAAGGAAGCGGTCGAAGGCGGCCATCCATGCCGCTGAGGGGGGCACTGGCACCCGTGCGGGGATAGGCGATGTCAACGGCGCGGAAGAGACATTCGTGTGCACGGGCACCGGCACGGGCGCGCATGTCAGTGCACGCACAGGCGCATGCGGTGGCAGGTGCACGGGCACCGGCACGGGCGTGTGCGTCAGTGCATGCACAGGCGCATGCGCTGGCAGGTGCACGGGCGCGTGAAAGTCGGTGGGGACCTCGTGGAACCCCGTGGGATCAAGCTCGGCGACAATGTGCGGCTCCCAACCCATCAATGCCACGGGGATGGGCGCTGGCGCAGTCGGGGCGACGGGAGCCGGAACGGGAGCGGGGACAGGTGCGGCGTCTTCCCGCAAGGCCAGTTCAAGCTTGTCCCAAAGGGCCTTATGTTCTTGAGACTCCGGCTGGGTGTCTTCCTCAGGAAACTGGAACACTAAGGGCAGACCATCGTGATGCGGCATGGCGTATGTTTAGGTCAGGCTAGTTGGAGGTAGACGACAGGAGAATCGGAGAGGAAGAGAGAGGATTGTAGCGATACCGGGTAGTGCGGGGTTGATTTTAAACTGCGGCCCCGGCGACATTAAAAGTGGGAGTAGTTGGGACGACGGTGGGCGGCGGAGCTGGTCAAAGGGCTCGCCCCGGTGAGCTCTGACAATGGGTCGCTTCGCATGCCTCCTCGACAGCCGGGCGCAGCGGTCTTCTCACACGCCTCCATCGACTCACACGCTTGTTCGGGACGGCACTCGCCGATGAGAAGGGACTCGTGGCGGCACGTAAACACCCACGGTTTCAATAGTGAAAGCGTTCGCCTTAACGTGACATGTCTTTGTTCCAAAATACCTTGGCTCTTCATTTGTGCAACTTGTCATAAGCAGCTTGTCTCAAATTGAAGAAAAAACTTACGAAGTAATATTTGTGCCATATCACGTGACCATGCTTAGTTTCAAGAATTTATGCTCACTTTTGATTTTCTGAAATTTAAGATCCAGGATTCAAACAATATCATAACCTGCATCATGCAATAAATTTTCAAGCCATACATCTGTCTGTTGTATTTCTTAAGAAAGGATTTGGTCAAACATTTTGCTTAGTTAGACTTCGACAAGTTATATATGCAGAGTAAAAGGATAATCCTCCGCATCAAAGGCATTGCTCGATATATTAACTCAAGTACTAGGCATGAACAAACGGGCTCAATTTGTGCTCATCCTGGTGTAGTAGTAGTAGTACTAGGCAATGCAGTGACGGGTGACCTTGACGAGCGGCGATCGAGGGAATTGAACCGTGTTCGACACGGTAGGTAACGTTGTCTAGTTACTAAAGCATCCCTCCGTTGTTCATCGGTAGTCATTATGGACCGGGACATGAAGGGAATTTCCTAGGGCTGGAATTTCGCCACCACATATTTCGACTTGAAACGCCGAGGCTCGATTGGTTGGGGTTGTTTAATGTGCGTACCACGACGCCACCAAGGACACGAGCCCGGTTTTTTAGGATCAACACGAGCCAAGGTCCGGCTGGTACGCGTTGGGTCCTACCATTCGAGAATACGAAGGAACCTTTAAATTGCCAAACGAATCTATGTGTATTACAATACCCGTATTTTCCTTGCAAATACTAATCTCAACGTGGTAATTGATTTATGACGAGTTGTTGAATTAGAGCGAGTTTGTGATATAGTGATATCAACGTGGATTTCACATTTCATGGTATTCCTATTAAGTTTTCCAATGCAAATTCAAATTTAAAAGATGAACAATATGGAGGTGAGAAAACTTTGTATGTATCAAGCATATGACCACACACACACACACACAGACACACACACACGAACAGAACAACAATCCAATAAGTATAGTACATCTATTTTTCCAAACCATGCATGTATGACACGAATTCAAAAATACTCCTTCTATTCCTAAATATTAGTCTTTTAGAGAGTTCAACAAGTGACTACATACGGAGCAAAATGAGTGAATCTAGACTCTAAAATATGTCTATATACATCTGTATGTGCAGTCCATTTAAAGCCTCTAAAAGACTAATATTTAGGAACTAAGGAGTAAAATGTAAGACATCCATGGTCCTCAGTTCAATATTTAAAATGAACATGAAACTAAAACATGAATATTAAGTCTAGTACTATAGTACATGCAAATGTTGTGTTTAGGTGGAGCTATGATTGTCGGGGTCAACCCTCAACCTTAGATAAAATTGTGGAGCTCTGCTTAGGGTTGTTTAGATTATATTTGTCCCCACCCTCCCAACCACCGATTGGTTGTGCACCCCACCCTCCTCCCCGGGAGAATATCATGTGCCCCCATACCTTAGATGCTATATGCCGACACGAGTTGCTTGGAGCTTGTAAATCTGAGATATAGCAGCTCACATGATGTGTCTTAATATTTTTGCAGAAACCTTGATGAGTTTGAGAATTGCACACAATTTGTACAAAAACTACTTAGATGCCCTTTGATCCCATATCCAAAGACCTCGAAGCTCGTATCACCGTAGCATCTAAGATGAAGGAGGACATCATATTCTCCTGTATGTAAGAATATCATGTGCTACCACACCTTAGATGCTTTGGTGATACAAGCTCTTCGGAAGCGTTGGATTTGTGACCCAACACCTCCTCGGTGGTTTGAATGGTTTTTTTGCAGAAAAGCCCCAAAAGAGTTCGGCCACTTCTTACAAGCACAACGACTGCTCTGATGCCATTGGATCTCAGATCAAACAACCTCCAAGCTCGTATCACCGTAGCATCCAAGCTGCGATAGCACCTTATGTTTTCTCGCACGAGAGAGTATGAGGTGCTCCCACACCGTAGATTCTATGGTGATATGAGTTCACTGAGATCTAACGGCCCACAGTAGGAGGTTTGAATGTTTTTGCAATATACGGCTGATAGAGTTTGGGAAATGCGCAGAAAGTACAAGTACTACGCATGTGCCATCTGAGCACTGATCATACGACCTAGATGCTCATATCACCATAGAGGGTAATTAAGCTATGGGGAGCACCTAATATGAGCATGGGGGAGCCATTGGATCGAAGATGCAGCGACACACACGAGGCCTGAATGTTTTATTTGCAAAAAAAAAACCTTTGGAGAGTTTGGAAATTGCGCATAATTACAAAGACTACTATCAAGCCATTGGATCTCACTTCCAACGATGTAAAAACTCGTATCACCATAGTATCTAAGCTGCGGGGTGGATGTGATATTCTATGCCGCTGTCATTTTTTCGTAAACTTGCAAAATACGTGTAACTTGTGCCGTTACTTGTCTAACCGCGCAAAGTGTTTGTTCAAAAAAACCATCCTACACTAAAATATCGGAACAACACACGAGGGTCCCACTTGTCATTAATCAAATTTGGACCTAAAACTAACAAATCTAAAAGACGAGATTCGAACTGGCAACCTGGACTACAAAGTGTAAGTCGATAGCCTGAAAAAACGAACGGTTGTTGTCTTTGTCCCATAACTTGATTTTATACAGTACTTGCATTGAGTAGAGTAGAGGGAGTGCCTCGTCAACACGTGCATGACCGTTGTCTCACTTACTGGTGGGTCCTGTGTCTGCAATCTCAATCTCTCTTCTCTCCATCGCCTAACCTTTGCACAGGCACACACGAAGAGCGGCGCTAGCTTGCCGTGGTGTTATTACAACTAAAAAAGGCTTGGAAAATAGAAGAATCGCCTAGAACAAGAGATGTTGTGGCTGGTCGAGACGGAGCTAACCACATCTATCCTCCGTGCCATGTTTGCATGATGAAGCTGTGTGGCTAGTGGGGTGTTTTCGACCGACTGGCTGGGTCCCAAGGTCGAACCTTAGGTACTACGTCTGATACAGTATATTTTTACACCCACATTTTTCCTCTGCGCCGAGACGTGGCACACCCTACCGCGCGATTTCGGGGTCCTCCCAAGTGGTGCACGCATATATTCTTCCTGACATGGGACGCCCTACCGCGCATTTTCTAGGTCCTCCTCGGTCGTAGCGCCGAAGCAAGTAAATGAGTCATCAAATCACGAAAGACCACCTTTCCCGCCGAGCACATCAGTGAAGCACGGTGGCTAGCTAGTTGGGCTAGTTCGACCGATTAGCTAGGCCGCCACCACATTTGTTTTTTCACCCCTTTTTTATCTACTTGCTGGCAGGTAAATTTAAATATCCACCGCGGTGTTGCTCTGGTGTTTGGGTGCGGCAGGATTTTTATTTTTTTAATTGACGGGAGCAGGCGCGACAGGATTTTTAATTTTTTGATTGACGGAGCAGCGCGGCAGCAATTAGTCACGATGACTCCCTGTAAAACCCACCGCCCTCGATGTGAGAAGTTGTCGATCGGTGTTTTACCGTGGTGAAAACCAAAAGATTCCCGCCCCTCCGCCTTCCGTGAGATTGCATTGCCTTTCAGCCGTTTCGCCCCCTTTGCTTCCTCTCCCCATTGCTTCTACATGGTGCCATGGCAGCGCAGCAGATCACGGAGTCCGAGGTGAGGCTCCTGACACAGGAGCTCCATGCCAAGGATGCGGAGCTCAGGGCCAAGGACGTGGAGCTCCGTGAGCTCAAGGAGGAGAGGAGTGCCATGCTCCTCCGTTATGTGCGGGAGTTCACGGAGCTTTAAAAGCGGCAGGCGTCCACCACAAAGATGCTCGAGGCGTCGGCGACGTTGCTGTAGAAAGCGGGAGATACGATAGGCCGTCAGGGGAGCCGGCTGGAGCGCGAGCGGGCCGATCGTGAGGAGGTCCAGGATCGCCTCAGCCACTTGGTGAACCAAGTTGCCACGCACATGTTGCGGCTGCGCGATGCCTACCGTCGTGCCAGCGCAACGATGCCGGCCGTCGGGCTAAACCCGTTCGACCACCCGGTCGACTTCAATGAGTTGTGGCTTCCTGACCTGGTCTCGTTCTTCACCTATATCTCCGAGGAGCTGAGCCATCTCTGCGCGATGGTGGGGGCTGAGCTGGACAAGGAGGGGTTGCGGGCTACCGTCGCTGTTGCCGGGCGAATCCTTTCAGGGCTCCGTCACCGGAATCCATTCGTGCCATTGGACGCCATCTTTGATGAGCTAGCTCCCGTCGACCGGGAGCGGGCTCTGCGGGCGGTTGCACCCTGCATCACCAACGTCGAGCACCTCGAGAAGCAGAGGGACTTCAGTGGTTTTTAGGCGCCCTCTGCATGGGCATGTCCATGTCTCGGTGCAACATGACCGTTGGATCAAACTCAGATGGTGCAGATCAGTCACTGGAGCACAAAGCGTGTGGGTATGTTTGGTTGCATTCTCATCTAAATATAGTTGTTTCCTCTTCGTATTTTTGTCAACCTACTAGTGTGGACTCATGCACCCTTCATGCACTCTGCCAAACACCCAAAAGTGGGTCGAGAAGGGAACTTTTGCTCCCATCCGTGCACCCTTCATACACCCCCGCCTAACACTATTCGTGCTTCATATGGTTCATGTTTCGTGGAGTCTCAGAGCACCGCACTCTCCTTATTTGTGGACCTAGTTACATTAACATTGATCTCACCGCTCATTCTCGACCGGACAGTCAAAAAAGCAGTACTACGTTACATATAGGAGTAATTGACATGCGCACAACATCATTTGTTATCATCATATCTTACTACACTAGCGACAAGATTGTGTAGTACTGACGTATGAACCACTGCACATGCCTAGTAGTAGGAGCACTGTGTATGTTCAAGTGGCTGTCGTGTTTCGCACTCCTCCGTCGTAAGAGTGGAAACGCTTGCCGCAATCATTTTTTTCTTCAGAAAAACAGTGGACACGCTCTACCGTGCGGATCCTCCTCCAGCCATGCACTAAATTACTCACTTTCGCCGACGTGTGGGACAGCAAGCACCTGGGTCCACCAGCCATGCACTAAATTACTCCCTAGTAGAGTGACGGTAGACTACCCCGATCGAACCGCCGTAGTAATGCCCAATGAGCTGTCAAATCACAAAACCCCCTCCTTTCCAGCAGTAAGTTGGACGGACGAAGCAACCATAATTTCACTCTTCTCTCTCAGCTTCCTCTCTTGAAGAAAACCCCCACTCGCTTCGCTTCTACCTCAGCTCGTTCCTCCTTTCACTCTTCTCTCTCAGCTTCCTCTCTTGGATGGACGCCGGAGCACCGACCGACGTGATGTCTATGGCTCTGGCCAAAACCGTCGAGGCTCATGGTACGAAGAAGCGCAAGCACCCCGCTGAGACTACCGCAGACAAGCGCAAAGCCATCGCCCTGTCCAAGCCCCCCTCTCCGGGATCCCTCATTAAGCAAGTCCAGTTAATGTCTCTTGTTGACGATCTTTTTCTCGATCTTGATCGTGTTTTTTTCATCTAGCACGCAGTACTAGTACTGGTATTACAACTTTCTAGGTGATCTTGCATGTGATTTTAGTGTGCCAAATGACGGTTCTAAATCCCTCTTTTGACCAAAACATGCGAGAGGTTGACACTGATTTCTTATAGATTACTTTCAACTACTCCCTCTGTCCCAAATTTCTTGTCTTAGATTTGTCTAGATACGGATGTATCTAATACTAAAATGTGACTTGATACATCCGTATCTAGACAAATCTAAGACAAGAATTTTGGGACAGAGGGAGTACTTTATGAACATCAATGCTACCTTTTAAGAGGGTATATTTGCCTCAGTAACTTGTGTTATGGATATTGCATGTAATCCCTCTGCTCTCATGCCTTTGAAGACATGTTCGAGTGTCTTTGTTCACTCATTTCTGTGCGTATATGTAGTCATATATGGAGTATAATATCGAAAATCATCTTAAAATATGGTTTCTGTTTGAATTAGAACCAGGTCCGCGGTGGAGATGAAGTTCTCAAAGTCATGTCGTGTGAACTGGAAGACCTGATGATGAGTTCTACTGTTGAACTATCTAGCTGTTGTGTCCTTATCGCCACGTGTCCTGAACTAGTGTTTTCATGTAGCATTGTTGTCAGGCGTGTTCTCGAGGCTGTACTTGATCACAACAATTTCCTGGCTATGCCTTCGATTACAAAGGGTGTGGTTCTTGTAAAGCTTCCAAACAAATCTGATGCGGCATGTCTTCATCATCATGTTTATGAGTGGAAAGACCACTCTGTTAGTTTCTCCAAGGTTGACAAGATGGTGATGGTGCATGTAGACATCTCACACGAAGTCCATGGCCTAGTCAGTTATGCGGGGTTCATCCCGTAGGTCGGTGGCAAGAAATAGTCTACAGAGTTTAGTTAGTGCAACTTTGCTTGTCTGTAGTAAGTACTATTGTTCAGTACTTGATTTGTGTTTGTGAACCATGTATTGTTTATTAGTACTGCTGCTTTTGGTGTGTGGTCAGTCCTGAGAACGGTCTATGTTAATGTCTGTCCACTCAATTCAGTTTTGTATATTTTGAAGTATCCCGATCATATTTTTTGTGAGGATGGTTTATCAATTATGGTTACACTCCAATATCTGTATGCATTGCAGGGTTTATCGCACCCACCAGGATTTCCAGTCCCATGGATGTTCGGTCCATACGATTTGTCACGACCTTTGGACTGTCCCTTTCGTGGGAGTAGGCGGGCCCCGCATGCCACGCCTAGTTGGACGATCAATCTTCTGCTTAGTACTTCAACATAGTGATTTCCTGGTAAGGATTCACTCGTGTCACATGAAGTAAATCTTATTGATTTACTGTCTAAATCTTATTGATTTAATGTCATGTTTTCTTTCTTTTCCTGCAATTTTACGATGCAGGTTTTGCCATGTGACATTCATCACAGAATAAACCGTTTGGTTTGCTCTATGATGGCTATTTTTGCAGGTTTCACTTCTTATGTCGTGTCAGTAACGAAGGCACTGTCCATCACTTATATTACTGGAAAAAATTGGATCAGTCTGTCGTCTGAGTACAAGCTGAATCCCCATGATGAACTGCAGTTTGGTTTAACAAAAACGCCTCAATTAGTCCTTCTCGCGTTTAAAAGAAATGAAAAAAAACTGGATCACGGTAACGGATCCTAGTCAAGTTAGAAAGCTGATCATAGCAAACAAGGCACGATCGCCGCTGTCTCGCATAGATCGAGCACCGGCAGTTGCTCTAGCACTGACATTGGCAGCAGCTCAGTCTGATCCAGCTAAGCATTGGGCATCGACGCGTCGGTGATCACCGATTCACCGGAGGATCGGGCATCGACACCGCACCTGCTCCGACACCAAAGACCAGATCTACAAGGAGCACCATCTCCGCAGCAGCAGAGCGGCTTCACACCTGCACCAACACTTGCACTTGCATTTGTTCGGCCCGTGCGGTTGCACCGACAACAGATCGGGCTGCATTCGCACTTCATATACCAAGTCCTTACAAAACCGACATGTCCACCTTCTTGGTAAGCATTGGCCACCCAAGTGCTTCATTCTTTTTCTTTCCATGTTGTTTCACATGATTCACTGTGTTGATCTAACTGTTTGGGTATGTCTTCTTGTTTGCAAACAGAGAATTCCTAGAGCAACGAGGGAGTCGCTCAACAATCCAGCGATCATGCCAAGTTTCTCTTACCATGCGCAACCTTGGTGTGAATGAACCTGCTCAATATACCGTAAGTACAAAGGATGGTCGCATGATGATTGATGCTAAAGGACGGTCAAGGTTCAAATCTAAATCATATCTTGCGGTAGGGGATGATGTCAAAATCGAACTTTCTCGGCAAAGAGAGCTGGTCCAAATCAACTTTGAAATTCTTCAGTAGCAGCACGCAACTGCCGAACTGATCTATCCTCCGAGAGATTTTGATGTAAAAAATCTGGCATGGTGAAGCAAGTTTCCTGTGTGTATAAGTAGTACGACAGTATTATTTATCACATGGTATACCATTGATAGAATTGCAACTCTGATTGTTGGTTAGGAACTGTCGTTCGATTTCATTCCCACAGCTGTCGTGCTTTATTCAATTTTGTGTATTCGCCTTGCGACAGCATCTAAAACCAGCGCCGTACCGATCGCTTAAAATATGAAAAGCGTTGAGGTAGAACACATGGGCCCCCAAACATGCAGGGTCGGCTTGCAGCCCAAAGTCCAGAACCGTGAGCCTATCTGAGTATTATATTGTCAGCTGAACCCCCATAATGCCCGTGCATTGCAGAGGGAGTATATTTCTCGGCAAGGTGAGCCTATGATATAAAATATGTGTATATTTGTTTACAGAGGGAGTATCTCTCTGTCAAAAAATATATTTATGTGTAACTAGTTACTCCTGTCTTTCTACTTCCTTTCGCTGATATGTGGGGCAACCGACAATGGGGTCCACGTGCCATATGCACAAATTAGAGTGCACAACTTCACGGTAGACACACCCGGTCGAAGCGCGCAAAGAATGCCCAATGAGCCGTCAAATCACAACCCCCCTTTCCAGCTTTAGCGAGAAGTCGGACGGACGAAGCGGCAATATTTCACTGGGTCGGAATCCCCTTCTCCCTCGTCTTCTTGTTCAGAGAAAACCCCCTCTCGGCGATTGCATAGGGTGTTCTCATGGAGAACCAGGTACGAATTCTTCATCCATCCGCGATAAATCCAAGTCCCTTGGTCGCAGGTAATCCTAGGATGGCAGCCGCCGCCGTTAATGCATTTTTCTTCCTACTGAATCTAGTGTGTTTCATTTACAGTGCCCAAAGTGCGAGTACCCTACAGGTTTCTACGCCCTTGGCGAGACGCCACACTTGTTCCTTCTCATCCTAACACAGCATTTTGAAACGCGCACAGTATATTCCTAGAATCCTCTTTTCTATCCGGGAGGGTGGGGTTTTTTGAACATCTTTGTGTTCTCATATTATTTTTCCTGCAGTGTATTATTTGCTCGCCGTAACACATGTACTCAAGATGCTCGGCCTTGCCATAACTGAATACACTAGTTTAATGGTCACAGTGAAGACAAGCCATGGATATAAGTTCCGACTTGGGTTCATGAACCAAGAAGATCGCTGCTTTTTTATGGCTGAACTTGGATAAACTTTCTCAAGTGTTACAGACTAAAAGTTGGCGCACGAATGTTGATGGAAATAGTAGAACCTAGTCTCATCTTCACTGCGATCTTCCACCCCGACGTCGTTCCAATTGTTCATTCACGTTAGTTTTGTATCTGGTTCTTGCTTGTTGCCTCGATTACTTCTTAATCCACCTATTCTGTCTAATTAATCACAATTTAACTTTAGAAGTAGCAACGAATCTCTCACGAAGATGCTACTTCTAACTAATATTTTCTTATAATTGGTGGCACGTGTAGGTTTTTTCAGAGTTAAGAAGTCTGCTCGTTTGTTACTCTGTAATAACTCGGCTGTTACTAATGGCACTGAAGTTGACTGGATCGACATCCACAAGTTCCTACTGCGTCGAGAAACTTATGGTACGATCTGTTTTCTGTTATATATGTTGTTCATAAACTATTGTTTATACACAGTTTCTGATTGTGATCTTCTTGAAACAGAACTGCCGAGTTCTATTGTTCCTATACGGATGCACGACCATGGTCGGGTCGACTTGCGCTTGGTCACAACATGATGTTTATGTCGACCTACTCAATTCCCTTGGAGGTGAAAAGATACTTATTCATGGGTGGTCTCAAATAATGAAGGCCCGCCCATCTTGGAGAATAGGACAGAAGATTATGTTCATGCTTTTCCATGGCTCTAAAGCGAATATCCTGTTTATTGACCACGCTGCGAGATGAAGCTTTGGAAGGTTGTGGATGCGCTGAGGTGGCGCTGGGCCTTGTCCGGGGCTTGGCGGCCTCACCCTTGGTTACTATAGGCAAAGCAGCCTTTGCTTGAGGCGTGCTTTATACAGTTGAACTGTATAAGTACTCATACTGCTTTCAGCTTGGTTGTTAAGTGCCCCGCTGGTTTTAGTTAAGGTTGTTAAGTACTCCTGCTGCTTTTACGCCATCGTGTTTCTTCATCTGTCTTCCTCCGGCCGCCAAAACCAAACCAGCGCTGACGGGGCCGCCTGCTTCCGCCTCCCACGGCTGGCTGCGCCTCAGCGCATGCATCGCCGCCCCACCGTCTCCTAAATCATTAACACCGACGTCCTCCGCGCGCTTTGGTGCGCTTGCCGCGGCGCCGCCCTCTCGCGTTGTCAACATGGTCAACAAACAACAGGAATCGGCATAAGTACGTGGAGAGGATGACAGTAGGGCCCCGCCACGTCAGCGTATGGAAAAATAAAATGCTTCCTCCTAGTGTTTTCCTGACATCTGGGACCCATGACATTGTGAGCGTATATAGTCAATAGACAAGAGAACAACACAAGATCGGCTGACACCTGGGACGTAGCTACTCGAGCAATATTTTATTTTGTTTGGTATTGTTGAGACGGAGCAGGGTTTGAACTGGGCTGTGGCCCGTCTAGCTCAGGCTTATATTTTAAGTTCACCATGTGACCAGCCCAGCTATTTTTTCTTTGTGAAAATGAGCCCAGTTTATTTTTTCTGAAGAATACCCAATCCAGGCCTACTTATTTTTCTACATGACCGATGGGCTGCAACTCTTTCAAGGCGCTGCAAATCTTGAAAGTCATATGAAATGGGTTGTAAATATAAAAACAGATGAAAAATTGGCAATTACTTTATAATTTCTGAATTTTTCATATTTTCAGATTCCTATTTATTTGGGCATTAACCTAATTTAAATATATCTTCAAAGTACTTTAAATCTGGCTCGACATTTCGGTATTAAAATAGTTTGGAACCCACGAAATATGCGAAATTGGCCCCGCCAACAAAAACGATCGCAATAAATTGCATAAGAAGTTGCCATGAGCTATATATAAATTATTAAAAAAAAGAGGGAGTTGTCTGACTTGTGGGCCTGTTTAGTTGACGCCTATACAAGATTTTTTTAGTTATTATATACGTCAACAAACGGTTCTAGCAGACGTAACCGTTGGATGTCAATCCAACGGCCGTCGTGTTTCTTCAATCTCTGATCTTCTTGCTCCAGCTGCCAAAGCAGCGCCGGCGGGACCACCTACTCCCGCCTCCCGTGGCTGGCTGTGCTACCGCGCAGGCCTCAACGCCCCCTACTACTCCCACCGCTGGCCAGAGCATCCCTCTACTCACCCACACCCCCTGTTATTCTGCGGCGACGGCAGCCTCACACCGCAGCCGAACCGGTGAACCCTCGTACTCCTCTCCGTGCAGGCTTCCACTGTCGCGTCTTCCCCGGCTCTGCTTCGTCCCCTTCCTAGGCCTCGCCGTCGTCCACCGCCGTGGTGCTCTCGGCGTGGCGTGGTCAATGTGGTCAATGACTGACTTCCATCGGAAGAGTACTGTACGTGGAGAGGCTGACAGCTGGGTCCACAGCAGCCGCAAGGAAGTGCCTCCTTATTACGCGGAAAATAATTATTCCTCCACCTGACAGCAGGGACCCACCGGACGGGCCACCAGTATTTCACGAAAAAAAGTGTTTCCTCCTGACTGCTGGGACCCACAGGACGGGCCACCGTATTTCGCGAAAAAATGTTCCCCCCGCTGTCAGCTCGGACCCACCGAAAGTGCCTCCTTATTACGTACAAAAAAATGAATACCCCCTGCTAGCTGGGACCCACCTTGGTGGGAGGCTGACTTGTGGGCCAACTAAGTTGACTGGGACGGAGGCCTTTGTCAACTTTAGTCAATATATGAATGATTCTAGCTCCAGTGACCGTACGATGTCCATCCAACGGCCGTAGTGCTTCTTCAACCTCTGGTCTTCTTGCTCCGGCCGCCCAAAGCAGCGGCCGGTCGTGCCTCCCGCTGCTCTGCCGCCCGTGGCGGTTGTGATGCCGCGAGGCCTCACCACCCCTACTACTCCCACCGCTAGCAGGCCATCCCTCACGCACCCACACCCCTGCTATTTCAAGGGCGACGGCAGCCTCACACCGCAGCCGAACAGTGAACCCTCATACTCCTCTCACGCGTGGGCATCCACTCGCGCGTCTTCCTCGGCTCCGCCGCCCCTTCCTAGGTCTCGTCGTCGTCCACCGCCCTGGTGCTCTCGGCACGGCGTGGTCAACGTGGTCAAGGAATGGCTTCCATCGGACGTGGACTGTACGTGGAGAGGCTGACAGCTGGGTCCATGGCCGCAGCAAGGAAGTTCCTCCTTATTACGTGCAAAATAATTGTTCCTACACCTGACAGTGGGGACCCACCGGACGGGCCACCGTATTTCGTGAAAAAAACATTTCCCGCTGACTGCTGGGATCCACCAGCTACATCTTCGCACGCAAGGAAGTGCGTCCGAAAAAAAAAGATTCGCCCCCTGCCTGCTGGGACCCACCAGCTACATCTTCGCACGCAAGGAAGTGCGTCCGAAAAAAAACGATTTGCCCCCTGACTGCTGGGACCCACCAGCTACATCTTTGCACGCAAGGAAGTGCGTTCGGGCAAAAAAAAACGATTCCCCCCTGACTGCTGGGACCCAGCAGCTACACCTTCGCATGCAAGGAAGTGCGTCCGGGCAAAAAAAACAAAATGATTCGCCCCCTGACTGTTGGGACCCACCTGCTACATCTTCACAGGCAAGGAAGTGCCTGACAGTCGGGACCCACCTGGTCGAAGCGTACGTAGCCTTGTCATTCTGGCCGCGAACGTGTACGTACATATATACTGGTCGATGTAGAGGCGCGCACATGTCGTAGTAGAGGCGCGTACATGTCGTAGTAGAGGCGCGCACCTAGCATGTACACGTACGTACAGCGGCCAGGGTGCAAGAAAGAAAATACGGGCACGTACGTACATACGGGCAGGGTCTCGAACGCCTACTCGCGCATACGTATGGCCAGGGCTCGTGTACATGGCTGGGTCGAAACGGAGAAACAGCGTCGTCGTCGTGTTCATGGGGAGGCAACGGAATGCGTCGTGTTCATGGGGAGGCAACGGAATGCGTCGTGTTCATGGGGAGGCAACGGAATGCATCGTGTTCATCAGGAGGCAACGGAACACGTCGGAGCCAACCGGCTGGGTCAAAACAGAATGCGTGGTCGTGTTCATCGGGAGGGCTTGGACGGAACAGGCGATGGAAACGAGGCCTGGCGTACCGCAAAACGGAGGAAACGGCCTTGTGTTCGACCAACCACGTTCGAAACGGGATCCTGTTCATTGGGAGGGGTCCGCGCATGCCGCAAAAGCGGAGAAACGGACCTCCTACGGTCGAAACGGGGGTCCTGTTGATCAGGAGGGGTGTGGCGTACCGCAAAACGGAGGAAACGGACTTGTGTTGGAGCGCTAAGGTCGAAACGGGGGTCCTGTTGATCGAGAGGGATGCGGCGTACCGCAAAAAGGGACTCCACGGGATACTGTTCATCTCCACTGTCGACCTCCTCCAGTGTCCACGGGCTACCGTCGACCTCCTCCACCTCCACGGGCTCTGTTCATCCATCCTCCACCGCGGCGCTACTCCACTAGCTACTGCTCAACCACCCTCCACGGGCACCCTCCACCGTCTCTGCTCATCCAGCCCTCCACGCCACGGGGTCTGTTCAACCACCCCTCCACGGGCACCCCTCCACCATCTATCGCTCATCCAGCCCTCCACACCATGGGGTCATGTTCATCCGAGGCAACACCACCGCCACCGTTCATCCAACCCCCCCCCGCCCCGCAACGCCATTGCTCATCCATTGGATCGGCTTCAATTAGCAGCAGAGCGGCGAATCGCCGACCGGGTTCGATTAACAGTCATTGATCGATCGCTCGGGTTCGATGAACGCGTAGCTCGCAGGCAATCGCCGGGTTGATTAGAGCCCAACGCCGCGCACACGCTGCAGCAGACGTGTACAAGAGAAACGCACATCGCTCGGCCCCCGACCTCCCACCGTAACCGGGAACTCCCCGAAATTGTCCTACCCCTCGCTTCTACCACGGTTTTTTCCGTCATGGACGGCCCAAAGAATGTCATGCAGCTGCGTCTCCGGCCTGCCCAGGACGAAAAGCCCATTTTCTTCCTTAATTTTTTTCATAGAAGTAGGAGCCCACCACATCTATGATGATACCGGGTTTTGTCACATTTATCGTCATAGAAGTGTCATATGTGTACAGAAATTTTTTTGTTCGGGCGAAAATGTCACGGATGTGTCTTTTTTTTGTAGTGCTACGCTAGGCTATTACAGCTATTACACATATTACATCCACTGGGCATCAAAGTTTGCCACCAGTGCAAATATAGGGAACAAAGCAGCATATTACATACATTGGGCATCTAAATTGGCCACTAGTGCAAATGAACGAGCGGCAGCAAAACAAGTCCATAACTAAAACAACTTCACAAGAGCTCAATAAACGTTATCCTGGGTATCCACCATACTGGCAATAAGCTTAGCAAGCTTATTAGCTTTCTCCTGTTTGGTGCTAAAATCCTCCAACGCTTGCTGTTGCACCAGAAAGTATGCATCTGAATTCTCCAGGGACTTCCTCAGTCCTTCGGCTTCTTGTTGCAGCACAGCTGATTGATGTCTTTCAGCTTGTAGTTGAGACTCAAGAAACCGAACTGATTCAGACAGTGAGTTCGAAGAGCTTGTGCCAGCGGTAGTGGCCAATAACTCGAACACTACATCAAGACAGGACTTTGTGGTTGTCTCACTTTCTTCAAGATAGTTTTCCTTAGCTGTTTTATCAGCTTTGTTGGAGACCAACAAGGATGTCTCACTATCTTGAACCTTATCTACATTGCTTCCTTTACCATTGCTTAATAAGGTACTCTTCCCATATATTCTGTCGGCATTCTAAAAGAAGAAACAAGCGGACACATAACATGTTTAGCATGTAGAATCTGAAACTCATTTTAGTGAACCAATTTAGTAGTAAGGTGGACAGGATTAAACTACCAAGTCTTCTATTGCCAAGTAGTAAGTACATAATAAAAGCATCAAACAAACATATATCTATGTCCTATGGTCATTGCATTGTCTTGCCAAATCAAAATAGACACACGGTTCAAATCATATATGTTCAAGACAAAGCAGCATTGAAAGAATACAAGTGTGGGAAACTACATGGCACCACAAGATTTCAGATGGGTAACACGGGTATACATGTACAGCAACACTATTGGCTCTGTTGTGATGCTAGTAATGTGCATGATATAAGAAGTCAACTATATACACAATTGAAATTTAAATCAACAGAGAAATTTAGAAGAGCAAACCTGTTAAAGAAACATGTTTAAACATACCTGTTATGCCATTGGAGTTTCGATTGGATCCTTCAATTTTAAAATAAGCTTGTATGAGTAAATACATTGATACAAGAGCAAAGCAGTATGCACCATAGCAATGGAATCTTAAATGAGAATAGTTCTTCTTCAGGTTTAAGCACTTCTTCTACACGAATAGAGTACAGTAAGACGCAGGAATATAGTACTTCAAAATATATATAAAATGAGCTCATAGACCTTACCACATTCTTGGTTCGGGACCAGTACATAACAAGGTGTTCCCAGTCATCGTGCCGTAAATGTGTCTCAGGAGAAAGTAAGGGAATTTGATGAGTTTCTTTGCCAGTGAAGCACGTTTTCTTCAGGTAATTCTGATACTACCACAAAGCATTCTTGAAGATAGCAGAGGTATTAGCACAGGTTACCTCATCCTGAGTTTCCAAATCAGTCCTTCTCTATAGAGAAAATGGGAACATTTGCTATATTGTAACCAGCATGGAGGTAGAATGTTTGGGACAAAGCAAAGTATTTGCCATGAATAACATTACTTACACATAATTCCTGGACGAACACCTGCAACTGGCTTTTTTCCTTCATCTTCGGTATAATATTTCTATGATGGGAAGATACGCACATAGGATTTAACAACATCAAATGCGATTGATGCTAAACTACGAATGACTGGTTGTGCTTCATCCACGGGAATAGGTGTACTAACTGGTGGAGTTGGAGTTCGCCGTGGTAGTACTGGCGCTTTGGGCAATGGAGCTGCCATACTAACTGCTCTTGTTTCGAAGCTCTGTGCTGGACATGGTGTTGTGTGAACTAGATCTGGGTTACTAACAGCTATGGTTGTGGTTAGATTGGGTGAAGCTGGTTCTCTGTCCATCGGAGTAGCACTGGTACAACAAGGTGCTATAAAAACGGTTTTTAACCCCTTTCCGCGACGACATATGGAATCGTCGCCAAGTGAGTCTGGGCGATAGGGAGATCCTTCCCACACGACCCAGAAACCATCGGGGATATGCCCTCCTGGCACACACGCTCGACAAAATGAGGTCGTGTGCGATCGGCGAGCGATCACTACTGCAGGATGCTGCTAACGCGACACTATGATTAGAGACCCTTCGACGAAACTGTGTGTGATGCCATAATCGCAAATGGTGGTGTAAAAAAACCGTCAAAAAAGGTGCAAAACATTTGCGATGGAGGATGCATCAAACACGGTTCAGATTTTAGTTGCGTGTGCGATGCAGGGCATACGGTTCAGCTCAATTAACTGTTTGCGATGAGGAGGAACAAAAGAAATGGCCAGCCTGATGAAGGTGTGTGCGATGTACAACATACGGTTCACTCGGATGAACTGTTTGTGATTAGGCAACACAATGGAAACGGTTAGCCAGATCAAAGGAGTGTGTGATATAGGGCATGCGGTTCACTCGGATGAACTGTTTGCGTTGAGACATTAGAACAGAAACGGTTCAAATGAACAAGATGTGTGTGATACAAGGCAAACAGGTATGTAATCAGAAACGTATGCGAAGAACGATAACAACACAAACGATTACTGCTAACAAGCCGTGTGTGTTGTGAGCAAACGATTGCTGGTATACAATTTTGAGTGATTGATGAAAACATCACCGACGGGTTCCATTGTTTAGTCCATGTGCGATATGACTTTCTTTGTCCGCACAACATCTACGCTCTGTCTATAGAGCATCAACATATATAATTAAAAGATAGCATTGCATAACCAAATTAAGCACACAATTACACAAGTGACTACACACATAACATTTCCACACACTAAAGAAAGCAATTGCATGCATACTAAAGTAGGAGAAATGAGGATCTAATCATCTACTTATTGTTGCGACGACGCTTGCCATTGCTCTGCTTCCGGCTGGATCCCTGGCCGTTTTGAGGAAGGAGGCGCTTCCTCATGTCAACGATCCGCCTGTACATGTCGTAGCTCGTGTACGCCTCCTTGGCCGCGTACACGACGTGAGCTTTGTCGAGTTTCTCCATCCAGGCCAAGTGCCAGGCACCCTTGTCTTGTTGCACGAATCCTTCATGTCTCTGTAGTAGGGGTCGATGATGGCCTCGGTGAGGTGAACCAGTGAGTCCTTCTCATGCTCCTTGCTGCCCCAGATCTTGTATTGGCCCTGGATGTCGACAAGATTCTGGCAGGCGATGCCCGAATTCTCGAGCGCCTTTACATCGTTGGTGATGTCCGCCATAGCGAACATGTAATGGGGGCTGTTGACAAACCTGGCGAAAAGCTCGCAATGCCTTATGGCCAGGCAGTAGTGGTAGACAAGGACATGGTGGCGCACGCACATCTGGGCGACGGCGACCTTGGGACGAGACCCGACACAAGCGCGGGTGTACTCGAGGTCGAACCCGACCACCTTGTACTTCTCCCCGGCAAGCAACAACTCCATGATGTGGATGGAGTGCTCCACCCAGATCGGGTCGTTGGTGTACACCACCAAGAGGTCCATGAACCTTCTGTGGTGTCCACCACGGCACGTATGGTGAACTGCTGCTCATCGTCGGCAGCCGCTCAGAGCGCCATTGGAGCCGCGCAGGATACCCTCTAAGAATTTCTTGTGGTGGGTGTGCTTCTTGCAATGGTGGGGCGCGATCGAAAGGTTGAAGAGACACAAGGGTAGGTTAAATGGCCACTGTAATAAATGGGGGCCGGTCGGCCTGTAATCGTCACGGCGTTCATAGCGGAGGATTCCAGTGCATGCTTGACAACACCGCACCGCACGCGTGGGTTCAAAGAGGCGCCAAATGTATTGTCGGTAAGACTGTTCCCGTGCTACCGCACTGTTTACCGCACAAGCTTCCCACCCGGCTACTTTTGCCACATGTCCGCTAGAAGAGGGACAAATCATGGGCGTTTATTGGCAGAAAGCTTTGTAAAAACCAAGTGTGTGGAATGACTTCGGTCATAAGTTTACCCTTGGGTGATGAGGTCAAAGTTACACAGAAGGGTGATGATGGACACTCGAGTACGATAATTAACTCTGCGCTCTACAGTGCACACGGTGGAAGAAACCAACTGTGTGCAATAATGTCGAAGATCACAGTCAAGTTAGCTATACAGATCGTGTGCTGTGAGATTGACAAGGTAAACTGATTCGAGAATGGTTAATAAAATCTAAGACCATTGCATATTAAGGTCAAAATAGTGCTAGCAATATATGAGTCTCATACGATGCCATTTCAATGATTGTACCACAAAAGCTCGAAATGTTACAATGTTCAAATTCCAGAGTTATATGGCTCAAATTCGAAGATTACAAGGTTCAAACTGATATTATTCAGCTCATCAGCTGCAAACGCTCGCGCTGATCCGCTGAACATGGATATTAGAGAGGTTCAAACTAATATCACCGCTTCTAAGTCTGGCTTCGAAACCTCACAATTTTTGCAAAGGGGTCAGCCATTGAGAAGTCATGTATGGGGTTGACACGATGACTTCCGATTACTCTGTCATCTGAAGTTCCAAATTGAAAAATTCAGCATTTTTGGAGCCTACTCCAGTCTGTCGCAAGCGCCAGCGCTGATCAACAAACCATTCATTTTTGCGAAATAAATGTAGGGCAAACCTCATTTCCTTCAGCACCCTTGCTCTGAGAACAAAGAACCTGGCGAATATAATCTCCAGTAAGGTCCCTCGGTAGGAGTTCAAAGTAATTTCTGAGAGATGCGGATCTAGGCATTCGACGTGATTGTTATATTGTATCACATTATCCACCACTGGGCCTAATCTTATCTACAAAAGAAGAAAACATGTTAGTGCCTACATGCAGTTTTGAACATTACTACTGGCCTAGCTATTTGGTTTGCAGGATTTGTAAAATGCACTAACATGACATCTTCGATCTGACATGATTAACATGGGCATTTGATTACATTCTAGAACAATGTAGCCTTCTACACAAGAGGTTGGAGTGGATGAAAAGTTCCCTAAGAAAACTAGTACAGATGAATCCAAAGGAGAAATGCTTATTGATTGTAACCATACGGATCAAGCAACCAATATGGGGGGCATGTATGTACTGAAATCCTCCAAAAGAACCTTCAGAAATTATAGTACATTGTCATTGTAAACTTGGAAAAAGTTGTCACAAATTGAACTCCCTTATGGTTAACATTTAACAGGAAAGGAACATCACCTCGATATATAGCTTCTCTAGGCACGGAAAGCATCTCAGGAAACTGACAACTTGCTCCAGGTCGGGGCCGATAGATTCTAGTGCCAAGACCTTCACTATGCACAGTTTCGGGGTCAAGCTTGTCCGAATCATTTTCTGAATGACAGATGAACAAACATCTTCAAAATTAGAAATAATATTAATTTGTAGAAGGAGAGGTAGAAGGCGGCTATTGTAGCTGAATGGGTGTGGATCCAATAAAAAGTTCGGAGTATTTGTCAGACGAGTAGCCCACCATTGTCAATTTCAGCGCAGAAATGACATTGATTCTTGTTGGACCTTCTTGATCAACTACAAGTAATCTCTCAAGTGTTGGTGTGTCCTCAATGACCATACTGTGGTACACATCTTGTGATGTCTTCCTGCCGCACCAGCAACACACATAAATAGTCCGGAGAGTCATGGAGGTGATGTGGAAGGTACTCAACCCATTGATCGCCTCCAGACGAAGGTACTCGAGTGCAGTACAACCACGGAGCAGGCGCTCCATGTCACCCTTTGAGAGGCAGACGGCAATGAGCTCGAGGTGCTTCGATCGTGGTAGAATAAGAGCATGCGCGTCATTAAGGGGCGGGAAATGGCAAATCCTGAACTTGGTGATGCGCAGCATGGGCGCATGCGGAGTGCGGACGTTGGCAGCGACCGCATATGCCCATCATCAAAAGTGAGCTCCTCGAGCTGATCTAGGGCGGGGGATCGGAACCAGTCGTGAAGCTTGACTCAGTCCTTGTCGTTGGAACGGAACTTGCCCATTCTAAGGCCTTTGGTTGGGCCAAGGTGACTGCCGAGGATCTTGGAGAACTCATCCAAGCTTTTGCGATAGCCATGGCAGAGCTCGTCGGTGTTGATGAGGTTGAGAGGGCTGGAGTTCCATAGGGGGCGCCATCGCCGGGAAAGGAGGGTTGTCCGTGCCCCATATTTGATTGGGAGGAGGGAGATGATGACTTTCAACATATCATCGGGGAGGTTTCTGATCAAGTCTAGGCCTGCTGGAATCGCTTGCGGTTCTAGCTCGCCCCGCCTCCGCTTGTTGGCAGCCCCGTTCTCCACCTCCGGAGTCTCCTTGTCAGTGGCGCTTTCTGATAGAAATGGGAGTACAGGGAATATTTAGTTTAAACAGGGCAATAGAAAAGTGTATTGGTAACTAGAAGTTATCAGGTAGGAATATAGTAAGAAAAAGGAAATAACAATCGGTTGCTTAAATACTACACAATTCATTTGACATTGCTGGGTAAGTCAACATGCAGATGGTTGAAAAGAAAACTTACTTCGAACAAATTCTGGACGGATGATTTTGTCGGGGAAGTTAGCATATATCTCATGACCAGGCCCTTTTATGTGCAGTGCAATTTTAGTGCCAGCTTTTAGTACATAAAACTTTGCTATTTCTCTCCAAAAGCCAGTGCCAAAATAGGAGTCACCACGTTCATCAAGTCTTACAGTAGCAATGATTGTAAATCCATGGTTGGTGTGCAGTATGACATCCATGGAGCCTTGATGTATGTAAAGGGTAAAATTGTGCACTACATAATCTGTTGCATATCAAGGGATATTCTGCAGAAAATGGTAGGATTTTTAAAGAAGGTAACATGCAAATATGGGCCCAAATTGAAAGAACTGTACAGCAGTTGAAATTGAAGGGCCAAACATCTATAATTAAACAGATAGGATAAACATGATGTCATGGAAATATGAGAGTAATCGAAAGAACAATACATCATTAATTTGCCTAATATAGAAAGAAGAGGGGAAAAATCCCCTTTGACGTATATGGTGCATGTGGCACCTTTTATCTAAATGTAGCAATATTTATAATATGTTCAAGAAAGTAGGCCATGCTAACCGATTTAGGGTGAGATTGAACATACCCCGCGCATCGTCAAGTTATCTTGTACGGTGAGATGGAATCTCTGGCGGCGGTCGCAAAGTCCTGAAGTGTCGGCGCACTGTACATTCTATGAATGAAAGAAAACCCTCAAATCAGCTCGAATAAAAATGAATTCACGATGATTTCCTCCGGGTGATTAAAGGAGGCAGATGAACTGGGATAAGAAATGAGATAATATCTCGTTAAATTAGTTACCTTATCGTCCATGAGAAAGAACCCTTAGTACCGCAGATTCCCCAATCGGCGGAGTTGGGTCGACCGCGAGCAGCGTCGAGAAAGTCGATGGCGATAGGCGGCGGCAAGCGGAAGTGGCAAAATGCGGTGGGCTTTGCCGGCAGCCTGGCGGCAGTGGCAGGCGTCGAGCTAAGTGTTTATCGCCGCGATAGGCGGTGACATGGCATAGACGCGGAGGAGCTTGTGCAGGTGTGAATGGGGAACGTACCAGAGGGGCAGAGGGGGTGGCAGGCGGGGTGAGGGTTTTTGTGACGTGGGGATGGTGAGGGTTTTATTTTTCTTTTTTGAATTGGGTGGTGAGGGTTTTCTGTCCCACAAAGAATTTTGGGGGAGACGGTTTGCTAGAGCGAACTGTGTGTGATTGACGCATCAGGAAAAATGAAAGTCATTGCACACGGTTCCAATTTTGGGAACCGCGTGTGATCGACGTACTACCTCCGTCCTGGTTTATTGGTCCCCCGTTGTAATTTTTACCAAAATTTGGCGAAATATTTGACATACTTAGACATAGATAATAAGCGTACACGTACATAAGCATAGTTCAACCATAAGTACATAGTTCAACCGTCATTAAGCATACTCAAGCGTACATAGTTTGATCCATCCCACATCTCATCTCACATGCGGCCGGCACGATCCTGAAGCCTCTCCAGGTACTCGGCGTACGCGTCGTGCGCCACCCTGCGAGAATACTTCCGCTTGAAGGAGCCAATGACCCATCCTCTTGCATGCGCCAGAACACTTAGATACGCATCATGAAGCTTCTAGTTGCAAAATGGGCATCCATAGCCGTCGTTCCAGGTCCTAACACGCTTGTTATGCATTCCCGCATAAAGCTCCCTCAGGATTTGCCTCTTGTACCTCCTCTGGCCATCTTCATCCTCGCTGTCCACATCGTCAGACAACACTTATATAAATAGTAAAACGAATTTGGCATCAAATCAATGATTACATGCCGTGAAGTAGGATTAGGAATTTATGGCTATTTATTTATACATATCCAGAGATTATGGTTCGATTTTTAAGCACACTCGTCTATGTACAGAGAAGAAAATAATGGCACAAACATATGTAGGTCATTCAAAATCAATTGTCAAGCCCTGGCTAGGAATTATTAGCACGAACACTAATCCTAGTCGGATTACTAGCAGAAATCATTTGCACAGATGAAACAACTAATCACTTATCACCTGTACCATTCAAACAATCAATACACTACACGGATCTAACGAAACTTACTCATATTTCATGGACTGGGAGAACATAACCATAGGATTTCTATTCCAAAAAGGGGGAGGCAGGAGTAACCAGAGAAACCCTATGATCTATTTGACACATAAATGGGGTATAGATGACTAACCAGCTGTCCGTCGTTGTCGAAGACGTCGCCGGAGTGGTCGTCGGAGTCGTCGCCGGAGTGGTCATCAAAGTCGGTGTGGAACTCCGCCTCCGGCGGTGGAAGCTCGACAACGTCAGGGTGCAGCGGTAACTCGCCGGCGGTGATAGCAACCTTTGTCTCCATCTCCACGCCGTGCTCCGGTGCTTTAGCAGCCCCGACGTCGCCACTCCCTCCGATGGGGCGCTTCGGCGGCATCCTCATACACTGACGGCTTTGAGGACTGAGAGCGGCATCGAGGATGCAAGCGGAGAGAGAGGATTGTGTGTGCGTAGCGAGGATGGGGGGTGCGGCCGCTCGGGCGCACCATTAATATGGAGTTGTGGGAGTTGTGGGAGAGAGGCGAGAGGCGCTCAAACCAATGGCTTGCCTCCCGGTGAGCCTGGGCACCGGACTGCTGACATGCCTACCATAGTTTCACACAGCTACTCACATGCCTCCCGATGACACTGCGCAGCGAGCACGCCTCCGTCAATTCACACACCTATACGCACGCCTCCCCGTCTTCCTGCACGGCGGACTGCTCGCATGTGTCCCATCAACTCACGCCTGCTCGCCCGCCACACGGGTCGCACGGCGGCACGTATATTGTTTCTCTATTTGGATGATTAATGCTGCCGCTTTATTGCTTAACCGAAGCATGGAATGTATCCATTGTTGCTCTAACGCTCATGGTTCGAGTAAATAATCCGTTTGGGATATTGGTTCCCAATTATTAATAATCTCTCGTCTGTAATTAGATAAAGATTACATCAAAACTGGTCTCAAATTTGACAAAAAAAAGTATAATGCCACTTTGTATTGGTGTCCATATGACAACTCGATAAGTTTCATGAACTTCAAATAAGTTTTGGATGTACTAGAATTTAAAAATCAAGATCTCAATGTTTGAAATTTGTTGCACGGGGATTAAACATGCACCTAGTGAGACACATGTGGTTTTGCAATCCATTTAGGTGCACTGTGACGTGTGCATGTAGCTCAAATTTGATTTTTGCACATTATACCTGTAGAAAATCAATCAATAAATGTACTAAAACGTTTTAATGATCTCCGTGATTTTTTGGAAATTAAAACGTCCCTCCTTTGGTAACATGTATGTTCACCGCAGGATGATCAATTTAACATGCATCGTAGTTGCGGTAGATTCGCGGTGTGTGTGTGGGTGTGTGCGTCTGGGGGTGGCGGGTGGCTCGCAGTACACTACGAGTTGTGAGCCACTGTGTGGGTTGGCCATTTTGTTAGGCCGGCCGGTGCCACATCGGAGTCGTGAAATCGTTATTTAAAACATTACATAACCCTTTCATACATAAATATTTTGGCCACATGCAGTCGATGGTTGTCTTACACGACACTCGATACTCGCGTGTGACGCTTTCTGTGGGCCCGCGAGGTTGTCGTCCATCACTTTGACGAACAGCCGGCAGTGAGGTTAATTTGACCAGCAAGGTAGAATCTTTTTTGTTTGTGTTATGGTGGTATATAGTACGCATCGAAGAGGTGGGAGGGGACTAGCATATATACTATACGTACGCGTCCGTGAACAAGTACACCTCACTCAGTGTCGGGACTTTTTGGTTTCCGAGGCACGTGCCACATCAAAATTGTGAAATTGGTTATTCAAACGTCACACAACACCTTTTTGGGCTACATGCATATCCTAGCTAGGACACTCACATGTGACGCATCCATCTGTGGGCCCACGAGGCCATCGTTGATGCATGCATGCATCACTTTGACCTACATCGGGAGATGTTAATTAATTTCACCATCGATGAGGATTCTTTTGGGTTGTACATATATTATGGCAGGAGCATATAGTATGAAGTGAAGAGGGGGAAACGGGGCCATCATATGTAGTACGCTTGATATGAACCTCGCTCTGTGTGGGTGCATGGTTTACGGTTTTTTAGGCATGTGGCACATCAAAGTTGTGCATTTTGGGTATTCAACATATATATGTTTGGCCCACATGCAAAGCGGTGGTGGTTGTCCTCTCGCACCCACTTAAGCGGTTATCAGCGATATCGATGCTTTCCATTTGTGGGCCCGCTTGGTCCATCACTACTTTTTGCCTGACAACAAGAGAGGTTAATTTGACTTAGGAGGGGATTATTATCTTTGCTCTGGGATGACATGCATGATACAGCTTGAGCACACACACATGCATGTGTACGCATGAATCCCTCCCGTCGAGTTGAAGTGGCTAGTACAACGACACATCATGAACCGATCTCGCTCTGTGTGGGGAGCTAGTGTACAATTTTTGACACACGCGCCACATCAATGTTGTGTATTCAAACATGCATGCACGCATCACCTCCATACATATGCATGTAGTGGTTGCCTTCAAATGGTACACTCCCTCGCGTGGTTATCGGCGACAAGCCTATATATTCATGGGCCCGCGTGGACATCCATGATCACCTGACCAACAACAAGATAGGTTACCATGGCGGATTCTTCATTTGGTTTGTGTTATCGTAGTATAGGTCATGGTGAGATTCAGACCTAATTAAGTTTGAGCGCATATACTATGCACACATGCATGCATGAATCCCCGTTGTTGGCTTGAAGTCTGGTGTAACATACATATGCATCGTCAACCTAACCCTCACTCAGTGTGGGGATTTCTAGTTCGAAATCACGGTGCCACATCAAAGTTGTTCCATTGTTACTCAAAAACACACCTCTTCATACATATGTTTGGGCCACACGCATGCAGTGGTTGTCTTCGGGGAATAGCTACTTGCGTGATTATTGGCGAGCTAGCCCATCTCTAGGGTCGCATGGATGGCCATCACTTTGACCAACAACAAGAGAGAGGCTGTACGACCAAGGTGGATTATTCTTGGTCCGTTTTATGATCCATCTTGGTGAGATATGCCTCTCTGGCCCACGACTGAAAGTGTCTGTGTGTGGGGGGGGGGGAGGGGGTTGCTACTTCGCATTTTGGTAGGTGAACCTCGGTTGGGGGGCATGCATTCATAGCTTAGGATTCCCTTCGTGGCGACACGAGGGGGGCTGCTAGCTACTTCGCACTTTGCTAGGTGAACCTCGGTTGGGGGGGCATGCATTCATAGCTTAGTATTCCCTTCGTGCCGACACGAGGGAGGGGGGCTGCTAGCTACTTCGCACTTTGCTAGGTGAACCTCGGTTGGGGGGCATGCATTCATAGCTTAGGATTCCCTTCGTGCCGACACAAGGGAGGGGGTTGCTAGCTAGTTTGCACATTGCTAGGTGAACCTCGGTTGGGGGGCATGCATTCATAGCTTAGGATTCCCTTTGCACCGACACGAGGGAGGGGGGTTGCTAGCTACTTCGCACTTTGCTAGGTGAACCTCGGTTGGGGGGAGGGGGCATGCATTCATAGCTTAGGATTCCCTTTGTGCCGACACGAGGGGGGTGGGGGCAAGCAATACCATGTGCTTTGCGATATAGGTGACATGTCGAAGTTGCATTTGGTATTTGAAAATCAAACCACCCTTTTCATACATAAATTTGGTCCACATGCAAGTGTGTTCGTGTTCTGACCCTCTCCCGCGTCATTTTTCGCCAAATTTATGAACATTAGACCAGTCAGATGATGCAATAGACACGGTTCACTCAAACTAACCATGTGCAGCTTTTTTCTGTTTGATAACACACTGTTATTGTGTTTCGACCGTGTGTGTTGTTTCTTGTTCCTAATCCCGCCTGCATCCCTCGGAAATATCTGCCCAGCTCGAGGGTTTTTCTGTTTCATAACACACGGTTGTTATCTCCGGACCGTGTGCGATGCACCATCATCAAAAAGTTCAATAGCCCCGGCATTTCACTCCCGCGTTTGACTCCCGCGTAGTAAAAATTTCAGTACCCGCGTCATTTCCTCAAACACCCCCGCCCCACCACCCATCCACACACACACAAACACACCAAAACCTCCTTAGGCATGCGCGCACACACACACACCCTCCCTCACTCGAAACCCTAGCAAGGTCCCCCCCCCCCGCCGCCGCAAGGCCTCCATTGTCAACATCTGCCGGTTTGCCCGTGTAGGTTACCCACCGATCTCCATACCCAGGCCGCCCTGAGTTTCTTAGATGACGCTTGCAAAATGCCCCCTTTCCCATAGATCCCCATCCCCATCCCCCACTCCAGAGCATCGCAGCCTAAGCCCGACTACGCTTCCCGTGGAGCTCGAGGAGCGACTGGCCCAAAAGAGGTGTATCGCGGTCTCTTGACCCGACGTCGCTGAGGAAGCTGACAACCATTACTGGCAGCAGGCACTCAAGCAGCGGGCTAGAGTATGCGGGCATGTCTCGGCCGCCGGCTACGGCATCGAGGTTATCGACAACGACGACCTGAGGCAGGCTATGTCACAGGTTAAGTGTCCCACCCCCTACCCCTCGGTTTCAACCACCGTTGATCTCATCCATGGCCCTGCCGCTGATCTCCTCTGGCTTTCCGTCAACAATTTGCCATCCTACATCGCTATCGAGCCCCTTTTGTCATTTGTGAAGGACGCGTTCTGCGACGCTGGCTTGGGATCCATAGCTTCCAAGTCAGACCTCATCGACGGCGACCACGAGGAGGGCACGCTCTCCGGCTCTTCCAAGGGGAAAGAGCCCCTTAGCTCTTCCAAGGGGAAAGCGCCCGTCTGCGACATCAGGGAGGGCACCCTACAGTCGTGCTCTTCCAAGGGGAAGGAGTCCATCTGCGACAACATGGAGCGCATCCAGGGTCCGTGCTCTTCCCACGGGAACGAGCCCATCTGTGACAAGTGAGGAAACCCATGATTTGTTTTGACGTGCCTCTTCACAGGGGGAAACCCATGATTTGTTTTGTCGAGTCCATTTTGTAGTGTAGTGAGAATATGTCCAGTTTTAATTGCTATATCTGATTGTTTGCAGTATGCCTTGTTTATTTCAGTTGTTCACAATGTGCAATTATTTACTATGCAGTACATTTCATCAATCCAGTTTTAAACATACTGATAGGGATGCATATATTTGCTTGTTGTTAAGCCTGTTATATCTAGCATATGCCTCTTTTAAAGTTTTTTGATTGTTCGGTTGTTTGTAGTTAGCATATGTCCAGTTTCAAATGCTATCTTTGGTTGTTCGTAGTATGCCTTGTTTATTCCAGTTATTCATAACGTGATGTTCTATATGTGCAAGTATGAATTGTGCAGTTAAATTTCATCAGTACTAGTTTCAACAATACCACTATAAATGACTTACCTACTCAAGGACGAGCAGGAGTTAAGCTTGGGGATGCTGATACGTCTCCCAATGTATCTGTAATTTTTTATTTTTCCATGATGTATTATCAATCTTGGATGTTTTATAATCATTTTATAGTCATTTTATATCATTTTTTGGTACTAACCTATTGACATAATGCCAAGTACCAGTTGTTGTTTTCTGCATGTTTTTCACATCGCGGGAAATCAATACCAAACGGAGTCCAAATGCAACGAAACTTTACGGAGTTTTTTTTGGACCAGAAGACACCTAATGGGCCGAGACTGCGCCTGGGGTGCTCCGAGTAGAGCACAACCCACCAGGGTGCGCCAGCAGGCCCATGCGCGCCCTGGTGGGTTGTGCCCACCTCGTGTGCCCCGGACCGCCTCTTTGCTCCATAAATACCACAGTATTCCAGAAACCCCAGGGGAGTCGACGAAAACCAATTCCAGCCGCCGCAGAGTCCAAAACCACCAGATCCAATCTAGACACCATCTCAGATGGGGTTCACCACCTCTACGGTGCCTCTCCGATGATGCGTGAGTAGTTCTTTGTAGACCTTCGGGTCCGTAGTTAGTAGCTAGATGGCTTCCTCCCTCGCTGAATTCTCAATACAATGGTCTCTTGGAGATCCCTAGGATGTAACTCTTTTTTCGGTGTGTTTGTTGGGATCGATGAACTTTGAGTTTATGATCAGATCTATCTTTTTATATCCATGAAAGTATTTTAGTTTCTTTGATCTCTTTTATGCATGATTGCTTATAGCCTCGTATTTCTTCTCCGATATTTGGGTTTTGTTTGGCCAACTTGATCGATTTATCTTGTAATGGGAAGAGGTGCTTTGTAGTGGGTTCGATCTTATGGTGCTTGATCCCAGTGACAAAAGGGCAACCGACATGTATGCATCATTGCTAGTAAGGATAGATGGGGTCTATCTCTACATAGATAGATCTTGTCTACATCATGTCATCATTCTTATTGCATTACTCCGTTTCTCCGTGAACTTAATACACTAGATGCATGCTGGATAGCGGTCGATGTATGGAGTAATAGTAGTAGATGCAGGCAGGAGTCCGTCTACTAATCTTGGACGTGATGACTATATAATGATCATTGCCTGGATATCGTCATGATTATTTGAAGTTCTATCAATTGCCCAACAGTAGTTTGTTCACCCACCGTTTGCTATTTTTCTCAAGAGAATCCACTAGTGAAACCTACAGCCCCAGGGTCTCTTTCTCATATTATTTGCCTTGCTGCATTTTATTCTTATTTATTTTATTTGGCGATCGATCTATCAATCTACTACAATTTTATTCACGTCCGTTTGCCCATCTTGGGGCGCCGCTACCCGAAAAGGATTGACAACCCCTTTTACACATCGGGTTGCGAGAAGTTGTTATTTGTGTGCAGGTGATGTTTACGTTGTGTTGCTTGGTTCTCCTACCCGTTCGATAACCTTGGTTCACATCTAAGGAAAATACCTACCGCCTCTATGCTGCATCATCCCTTCCTCTTTGGGGAAATACCGACGTAGCTTCAAGCTGCATCACATAGCAGCAAGGACGAGTGTTACATTAATGTTCTGATGATGTCTAGATATACATAGAAGAGCAGCAGCAACAACAACACATCCCTGTTTGGATACTCAACTTAGCTAGAGGTTAGAGTTAGTTTCTAGCTCGTGACTAACCCTAAACTAACTCCACCCAAAGAGTTGTTTGGATGGCAGGGTTAGATTGACAATAAGTGCACTAGGAGAACTAGCTCCAATTAACACCTCTTGGGTTGGATAGTTTTTTGGGTGGGTTATAGATGCAACTAGCTC
Organism: Aegilops longissima; assembly: GCA_021605205.1. Taxonomy (NCBI): domain Eukaryota; kingdom Viridiplantae; phylum Streptophyta; class Magnoliopsida; order Poales; family Poaceae; genus Aegilops; species Aegilops longissima. The sequence continues at coordinate 474,334,363 of CM038682.1, forward strand.
AAACTAGCCCTCATGTTTAGATATACGTTAGGGCTATTTGAGCCCGAACTAGCTCAAACTAACTGTAACCCATGGATACAACAGTAGTTAATCAGCTGATAATTTGTAAGAATGCACTAAACTCCTTCGGACCCATAATATAATATGTTAATTCATCTAATATGTGAGTATATTGGATATTATAAGATATTATAAAAGAGTTTTGTACTACATCATTGTGCAATTGCTGTTTAGCTTCTAATATTAACTTGGTGCTTTTAGGTACATATGTCATTGGTAAAGATCCGCGCTTCGACCCTTTCTACGTATGGGGCAATGAGATATCGATGAACAGCATCAAGCAAGGAAGCTGGTAAAGATTGTTAGTAAAATGGGTCCAAAGATGACAATTAAACTATTTGTTTACACTTTATCCAAGACAATAGCGAACTGCGGGATGGTAAGTAAGAACTCTGCAGCCTTCTTTTTACTGCACATAATGAGTTGTGTTAGTTGGCAATGTCTGAATCTTTTTCCTTTGCAGTGGTTGCCAAAGCAGTTTACTCAACATTACCTCTCAAACTACATGATTGGTGGGCATGCAAAGGTTAAAGTATTTCTACCAGAACTAGATGATTATCTAGATGTTTTCATGAAGACCGTGAAGGATGGGCGGTCGGCCATCACAAGGGTTTGGACTAGAGTCGTGCATGCCTTCTGCATGGAGGAGGGCACAATATGGGCATTCCACTTCACCCTGTTCAGCAACCAGAATGTATTTCGCCTCTTTCTTTACCGTCTTTAGTAGTACAAGTATACAACTGTGGTTCGTCATTCTTTATTTGGTTCTTATGTAATTCTTGAACATATGTATGATACGTCTCCAGCGTATCTATAATTTTTTATTGCTTCATGCTATATTATATTCTGTTTTGGATGATTAATGGGCTTTGTTATACACTTTTATATTATTTTTGGGACTAACCTATTAACCGGAGGCCCAGCCCAAATTGCTGCTTTTTGCCTATTTCAGAGTTCCGCAGAAAAAGAATATCAAACGGAGTCCAAATGGAATGAAACCTTCGGGAACGTGATTTTCGGAACAAACGTGATCCGGAGGACTTGGACCCTACGTCAAGAAAGCAAACAGGAGGGCACGAGGTAGGGGGGCGCGCCTACCCCCTGGGCGTGCCCTCCACCCTCGTGGGGCCCACGTTGCTCCACCGACGTACTTCTTCCTCCTATATATACCTACATACCCCCAAACCAACAGAAGCATCCACGAAAACCTAATTCCACCGCGGCAACCTTTTGTACCCGTGAGATCCCATCTTGGGGCCTTTTACGGCGTCCTGCCAGAGGGGGCATTGATCACGGAGGGCTTCTACATCAACACCATAGCCTCTCCGATGATGTGTGAGTAGTTTACCTCAGACCTTCGGGTCCATAGTTATTAGCTAGATGGCTTCTTCTCTCTCTTTGGATCTCAATACAAAGTTCTCCATGATTCTCGTGGAGATCTATTTGATGTAATATTGTTTTGCGGTGTGTTTGTTGAGACCGATGAATTGTGGGTTTATGATCAAGTTTATCTATGAACAATATTTGAATCTTCTCTGAATTCTTTTATGTATGATTGGTTATCTTTGCAAGTCTCTTCTAATTATCAGTTTGGTTTGGCCTACTAGATTGATCTTTCTTGCAATGGGAGAAGTGCTTAGCTTTGGGTTCAATCTTGCGGTGTCCTTTCCCAGTGACAGTAGGGGCAGCAAGGCACGTATTGTATTATTGCCATCGAGGATAACAAGATGGGGTTTATATCATATTGCATGAGTTTATCCCTCTACATCATGTCATCTTACTTAAAGCGTTACTCTGTTCTTTTGAACTTAATACTCTAGATGCAGGCAGGAGTCGGTCTACTTGTCACGGACGTGATGCCTATATACATGATCATACCTAGATATTCTCATAACTATGCTCAATTCTATCAATTGCTCAACAGTAATTTGTTCACCCACCGTAATACTTATGCTCTTGAGAGAAGCCACTAGTGGAACCTATGGCCCCCGGGTCTATTTTCCATCATATTAATCTTCCAACACTTAGCTATTTTTATTGACTTTTATTTTACTTTGCATCTTTATTATAAAAATAACAAAAATATTATCTTATCATATTTACCAGATCTCACTTTCGTAAGTGACCATGAAGGGATTGACAACCCCTTTATTGCGTTGGTTGCGAGGTTTTTATTTGTTTGTGCAGGTGCGAGGGACTTGAGCGTGGCCTCCTACTGGATTGATACCTTGGTTCTCAAAAACTGAGGGAAATACTTACGCTACTTTACTGCATCACCCTTTCCTCTTCAAGGGAAAACCAACGCAGTGCTCAAGAGGTAGCAAGAAGGATTTCTGGCGCCGTTGCCGGGGAGTCTATGCAAAAGTACACATACCAAGTACCCATCACAAACTATTATTACTCGCATTAAATTATTTGCCATTTGCCTCTCGTTTTCCACTCCCCCACTTCACCCTTGCCGTTTTATTCGCCCTCTCTTTTCCGTTCGCCTCTTTTTCGCTTGCTTTGTCATAATGGCTAGTCCTCTATCTACTCTGTTGTCTCCCGAATTTAAAGTTCTTCACTTCAAACAAATACAAGGAGAAAATTTAAAATATGCTTGGTTTAGAATGATGGAATCTTATCCTAATTACACCCTAGAGGTGAATTTTAGAATTTTGTTTCACAACTTTTATGTTGGATTGAATATGTCTCATAGACAACTCTTGGATTGCGTTGCCAAAGGCAATTTTATTGAAATTGATCCCAGTATTGCGCATGAAATTACAGAATCTATAGTGGGAACACTACCTCAACAAAAGGGGCCTCATCATACCCAAGAAGAAACGCAAGTTTTTGAGAAAATTTGCGAAGTAACAAAGATTTTACAAAAATCTCTTGAACCTCTTAAGAGTGTTAGCGGGAATCTCCACCGCATGAATATGTTGATTACCCTTTGCAATAAGCGGTTGGACTCTTTAGATCTCAAAATTTCCGAATATGAAGGGAAACGTAAAGAACCTCCTGGATTCGAGCATAACTCCGCTAAAAATTTAAAGACCCAAGATGATATTACCTAGATCTATCCTTGCTTTTATGCCTAGCTAGGGGCGTTAAACGATAGCGCTTGTTGGGAGGCAACCCAATTTTATTTTTAGTTTTTTTGCTTTTTGCTTCTGTTTAGGTGTAAATCTTTGATCTAGCCTCTGGTAGATGTGTTTTTATGTTTTAATTAGTGTTTGTGCCAAGTTAAACCTGATCTTCTTGGATGATAGTTATTTGATCTTGCTGAAAATTCCAGAAACTTTCTGTTCACGAAAATAATTGTTAAAAATCACCAGAAGGTGATAAAATATTGATTCCAATTGATGCTGATCAATAAACAAATTTTCCAGGTCTTCCTATTTTGGATGAATTTTTTGAGTTCCATAAGTTTGCGTTAGTTACAGATTACTACAGACTGTTCTGTTTTTGACAGATTCTGTTTTTTGTGTGTTGTTTGCTTATTTTGATGAATCTATGGCTAGTAAAATAGTTTATAAACCATAGAGAAGTTGGAATAAAGTAGGTTTAACACCAATATAAATAAAGAATGAGTTCATTACAGTACCTTGAAGTGGTGTTTTGTTTTCTTTCGCTAACGGAGCTCACGAGATTTTCTGTTAAGTTTTGTGTTGTGAAGTTTTCAAGTTTTGGGTAAAAGATTTGATGGATTATGGAACAAGGAGTGGCAAGAGCCTAAGCTTGGGGATGCCCATGGTCCCCCAATATAATCTAAGGACACCAAAAAGCCAAAGCTTGGGGATGCCCCGGAAGGCATCCTCTCTTTCGTCTACTTCCATCGGTAATTTTACTTGGAGCTATATTTTTATTCACCACATGATAAGTGTTTTGCTTGGAGCATCTTGTATGATTTGAGTCTTTGCTTTTTAGTTTACCACAATCATCTTTGATGTACATGCCTTTTGAGAGAAACACACATGATTTGGAATTTATTAGAATACTCTATGTGCTTCGCTTATATCTTTTGAGCTATATAGTTTTTGCTCTAGTGCTTCACTTATATCTTTTAAAGCACGACGGTGGATTTGTTTTATAGAAACTATTATTCTCTCATGCTTCACTTATATTATTTTGAGAGTCTTAAACAGCATGGTAATTTTCTTAAATAGGAAAATTAATCCTAATATGCTAAGTATTCAAGACTAGTAAAAAACTTTCTTATGAGTGTGCTGAATACTAAGAGAAGTTTGATGATTGATGATTGTTTTGAGATATGGAGGTAGTGATATTAAAGTTGTGCTAGTTGGGTAGTTATGGAATTGATAAATACTTGTGTTGAAGTTTGCAAGTCCCGTAGCATGCACGTATGGTAAACGTTATGTAACAAATTTGAAACATGAGGTGTTCTTTGATTGTCTTCCTTATGAGTGGCGGTCGGGGAAGTGCGATGGTCTTTTCCTACCAATCTACCCCCCTAGGAGCATGCGCGTAGTGCTTGGTTTTTGATGACTTGTAGTTTTTTGCAATAAGTATATGAGTTCTTTATGACTAATGTTGAGTCCATGGATTATCGCACTCTTACCCTTCCATCATTGCTAGCCTCTTGATGCCGTGCATTGCCCTTTCTCACATTGAGAGTTGGTGCAAACTTAGCGGTGCATCAAACCCGTGATATGATCGCTCTTTCACACATAAACCTCCTTATATCTTCCTCAAAACAGCCACCATACCTACCTATTATGGCATTTCCATAGCCATTCTGAGATATATTGCCATGCAACTTTCCACCATTCCGTTTATCATGACACGTTCATCATTGTCATATTGCTTTGCATGATCATGTAGTTGACATCGTATTTGTGGCAAAGCCACCGTTCATAATTTTTCATACATGTCACTCTTGATTCATTGCTATCACTACAAAAAAAAGACACATCCGTGACATTTTGGGCCGAACGAAATTTTTTTCTGTCATACATATGACACTTCTATGACGATAATTATGACAAAACCCGGTATCATCATAGATGTGGTGGGCTCCTACTTCTATGACAAAAAATCATGACAGAAAATGGGCTTTTCGTCCTCGGCGGGTCGGAGACGCAGCTGCATGACATTCTTTGGGCCATCCATGACGGAAAAAACCGTGGTAGAAGCGAGGGGGAGGAAAATTTCGGGGAGTTCCCGGTTACGGTGGGAGGTCGGGGGCCGAGCGATGCGCGTTTCTCTCGTACACGTACGCGCGTGTGTGCGAGGCGTTGGCTCTAACTGAACCCGAGCGAGGCGTTGGGCTCTAACTGAACCCGAGCGATTGCACTGCAGGCTACGCGTTACTTGTAACATCCCAAATTTCCTATTTGGAATGTTTTACAATTATAGCTAAGCATCTATGCATATTGTTTGAATTTGAGTGACATTTGAAGTTTCAGAAGATTTTGAGTTGATGGGATTTGAATTTGAATTGGCAATTGAAATTTATTTCAAATCAATGCCTGACAAATACTTGAGAAAAAGTATGAGAGGAGTAAACATGACACTCCAAATATGTCAGATGAAAAAGCCTTGCCAAAAATTTTGAATTCAAATTTGATTTTTATTGGGATTTTAGAAAATGATTTAAAAAAAACAAGTTTGAGTTTGCCCCTGGAAAAATGTTCAAATTGTAGGGAATATTCCCCTGATCATTTTGATATATATATGTCCTATATAATATATATATTTTTTATTCTCTCTCTCTCTCTCTAATTCAAAAAAAAGGAAAAGAAACTCGAGGCGGCCCAGCCAGCGGGCCAGGCCAACTAGCCCACCAGCGGGCCGAGCCGACCGACCGAGCCACCCGCCGAAACGCCTCCCCCTCGGTCGCCCGACCCGACCCCCTCCTCTCTCTCCCGCTGACGCCCCGGACCCACCTCTCCCTTTCCCCTCGCCCACGCCAACCCGCAACGCCACCGCGTCGCCGCTCGCCGGAATCCCGAAGGATCCGGGATCTCCTCCCGGATTCGCCCCCTCCTCCAAGCCCCCCCCCCTATATATACCCCCCCTCACCCCGTTCCGCCCCTCGCCGTGCCCGAAAACCCTCGCTCTCGGCCGCAATCCCTCGCCGGAGTCCGAAGCCGCCGCCGCGCCATTGCCACCGCTCCGCCCACCCCGAACCCCCTCGAGCTCCCCCGACTCCACCATTGACTCCCCCTCGCTCCGCCGCACCCGCCGGAGGTCTCCGCCGACGTCCCCGACCACCGTAGCCACCGCGCCGTCGTCACCCGAGCCGCCGTCGACCGTCGCCGACGTCGCCACCGCGGTGAGTCACCGGAACGTCTCCCCCCGTCCGATCTAAAACGTACGCGCTAGATTAGATCACCCGAAGCGGTAGGTTTTAGTTTAAAAAACCCGGGTTAGTTCCGGTTTTATTTAGGTTTAGTTTAGACCGGCCCGACTCGGTTTAATCCCTCGGGCGCATTTTAGTTATTTGACGCCCGATGCGTTAGATAGGCCCATTAGCGCCGGTTTTCTTTCTAGTTAATTTTTTTCGCTTCTGTTTTTAACAGAATAGTTTCAGTTTTGTAAAATCCATATCTTTTAATCTACTTAATATTTTTAATTGATTCTTTTTTTGTTAGTTTGCAAATTTGTTGTAGTTTCTGTAGAAAATATGTTTAGTCATGTTAAAATTATTAGAAATAATTTTATTTTAGATTTAGACAGATTAGTAATTCTGCTATAGAATGAGTTAGGATTATTTTATTTTAGTGATTCTTTTGTCACTACTTTTTTGACCTTGCCTAACCGTAGGAATTTATTTGGGCATTTTAGATTTAATAAAAAATAGTTTTAATCAAAATCATGTGGTTCTTATTTATCTAACTAGCTACTGTTTTCCTATTGTTTTATTTAGCAAATAATTTTATTTTTCATATGTGAAAGTTTATTCTAGGTTAGTTTCGTAACTTTAGACATGAACTTTTATTTACAATAAATAAAACTTTTATTTTATTTTTCTTGCTAGGATTGTTTTAGGCATAATAGGAGTTCTATAATAGCTTTTAATGTGATTCTTTTTGCTCCTAGTTGCATGATGTTTTCTTTTCTGTTAGTTAGCAAAAACCCATGCTTAGGTTCTGTTAAGAAAAATTTGGTTGTGTAAAACTATTTCTTGGTTGTTGTATGATGTGGTAAAAACATTGATTGGATTTCTTCGAGTTTTCTTTGGGTTTTGGTTCAATTGTTTCATGTGTTATATTAGGATGCTGTTATGTTAAGTGATCATATGTTTGTATGCTTATATGATTGTTGTTTGCCTCGGTAGAATTTCCGGAGTGCGAAGCTTGCTACCACGAGTCCCTAGCTTTCGAAGATCGTCAGCAAGGCAAGTCAATTGATCATATTTTCTTTTACAATACCTATGATTTTATTGCATTAGAAATTATACCTCCCCACCATGCATGCAGTAGGAGAATTTGAAGTTATGTTCTTGAGTAGTATCATGAGGTAGGATGAACCCAATTCCCCTTGTTACCATTGCCCGGGACAAAGTAGTTTATTTTGCTATGCTCGTAGACGGGGTTGGTAGAGTGATTCATAAGGGAGATGTGAGAGTCAAGATGATGACAACCCCATGACTTCAAGCTCAATATGGACTTCATAATTCACTATTGGGTGGAGGACGGTTGACGGGCACCCTGGAGAAAACCAGCGGTTGGCCGGGATGCATGGAGAAGCGCCATGACATCTTGCGGAAAGCTTCACCCAGCCACGAAGAGACGGATGGATACACCATTGACCGGAAGCTTACCTGTGCGGCCGCAAGCCATTATGGGCTTTGGCTTGGTCAACCCTAGTTGTGACTCTGGCCGGACGGTGCTACGAGATGTAGAAGAACGGTAGGGTTGGATGGGTACCGGCAGTGGCCAGAGGAACTCTTCGGAAGACCCTGTTTCATTCGTCCGTCCTCAAACACCATGAAGTGCGAAGACTTAAAGGAGGAGCGAATCTTGCGGGTAAAGTCGCAAACCTCTGCAGAGTGAAGATCTAATCGGTTAGCCGTGTCCCGATTCTGGACAATTTGAGCCTCTGGAACTTGGAGTATTTGGATATCTCAACACCGAACTTAATAAATTAATTGAGGATTATTTAATAATTGGGAATGAGACATTGGTTGGTGGAACCATCTCAATAACTACCAACATTTTGTAGTATTTGCAAACAAGTCCATTGTTGTAGGGAAAACTGGCTTTTGCAAAATAATGAAACTTAGAGCCCCACACCAAATTGCATATAGTGTTAGTAATTTTATTGTTATTCTCTCTTCATGACTTTCCGGCATATTCAAAATGCTGACCTACACGGCTGCAACGTCTTATGTTGCAGAGGAGTTTTCCGATCAGGAGTGAGGCTACGATCCACGCTTGGCGATTGCCCTATGGAGTCGGATGGACTCGCTATTTAAATCTCACGCTTCGCAGCTTTACTTAGTTTATTTCTCATGAGTTGGCCTTCGCGAATTTATTCTATTGTAATAAAGACTCGATATGAGAATCGTGTAATAAATTCAGGTGTGATTGAACTTTGATTATTTCATCAATGTCTTGTGTGTGCAAGCATGATCTTGGGATGATACAAGATACGAGAGACTTGACCGATTTTGGGTCGGGTCGCTACAGAGATGGTATCGAGCACACGACCGTAGGACTTAACCCCTAGGATCGAAAGCCATAGGAAGAGACTATTTATTTTATGTCCTTATCATTCCGTAATTCTCCCTGTTCATTTCTGACTTCTCTCCGATTTTCAACATTCTAGATGGCCGCCGAGTTCACCCAAGTTCTGCTACCGGAGTTTTGCCAGCTAGATGAGACGATGCCTCTCGGCAAGAAGTTGGTCCAGATCGTGAAGAAGCTGAAGATTGCTCTGCCCTCAATCACCGGGAAGCCTACCAATGCACTTCCGACGGATACCCGCTTCTGAGGATTATGGTGCACATTCGGGGAGGACCTTCGGAGGACATTGAGCCCATTGACTTTGAGTTTACCGATTTCAATTGGATCCTCGGAAGAGACATGGCGATTTATCGTGCACTTGGACATCTCTCGAGAAGAGTACAGGGCGAGCTCGACCCATCGAGACCTCGCCATGATTTCTCGCAGAGCTAGGAATGGAGATATCATCCGTGCCGTGAGGGCGACTCCATTCTCTCATATGTCCAAGACTTGGAGTGTCTCCTCGGGAAGCGGGAGATCCAGACTCGCCAGTAACTCGAAGGTACACAGGAGGCTATTGTTCCGTGAACTGGGCGGAGGAGAAAGCACACGCAGACTTCCTTGACCATGAAGAAGAAATCAAGGATTTCATGGAGAGAGTCGACAAGCTGAAGATGGATGTTGCCGCATTAGAGGAGAAGATGGACTTGGGAGAAGACCTTTTCCGAGTGGAGATGACGGACCTCTCGTGAGCAATGACCAGGATTATGAAGAGATCCACCAAGAAAGCCGCAAGAGGAGGCGCCGCATCAGAGGACGCCACACCGGAGGAAGCCGCACCAGAGGACGCAAGGATAATTGATGAAGACATTTAGTCGACCGCCATGTTATTTTATTTTTCCGTCGATCAGTTAGGCCGTTATTTTCGATTAGTCGTGAAAATTGTAATCCGAGATTGAACCATGTTTGGGTGGATTGAATAAATGATTGGTGTGATTATGATTGTGCATTCATTTGGGTAGTGATATTTTCTCATTAGACCCTTGTTCTATTCTAATTTTCTCATCCACTCCAAAACACCAGATGCCTCCGAGAGGTGACCCCGGTCTCAACTTTCCGCCGGAGCTCACCCAGCTGATCCAGCAGCAGAATGCCCTCATGCAGAAGCTCATCGAACCGAACAACAACAACAACAACAGCAATCCACCGCCACCACCCCTGCTGACAACTTGACCCGCTTCCTAAGGCTGAATCCGCCGGTGTTCTCTAGCAGACCGAGGCGATTGTGGCGATGATTGGCTCCGCAAGGTCGGAAGGAGTTAGCCCCGCTGGATGCACAGATCAGAGAAAGTGCGCTTTGCGCACATCAACTTGATGGACCGGCAGCCTCTTGGTGGGAGAACTACACCACCACTTACCCCATCGCCACCATCCGTGGGATCAGTTCCAACGAGCTTTCCGCACCGCTCATGTTTCATTTGGAGCCATGAGTGCCAAGAAGCGTGAGTTCCGCAACTTACGCTAGGGGAACCGTACTGTGGGGCAGTACGTGGATGAGTTCAGCAAGTTAGCTCGCTATGCCCCGGATGATGTGGCCACAGATGCCACAAAGCAGGAAAAGTTTCTCGAGGACTCAATGACGAGCTGGGAATGCAGCTTATGGTGGCTACCTTCAACAACTACCGGGAGCTGGTAGACAAGGCCACCATACTTGAAGGCAAGCAGCAGCAGATTGATAGCGCAAGCGGAAGTATGGCGGGGAAGTACAACTCGAGCTCAGCGAAGCCCGTTATGCCCCATACTGGGAGGAATACCCATCACACCCATGGAGGACATAATCATGGAGGACATAATCATGGAGGAAATGGGAACAAGCGCAACCAGGACAACAAGGCGAGGCAATGGAAGCGGTAATGGTAACCAAGATCGCCCTGCCCGGCTCGAAAGATCTGAGTCACATCACTGCTTCAAGTGCCGGAAAACAGGGCACTATGCCACCGACCGCCCGGAGGCCAAGCAGAGGAATGGAAACGGCAATGGAAGCTCAGCAAAGAAACCCAACCCTTTTCCTCGTGCTCGGGTGAACCACATTGGCGTGGAGGGCGTCTATGATCAGCCGGACAACGTGGTTGGTAAGTTTTATTAAATTCACATCCGATATTGGTACTCTTTGATTACGGTGCAGCGCATTCATTCATATCAAGGGTAGTTGTGGAAAAGTACGGGTTGCCCACTAGAACCCTTAGAAGTCCTCTTCATGTCGGTTCAGAGGAGAAATGATGGCGAGCTTAGGCTGTCATGCAACCCTCAACATCGGAAACCATAAATTTCCGCAGACCTCATAGTATTGGAAACCCGGACCTTGGATGTAATCCTAGGCATGGATTAGTTGATAAAGTTTGAAGGAAACATAGGCTGTGCTCAAGAAATCGATTACGCTCACCACCCGGGAGCGAAGAGGATCAAGTATGTATCGAGGCGTATCCCGATGAAGAATCGGTGAATTCCCTCACGGGAGTTGTTCAGGAGGAAGTGCCGAGTGCAAGATTTTCCGATGTGTTTAGGAGGAATTACCAGAATGCCACCGACGGAGACATTGAATTTCTGATTGAGTTATTGCCCAAGACAGCCCCAATATCCAAGAGACCCTATCGGATGCCCCGAGCGATTTGAAAGAGATCAAGAATCAAATTAATGAACTATTGGAGAAAGGATATGTTCGCCAAGCTCGTCACCTTGGGGAGCCCAGTTCTTTTGGTAGAGAAGAAGGATGGAACCACGAGGATGGTTGTGGATTATCGTTCGTTGAGCAGCGTGACCATCAAGAACAAGTACCCTCTGCCGATGATTAATGATCTATTTGATCAGCTAGTTGGAGCCAAGGTATTCTCCAAGATCGATCTTCGATCAGGGTATCATCAGTTGAAGATCCGTGAAAAGGATGTACCCAAAACAACATTTACTACCAGGTATGGTTTATATGAGTACACCGTCATGTCATTTGGATTGACTAATGCCCCTGCATACTTCATGAATTTGATGAACAAGGTATTTATGGAATATCTGGACAAGTTTGTCGTGGTCTTCATCGATGATATACTGATTTTCTCCAAGAGCGAGGAAGAGCATAAGGAACATTTGCGTCTAGTTCTGGAGAAACTCCGAGAACATCAGTTGTATGCCAAGTTCAGCAAATGTGAATTTTGGCTGAAGGAAGTCGGATTCCTCTGACATGTTATTTCAGGAGAAGGAATAGCAGTTGACCCCGCCAAGGTTGAATCAGTCACCGATTGGCAGTCACCCACCTCAGTCAAGGAGATCCGCAGTTTTCTCGGACTCGCGGGATATTATCGGAGGTTTATTGAGAATTTCTCGAAGATTGCCAAGCCCATGACTGAGCTGTTGAAGAAGGACGCCAAGTACATTTGGACCGAGGATTGTGAAGCCGTTTCTGGAATTGAAGAAACGTTTGGTTACAGCCCGAGATTGATTTTGCGGGCATACACAAGGATTACGGTATATTGTGGCGCTTCTCGTCGTGGACTCGGAGGAGTACTCATGCAGGAAGGAAAAGTTGTAGCTTATACCTCCGGACAGCACGACCACACGAGATGAATTATGCCACACATGATTTGGAGTTAGCAGCGAGAGTGCATGCACTCAAGACTGGAGACATTTCCTTATCGGAAACCGTTGTGATGTTTACACAGATCATAAGAGCTTGAAGTATATTTTCACGCAGAAAGAGTTGAACCTCGAGCAGAGGAGATGGCTGGAGCTAATCAAAGACTATGACATGAAATTGCATTACCACCCAAGAAAGGCTAATGTTGTAGCAGATGCTTTGAGCCGTAAGAGTTATGTGAATACTCTTATAGCGGAGGATTACCCAGAGTTAGTCGATGACCTCGAGAGATCTTATTGGAGATAGTTCGAGAGGATATGTTGCAACTCTGGAAGTTCAGTCCACTTTGGCGAAAGAATTCGTGAAGCCCGTAAGTCGGACAAGGAAATTGATGAGATAAAGAAAAGGATGAATGAAGGAAAAGCTAAAGGGTTTCGTAAGGATGAATACGGAGCTATATGGTTCGAGGATCGTATTTATGTACCCAATGATCCCAAACTCAGAAGCTAATTCTTCAGAGGCTCATGATTCACCGTACTCGATTCACCCGGTAACACCAAGATGTATCTGGATTTGAAGGAAAGTTTACGGTGGGCGGTATGAAGAAGGATATTGCGAGTGCGTAGCAGTATGTGATGTTTGCCAGCGAGTAAAGGCGGAACATCGAAGCCAGCAGGTTACTTCAACCTTTGCGATTCCCGAGTGGAAATGGGAAAAACTTGGAATGGATTTTATCACAGGATTACCGGGACCCGTTCAGGTTATGATTCCATCTGGGTAGTGGTTGATCGTTTGACCAAGGTAGCTCATTTCATTCCCGTGAAGACTACCTATACCAGCGCTAAGTTGGCTAAGATATACATGACCAGGATCGTATTTCTGCATGGAGTTCCGAGGAGTATCGTGTCAGATAGAGGAACACAGTTTACCTCAAAGTTTTGGAATCGGTTGCATGAAACTTTGGAGTGCGAGGCTGGAGTTGAGACAGCTTTTCATCCATGAGCAGATGGACAGATCGAGAGAGTCAACCAGATCACGGAGGACATGTTGAGAGCTTGTGCGCTAGACTATGGGTCTAGCTGGGATGATAATTTGCCATCGCGGAGTTCTCATACAACAACAGTTATCGAGACCGATCGAAGATGGCCCCTTCGAAGCTCTATACTGGACGGAGGTGCGAGAACACCATTGTTGTGGGATGGTGTTGGAGATCGAAAACTTTCGGTCCCGATCTTATCAGAGATTCGAAGAAAGTCAAGCTGATTCGAGATAGGCTCAAGGTAGCTCGATCGAGGCGGAAGAGTTATGCCGACGATGCGCAAGGAAGTAACTTACGAAGCGGGAGACCGGCATATCTTCGTGTGTCCCCGCCGTGGAATCAAGAGGTTCGGTGTTAAAGGAAAGTTAGCACCCGGTTCATTGGCCCTACAAAATCCTCGAGCGTCGTGGAGAAGTTGCTTACAAGTTGGAATTACGGAAGGACTGTCCGGAGTTCATGATGTCTTCCATGTTTCTCAAGCGAAGAAATGCCATGCCGACATGGCGATATTCCGTTGAGAGACACGGTGCCCCTAGAGGCCATACAGCTCGACGGTGATCGACTTATGAGGAGAAACCCGTCCAATTCTTGAGACTTGAACAGAGTCACCCGCAGCAAGATCATCAAGTTTTGCAAGGTCTTTGTGGAGTCATCATTCGAGGAGGAAGCCACCAGGGCGAGAAGAAGACCTCCGCCGAGACCACCGCACCTATTTGCTAGCCAACCCGAATCTCGAGGGCGAGATTCATCTTAAGGTGGGTAGGTTTGTAACATCCCAAATTTCCTATTTGGAATGTTTTACAATTATAGCTAAGCATCTATGCATATTGTTTGAATTTGAGTGACATTTGAAGTTTCAGAAGATTTTGAGTTGATGGGATTTGAATTTGAATTGGCAATTGAAATTTATTTCAAATCAATGCCTGACAAATACTTGAGAAAAAGTATGAGAGGAGTAAACATGACACTCCAAATATGTCAGATGAAAAAGCCTTGCCAAAAAGTTTGAATTCAAATTTGATTTTTATTGGGATTTTAGAAAATGATTTTTTTTAAAAAAGTTTGAGTTTGCCCCTGGAAAAATGTTCAAATTGTAGGGAATATTCCCCTGATCATTTTGATATATATATGTCCTATATAAAATATATATATTTTATTCTCTCTCTCTCTCTCTAATTCAAAAAAAAAGGAAAAGAAACCCGAGGCGGCCCAGCCAGCGCCAGGCGGCCCAGCCAGCGGGCCAGGCCAACCAGCCCACCAACGGGCCGAGCCGACCGACCGAGCCACCTGCCCGAAACGCCTCCCCCTCGGTCGCCCGATCCGACCCCCTCCTCTCTCTCCCGCTGACGCCCCGGACCCACCTCTCCCTTTCCCCTCGCCCACGCCAACCCGCAACGCCACCGCGTCGCTTCTCGCCGGAATCCCGAAGGATCAGGGATCTCCTCCCCGATTCGCCCCCTCCTCCAAGCCGCCCCCCTATATATACCCCCCCCTCGCCCCGTTCCGCCCCTCGCCGCGCCTGAAAACCCTCGCTCTCGGCCGCAATCCCTCGCTGAGTCGAAGCCGCCGCCCAGCATCATTGCCACCGCTCCGCCCGCCCCGAACCCCCTCGAGCTCCCCCGAATCCACCATCGACTCCCCCTCGCTCCGCCGCACCCGCCGGAGGTCTCCGCCGACGTCCCCGACCACCGTAGCCACCGCGCCGTCGTCACCCGAGCCGCCGTTGACCGTCGCCGACATCGCCACCGCGGTGAGTCACCGGAACGCCTCCCCACCGTCCGATCTAAAACGTACGCGCTAGATTAGATCACCCGAAGCGGTAGGTTTTAGTTTAAAAAACCCGGGTTAGTTCCGGTTTTATTTAGGTTTAGTTTAGACCAGCCCGACTCGGTTTAATCCCTCGGGCGCATTTTAGTTATTTGACGCCCGATGCGTTAGATAGGCCCATTAGCGCCGGTTTTCTTTCTAGTTAATTTTTTTCGTTTCTGTTTTTAACAGAATAGTTTCAGTTTTGTAAAATCCATATCTTTTAATCTACTTAATATTTTTAATTGATTCTTTTTTTTGTTAGTTTGCAAATTTGTTGTAGTTTCTGTAGAAAATATGTTTAGTCATGTTAAAATTATTAGAAATAGTTTTATTTTAGATTTAGACAGATTAGTAATTCTGCTATAAAATGAGTTAGGATTATTTTATTTTAGTGATTCTTTTTGTCACTACTTTGTTTTGACCTTGCCTAACCGTAGGAATTTATTTGGGCATTTTAGATTTAATAAAAAATAGTTTTAATCAAAATCATGTGGTTCTTATTTATCTAACTAGCTACTATTTTCCTATTGTTTTATTTAGCAAATAATTTTATTTTTCATATGTGAAAGTTTATTCTAGGTTAGTTTCGTAACTTTAGAACATGAACTTTTATTTACAATAAATAAAACTTTTATTTTATTTTTTCTTGCTAGGATTGTTTTAGGCATAATAGGAGTTCTATAATAGCTTTTAATGTGATTCTTTTTGCTCCTAGTTGCATGATGTTTTCTTTTCTGTTAGTTAGCAAAAACCCATGCTTAGGTTCTGTTAAGTAAAATTTGGTTGTGTAAAACTATTTCTTGGTTGTTGTATGATGTGGTGAAAACATTGATTGGATTTCTTCGAGTTTTCTTTGGGTTTTGGTTCAATTGTTTCATGTGTTATATTAGTATGCTGTTATGTTAAGTGATCATATGTTTGTATGCTTATATGATTGTTGTTTGCCTCGGTAGAATTTCCGGAGTGCGAAGCTTGCTACCACGAGTCCCTAGCTTTCGAAGATCGTCAGCAAGGCAAGTCAATTGATCATATTTTCTTTTACAATACCTATGATTTTATTGCATTAGAAATTATACCTCCCCACCATGCATGCAGTAGGAGAATTTGAAGTTATGTTCTTGAGTAGTATCATGAGGTAGGATGAACCCAATTCCCCTTGTTACCATTGCCCGGGACGAAGTAGTTTATTTTGCTATGCTCGTAGACGGGGTTGGTAGAGTGATTCATAAGGGAGATGTGAGAGTCAAGATGATGACAACCCCATGACTTCAAGCTCAAGATGGACTTCATAATTCACTACTGGGTGGAGGACGGTTGACGGGCACCGTGGAGAAAACCAGCGGTTTGCCGGGATGCATGGAGAAGCGCCATGACATCTTGCGGAAAGCTTCACCCAGCCACGAAGAGATGGATGGATACACCATTGACGGAAGCTTACATGCGGCCGCAAGCCATTATGGGCTCGGCTTGGTCAACCCTAGTTGTGACTCTGGCGGACGGTGCTACGAGATGTAGAAGAACGGTAGGGTTGGATGGGTACGGCGGTGGCGGAGGAACTCTTGGAAGACCTGTTTACGTTCGTCCGTCTTCAAACACCATGAAGTGCGAAGACTTAAAGGAGGAACGAATCTTGCGGGTAAAGTCGCAAACCTCTGCAGAGTGAAGATCTAATCGGTTAGCCGTGTCCCGATTCTGGACAATTTGAGCCTCTGGAACTTGGAGTATTTCGGATATCTCAACACCGAACTTAATAAATTAATTGAGGGATTATTTAATAATTGGGAATGAGACATTGGTTGGTGGAACCATCTCAATAACTACCAACATTTTGTAGTATTTGCAAACAAGTCCATTGTTGTAGGGAAAAACTGGCTTTTTCGCAAAATAATGAAACTTAGAGCCCCACAGCCAAATTGCATATAGTGTTAGTAATTTTTATTGTTATTCTCTCTTCATGACTTGCCGGCATATTCAAAATGCTGACCTACACGGCTGCAACGTCTTATGTTGCAGAGGAGTTTTCCGATCAGGAGTGAGGCTACGATCCACGCTTGGCGATTGCCCTATGGAGTCGGATGGACTCGCTATTTAAATCTCACGCTTCCGCAGCTTTACTTAGTTTATTTCTCATGAGTTGGCCTTCGGCCGAATTTATTCTATTGTAATAAAGACTCGATATGAGAATCGTGTAATAAATTCAGGTGTGATTGAACTTTGATTATTTCATCAATGTACTGTGTGTGCCAGCATGATCTTGGGATGGTACAGTACACAGAGACTTGACCGATTTTGGGTCGGGTCGCTACATTACTGAATCGGAGCGATCGATCGATGGCTTTTAACTGAACCCGATCGGCGATTCGCCTTCTACTGCTGCTGCTAATGAAGCCGATCGATTGGATGAGCGAGTGGCGTTGCGAGGGTTTGGATGAACGATGGCGGTGGCGTTGCCTCCGGATGAACAGGACCCGTGGTGTGGTGGAGGGCTGGATGAGCGGTAGATGATGGAGGGTGCCTGTGGAGGGTGGTTGAACAGGACCCGTGGTGTGGATGGCAGGATGAGCAGTGAGACGGTGGAGGGTGCCCGTGGAGGGTGGTTGAACAGGGACCCGTGGTGTGGAGGCTGGATGAGCGATGAGCGGTGGAGGGTGGTTGAGCGATGGCCGATGGAGTAGCGCGCGGTGGAGGCTGGATGAACAGGAGCCCGTGGAGGCTGGAGGAGGTCGACGGTGCAGATGAACAATATCCCGTGGAGTCCCGTTTTGTGGTACGCCACACCCCTCCCGATGAACAGGACCCCCGTTTCGACCGTAGGAGGTCCGTTTCGTCCGTTTTGCGGTACGCCACACCCCCCCAATCAACAGGACCCCCATTTCGACCGTAGGAGGTCCGTTTCGTCCGTTTTGCGGTACGC
Source organism: Aegilops longissima (assembly GCA_021605205.1). NCBI lineage: Eukaryota > Viridiplantae > Streptophyta > Magnoliopsida > Poales > Poaceae > Aegilops > Aegilops longissima. The sequence continues at coordinate 474,352,485 of CM038682.1, forward strand.
CACACCCCTCCCGATCAACAGGACCCCTGTTTCAACCGTAGGAGGTCCGTTTCGTCCGTTTTGCGGTACACCAGACCCCTCCCGATGAACAGGATCCCGTTTCGAATGTGACCGGTCGAACACAAGGCCGTTTCCTCCGTTGTGCGGTACGCCAGGCCTCGTTTCCATCGCTTGTTCCGTCCAAGCCCTCCCGATAAACACGACCACGCATTCCATTCGGACCCAGCCGGTTGGCTCCCACGCGTTCCGTTGCCTCCCGATGAACACGACGCATTCCGTTGCCTCCCCATGAACACGACGCATTTCGTTACCTCCCCATGAACACGACGACGGCGTTGTTTCTCCGTTCCGACCCAGCCATGTAGACGAGCCCTGGCCGTACGTATGCGCGAGTAGGCGTTCGAGACCCCGCCCGTATGTACACATACGTGGCCGTATTTTATTTCTTGCACCCTTGCCGCTGTACGTACGCGTACATGCTACGTGTGCGCCTCTACTACGACACGTGCGCGCCTCTACATCCACCATTATCTACGTACACGTTCGCGACCAGAATGACAACGCTGCGTATGCTTCGACCAGGTGGGTCCCGACTGTCAGGCACTTCCTTGCGTGCGAAGATGTAGCTGGTGGGTCCCAGCAATGATCGGTGAATCGTTTTTTTGCCGGACGCACTTCCTTGCGTGCGAAGGTGTAGCTGGTGGGTCCCAGCGATCGGGAAACGTTTTTTTCATGAAATATGGTGGCCCGTCCGGTGGGTCCCCGCTGTCAGGTGGAGGAATAATTATTTTGTGTGTAATAAGGTGGCACTTCCTTGCTGCGGCCATGGACCCAGCTGTCAGCGTCTCCACGCACAGTACTCTTCCGATGGAAGTCGGTCGTTGACCACATTGACCATGCCGCGCCGAGAGCACCACGGCGGTGGGCGGCGTCGAGGCCTAGGAAGGGGCGACACGGAGGCGAGGAAGACTCGGCGCTTGTTTCCACGTGGAGAATACTGTTGTCACGAGGGTTTATTGGTTCATCTGCCGTCGTCGGATAATAACAGCGGTGTGGGTGAGTAGAGGGATGGCTAGGCGATGATGGGAATCTGATTGGGCGGTGAGGCATCTTGTGGCAAGCACACCGCCGCCATGGGAGGAGGAGCGAGCAGTCCCGCCGGCACTTGTTTGGCGGCTGCAGCGGGAAGAGCAGAGATTGAAGAAGACGACGGCCGTTGGATGGACATCAACATCGGTGCTGTCGTCAACCTTTTTAGGAAAGCCTCAAATCTGTGGAAAACAGCATACAACCCATCTGCCATTATTTCTAATAATTTACAGCCCATTTGCTAATTCTTAAGGTTTTTTAGCCCATATTCTTTTTGTTAGCATTACAGCCCATATTGTGGCCACGGTTAAAAAATTATACGAAATTTTGCATATTTCGGTGCGGTCCGAACTGTTTTTAATCCCAAAATTTCGACTCACATTCAAACTGATTTTAAAAATAAATGTATATCAATATAAAATCCAACAAATTCTCCATGCATAAAAATTAATGTAATTTAAAATCTTGAAATGAAAAAAAAGATATTTGAAACTAATTGCCGGTTTGATGTGTTTTAAAAATGTACAGCCCATTTCTCATTACTGATGGGCCATTTTCTCGACCAGCTGAATGAAAGCTCTCCTCGTCTTGAAAGATTTGCAGCCCAACAGGCCTGACAAAGCGACTTACTTGGCAAATCACAAAAAACTGGGCTGTGGCCGTGGACCCAGCTGTCAGCCTCTCCACGTACAATACTCTTCCGATGGAAGTCGTTCCTTGACCACGTTGACCACGCCACGCGAAGAGCACCACGGCGGTGGACGACGGCAAGGCCTAGGAAGGGGACGACGGAGCCGGGATCTGTGGCGGTGGAAGCCCGTGTGGAGAGAGTACGAGGTTCTTGGTTTGGCTGCGGTGTGAGGCTGCCGTCGCCGCGAGGCTGGCCAGTGGTGGGAATAGTAGGGGCGATGAGGCCTCAGCGGCAACCTGACAGCCGGCCACGGAGGCGAGGAGCATGCGGCACGACCGGCGCTGCTTTGGGCGGTGGAGCAAGAAGACCAGAGGTTAAAGAAGCACTACGGCCGTTGGATGGACATCGTCGATCCTTTGGAGCTAGAATCATTCATATTGACTAAGTTGTCAAAGCCCTCCGTCCCCGTCAACTTAGTTGTCCCACAAGTCATCCTCCCTCTATGGTGGGTCCCAGCTAGCAGGGGGTATTCATTTTCTGTGCGTAATAAGGAGGCACTTCCTTGCGTGCGAAGATATAGCTGGTGGGTCCGACATGTCAGCGGGGGGAACATTTTTTTCGCGAAATACAGAGGCCCTTCCGGTTGGTCCCAGCTATCAGGTGGAGGAATCATTATTTTGCGCATACAGTCCACGGCCGATGGATGTCGTTCGTTGACCAAGTTGACCAGGCCGCACCGAGAGCACCATGGCGGTGGACGACGGCGAGGCCTAGGAAGGGAAGGACACGGAGCCAGGGAAGACTCGGCAATGGTTGCCCACGCGGTGGGGAGTACGAGGTTTACTGGTCCGGCTGCCGTCACCGGAAAATAACAGGAGGTGTGGGTGAGTAGAGGAATGGCACGGCCAAACAATGAAGTAGGGTGGGGCGGTGCGGCACGTGCGGCAAAGACAGCCACCACGAGATGCGGGAGCAGCAGTCCCACCGGAGCTGGTTTGGGCGGTGGAGCAAGAAGATCGAGATATTGAAGAAGAAGACGGCCGTTGGATTAACATCCAACGGTCCTTCGCTGCTAGAATCGTTAATGGACTAAGTTGACAAAGCCAAAGTACCGTCAACCTAGTAGACCCACAAGTCAGCCTCCAAATCTGTCCCAAACAACATACAGCCCGAAATTTCTAGCCGATTCAAATTAGTTTTAAATCTAAATATACCTTAATTTAAATTCAATGAAATTTTACCCGCACAAAAACAATGAAATTTAAAATATCAAAATCCAAAGAAAACAGTATTTTGGAACTAATTGCCTGTTTGCTGTATTTTTTATTGTACAGCCCATTTATTATTACTTATAGACCATTTCTTATTACTTATAGCCCATTTTCGGGCAAAATGCATCCTCCTCGTCTTGAAAGATTTCCGGCCCAAAGCAGGCGTAGAAAAGCAAGTAGGCCTCGTTGGTTATTCGCAAAAAACAAAATAGCTGGCTAGCCATTTTGAGAAAGGAAAAACAAAGCTGGGCTGGTCATGTGCTAAACATATGAAATAAAAGCCTGGTCTAGGCAGGCCACGGGTCCCACAACCCAGTTGATACCCTTCTCCGTCCCAAAAAACAAAACTACTGCAGCTGCTCTTTGGGTCCCTCTTGTCATCCTCACCATGTACAGTCATCTCCTTATTCCTCTCGGTTGTTGACCATGTTGACAACACGGGAGGGCGGCCTTGTGATGAGCGAACCAAGGCGGAGGGCGATGGTGAGGCCTCGGATGGGAACGAGCAGGGCCGGGAAGATCACAGCCAGCCGTGGGAGGCGAGGCGGCGGTCTGCCGGCGCCCGGTTTGGCTTTGGCGGCTCGAGGAAGAAGAGGCGAAGAAATCGACGGACATTGAATGTCAATCCAACGGTCAAGGTTGGCACAATCCTTTGTTGACTAAGCGGACACCAAGTAGCATACTTTTTATATATAGGAATAAAACTGCAAGGAAAATGCGTTAAATGCCGTCCTCCTCACAAGGAATGTTTGCCACATAAGTGACTAGCACCCTTGGTTTTCAACCGAGAGGTCTTGGGTTGAGTCCGGGAACTCTCAATTTTGTCCTCCTTCCTTCCTCGCAAAAAAAGGGAAAGAAAATCAAAGACTTGGGAAGGCGTCTGAGAATAAGCTAGTGTACCAAAGAAAGAGCGTTGCGAGTTTTAGAAAAAAGAAGGCGTGCTCTCGTAGCTGGTTGAATCCAAACCTAGACTATGACTATATATGGTGCTATGCTACTCGCAAGTAATGAAACCGACATATCCAATGTTAGCTTCTCCTCTTCTCTACTTACTCTGCCTAGCATCAGAAGCTCTAGCCGCAGCAACCATGTCCGCTGGCTGTTCGTCCACCGCTCTTGAGATGCAACAACCAGATATGCGCCAAGTCGCCACCCGTACCATCGCCTGTGGGTCTCATCACACCCCCGCCAGCACGCGCACCGCAACCGATTGCTCATCGCAACCCGCTGCCGTTGGTGTGGTGCCACTGCTGCAAATCACACAGAGTCATCCGTCGCGTCTCAACCACAATCCGCAACCTGGCGAGTCTTCTACAAATGCCGAATCATGGGGTAATAATATGTTTAAGTGTTGTTCTGCTGCTTTCAGTTGCTGATTTTTTAATAGTTTGGTTGATGATCTTCCACTTTGATTCGTGCAGAAAAGGGAAGATTCGTGTGATTTGTATTTTTGGGAAGTTCTGATGTGGGGAATGCAACTTCGTTGATTATTTGGTTAGTCAAGGAATCCCGATACCAGCAGGTTGGGGTGTTGGACAAATGGCGAAGGAGCGGCGAGAAGAGGAAGATCGAGTAGAAGGTTAAAGATGCAGTTCCTCTTATCATGGCCAAGCAACAGCTGCTGAACGGCCTTGACAAACAATGAGGAGATGAAAGAGCTTGTGAAGATAATGGGCAAAATCGATGTGCTCAGAGGATGATTGTCTCTTTATTTGCGATGTATGTAGCACTTTTCGTGATGTATTCGATGGCTACGACATGAGAACTTTGCTGAAACTAGTAATGAATGAAACCGTGTAGCAGGCTGGGCGTAGTGTTGTGAACATCTAATGATTTCTATTAACAGAAATCAGGGGTATCCTTTTGCTCATATAAATAAATAAATAGTAGAGGCCTGTGGTCAGCTTTGTTCTCATTCAAGGCGTCGAGCAAATTGCAGTCCAACAGCAAACTATGTCATCAAATTCAAGTTTCACAACCAAATATGAGTACAACTAAACAACAATGTCATCATGTTTTAGTTGTCATACAATCACCAAACACAAATCAACATACATAACAAGTGATGTTCTCACAGACAAAATACTAAACAACATGTTCATCAGGTTTCAGTTGTCATAGCAAACACAATTTCACATAGTAGATAAAAATGTCTTCGACGAGCAAATCGACAAAAGCAATGTAATCATCATCCACAGCAGCAGCGTCAACATCTTCGCCATGTGTATCAGTCTGAATCGTAATTCCCCACGGTGTCATCTTCTTCTTCGTCCACAACGTCCTCGAACGTTGGCTTCTTCTTGATCAACTCTTGTATGTCCACAGCATGACAGGCAATCTTTTCACCGGCGTCATTGACGTGATGGTTCTCAAAGATATTAGGAACATCTGTGTTATCTTGTACATTAGGAGCAGTGTAAGCATTATCTTGTTGTGCAACTTCATTAAACGAATTCCTCTACTCAAACCTTTGCAATACTCTCCAATCATCACTACGTGCAAATGTGTCTTCCAAGAAAAATATTTGTGTTGCTTAATTTGCCAAAATAAAAGGCTTGATGGTCTGGTACACCACCTTGACATTGATGGATTTGAAATAATCATCAGCTCTGGGTTTTGCGATCCTGGAAAACAGGTTATACCAACGACAGCACAATAGAACCACACACCGATGATCCTCGGCGGAGATATCGCAACTAAACAATGTATGTTATGTTAGCATACATTTCAGTTATCTCTTTGTCATACGTATCTGTGCTCATGATGGCACTGTTTTGTGTCTTCCTGCCTTCGTCTCGTGCAAGGGTGTTGTAGCGCACATCTCCAACAGCGCAAGATTCATAATGTCTTACCCGAATATCAGGACCCATTGCTAGTGAGTAAAGGGCATCATCAACTGGCTTCCCATCCTCCCGCATCTTCTTAACCTATGGTTAGAAAATAGACAAGCTGATCATCTTATGTATTCAATATATTAAAAAACTGACAGTGCACTTCAAAAGCTTACATGGTTCTTGAACCATTTCGCAAATCCTGCCATAACCTGTTTGTCAATGTTTCTTGGATTTTGCGGCAGTAACTCCTCTTTGTAGATGCTGCACAACATAGTGATCGCGCCAAACATCTATATATATATAAGAATGTGCTGCAAGTTTCGTAGGTTATGATGTATAAGCTGCAGTACTGCACTTATTTGATATAAGGTAGTATCTCAGGACAGTTATTCAACACATACCAAACCATTTTGTCCAAATCTTTAGGTTTGTCCTCTTGTCGACTCTTCCTGTAACTCTCGAGCAGAATAATCGAAAACATTGAGCCCGGATTGTCTTCACCCACCTCTTTGCTAAGCTGATCAATTTGTTTCAATGTATTTTGAGCAGAATGTCAACGCTTCGTAGCAATGTAGGCCTCTGCAATGGAACCCTCGGGTCTATCTCTGTTCCTAACATAGCCCTTGAAAGTGCCTAGCCGCCTTTCAATAGGGTACATCCAGCCATACTGTACTGGACCTCTAAGTAGTGCCTCATTAGGTAGATGAACAGCCAAATGCACCATCACATCAAAGAAGGCTAGAGGATATATCTTCTTAAGGTCGCATAGGATAGTTGGTATCTTGTCTCTAAGACGCTCCAAAGCATCTATCCTAATATTGCTACTGCAGAGTTCCCTGAAGAATTGTCCCAACTCTGCAATCGCTCTGTAAGTCGTAGGCGGCCCAATCCTCTAAGGATAACAGGTAAAACCCTTTGAAGTAGGATGTGGCAGTCATGAGTTTTCAACCCTTGTACCTTGTTTCCATCTGCACTGACTCTCCTTTCAGGTTTGGAAGCAAATCCATGTGGGAATGTCACACGTGACAGGACCTCGCAGAATTCTTTTCTTTTTACCTTGTCCAAGAAGTACACAGCTGGTGCCATATCCCGTGGTTTACCTTCATCTTGCACCTACAAATCCTTTCTGATACCCAGGTGTGTCAAATCAATCCTAGATTTTAAGGTATCTTTCGTCTTGCCTTCAATCTTAAGAAGTGTGCCGATAATGTTGTCACATATATTTTTCTCGATGTGCATCATATCAAGATTATGCCGCAGATCCAAATCTTTCCAATACTCCAAGTCCCACAAAGTGGACCTGCGGGTAAAAAATAATCTCTCGTCTACCCTGACATGCTTCCTTTTCCCGCTACCATTACCAGGATGGTTTCCTGGTGTAATATGCCTGACCTTCTCTAATTCCACTTGCAACTCATCAGCGGTGAGCCTCTTTGGCGCATCACGGTTTTCATGCTTTGCATTGAACACATGTCTTCGGTATTTTCTAGGATGCAACTTGTCCTTGGCAAGGAAACGGTGGTGTCCAATGTAACAGATCTTGCTAAGTATTGCGTATGACAGCGGATTCCTATCACAGTGAACACATGCATTGTAACCATGTGTCGTTCGCCCTGACATAGTGCCCAAAGCCGGATAATCATGGATGCACCAAATTATAACAACACGCAAAAAGAAATCAGCTGGTGGGCTGCTATATAGGTCTCGAGTGAGAACACCCTTCCATAGCTGTTGAAGTTCCTCCACAAGAGGCTCCATGAACAAATCAAAATCCTTTCCAGGACTTTTGGACTGGGATGAGCAAAGGCCATCATGTAGTTTGATTCTTTGGTGCGAGACATTTGGAGGCATGTTGTAAGGATAACAAGCATCGCCACATGCTATAAGTGGCGCTCTGGTGGCCAAATGGGTTAAATCCATCTGAAGCTAAGCCAAGTCTAATGTTTCTCGGGTCAAGCAACAAACTCTTTGTGTTTATCATTGAAGCTTTTCCACTCACTACCATGAGATGGATGGCTCATTACATTCGATCTCTGTACTCCTGGTTCCTAGAATGCCACAAGTACATCCTCTCTTGTTTCAAGCATCATGAAACAACCTCTGCAATCTTGGTGTAATTGGAAAATGTCTCAGAACATTATGAGGAATCCTCTTCACAGCATCGTGCTACGTCTTGAGCTTGCGTTGGTTTTCCCCGAAGAAGAGAGGATGATGCAGCAGAGTAGCGTAAGTATTTCCCTCAGTTTTTTAGAACCAAGGTATCAATCCGGTAGGAGGCCACGCGCAAGTCCCTCGTACCTACACAAAGCAAATAACTCCTCGCAACCAACGCGAATAGGGGTTGTCAATCCCTTCACGATCACTTACGAGAGTGAGATCTGATAGAGATGATAGATAATATTTTTGGTATTTTTTTGATATAAAGATGCAAAGTAAAATAAAAGGCAAAGTAAAAAAGCAAAGCAATAATAAAGCGTAGGAAGATTAATATGATGAAAATAGACCCGGGGGCCATACATTTCACTAGTGGCTTCTCTCAAGAGCATAAGTATTTTACGGTGGGTGAACGAATTATTGTTGAGCAATTGACAAAATTGAGCATAGTTATGAGAATATCTAGGTATGATCATGTATATAGGCATCATGTCCGAGACAAATAGACCGACTCCTGCCTGCATCTACTACTATTACTCCACTCATCGACCGCTATCCAGCATGCATCTAGAGTATTAAGTTAATGAAAACAGAGTAACGCCTTAAGCAAGATGACATGATGTAGAGGAATAAATTCATGCAATATGATAAATACCCCATCTTGTTATCCTCGATGGCAACAATACAATACGTGCCTTGCAACCCCTTACATCCTTTGGGTAAGGGCCGCAAGATTGAACCCAAAGCTAAGCACTTTTCCCATTGCAAGAACTACCAATCTAGTTGGCCAAACCAAACGGATAATTGAAAGAGACTTGCAAAGATAACCAATCATACATAAAAGAATTTAGAGAAGATTCAAATATTGCTCATAGATAATCTTGATCATAAACCCACAATTCATCGATCTCAACAAACACACCGCAAAAGCAAGATTACATCGAATAGATCTCCATGAGAGAGGGGGAGAACATTGTATTGAGATCCAAAAGGATAGAAGAAGCCATCTAGCTACTAACTATGGACCCGAAGGTCTGAGGTAAACTACTCACACTTCATCGGAGAGGCTATGGTGATGACGTAGAAGCCCTCCATGGTGGAATCCCCTTCCGGCGGAGCTCCGGAACAGGCCCCAAGATGGGATCTCGTGGATACAGAAAGTTGCGGTGGTGGAATTAGGTTTTTGGCTCCGTATTTGATCTGTTGGGGGTACGTAGGTATATATAGGAGGAAGGAGTACGTCGGTAGAGCTTCGGGGGGCCCATGAGGCAGGGGGGGCGCCCTCCACCCTCGTGGCCGCTTCGTGGCTTTCTTGACGGAGGGTCCAAGTCTCCTAGATCTTATCTGATGAGAAAATTACGTTCCCGAAGATTTCATTCCGTTTGGACTCCGTTTGATATTCCGTTTCTTTGAAATACTGAAATAGGCAAAAAACAACAATTCTGGGTGGGCCTCCGGTTAATAGGTTAGTCCAAAAAGTAATATAAAAGTGGAAAATAAAGCCCAATATAGTCCAAAACAATAGATAATATAGCATGGAGCAATCAAAAATTATAGATATGTTGGAGACGTATCAGGCATCCCCAAGCTTAATTCCTGCTCGTCCTCGAGTAGGTAAATGATAAAAAGAGATTTTTTGATGCGGAGTGCTACTTGGCATAATTTCAATGTAATTCTTCTTAATTGTGGTATGAATATTCAGATTCGAAAGATTCAAGACAAAAGTTCATATTGACATAAAAATAATAATACATAAAGCATACTAACAAAGCAATCATGTCTTCTCAAAATAACATGGGCAAAGAAAGTTATTCCTACAAAGTCATATAGTCTGGCTATGCTCTATCTTCACCACACAAAGTATTTAAATCATGCACAACCCCGATGACAAGCCAAGCAATTGTTTCATACTTTTGACATTTTCACAACTTTTTCAATCTTCACGCAATACATGAGCGTGAGCCATGGATGTAGCACTATATGTGGAATAGAATGGTGGTTGTGGAGAAGACAAAAAGAGGGAAGATAGTCTCACATCAACTAGGCGTATCAACGGGCTATGGAGATGCCCATCAATAGATATCAATGTGAGTGAGTAGGGATTGCCATGCAAACGGATGCACTAGAGCTATAAGCATATGAAAGCTCAACAAAAGAAACTAAGTGGGTGTGAATCCAACTCGCTTGCTCATGAAGACCTAGGGCAATTTGAGGAAGCCCATCATTGGAATATACAAGCCAAGTTCTATAATGAAAAATTCCCACTAGTATATGAAAGTGACAAAACGAGAGACTCTCTATTATGAAGATCATGGTGCTACTTTGAAGCACAAGTGTGGTAAAAGGATAGTAACATTGTCCCTTCTCTCTTTTTCTCTCTTTTTTCTGTTGGGCCTTTTTTTATGGCCTCTTTTTTTTCGTCGGGAGTCTCATCCCGAATTATGGGTGAATCATAGTCTCCATCATCCATTCCTCACTTGGGACAATGCTCTAAAAATGATGATCATCACACTTTTATTTTTCTTACAACTCAACAATTACAACTCGATACTTAGAACAAAATATGACTCTATGTGTATGCCTCCGGCGGTGTACCGGGATATGCAATGATTCATAAGTGACATGCAAGAAAGAATTATGGATAGTGGCTTTGCCACAAATACGATGTCAACTAAATGATCATGCTAAGCAATATGACAATGATGGAGCGTGTCATAATAAACGGAACGGTGGAAAGTTGCATGGCAATATATCTCGGAATGGCTATGGAAATGCCATGATAGGTAGGTATGGTGGCTATTTTGAGGAAGGTTTTATGGTGGGTGTATGATACGGGCGAAAAGTGCGAGGTATTAGAAAGGCTAGCAATGGTGGAAGGGTGAGAAAAGTGCGTATAATCGATGGACTCAACATTAATCATAAAGAACTCATATACTTATTGCAAAAATCTACAAGTTATCAAAGCAAAGTATTACGCGCATGCTCCTAGGGGGATAGATTGGTAGGAAAAGACCATCGCTCGTCCCAGACCGCCACTCATAAGGAAGACAATCAATAAATAAATCATGCTCCGACTTCATCACATAAAAGGTTCACCATACGTGCATGCTACGGGAATCACAAACTTTAACACAAGTATTCCTCAAATTCACAATTACTCAACTAGCATGACTCTAATATTATCACCTCCATATCTCAAAACAATTATCAAGCATCAAACTTTTCTTAGTATTCAACGCACTCAAAAGAAAGTTTTATAAATCTTGAATACCAAGCATATTATTATTTAGCAAATTACCATGCTATTTAAGACTCTCAAAATAATCTAAGTTAAGCATGAGAGATCAATAGTTTCTTTAAAACAAATCCACCACCATGCTCTAAAAGATATAAGTGAAGTACTAGAGCAAAACTATCAAGCTCAAAAGATATAAGTGAAGCACATAGAGTATTCTAACAAATTCCAATTCATGTATGGCTCTCTCAAAAGGTGTGTACAGAAAGGATGATTGTGATAAACTAACAAGCAAAGACGCAAATAATACAAGACGCTCCAAGCAAAACACATATCATGTGGTGAATAAAAATATAGCTCCAAGTAAAGTTACCGATGGAAGTGGACGAAAGAGGGGATGCCTTCCGGGGCATCCCCAAGCTTTGAATTTTTGGTGTCCTTGGATTATATTGGAGGTTCCATGGGCATCCCCAAGCTTAGGCTCTTGCCACTCCTTGTTCCATAATCCATCAAAAAAAATTCACCCAAAACTTGAAAACTTCACAACACAAAACTCAACAGAAATCTCGTGAGCTCCGTTAGCGAAAGAAAACAAAAGACCACTTCAAGGTACTGTAATGAACTCATTATTTATTTATATTGGTGTTAAACCTACTGTATTACAACTTCTCTATGGATTATAAACTATTTTACTAGCCATAGATTCATCAAAATAAGCAAACAACACACGAAAAACAGAATCTGTCAAAAACAGAACAGTCTGTAGTAATCTGTAACTAACGCAAACTTCTGGAACTCCAAAATTTCAGCCAAAATAGGAAGACCTAGGAAATTTGTTTACTGATCAGAACAAATTGGAATCACTATTTTATCACGTTCTTGTGATTTTTAACAATTGTTTCCGTGAACCGAAAGTTTCTGGAAATTACAGCAAGATCAAATAACTATTATCCAAGAAGATCCTATAGGTTTAACTTGGCACAAACACTAATTAAAACATAAAACCACATATAAACATAAGGTAGATGGATTATTTATTCCTAAACAGAAACAAAAACAAAAAACTAAAAATAAAATTGGGTTGCCTCCCAACAAGCGCTATTGTTTAACGCCCCTAGCTAGGCATAAAAGCAAGGATAGATCTAGGTATTGCCATCTTTGGTGGGCAATCCATAGGTGGATCTCATAATAGATTCATATGGTAATCTTATCTTCTTCCTAGGGAAGTGTTCCATGCCTTTCTTTAATGGTAATTGGAATCTAATATTCCCTTCCTTCATATCAATAATTGCACCAATCGTTCTAAGGAAAGGTCTACCAAGAATAATAGGACATGAAGGATTGCAATCTATATCAAGAAAGATAAAGTCTACGGGCACATAATCCTATTTGCAACAATAAGAACATCATTAATTCTTCCCATAGGTTTCTTAATAGTGGAATCTGCAAGGTGCAAGTTTAGAGAGCATTCATCAAAATCACGGAAATCTAGCAAATCACACAAAGTTTTGGGAATAGTGGAAACACTAGCACCCAAATCACATAAAGCATAAATTCATGATCCTTAATCTTAATTTTAATATTTGGTTCCCACTCATCATAAATTTTTCTAGGGATGGAGACTTCCAACTCAAGTTTTTCCTCATAAGATTGCATCAAGGCATCAACGATATGTTCAGTAAACGCTTTATTTTGACTATAAGCATGCGGAGAATTTAGCACGGATTGTAACAAGGAAATACAATCAATTAAAGAGCAACTTTCATAATTAAATTCCTTGAAATCCAAAATAGTGGGTTTAGCAACATCTAAGGTTTTACTTTCTTCAATCCCACTTTTATCAATTTTAGCATCATAATCTAAAAGCTCTGAATTTTAGAACGCCTTCTAGGTAAAGGTGACTCATATTCAATCTCATAATTATCAAGATTCATATTGCAAAACAAGGATTTAATGGGAGACACATCAATAACTTTTAGATCTTCATCTTGATTTTCAAGGAAATTTGAAGAACACGCTTTAATAAAGGCATCTTTCATATACGCATCCTAGTGGTTCTTTCCTTGCAATCATCAATGGAAGTTCTCATGGCTTTGAGAGACTCATTGATATCATGCTTAGGAGGAATAGATCTAAGCTTTAAAGAATCAACATCAAGAGAAATTCTATCGACATTCCTAGCCAATTCATCAACTTTAAGTAATTTCTCTTCAAGCAAAGCATTAAAATTCTTTTGTGAATTCATAAACTCTTTAAAACTATTCTCAAATTCAGAGGGCATCTTATTAAAATTTCCATAAGAGTTGTTGTAGGAAATTCCATAATTATTAGAAGGATTACTAGGATAGGGCCTAGGATTAAAATTCCCTCTATATGCGTTGTTACCAAAATTATTCCTACCAACAAAATTCACATCCATAGATTCATTATTATTCTCAATCAAAGTAGACAAAGGCATATCATTAGGATCAGAAGAAACACTCTTAGTAGCAAATAATTTCATAAGTTCATCCATCTTTCCACTCAAAACATTAATTTCTTCTATCGCATGCACTTTTTTATTAGTAGATCTTTCAGTGTGCCATTGAGAATAATTAACCATAATATTATCTAGGAGTCTAGTAGCATCTCCTAAAGTGATTTCCGTAAAAGTGCCTCCCGCGACCGAATCTAAAAGATTTCTAGAAGCAAAATTCAATCCGGCATAAAAGTTTTGTATAATCATCCACAAATTTAAACCATGAGTAGGGCAATTACGTATCATTAATTTCATTCTCTCCCAAGCTTTTGCAACATGTTCATGATCAAGTTGCTTAAAATTCATAATATCGTTCCTAAGAGAGATGATCTTAGCGGGAGGAAAATACTTAGAGATAAAAGCATCTTTGCACTTGTTCCAAGAATCAATACTATTTTTAGGCAAAGACGAAAACCAAGCTTTAGCACAATCTCTAAGCGAAAAAGGAAATAGCTTCAATTTAACAACATCATTGTCAACATCTTTCTTCTTTTGCATATCACACAAATCCACAAAGTTATTTAAATGAGTAGCGACATCTTCACTAGGAAGGCCGGTGAATTGATCTTTCATAACAAGATTCAATAAAGCAACATTGATTTCACATGATTCAGTATTGGCAAGAGGAGCAATCGGAGTGCTAAGGAAATCATTATTGTTGGTATTGGTAAATTCACACAATTTGGTATTATCTTGAGTCATAGTGACAAGCAAGCAATCCAACACACGAGCAAACAGAAAAAGGCAAGTGAAAAGAGAGGAGGAGATTGGGAAAGAGAGGGCGAATAAAACGGCAAAGGTGAAGTGGGGGAGAGGAAAACGAGAGGCAAATGGCAAATAATGTAATGCGAGAGATAAGGGATTGTGATGGGTACTTGGTATGCTGACTTTTGCGTAGACTCTCAACGGCGCCAGAAATCCTTCTTGCTACCTCTTGAGCTTGCGTTGGTTTTCCCCGAAGAGGAGAGAATGATGCAGCAGAGTAGCGTAAGTATTTCCCTCTGTTTTTGAGAACCAAGGTATCAATCCAGTAGGAGGCCACGCGCAAGTCCCTCGTACCTACACAAAGCAAATACCTCCTCGCAACCAACGCGAATAGGGGTTGTCAATCCCTTCACGGTCACTTACGAGAGTGAGATCTGATAGAGATGATAGATAATATTTTTGGTATTTTTTTGGTATAAAGATGCAAAGTAAAATAAAGTCAAAGTAAAAACGCAAAGCAATAATAAAGCGTAGGAAGATTAATATGATGAAAATAGACCCGGGGGCCATAGATTTCACTAGTGGCATCTCTCAAGAGCATAAGTATTTTACGGTGGGTGAGCAATTACTGTTGAGCAATTGATGAATTGAGCATAGTTATGAGAATATCTAGGTATGATCATGTATATAGGCATCACGTCCGAGACAAGTAGACCGACTCCTGCCTGCATCTACTACTATTACTCCACTCATTGACCGCTATCCAGCATGCATCTAGAGTATTAAGTTAATGAAAACAGAGTAACGCCTTAAGCAAGATGACATGATGTAGAGGAATAAATTCATGCAATATGATAAATACCCCATCGTGTTATCCTCGATGGAAACAATACAATACGTGCCTTGCAACCCTTTATGTCACTGGGTAAGGACACCGCAAGGTTGAACCCAAAGCAAAGCACTTCTCCCGTTGCAAGAACTACCAATCTAGTTGGCCAAACCAAACGGATAATTCGAAGAGACTTGCAAAGATAATCAATCATACATAAAAGAATTCAGAGAAGATTCAAATATTGCTCATAGATAATCTTGATCATAAACCCACAATTCATCGATCTCAACAAACACACCGCAAAAAGAAGATTACATTGAATAGATCTCCACGAGAGAGGGGGAGAACATTGTATTGAGATCCAAAAAGAGAGAAGAAGCCATCTAGCTACTAACTATGGACCCGAAGGTCTGAGGTAAACTACTCACACTTCATCGGAGAGGCTATGGTGATGATGTAGAAGCCCTCCGTGGTGGAATCCCCTTCCGGTGGAGCTTCGGAACATGCCCCAAGATGGGATCTCGTGGATATAGAAAGTTGCGGTGGTGGAATTAGGTTTTTGGCTCCGTATCTGATCTGTTAGGAGTGCGAGGTTTATATAGGAGGAAGAATGCGTCGGTGGAGCTTGGGGGGCCATGAGGCAGGGGGCGCGCCCTCCACCTCGTGGCCGCCTCGTGGCTTTCTTGACGGAGGTCCAAGTCTCTGGATCTTATCGATGAGAAAATTACGTTCCGAAGATTTCATTCTGTTTGGACTCCGTTTGATATTCCCTTTCTTGAAATCTTGAAATAGGCAAAAAAACAGCAATTACAGGCTGGGCCTTGGTTAATAGGTTAGTCCCAAAAGTAATATAAAAATGGAAAATAAATCCCAATATAGTCCAAAACAATAGATAATATAACATGGAGCAATCAAAAATTATAGATACGTTAGAGACGTATCACATCGCCGTCTTTCCATCTTGATGATTTGCATTTCGGGCATTCACTTAAGTTGGCATAATCCTTCCGGAACAGAACACAATTATTCTTACAAACATGGATCATATCTTATCTGATTCCAACTGCATGAAGGAAATTCTTCATTTTACTATAGGTGTGTGGCAGCTCAGACGCATGTGGGAAAGATTCACGGAAAGCAGCCAACATCGCATCGAATGATTTGTTGGTCATCCACTCAGATGTCTTCACCTGAAGAAAGGTGACCATAGCTGAGAATACCGACAGCTTATTTCCTGGGGTGACAACAACGTTGCATTGTTCCAACATGCGGGCCCACTGTTTTTCTTCTACAGGTGAAAGTTCACGGAATGCACGAGCATTTCGTAGCATTGTTTCAATGTTGGTCAAACTCACTGGCTCCGCCACCACCACCTCCTCCTCCTCTTCCACCTGAGCATCAGGCAGATCAAGATGGTGATCTGCTGCTTCCACGTAGTCAATAACATTGGCGTTCACAGCTTCACCATGATGAACCCAGCTACTATTTGTGACCGACATCCCATACAAGTGTAGATGATTTTTCACAGTTGACTGGGGTCTTGTAACTGAATTCATACAACTGCTACACGGGCAGAGCACATCTGATTTTGGACCACCGTACTCAGCTCTGATAAAGTTCATGAAGTTTTCAACCCCCTCGACATATGCAGCGGAGAATCTTCGAGCAGAAGTTATCCAAGTCATGTCCATCTGTTAGACATACAAATTAGTTCTTCTACTAAAATATCCAGGAAAAACATATATGCTTTTTTATGAAGTCCAGAAAAAAAATACCTAGGTCGATGTCTAAAGCTATGGCAAGATATTTGGACGAGCAGATCTAAGTAACGAAATATATGTAAAGCTAATTCAACAAACATATTTGAGTGCCAAATTATGGCAGGCTGTTTTAGCAGTCAATGAGGCCGAGCACACAACCATCGAACTATCGAAGGCCATCGCAGCAACAAAGATCGAGTATAAAACGGTGTAGAGCTATTTCACCTAACAGATTGGCTACTAGACCATGGCAATCTACGTCACAATAAATATATGGCAGGATATTTTAGTAACTAATCGGCCTTGGCATGCCATCTCAGCTAAGTAGATTGAGTGCAGAACAGGGCAAGGAAGCTTCTTAAGCAGAGCATATTGACAGTAAACTAGTTCGGCAAACAGTGAGATTAACAACGTCTATCAGCTAACATTCAGCGCTACACCGACATGAACGGGGCCTCAGTCTAGAATGCGTGTTCCGTGGGAGAAGCTAACCGTTGTGCGTCTCCACATGAACGTCGCCATCGGTGGCGGTGCTGACCGCCGTGCGCCTCCACAAGAACGTAGCCAGAGGTGGCGGCATGGCTAGAGGACGGCAGTCTACGATAACGTACTGTGGGAGCGAGAGGATCGCCGAACCGACGTATCGGCGCGGCGGGGAGGGCGGCTTTGGCGGAGCGAATGGAGTGGAGGGGACAGGGGAGGGTTTGGGGAATATTATTGGCTAGTTGGCGAAGGGCGGTTGAATCGGATTTGGGGAATTTTTGGGTGTGGGGGAGGATTTTTTGCGGTGGGCGGGGGAGTTTGGCGCATGGTCGGTTTCTCCAAGTGCAGTCCCGTGTCGTGAAGAGGCAAGCTGAAGCGCGTTCCGTTTGCGTGAGCCGTGTGCAGGACCGAACGTGTGTGGGGTGCAATGCGACCGCGACAGGAGTGCTGTGAGTGTACCACCTTTTTTCCTTTTTAACTAGGTGCTTCGCCCCCTAAAAAAAATTGTTGCTTCGCGCGATCCATCGATACTACTACTAGTAATCCGGTAATCCCGACTAAAACGGCGCGGCCGGGTCTTTTCCCGAGCGATATGTTGGGAGGTTGGCTTAGTTGGGTTTTTAGGACGAGTAATCCTACACCTACGTAATCCCAGTTACGTAATTAACGTAATGTGAAATGTGTGAGCTGTTGATTGTAGATTGGGGGGAGGGAGGGGCCCACCATCAAGAAAATCAGGGGAGGAGAGAGAGAGGCAATTTACGTTAACCCTTTCGTAGGTACCCGTAGATGTAGAAAGATGTGAAATGCGTGAATGTGTAGTGGACGTACTATTGGAGTGCCTAAGATAATTTGTGTATGTATAGACCCTATGTGTTTATTTTACTTCGCATGTTAGATTTGTCTCGGTTCAACAAAAAGCAGAGTTCATGATGATGGTGTGCCTGTCATCCTGCAATATAGGCCGTCGGATCTATATCTAACGGATAGGAAGGAAACTATGACAATTTACCCGCACTCCTCTCCACATTTGCAGATAAGGCTTTCCCTCGTTCAACCTTTTCTCCCACAAGATCTTGATCTTCCGTGCAACGACGGCATCTTACTAATACTCCTACAATATGTATATTATTGTGAAAGTTCATATACACGGCGAGATTAATGCAAACACGGCAGATTTTCATTACATTTCGAACTTTTATAGGACAAAAATAAAAGAAACCCGACCCTAAACCTATTCTCTGGCGACGACCGGCGTCCTCCATCTGTGATCTCCATGTGCAGGCGGGGTTCAAGACCCGTGAAGTGAAGGTGCGGTCTCCGGTGAGGAAAAGTAGAACACGGGAGACGGATCGGCCTATCGGTGTACAAAAAGGGGGGTACGCTCTTTGTACCCCTATAACTGTGCACGGGCAGTCTGAGCCGCGGGCACCACCACACTGAGCAAGGCAAGGGAGGTGAGCCGAGGTAAGGACGAAGCTCGAAAGAAGCAGAACAACGCCAAGACCAAGACCACAAAGAGCAAAGGGGACGAAGCGGACTCCCTCGGCAAGATCCTTGTCGAGGGGCGGTTTTAGCAAACCCGACAAAGCCCTTGCCGGGGCGGCTCACCCGACACCTAAGGAGCGAATTACCCTTGAGTCCACTGCCCCATGGGGCAAGGATTCGGGAGACATCCCCGTGGTGGCATGCAGATCTTTGTGAAGACATTCAAAATCAGATACACACTATAGAAGACAACGACCCTCGGCGGGACCACAGCCAAGGAGGACCGCAAGGCCCCCGGCAAGAGCCTTGCCGGGGATGACAGCAGGCGCCACGACAAGACCCTTGTCGGGGCCCCGGCAAGACCCTTGCCGGGGCTACGACGAGGCCCTTGCCAAGGACACCCGAGGGCCACCATCGGGCCCACGCCAATCAAACCTTCACCGCCGTTCGCATGCAGCTGCCGACCCGACCAGCTGGGCAGGCACCTGCGTGGCGGCAAGCGGATCTTCGTGGAGACCCACCGCTGCTCCACCTCAGCTGCCTGCCTGCCTACATGGCATCACGGGCACCGCTGGCCAGGGCGCGTGTCGACACGAAAGGGAGCGGCGACGGACGAGACAGGGCTCTCCCCCGTCCCCGATAAAGCAAGGACACCTAAGCGAGACGCATTAATGGCACCTTGTCATGTAATGCGAGGGATAAACTCGTATCATTGTACCCTTTCCACCTCCTGTGTGCCACTGTGGCAACCCCTTTCCCTATAAAAGGAGGCCCAAGGCGACCAGGAGGAGGATTCGGCTTTTTGGAGCTCCTCACGCCCCATAGCTAGCTCAAGAACACAGATAAACAAACCACCAAAGCAGGAGTAGGGTTTTACGCATCCTCGCGGCCCGAACCTGGATAAAAAACCCGTGTGCTATCTGTTTGATCTGCTCTTCTCACGACCCCGCGCCCCGCAACCGTAGTAAGGATTCTTGTGATCCCATAGGTGTCGTCCCTGCACCGACATCTTTGGCGCGCCAGGTAGGGGGTGCGACAGTTGTGAGAATCGGCTCTAGCAGTTAGTTCGACGCTTCTTCATCGTCACGGCGCCCAAGAAGAAAGCGACGGTGGCGGTTGGCCCGTCGGAAGCCGGACATCCCGTCCCGACGCTGGCGAGCAGCGGACCAGTCGCAGAAAGGACCCGGGGCGCTGTTCGCGAACACCAACACCGTCCCAGTAGCCAAAGTTTGGGAGGCGGCGATGTTCATGCGCCTGGTAACGGGTCGCACGCCGCCAAATCCAAAGATGGAACCAGGCCCTCCGCTGGTGGCACAAGGCCTTCCAAGATCGCTGCCACCCCGCTCGCAGGCGACGCGAGGGCTTCCAAGACTCCCACGCCGGCGCCGACGGCGCGCTCTTCTCAAGCAGCGCGCGACGAACGGCGTAATCACGCCGAGGACCCCGGGCGTCACCGCAGAAAGAGCCCCGAGCGCCACTCCCGGGATTTAGAAGACCTGTCCATTCGTCGAGGCGCTGGTGAGGGTGGCATGCGACCACGGGGTCGTGATAGAGCTCCTTCTGACATGGTCAGAAGTCGAAGCGCGTCGCGATCCGTGCAGGTTTCGCTGCCACCAACGCCAGCAGAAGCCTGGCGCAGCAGATTGCTCCTCGATTTTTCTCCCACTACGGGGAAACTCGACGAATGGAGAGCCACTATCTGAAGCCTTGTTGCGGTGGCCAACAAAGACGAACCGAGTCCGGTGGAGTCCCCGGGTCAACGCTCGGATGGAGTCCCATGCACCAGTGGCAGGAAAGCCGGCGGCGCCGCAACCACGGTGCACTCGCCTCCTCCTCGCCCGGTACCGTGGACGCGAGCCCGTCGCGACGTTACGGGCGACGAGGTCTCCGTAGCATCGTCCGACCCACGGGCCCACTGTGACCAGCGCCAAGTTCTTCGGGAACGAGAACATAAAGACGCTCGAACCACTATCGAGTGCCGGCGCAGAGCGCGCCACCAATCCGACAGGCGAGCAGGGCCTGCTGTGAGCCACCCGGCACCGGGGAGCCCTGGAGGCCTACCTTACGAAGTAGGCTGTCCGGCTTTTACCCGTGAGCTGTGGCAGTTCCAGTAGCCCACTCACCGCACCTTCAAACCCGACGTGGGCGAAAAGTACAGTGGCAAGACCCACCCGTCCGAGTTCCTCAGCGTTTACACCATCGCGATGCAAGCTGCCGGAGCCCGCGATGATAAGGTGCTTGCAAATTACTTTCCGTTGGCTCTTAAACCCAACGCCATGTCATGGTTGATGCACTTGCCGGTAGACTCTATTTCCTCCTGGTCGGATTGGTGCCATGAGTTACTGGAGGCCACCAAGCCCATGGCCAAGCAAGCAACCTGCACGTCATTCCCAGAAGGGAGGCGAGAGTCTCCGCAAGTATATTCAGAGGTTCAGCCGGGTACAGTACAATGTCCCTGATGTTCACCCTGCCGCCATCATCAGCGCATTCCATCAGAACGTGCGTAACCGCAAGATGCTCGAAGAGCTGGCAATGAACAAGGTGAGAGATGTAGCAGAACTCTATGTTCTTGCTGACAAATGTGCCCGAGCTGAAGAGGGAAGGAAGTACCCTGGCGAAGATCTTTGGCGTGAAACCGACTCCTCGGATGAGGATATTGCTGCCCAATGAAGAAAGGTCGGCGCCCGCAACCGAAGCGCAAAGGAAAAGCCGTGCTTGCCGTCCGAGGATCTGATAGCGCCGGCTCCACCAAGAAAACCAAAGCAGACGACCCGGCAAGGAGGTTGCGGATGTGTTACTGCGGGCCTTGGCGGCTGCCGAGAAGCGAAACTCCGACAAGCAATCTGCAAGATCCATCACACCAAAGGCCATGCTCTCGGGACTGCCGACGAGTTGAGCTCCTCATTTGGGAAGCGAGAGGGCTGAGTATGAGAGGCGGGACAAGGAGAAGGGCCCAGACAGTGCCGAGTGCGGCAAGAGTGTGACGGCCAAGGCGGGCCGTCGTGGCAAGATAAGAAACAGGAGAGGCCGCCGGGCCGTGTGTAAAGCCGAAGGCGGCGATCACGAAGAGGACGGCGAATCCGGCGACCAAGAGTTTCGAAGCTACAGAGGCCATGTCGTCGACGGCGGCGCCTCGCTGCATACCTCTCACCGCCGGCTTAAGCGATTGGGCGCGAGATATTACAGCGCAAAGCCGTCGTTTGATGCCCAAAGGGCTGAAGTGGTCGATACACCTATCATTTTTGACACGAGGACCACCACGATCGCACTCTGCGGTCGGTGCTTGCCATTGTTGGTTTCACCAACAATACGCAACCCCAAGGTGACGAAGATGCTAGTCAATGGCGGGGCCGGTCTGAACTTAATCTCGCCTGCCGTGATCGAGAAGCTGCAGATTCCTGATGGAGACCTCGAAGAGACGGGCACATTTCAAGGGGTCAACCAGGAAGAAGCCAACCCAAGGAAAGGACACACTGCCGTGACTTTTGGGCGATCTAAACTTCGGGGCGGAGAGGATCGTGTTCGATGTTGCCAAGATCCCTTGCCCTACAAGGATCCTTGGCGCGGCGCTAGCCAAGTTCATGGCGGCGTCACACTCGCCTACAACACCACGAAGATGCGGGACCTGTGACGATCATCACCATCCCTCCGACAAGAAAGATCGCTGATTTGCGCCGACCAGCTATACCGAAGCGATGGCGGCAGCTGCCGCCACTAGGGCACTTGCTCCTGCCGCTGGGACCCCGGGGGGGAAGAAGAAGAAGAAGACCGGTGAGACCTCGGGCACCCACTCCGGCAAGCGCACCTCTTCGGAGTGTAGCGCAGCCGTCGAGGACGTGCCGGAGAGCTCCACCGGCGGAAACAAGAAGCCTAGGGCCATACCGCCGGGAACCAAGAAGGTTTCTGTCAATGAGGACGGCACGGGAGGGGCTTTTACCATAAGCTCCACCATTGACGACAAATAGGAAGACGCGCTCATCACCTTCCTGTGGGCGAATGTCGATGTGTTTGCATGGCAAGCTTCCGACATCCCCGGTGTTCCCAGGGAGGTGATTGAGCACCACCTTGCTGTCTGCCCTCATGCGCGGCTCGTCAAGCAGAAGGTCAGAAAGAAAGCTTTGGAACGACAAGAGTTCATCACAGAAGAGATCCGGAAACTGGAAGCAGCGGGTTTGGTAAGAGGAGTACTCCATCCAACGTGGTTGGCCAATCCGGTCGTGGTGCGCAAGGCAAATGGGAAGTGGAGATTGTGTATTGATTACACAGATATCAATAAGGCTTGCCCTAAAGACCCCTTCCCGTTGCCGTGCATCGACCAGATTGTTGACTCCACAGCTGGGTGTGATTTGTTGTCATTCCTCGACGCCTACTCCGGCTACCACCAGATCTTCATGACAAGAGAAGACGAAGAGAAAACAGCATTCATCACCCCATGTGGTACGTATTGTTTCATACGGATGCCGTTCGGGTTGAAGAGTGTTGGTTCGACGTTTGCAAGGGCGGTCCAGATTGGTTTTGAACCCCAGCTCCATAGAAATATGGAAGCTTATA
Organism: Aegilops longissima; assembly: GCA_021605205.1. Taxonomy (NCBI): domain Eukaryota; kingdom Viridiplantae; phylum Streptophyta; class Magnoliopsida; order Poales; family Poaceae; genus Aegilops; species Aegilops longissima. The sequence continues at coordinate 474,376,036 of CM038682.1, forward strand.
TGGATGACATAGTGGTCAAAACCAAGGACAGGGCAACCCTCATCTGGATTTGCAAGAAACATTTGCAAACCTGCGCAAGATCAATCTCAAGCTGAACCACGAGAAGTGCGTCTTTGGCGTCCGTCCGGCAAGCTTCTCGGGTTCTTGGTGTCTAGCGTGGGATAGAGGCCAATCGGACAAAATCAAAGCTATAGAGCAGATTGAAGCACCAAGCGAATCAAGGATGTCGTCGGCTTGCTGGTTGCGTCGCCGCCATGGGCGAGTTCATTTCAAGTTGCTGCGGCGCCCTTCCCTTTTCAAGATCCTGAAAAGGCGGGCCCGATGGAGTGGGCGCTTGAAGCTGAAGCAGCATTGCAAGGTTTGAAGAAGTACCTCTCCTCCGCGCCAATACTAGTTGTGCCTAGGCCACGAGAGCCGTTGCTGCTATACTGGCGGCAGCGGACCCGAGTGGTCAGCGCCGCACTAGTAGCGCAGAGGAGGAGTTAACGACGAGTAATGGCGATGGCGAGCCCGACACCACCAATGCGAGAGCGACACAGCGGTTGAAGCGCCGCGAAGAAGAAAATGATGCAGCACCGGTCTACTTTGTTAGTTCCCTCCTGCGGGGGCTAGATCAAGGTACTCCGGTGTGCGAAACTGCTCTTGACCTCCTTATGGCCTCGAGGAAGCATGTCACTCCTTCCGAGCACGAGATCACTGTCGTCACTCGCTTCCCTCGCAGCGGATATTACACAATCCAGATGCAACAGGAAGAATTGTGGAATGGGCCATGGAGCTGTCCAGCTTTGGCCTCAAGTTTGAAAGTACTTGACGATTGAGCCGAGTCCTAGCGGAGTTCATTGAAGAATGGACCGCAGCGCTGACGATGAAGTCAAGAGACTGCTCTCCGGCAAGGAGGCAAGTTGTGACTGGATCATGTACTTTGATGGAGCTTTCTCCTTACAGGCGTCGGGGCTGGCGTCGCTTGTCGCTACCGGAGAGCACCTCAAATCGTGGTCGGATGCACTTCCCTGTGGAGGTGTCGACCAACAATCTGGCAGAGTCTGAAGGGCTGCTTGCGGTCTCGAGGATCATGGCGGACCTCGGAATCAAGAAACTCATCGTCGGGGGACTCGCAGCAGCCGTCAAGCAAGTCAACAAGGATTACGAGCCCGTTAATGAAGGCCTCGTCGATGAAGTGAGAAAGCTGAAGCGTTTGAACCGTTCCCCGGAGAAGCGATATCGCCGATTACTGTCAAAGCGCGTTGCCCTCAAGCTACTGTGGAACCCGGTACCTTTGTGCTTCAATTAACTCAGCCATCCGTTGATCCATCAACGAGCAGAATAAGAGGAGGAAATCAGGGCCCGGCAAGTACTTTCCGCCGAGCTCCCGGAGCCGCCCGGCAAGGATGTTGCCGGGATCTCGAGCCCGCCCCAGAGACGGCTGGCTCGGCGGGCGTCAAGCTCTTGCCGTCGAGACAGCGCTCTCTATGAAAGGTGAGGAAATGCCTTTAGTCCCCGCCGTGAGCCCGAGGCTCCGGCGTGGGCTTCAACATACCATCCGATTCCTCCAAATAGGGAACTTCACGAGGAGGCGGGAAGAAGCGGAAAAAAGTAGCCCGTCGCTCTACCATGTACCAGTTAAATCGATGGCGTCACATGAAAGAGGTCGAGCGGTGTGAAATTGAAGTGTATCCCTCGAGAGGAAGAATTGGAGCTGTTGGCGAGAGATACGAAGGCATATGTGGATCCCACATTGGGTCAAGGGCCCTTGCCGGCAAGGCATTCCGGCAAGGCTTCTTCTGGCCCACCGCCCTCCAGGATGCGACAACACTAGTCACCAGGTGTGAAGCGTGTCAGTTCCATTCAAACAAGCTTCATCAGCCAGCTCAAGCCCTTCAAACCATTCCTCTCTCCTGGCCCTTCTCGGTCTGGGGGCTCGACATTCTGGGCCCCTTCCCCCGCTGTCGGGGCTTTGAAATGCTTATGCGTTGCAATCGACAAGTTCACAAAGTGGCCAGAAGTGGAGGTAGTGAGGAAGGCCACAGCTCAGTCAGCCGTCAAGTTCTTCAAGGGACTAGTGTGCCGTTTTGGCGTGCCCAACAGGGTTATCACCGACAACGGCACACAGTTCACAAGCTGCACCTTCATGCAATATACCCAAGACCTCGGCAGCAAAGTCTGTTTCGCTTCCGTTGCTCACCCGCAAAGCAATGGTCAAGCTGAGAGGGCAAATGCTGAAGTACTGCGAGGCTTAAGGACCAAGACCTTTGACAGGCTGCACAAGAGTGGAAGGCGCTGGATTGATGAGTTGCCGGCAGTTCTTTGGTCGATCAGGACGACGCCAAATCGAGCCACCGGCCAGACACCTTTTGCCCTGGTATTCGGGGCAGAAGCATTTCTCCCCACTGAACTCATATACGGGTCACCTCGAGTGCTCGCTTATGACGAGCTTGAGCAAAAGAGCAAGCTGCGGCAAGATGGCCGCAGTGCTCCTTGAGAAAGATCATCTTGAGGCGGTGTGAGAGCAACCGCGCTACCGACAAACCTTAGCGCCCTTCTACCGTAACCGCAAGGTTCATGCCCGAAGTCTTGAGGAAGGCGACCTTGTCCTTGGTAGCGTTCAATCGGCCAAGAATTCCAACAAGTTGACGCCAAAGTGGGAAGGCCCTTATCGGGTATCTGAGTCACCATGCCGGCGCGATCCATGCAGAACCGAAGATGCTGTTCGGTGAGTAACTCACGGAACATTGAGCATCTTCATAAGTTTTACCGTGGTAGCGGCTTGCGGAGCCCCGACAAGCCACCTTTTATACAAGCATTGCCGATGATGCATGTAACCCTTTGTACAAAGCAGGTGCAGACCACGAGCATAAATAAATGAAGCTGGCGCCCTAAGTTATAACATGCATGCTAGGTCGAGCCTCGTCCTTGGTTAGGGTTGATAGTGCTTAGCGGCGACTAACCCCTAGCTTAGAGGTCGGCGTCGTCTCTTTGCCATTCTTTTGTCTTCTTTGGTTTGCAGGACTCACGAGATATCCTTGCCGGATCACTTGAGGGCGAAAAAGAGAAGAGGACAGACCGGCATCTAGACCCGGCAAGCCCGATGTGCGGGGCTGCAAGTACAAAGATTCACCCACGGCAAACCAGAATCGCCGGGGGCTGCAGCTTCAGATAAGTTTGTCATCCCTTATCATGCGTTCTCCTATGGACTGAGGTATGTGAAACCTCATTTTTTCCCCAAAGCTACCGTGCTCCCCTAAAAACTCTAGGCCCTAGGGCTCATTCCTGGGGCCAGCTTTGGTCGTAGTCGCGGCAGCAAGAGGATGAAACGAGAGGCCTGAACCCACCTCATCCCTGCCTCCGCCAAAGGCGTGAGAAAGGTCGAGCGAAGTGGAAAGATGGCAAGGCCTGTTGCCGGGCAAGGGAATGTTTATCTTAAGGATATCAAGGATTTACTCCTTGTCGTGGGTTCTACCCGCAAACAAATGACCTGGCAAGCATCCCTTTTCATTAAAACATTCCATTCAGATACAGTCCATGGGGAATGAAAAACATGAATGATGGGATTACAAGTTTTAAATTCAGCTAAGGCCTAAAGGCTTACAAACTAAAAGAGATAAGGTGCCCGTAATCCTTTCTTGTCCCTCTCCTCGGGAGGCAGGTCAAGGCGAAAAGGGCAAAAGGCGCCTAGGCGAGCTACGGGTGGCGAGGAGGCACCAAGAGAACATCTCGGTGGCGTCCGAAGGCTGGATGGTGATGGCGGCCTGGAGCGAGCTCGAAGGCGAGGCGGCGGGGCGTCGGCACTCGTCGAGGCGTCGGTGCCAGCGTATTCTGATTTGTGGCCTTGCCGCCCGCCCTCTTCCTCTTCCACAGCCTCCCAACGCCGGCCCGCTCAAGAGCGACCCGAGAAGTTCAGGAAGCGGCGACACGGATGATGGGATCGCCCGGTGCCGCGGCGCGGCGCCCGCGCCTGGTCGGACCCGTCATCTGCCGCTGCTACCCTCGTCGTTGCTGCCGCTGTCCTCCTCGCCACTCCCTCGAGGAGAGTCTTCGCTATCGAAGAGCTCTCCGCAGCACCTTGCCGAGTCGAAGCACCCAAAGACCTTGGCGGAGAGGAGGCCGCCATCCATCGACTTGAAATGGAGAGTGAGCCCGCCGTCAGCGGTGGATGTGGCGAATGTCTTCCACCCTCGACCAAGATACATCACTTGAGGGCTGGAAAGTCGGCGAACTTCGCGTACCGCTGATCAACAGCCCGCATGTGCAACCGCAATGACTCCGGCGGATCCAGCTCCATCTCGCTCATGACGGTCGGGACACGAAAAGCGGCGACGAAGGCGGCGGCTGAGCCTGAAAGAACTTCGCAAGGTCATCCCAACATGGCCTTCCATGGGGAGGAACTACTGGCGGAGGCGAGACAGCGCGCCGCCCGTTCTCCTCTTCCTGGCGCCTCGGCCTTGCCCACAGCCTCGCCCCTCCCCTTCCCCTCGGCTGGCTCGCCACCGCAGTGCGAAGGAAGGAAGGAGCGTTGTCGGCGGCGACCCTTGCCGCCACCGTTGAAGAGCCAAGATTCCCTCTCTCCATGGCGGATGGAGGGAGGGGAAAAGGCTGAAAGAAGGAGAAGATGGAAGAGTGCGGGCGCGTTCCCCCGCTCTTTACAAAGGCAGGGGTGGGGACCTGACCAATCAAGGCAGCAGCGCGAGGCGGGACCAACCCGTTGCCCGGCCCGCGACGACCATTTCCGCCTCCACCATTCGCCACCCCAAAGCGCGCCAGAACCACGTGGCGGGCGTGCGGGACCGAGGCGGACGGGTGGCGACCTCTCCCCACCCGTGATCATGGGGAGTGGGCGCCTTGAAGACCCGCCCGGCCCGTTCGATAAATGGGCGCGCCTCCACGCCTCCCTACATTTATGGGGAAGCGCGAACCGCCCCCTTTTCTGCGGCGTGGCGCATGCGCGTGAGCTCAGCCCCACGCATGCCGCACCGTCACGCGCCTCCCCACGCCCGAGCCCGCAGCGGGAGGCGTACTGCTGTGCGAAAAACTTACCACGGTAAAACCACCCTGCCTGCCCGCGCACCGTTTTGGGCCTAGCCCAGCAGCGATGCGCTTACGTGTGGCCCAGGCCGGGGCTCTGTCGGTGTACAAAAAAGTGCGCTCTTTGTACCCCTATAAGCTGCCTGCAGGCAGTCGAGCATGAGCACCACCACACTGAGCAAGGCAAGGGAGGTGAGCCGAGTAAGGGCGAAGCTTGAAAGAAGCGAACAACGCCAAGACCAACACCACAAAGAGCAAAGGGAGAAGCGGACTCCCGGCAAGATCCTTGCAGGCGGTTCTAACAAACCAGCAAGGCCCTTGCAGGCGGCTCGCCCCACACCTACGGGGCGAATCACCCTTGAGTCCACTGCCCCATGGGGCAAGGATTGAGGAGACATCCCCATGGTGGCATGCAGATCTTTGTGAAGACATTCAAAATCAGATACACACTATAGAAGACAGTGACCCTTGGCGGGACCACAGCCAAGGAGGACCGCAAGGCCCTCGGCAAGAGCCTTGCCGGGGATGACGGAAGCGCCACGGCAAGACCCTTGCGGGGCTCTGATGAGCCCTTGCCAGGACACCCGAGGGGCCACCATCGGGCCCGTAATCAAACCTTCACCGTTGTTAGCATGCAGCTACCGACCCGACCAGCTGGGCGGGCACTGCGTGGCGGCAAGCGGATCTTCGTGGAGACCACCGCTGCGCCACCTCATTTGCTGCTGCCTACATGGCATCACGGGCACCGCTGGCGAGGCGGCGTGTCGACCACGAAAGGGGGCGGACGGATGAGACAGGGCTCTCCCCATCCCGATAAAGCAAGGACACCTAAGCGAGGCGCATTGTGGCACCTTGTCATGCAATGCGAGGATAAAATCGTATCACTATACCCTTTCCACCTCCTGTGTGCCCTTGTGGCAACCCCTTTCCCTATAAAAGGAGGCCCAAAGGCGACCGGGAGGAGGATTGATTTTGGAGCTCCTCACGCCCCATAGCTAGCTCAAGAACACAGATAAACAAACCACCAAAGCAGGAGTAGGGTTTTACGCATCCTCACGGCCCGAACCTGGATAAAAAACCCGTGTGCTATCTGTTTGATCCGCTCTTCTCACGACCCCGCGCCCCGCAACCGTAGTAGGGATTCTTGTGATCCCATAGGCGTCGTCCCTGCACCTACACGGCCAGTTGGCACACCATGCCTTGGCGCCTCCCATGCCCCACTCATCCTCCGAGGAGTCCCCGACCTCGGCGGTGCCGGACGTTGGACGGCGGCAAGTAGGACGTGTGGCTGACGGTGCTCCCGTCGTCGGCCGCCAGCGTGGCCACCGCTTGTGCGGTGACTTGAGCGAGGGCGGCGACCTCGAGCTCCATCCCTGAAGACAAGCTCTCCCGCAGAGCGTTCGCGCTTGCGGTCATGGCGAATGTGGTTCCAGGTAGGAGGACGATGCGCTATGGTGTGGAGGTTAGCTGGGCGTTGCCGCTTTAAGTAGCGCATTTCGGTGAGGCCAAGCGTCCTGGTGCGTCATTATGTCGCCGGAGTTGGTTCCTCGGGCACCGAGCCTCTTAACGACGGTATAGGACGGACGGCATGAATGTGGGCAGCTGGCGCCGACTAGGAACGCACCGCACGACGGCGCGAGGGACGAGGGTTTTTGGTGTGCCAGGGTAGTCAGCTGCGGTCGTGGCAATGTTGTAGATGCCCTTTGCTCACATGCGATCGACGCATGTCATTGAAAAAGCAAGACGACCCGGCATGGCCTCAGGTCCAGAGGATGCAGTTGGCCACGCTACACCACTCCGCGGACGCGTCGCGGCGCCCCGTGCATCCTCGACGAGTCGGGTGTTGGGGTGTGTTTGGATTGTGGCCAAAGTGCACCTTAGCAAAATTTTGGTCATGACCCAAAGATTGGTCTTTGCTTGGATGGTTGCCGTTTTTTTGGCATGCCAATGAACTCTAGCCAACTCTAGTTCATTTTTCTTGCCAATGTCGGCCAAATCATGGGCAACCAATACCTCAACCAAAATTTTGGTCATGACCCAAAGATTAGTCTCTGTTTGGATGGTTTCCATTTCTTTGGCATGCCAATGAACTCTAGCCAACTCTAGTTCATTTTTCTTGCCAATGTCGGCCAAATCATGGGCAACCAATACCTCAACCAAAATTTTGGCTACCCAATGCTTTGATGGGGCAACCTTGGGCACAAACCAAACATACCGTTGGTCGTGCCACATCACTAACGCCAACCTCGGCACACTGAAACCGGCCGTGTCTAGCGGCGATATGGCGTGTAAGCTCACCATGACGCCGTGTCGAGGCGGTGCTGGAGCTGTGCCCCGTTGTTGGCCCCAATGACCCACATGAACGGTTGTCGGTGGCAAGGAGGTCATGGGCCAGCTCCTCCATTGGACTAGTCTGCGCTCGTCGTCCGGCAGTGTGCCCCACATGTCGGTTTCCCTGTTTTCCGGCCATATTCGACGTCGGTGCTCGCGTTGCGCATTAGGCATTTCACTATGTAGGCCAAGCGAGACAACTTATTGTTTATTTGAGCCGTTCAAGTATAATTATGTGGCGTTTGCTTATTTCTCATTGCTCTCAACCCTTTTCTCCATCGATCATGTAAGCCCTCGATCGAGTCCATCCTCCGCATGCCTCATTTGAACATTCCGCCGAGTATCATTCGCATGTACCCACCTAGTCCTCTTTCAATAGATCTACGGACCCGAGATGAAATCGAGAGGAGCGAGTGTGGAACACGTGATACCTAAAGGCGGATTCAAAATTTGAACCGGTGATCATAGCATCCATAAATCATATATAAAGGGTATTCAATGTTCGTTTCGTTTTTGAACGTACAATATACTCCCTCCTATCCTTTCTAGTTTACATTATGTATAGTCAAAGTATCTCTACTTTGATCAAAAAGGTATCAACATTCAACAACGCCCAATCAATATTTTTAGATTCGTAAATACTCCTAGATTTGTACTCGAGATGGTTTCCAATTTGACTATTGACAAGATTAATAGTACATGAGATGTATAATGTGAAAATTATATCATTGGAAACTCCTTTCACATACGAATTTGACCGTATGCTTTGTGTAACTTGCATGTCATATATTATTACTGTAACATTTGGTCAAAGTTAGCCTCAAAAAACGCATTAGACCATGTATGCTTTGTGTAAGTTGCATGTCATATATTATTACTCTAACATTTGTGTAAGTTGCATGTCATATATTATTAATCTAACATTTGGTCAAAGTAGTATAGTGGAAGTGGATCCTCTGACGTAGGTATCCCTGCCTTACTCTCCCTTTCGGGCACTTACTAGCGGACCCCATGCTTGCTAGGCCCCGCATGTCAGTTACTCAATGGGTTCAGCCACGTCAGGGGATCCTCATCCGTAGTATATACTCCCTCTGTTTTTATTTACTCCGCATAAAGCGGAGGGGTGGTGGTATAATAAATGGCGCTGGCGGGGAGGGAGGGGCGTCGGTTTGCTCTCAAGCTGCGGTCCCTGGCGAGCAAAAACGCAAGGCAAGCGCGTTCCATTCGGTGGCGGCGTGGAGGTCCAGTGTGCGGGCTGCGAACGCGACAAGAAGCGATGTACAGTCAAAACCGATTGACGGTCGTCACGGAACCACTATTCACACGGAACCTTCGCTGCTCGGCCTCGCCAGCCACTGCCCTAAAACCACACCAAATCTCAGCCCATTCCCCGCCTTTCAATCCCTAGCCGCATCAGCGTCCCTAGTTCGCGGAAAGCCATGGTGCGCCGCAAGATCACTTAGTACAAGATCTTGGCGCGGGCGCCGTGCAGAAATCGCGGCGGTGGTGGCGCCACAGACCTCCGTTCCCAAGCTCGCTTTGCGGCGGGCCAATCCCGAGTTCTCTGGAGCCAAGCTACGAGGAGGAGGAAGCCGATCAATGTTCATGGCGGAGTTCGCGGCGCGAAGGCCCCGATGGGTATGAGGCGATGGGCGTCGACTTCGTGCGGCGTCCGAGTCCCCCATGGTGCAAGCGGACCAGCGGTTCAACATGGCGATACTAAGGAGGACCGGGAGGCGAGGCTCAACTTCGGCGCGGGCGCGCGCATGCCTCTGCCGCCGAGGCTCTCCTGCGGCGGGCGGATGTCGTGGATGTGAACCGGGCGGCGGAGGCTCAACTTGAGGCTGAGCGCGGATGCCGCTGCCATCGAGGCCCTCCTGCAGGCGGAACCGGACGTCCTGGACTTGAACCGGGCGGCGGAGGCTCGACTCGGCCAGAGCGCGAGGATGCCGCTCTCGCCGATGCCCTCCTGCGGCGGAACCGGACGTCTGGACTTGAACCAGGCGGCGGAGGCTTGACTCGGCAGGGAGCGCGGATGCCGTTGCCATCGAGGCCCTCCTGCGGCGGATCCGGACGTCCTCGACTTGAACGGGCTGTGCTCTCGTCCGTGCAGAAGCGCCCTTGCGCTCCGCAGGCAGTAGGCGGAGGCCGAGGACAACTACGGTGCGGAGACACACGTCGGCAGCGACGGCTGGTTCAAGTCTCTTTCCGCGAGTAGTGATAGTTTTTCTTTATGTTGTTGTTTTTATGGATCTTTTGCCGTGTAAAAGCATATATTTGTTATGAAAGTCACCTGACTTGGGTCAGTCTACCATTTCAGGCGGTTGGATGAATATCCTACGTCTCCTAACCCTTCTTTCCTTCTTCCTCACCTCTTCTTCTTCCCCAACAGACCACCGCACTGGCCGTACGGATACTCCCCAACATGCGGTTGGATAAACATACTATGAACGAAAATTATGTGTCAGCGATAGGATGGCTGAGTTTGGTTTGTTCACATGCGACAAGACGTGTCGGTGAGGGTCGTTCCTTGGTTGGTTTGCGGCGTGCGGGAGGCGACTATGTGAGGTGCGGTGCGACCATGGCGTCAGGAAGCGACCGTGTGAAGGTGCGGTGCGACCCGCGACAACCGTCTTGTAAGTGTACCTCCTTCTCATTTTGAAAACTTTAGGCAAGCTTGCCAAAAATGTGTGGCGAAGTTTGGCAATGCAAGGCCTAGATCCAAACAGGATAAGTACGTACGTACTAGGAGTACTAGTGTTAAAAAAGAAAGGCGGGGTTTTCCTTCACGGGATTTAATCGATACAAATCCTCGTTTCATGTGTCAATTAATGCGTATTTTTTCCTCCAAATACCAAAGAGCTAACCATCTCACTCATCACTTGATTAATGCAGCGCCATGCAAACCAACCTTCTCACTTCCGCATGCATGCAGGGGATATTAATGTTCTTGGTTGCTAACCCCATCAATTTTGCCTCGATTAGTGTTAGTGGCCCTTTGCAAATTGTAATTTTGATATGATGGCCTTGTGTACAAAAAAATGGAGGTAGTAACTATATTTGACTTCCTTCCCCATTGCGGTGACTTCGACGATATCTTTTTTTGGGTGGTTTGGCGAAGTGCGTTCGACGGAGAACACTATTGAGGGAGACCATGATAAATCGTTCGCAAGTGCCGCCTGCAAGCCGAGACAACCGCCTTATTTGCATCCAGTAAGTCCTTTACTAGTACTACTAGGAGTACTAGTGCGGTGAGATGGTTTCTCAAAGAAGATGATGGAGAAGCGGAGTTAGCGAAGAGTGAAATGATGGTTGCTTCGTCCGTGCTTTTGTGATTTGACGCCTCACTGCTTTGTGATTTGTGATAGAAGGGACAGGGGAGTAGACTCTATGCTCTATCTTGTACTACATGCGTCCAAGCATGGGAGAAAGAGGAGAGCGTTGCATTTTCTATTCCTTCAATCAATCAATCGAGGAGCTTGGTTCCATCTTTTTGGCTTTGGCAACACCGTCAACAATGGTTCCCACGATGCCAAAAGCTATTTTCACATTTGGCTACACATTGTGGATGCCCTTAACCGTACCACTTGGTTTTGCTCCTGTGTGCTATCTATACAAATCTCAATTATATTGATCTAAAAAATTATAGAATCGTGATTAGTAAAACGGAGGTGATGGCGGGGAGGTTTCTTATTTGAGCAATGCTACATCCACGTAATGGTTTACGTAAAGTTACGAACTGATGTGATGTGGGACTATTTGATTGGATTAAAGGAGAGATTAGACCCACCCACTGAAAATCAGGGGGCATATATAGATTAGATGGAAAGTATCGTAGCAGCTACGTAGCCCTTTGTAAGTCTAGGATTAGGCTTCTTATTTTGGAGGGCGTTGTCTGGCGGTTTGCTAACATGCGGTCCCCGTGTCGGTGCTTTACCAAGCCGATCCGCGTCCCACATGAGGCAGAACAACGGCAGAAGCAACACGTGGTTAAGTTGAAGAAGATAAGGAGAAGCGGATTCAGCAGCAGTGAAATGATGGTTGCCGTCCCTCAACTTAACATTGGAAAGGTGCAGCTTTGTGATTTGGCGCCTCATTGCTCATTACTACGCGGCGCCATGGTAGGGTGCTTCACCCGGCTGCCATGCCTTGTATTCGGTATGGCACGTGGACCCGGTAGCTTGATGTCCCACATGTCGCGAAAGGACTAGAATATTTATGAAAGCGGCGCTCCACTCTTCTGACGGAGGAGTAGGCGACCTGACGGCCCGATGAACTGTCACTTGTCTTGTATAGTACTATAGTTTTGCTATTTCGCACAATCCATCGATACAAACCCGATTAAGCAGGAAAGGCGGGATTTTTCCGCGTGGTAGATAATCTTGGCCATACATTTCAAAGGCAATTTTAATGTATGCAAACTGAATAATTATAAGTAACAATATGATATCTAGTAAAACTAAAACACATATGATTTATTGTGTTAGAGTGTAGTAGTAGTCTTGTATTGCATAGTTGTTAGATGTAACATGCGAGCGTGTAGAGATGTAGTTTTGGAGGGCCTCTGAGAGAAAAGCGTAATCGGTCACGAACTTCAGAATAAGCTGATTACGGTCACTATATCGTTTTGCGGTGATTATCGGTCACTTGCTCACGATTCACATCGGATTGCACTCTGTTGACCGGCCAAATAGTCTGCGTGGCGCCATGTTGACCACGTTCCTTGTGGGTCCCACCTGTCAATTCGCATAGGCAAAAGGTTAGATAAACACAAATTTACACAGGTGCGACAAGGCTCCAACCCGTGCGCGCGAATCACCTTGTTGTGTATGTATGCATCGGGGCCTGATGTGTGCGCATGCGTGTAGGTTGAGCACTTGAGCGTGAGAGTGTGTGTTGGTCGTGTGGTGTACTGGTGTGTGCATGCATGCGTGCGTGTGTGCGTATGAGTGTTGCATGTGTGTGTGTGAGTGTTGCGTGCGTGCGTGGCTGCGTGTGTACGTGTGAGTGTTGCGTGCGTGTGTGGGTGCATGTGTTTGTGTGAGTGTTGCATGGATGCAGTTAGTGTGCATGCGTGCGTGTGTGTATAATCACCACACCAGCTCCTGTGTGTTAAAACAGACGGCTCAGCATACCAATACAAGGCCACCTTGTCCGCTGTGCCCGCGGTCATGACTTCGAACCACCGTCCAAATATTTTTTTGTCGTTTGTTTTCATTCTTACTAGCAAGATGCCCGTGTGTTGCACGTAACATCAAGATGCATTTGTATGACTTGTTTATCTTGTGAGAGAAAAGGATGAGCGAGGGAGGCCTTATTTGCAAATGTGGAGAGGTGTGTGGGTACCTTTTGCAAAATTGCCATAGTTTCTTTCCTATCCGTCGGATATAAATCGGATGACCTATATTCTGAGGATGGCAGGCACACCATCATCACCAACTCTGTTTTTTATAAGAGTATTTTATAAGAGTGTAGATGTAGAGTAGATACAAAGTCGGCAGTGGGCACAATGGTAGTGAGATAATGTGATGCAACACTAGAGGTGCCACGTGGAGGTTTAAGCTGGTCAACTAGTCATGTCATGAGCAAATCTGAGTTATGCGGTGAGCTCGTGATGTATAATAACCACTAAATGTAAATGGTGACCGTAATGAGTGGATTCTGAAGTCCAATGTACGTATCGTGCTTTCACTTCAAATACAATGATCGTCATTGCATATATCGCGAGAAAGATGAAACATCGTGAATTTTCTGGGGCTTACTTTTAGAGGACACGGAGATAGTTTTGTGTGCATACGTGAAAGGCGTCTGAGGGGTATGCGATGAGAGAGAGATGCTCTTCGTTTCTCTTTATTATGACTAACTTTGTATATAGTATAAAATATACAAATTCACAGTCTTGGAATAAATATCATTGTGGGCACCATGCAATGCAAATTAGCGTTCATACTCCTCCATATAACTTTGTAATGTTGTATATATGTAGAAACTCTAAAATAATTTTTGGCCACACTTTATTCAAAAGGAATGTTGTATGTGAAATAAGCGTGAAGAGAGGGCTTTTTAGATCAATGGGGTACATGGTGTAACATGTGTGAATGTGTAGTTGATGTATTTGGCGGGGCTTAGAGAGGTATGTGTGTGTATTACGTATTCGAGAGAGGCATGGATAGAGGGGCCGACGGGGGGGCGTGGGAGAGATAGCACGAAAAATGAGAGTGGTCTAGAGAGAGAGAGAGACGAATATGATGTCACGACAATATATTCCATTCCCTTGAGAGTGTATATGCAAGGGGGGAGGGAATAGAGGCACCAGGAGAAATTTTTTTGTGTGTGTGGTGTGTTGGTATGTGTGGGTGTGAGAATGAGACGTGGGGGTAGAGGGTGTGTCACCGCGTGAGGTCCGGTGGGTCGAGGTGAGGCCCTTCATTTGGTTCCATCCTGCGCCACATTGGTCGGCCCGTGACGCATTTAGGAAGACCCATGGATGACTAGTCGTACAAGACAAAGATAGCAGAATTGTGAAGGACTCTGTGTCCACTGACAAAGCTGGCTAGGATTTGTAACCCTAGGTTCTCGGACTAAGGTAACCCTTTTATCTCTGATATTACTATTCATCCAACCTAACTTTAAGGGGCATCCTACAGAATGCTCTACTAGAATCATACTCGTCGATTAGGAAGAGAGGTGTGAGACAATGCGTGAGAGACAGGCGTAAAGATAATGTGCGTACATGAGACACGTAGGCAGGTCCATGTATATAGAAAGGGTCGATGAGGATTGTGCATGTGTATGTTTGCAAGAGGAAGAGTGCTTGTGATAAAGGTTAGTGAAAACAGTTGTAAATGGTTATGAGAGGGAGGGAGGGTTATATCTAGAGCATGTGTGCGAGAAAGACACCTCGGGAGAGAGTGTGTGAGCATGTGTGAGAGACCACCGATGGAGAGTGAAACTACGTAAAGACTGCTCTACACATTGATTAAAGATATAAATTGTATCCAAATATTAGGATGGGATCATGATATTTGCAATTAGCGTAAAGGCGGTCATTGATCCATCGGACATCTAGATTCTATCGAATTTGAGCATGTCTATGTTATTATTCGACACAATTGATCCACATAGTTAGTATTTTGAACTCCGGACAATGCATCGCTTTAGCAATCGAATATAAGCGTGAGTATAGTTCATGTTGTGTGTGTAAAGCACATTATACATCTGAAAGTTACACAATGGACATTATAAATAGCTACCTATGAACTAGCATACATTTGAATTCAACTTAAGGTGGTTTAAAAAATCGAATTCAACATGAAGTCCATTCAATTATTTGAATTTTATATCATGGCATTTGTAAACCATACCTAAATTATGGGGGCACCAATCTTTGCTCTGATTTTGTACATAATAGCATATGTAGTCGTGTACAAAATAGATTCAAATTTAGCTCCTCCATTCCAAATTAATCGTAGTTATAGGATTTTCAAGTGTCAAAATTTCAAAAAGAAGCGGATGAGGTTTTCACACATACAAGGTCAAATATAACGTTGTCTATTTAGGTCAATCCTCATAGTTCAAGAGTACTCTAAACGTGAATGCTTGTGTTTCAAAATTTGAGCGAAGCGCCAAAAGAGCCTCTACTACTTGAAACGCGTGAGACCAATGTTTGGTAGTACAAGGAAATTACTTTTCTAATAACTCCGACCGTGAAACCTACCAGCCCGGCGTCCAAAGGTCTAAACAGGGGTAGGTTTGTAGCTTCATCTAGGCATACGCAACCGCATCCGAAAAACATTCACACAATGGCGCCTAAGCACACATGCCCATGGCGAAATCGCTCCGCCCACTATTGGGACACACAGGATTACCATCCTACCCCGACCCATGATGGTCCGAAATTTAAGAGGGGGCAAAGTTTGTACTTTCCCCAAATTTCAAACAAGCGCGTCCCATCTTACATTCAAAAAGCCAAACACAAGCATGTCCCAGACGAAACATGGTTCCCCCCACCCGTCCGATTCCCATTAGGTACTCCGTGGGCGCCAAAACTACCTCTCCACCAGCCCATGAAACCCGGCGTCCTCCGTCGCCACCCCATCCCACCCATCAACGCCGCCCTCCTCCATCACCGGAGCCGATACCGGCGTCGTCGTCCACGCAACCTCAACATAGCGCCATCCACGGCTAGTAGTTGAAGCCGAGGCCGAGCCGTCCATACCGAGCCAGTTCAACCACGCCGTCCTGCGCCTCACCGCTGCCGCTCCAACTTCGCCACCCTCCACTGCACCGGAGCTGTTCCTGCGACGCCGTCCTTCGCCGCCTCGGATCTGCTTCCCCTCCACCGACATACGGCCACGACAACACAGTCAACAATTTGGCCATGGGTTCGTCCAAGCCTGCAGCCTCCAGAACATCGGTTTCCCCGGTAAAAAGAAGAAAATCGGCGCGACATGTGGAGAGAACATCGGTTTCACCGGTAAAAAGAAGAAAATCGGCGCGACATGTGGAGGTGACCACACAGGCAACCGAAAAAGGTACTCCTCTTCCCTTATTCGTGCAAATCTTACGTCTATGCTTGAATGGTATTCATCGCACAGAAGACACTAGTTGACCGCTTCTTCTTGATACTAGATGTTCCTAGTAACTCGTGATGCACAAGGTTTCTCCTCATATACTATTTCACCTTAGCTAGAGGTCCGTCGCCCCTGAATTTCAATTTCTGGCAGTTGATTCCCAATTAGCGGAAGCATCCCCGCATAATGAGCGCTAATCGCCTTTACGCCGGGAAGCAGCGCCTTAGTGTTTATCTTAGGGGCGTGTGCGGCCTAGAAACTCTTGGCGCCCGATCTGGAGGTCGGCGGGATTAAAGGATGGCACTGGGGGCCTGCCAAGCACAGCGGTGGTGTGAGGTCGATGGGAGGGGGCGGCGGAGGCAGGGGTCTAGGCGGTGGTGTTGGCGGTTCGAGAAAGATCGTCAACATGATGGTGGCGGGAGGTAGCGAAGCCATCTGCCCGTTCCTTATAGATCGGACGGTTCATTAAAAATCGGTGACCTATTTATTTTCGATCATTGTTATCTTAGATATGACCACATGTGGTGGTGTCTTTGGAGGAGTACTGCATTTCTGTGCTCATATATTACAAAATCATACGGAGTAGAATCTAATTTGTTTGCCATGCAATGTTGTAGAGCTATCATATGTCTCCTGTCATTTATTTTTCAGCCACTGCTATACGCTACTTTACGATTGCACTAGTTACGCACACACTTCACCCTTACTCTCACTATTGTGTTTTTATGCAAGGGTATTTCAGACTCTGCTGCCATGAGAGAAGCCAAAAGAAAAAGAGAAATCGCTCCAACTTTCGTATCTTTGGTAGGCAAGACATGTTACAATGCTATAAAGGGTGCAGTGTCGCGAGATGGAGACGATAAGCGTAGCTCTGGAGTTGATGACCTCGCTGCAATGAACCACCATCCCGGTGCTTGCTTTAACCATGGTGTCATATGTGGTTGCATGTTCCATATGGTGTCTAGCTTGTATTGAAAGGGCGAAGTTGGTAAGATAAGGAAAGATTTTTTACATGAACCACCATCCGTGAGCACCGGAAGACAAATAGCTAGTCGGAGCCTTGGCCGAGCAGGTGACAAGCCCAGCAAAGATAGGCATCACCGGGAAGCCAACTAAAAAGCTGCGATGGTGGCGAAGCAGCCCGCCTCTCACCAGGCTCTTAGGTCCTAGATGATCATGCTCACCACTCCAGCCGGATGTCTAGCTTGTATTGCTTCCAATTTGGTTAAATTGCATCTGCTTAGCTTACACATTATACCTTTGAATATGACATGCCTTTCTGTTTTTGGTACATACTAGTACATCTATGTATTAACCATGTTCTTACATCGAACTAATGTTCTTGTGTATCCCTCATCAATCACTTATGATGAGGCAGGCAGGCAGGGGACTACTCCTCATTTAAAGAATGCAGGTCAGCCTCCGACATGATTCTCAAGAAAGCAGAAATGCTAGATGAAGATAGTGAGCGTAGCTCGTAGTTGATTACAGCATTTCCCCTACACTAGCATCGCGGTGCTTGCTCTAACTTAGCAGCGTGATATGTGGTTGCATGTTGCATATGGTGTCTAGATTGTAATTCTTCCAATCTGGTTAAAGCTGCATGTGCTAGTCTGCTTAGCTTATACATTATACTGTTAATGTGACATGCCATCTTGTATTTAGTATATAGTACATCTGTTTATTAAGCATGTCCTTACATAAAACTATTGTTTTTTGTATCCGCATCAATCAACATGGCGAGACACCTTTAGTATATGCGGTCGATATTAGTTGCATCTTTCATATGATTTATAGCATGTCTTTGCTTCTAATTTGTTGAAATTCCATTTATGATGGGGCGCTTTTAACTTGGCGAGTCATATTGGTTGCATCTTTCATGTGGTGTCTAGCTTGCATTGCTTCTTATTTGCTGGAATGGTTTCTTCTTAGTTTACACAAATAGTTGTGAACATGCCATGTCGTCCTTTTTTTCGTACATATTCCATCCTGGTATCATGTGTTTGCCTTACATCAAAGTAGTGATTGTCAGTATCATGCATGAATGAGTTTTGAAGAGAATTTTATTGCTTTTTCTTGTCGGTTTTACTTGACAATTCAAAATCAATAAAGCGGAAGGAAGTTAGCAAGGCAGCGGATAAAGGTGCTCCTTCGAGCGGAGGGCCTCTCAGTTTCTACTCCTCCACACCCCAAGATGATTTCCAAGACAACACATGCATAGACACTCAACAAAGTTGTGTTTATGATGAGCACGTCTCCCCTAGTGCAGCATCACGGTGCTCCCTCTAACTTGGCTTTGTTATATGTGGTTGCATGTTATGTGTGATGTCTAGCTTGTGTTGCTTCTAATTTTGTTGAATTCCATCTGCTTACTTTACACATTATACTTGAATAAGACACGTGTTCTTGTTTCTAGAACATACAATATCATCTATCACACCATGTTCTTACATCAAATTACTCTGTTGTGTAACTTGCAACAATCACTTATCATAAGACACGTTTGACTTTGGAGTGTGATATAGGTTACATCTCACATTCTTTTCTAGCTTGTACTACTAATTTGTTGAAATGGCACTTATGACGAGACCGTTTTAACTTGGTAGAGTGATATTCATTGCATCTTTCATATGGTGCCTAGCCTTCATTGCTTCTAATTTGTTGAAATGCCTTCTCCTTAGTTTACACATCATAAGCTGTGAATATGCAATGCTGTGAATATGCAATGGCACTAATGACGAGAGACCTCTAACATGGTAGTGTGATGTTGTTTGCATCTTGCATATGATTTATTCCTTGTCTTGCTTCACATTTGTTTAAACGCCATTTATGATGAGACACATTAACTTGGCGGAGCGATATTTGTAGCATCTTTCATATGGTGTCTACCTTCCATTGCATTGCTTCTAATTTGGTGAAATGTCTTCTTCTTAGTTTACACATAATAGTTTTGGTTATCTCTTCGTCCTGTTTTTCATACATATTACATCCTCCTATCATGTGGTTGTCTAACATCAAAGTTCAGTTAAATGCATCACGCATCAATTTGTTACGAAGAACTAAATTGTTCTTCGTTTTTTGTAAACTTGACTTAACATGGCAGAGAAAGAGGAAGAAACACAGAATGGCGGGGAATGAGAAGCGGATGAATCCTGCAGATTCTGCTGGAATGCGATAGTGCAATAGAAGGTCAAAGTCCAGCGGAAAATTCTACAAACACGGAATCCCATGCTACACGAGTTGCAAAAAAAGCCAAACAGAAACAAATAGCTGCCACCAAACAAGCAGAGACAGCCCTAGTTCTTGCAACACCTACCACAGTACTACTAGTTGCACGACTTACTCGTGCATCAACTGAGCTAGTAGCACGTTCCCAAGCTCCCTTGCCACCTGACACTACTTCCCAAGCACTCTTGACACAAGACGAGTTGGCAATATCAGATGAACCTTGTGAGCTTCAACAACAAGAAGGTAGTTCTGGATTCAAATTACGATTGCATGCTTCTTTATATGTAGTCTCACTTTGTTTGATGTACACTAACACTTCCTATGTTCGTTGTTGGACTAGCACCTAGGCGCAAGAGGAAACAAACATCGGGGATAATGCTCGATAGGTTAACTAAATCTAGAGGAGGAAGAATGGAGATCCGTTTTGAGGCAGGTTTAAAAGGCCACGTGATGCTACAAAGTCAGCCAAGTTAGTATCGAGGCAGCGGTTGCCGTTAGGTGTCATGTACGTATCCTCCCAACATGGATTGATGCAGGAATGACAAAGACGAAACCAGTTCAACACCTTCCTCGACCATTTATACGTAAGTATGGTTATGTATGGAAACTAGTAATATCATCTTGCTCTGTCCCATACTTTCTAGGTTCTTGATAATGAGACTCCCATAATTTTCAACAGATGAGGTTCAAGTTGGATAGCCAAGATGATGCAACCAGACAAGCTTGCACCCATGTTTTCAAGTCTGCTCATGACGATGTCGGTATAACTTGAGGAAAACTCACTTTGAAGGCAAGGCTAACGGTGAACTTTCCCAAACATCTCCGATGGAAAATATATCGGATGAAGGCTGGAGGGCCTTGTTAAACCTTGGTCTAATCCAAGTATCGGTACATTATATATATGTGATCAGATCACATGTTGAAGTCCTATTTACGCATGTGCCACTAAAATCTATCTTCTTGTAGGTGAATTGTTCAAAGAACAAGGCCAACCGTCGTAAAGTGAAATTCAACAGGCACGGGATCTCGTAGCTATATTGCACTGCTGCGAGGCTCTTGTAATTAGCTGTTGTTTCATTATTTTCGTTGTACCATATTATCAGATCTATATTGACTTGTTCTAAATGTAGAGGAAAGCCCGCAAGGACCAAAAAGTACTGAACCAAATCTTGTGGAAATCTTCAAGGACTGTCACACTAGCAAGAAGAAGGGCATGACTACACCGATCAAAGCCGCTGTTGTAAGTCCTTAATCCTCATGCCTTTTAACTACTACTTACTCGACTTGTGCCTTGAACTGCATGGTTTGCAGCCAATGTCTATTACTCTTTTCAATTTTATACACAATTGTCTTAGCGTATCATTGCACCTTTCAAGGTTTAAAAGAGAGGAGTGATGTTCCTTTGATCTTGACCCGTAATCTAGTTCCGTGCTGGACATGCCCACACAATGTTACAATTGCCTGTTTGTCTGTTCTCAGTTGTTTTGTGATATGAATGATGTCATACTATGCTTACATATTATAAACTTCGTCTCTTTATACTTAGCCCCCAATACAATGTGAAGAAATAGACAATACATTAGCGATGGTACATGGTCATATGTTTGGAACCTGGTTTTATTATGTACTTTGCAATAAAATACAACTAATATTTTACATGGGTTCACCAGAATAAGTTCTATATATAGACCAAAGCTATTTTGTTTGGTTTTGCTGCCTCCTTAATATCTTCTGTTCTGGTACTACTAATGTAAAACCTCAACTTTTCAGCAAGCTATGGAAAAAATGGTGGAACCGCCACCTTACGAAGGTGGCGAGGCAACTATAACCGCAATGTCGCTCTTGCTGCGGTGGGTCGATACTGTCCACTAACAGTGCCAAAAGCACGTTCTGCGTATCTTGGGTTGGTTGTTAAGGCAATATCGTCCAAACTGCCTCATGATCAAGATATGCAAGCTCAAAGCAATGTTGTATCTGCGCTCGGACACAAGTCCATTCCCTAACAGAGACCCTTTGTGAAACAAGGAGAAACATTGCTCAATGTCGTCCAAGATATGCATGGTTTTGAGACCGGACTATCGGACATTTTCTATGTTGTTCAGAGCCTAGGGAAATGAAGGCGAGGGTTATGGTGCTCCATCGGACAATCTGACATGAAAAGCGTAATGATCGGTCAAATGGTGGGCTTCGAACTACGGTGGTGCATTTATCGCTAGGCTATTAAGTTTTATGCCAACCTTACTTTTGTTATATAGTTGTAATTTGTTTTGGCGTGATACAAAATTTATTCTTAACGTGCAGCCACCGGTGAAGAAAACAACAAGCCATTTTTGTATAGTGTAGGGTGTTCCCTATATTTGCAATTGGCGATCTTTGATGCCGAGTGGATGTAATCTGTGCAATCGCCTTAATAGCCTAGCGTTAGTTTGACCTTATTTATTTCCTAGTCTTCTTTTCCCTGGTTTGCTAGTGGCGCAACTACCATGGGCCATATCTGGGCGATGAGGATCCATGGGTTTCCTCACGGGCCGTCGATAAATGGGCTCAGAATGTGGGCCTCGGGCGTCGGATAAATGGGTCTACATGGGCGTGTCAGGCGTAATTGGTATCAGCCAAAGACGGTAACAGCCGTTAACGGCCGTAGGATAGCAAAGGCTTAATTTTGTCACGGGCATAACGGGTCGTTAATGGGCGAGAATATAGGACGGGTGGAAAGCGGCTGCGGGTTAACGGGCGTAAGCGGGCCGACTCTTGCCATGGGTCGAATTTGGCCCATTAGGGTAACAACGTAGTAACAGCGACTCTTGCCATGGGCGAATTTGGCCCATTAGGGAATAGGCGATGTGGGCGACTCTTGCCATGGGCGAATTTGGCCCATTGGGGAACGAGCGATGAACGGGCGGAAGTGTCGAGGGCGAAAAGGAGCCCAGAGCGTATGGGCCATCAATAGGCGAAAGCTAACACGAGTGAAGCGGCCCATGTAAATCACGCAATTAGTTAACGGGTATAAAGAAAATTACTGTTCATTATGTGCTAGAGTCACCGTGGGCTGTAAAGGGCGAAGATCTGAAAGGCCTTATATGGGCGAAAGGCGTCGTGGGCCATACATGGGCGAAAGTGAAATGGGTTGGTGTTATATTTGACGCCCACATGGCGTTGTTGGGCGATTTCCTTTAGGGCCTAACGGGCCGTGAGTTAACGGGCCGTAAAATGGGCTATTTGCGAAGAGACCGTTAACGAGGCTTTTCATGGGCTGGCCGTTAACTTTGACCAAGTCAAGCGGGCGGCTTTGTAAGCTAAATGGGCGATGGTGGGCTGTGGCACGTGTCGACATATCATAGGCGCCTATCTCGACCCAGCGGTGACCGTGTTTCGTCGGCCAATAAGAATTTTACACGTGGAAATTTCCCATTGGTCGGGGCTGTTAACGGGTTATCGGATCCAAAACCCGACCCGATAGCTTAACGGTGTTCCGTTACGGTGGATGCCACGTGTCGGTCACCCTTGACGAAAGCACTTCTGTGACACGCGATTTATCGTCATGGAAGTGGACACTTCCGTGATGATAATTTTGGTAATGTCATGGAACACTTCTACGACAGCACATGTATGACTGTCTTGATTCTGTCATAAATTTGTCATGGATGTACATGCATGATAAAAAACGCAACCTACTGTGACAAACACGTATCATCACGGAAGTGTTTTTTTTGTAGTGTATCCCGGTATACCGCCGGAGGCATTCATATAGAGTCATACTTTGTTCTAGTATCGAGTTGTAATCATTGAGTTGTAAATAAATAGAAGTGTGATGATCATCATTCATAGAGCATTGTCCCAAAAAAATAGAAAGGCCAAATAAAAAACAAGGCCCAAAAAAAATAAAATAAAAAGGGAAAATGCTACTATCCTTTTTTTCCACACTTGTGCTTCAAAGTAGCACCATGATTTTCATGATAGAGAGTCTTGTTTTGTCACTTTCATATACTAGTGGGAATTTTTCATTATAGAACTTGGCTTGTATATTCCAACAATGGGCTTCCTCAAATGCCCTAGGTCTTCGTGAGCAAGCAAGTTGGATGCACACCCACTTAGTTTCTTTTGTTGAGCTTTCATGCATTTATAGCTCTAGTGCATCCGTTGCATGGCAATCCCTACTCCTTGCATTTAACATCAATCGATGGGCATCTCCATAGCCCGTTGATTAGCCGCTTTGATGTGAGACTTTCTCCTTTTTTGTCTTCTCCACATAACCCCCATCATTATATTCTATTCCACCCATAGTGCTATATCCATGGCTCACGCTCATGTATTGCGTGAAGGTTGAAAAAGTTTGAGATTACTAAAGTATGAAAAATTGCTTGGCTTGTCATCGGGTTGTGCATAATGAGAGCATTCTGTGTGTGAAAATGGAGCATGACTAAACTATATGATTTTGTAGGGATGAACTTTCTTTGGCCATGTTATTTTGAGAAGACATAATTGCTTAGTTAGTATGCTTGAAGTACTATTGCTTTTATGTCAACATTAAACTTTTATCTTGAATCTTTCAGATCTGAATATACATACCACAATTAAGAGGGTTACATTAAAAAATTATGCCAAGTAGCATTCAGCATCAAAAATTCTGTTTTTATAATTTACCTACTCGAGGACGAGCAAGAATTAAGCTTGGGGATGCTTGATACGTCTCCAACGTATCTATAACTTTTATTGCTTCATGCTATATTATATTCTGTTTTGGATGATTAATGGGCTTTGTTGTACACTTTTATATTATTTTTGGGACTAACCTATTAACCGGAGGCCCAACCCAAATTGTTGTTTTTTGCCTATTTCAGAGTTTAGCAGAAAAAGAATATCAAACGGAGTCCAAACGGAATGAAACCTTCGGGAACGCGATTTTCGGAACAAACGTGATCCAGAGGACTTGGACCCTACGTCAAGAAAGCAACCAGGAGGGCACGATGTAGGGTGTGCGCCTACCCCCCTGGGCGCGCCCTCCACCCTCGTGGGGCCCATGTTGCTCCACCGACGTGCTTCTTCCTCCTATATATACCTACGTACCCCCAAACGATCAGAAACGGAGCTAAAAACCTAATTCCACCGCCGCAACCTTCTGCACTCGTGAGATCCCATCATGGGGCCTTTTCCGGCGTCCTGCCGGAGGGGGCATTGATCACGGAGGGCTTCTACATCAACACCATAGCCTCTCCGATGATGTGTGAGTAGTTTACCTCAGACCTTCGGGTCCATAGTTATTATCTAGATGGCTTCTTCTCTCTCTTTGGATCTCAATACAAAGTTCTCCACGATTCTCGTGGAGATCTATTCGATGTAATCTTCTTTTGCAGTGTGTTTGTTGAGACCGATGAATTGTGGGTTTATGATCAAGTTTATCTATGAACAATATTTGAATCTTCTCTGAATTCTTTTATGTATGATTGGTTATCTTTGCAAGTCTCTTCGAATTATCAGTTTGGTTTGGCCTACTAGATTGATCTTTCTTGCAATGGGAGAAGTGCTTAGATTTGGGTTCAATCTTGCGGTGTCCTTTCCCGATGTGATGAGGGGCAGCAAGGCACGTATTGTATTGTTGCCATCGAGGATAACAAGATGGGGTTTATATCATATTACATGAGTTTATCCCTCTACATCATGTCATCTCACTTAAAGCGTTACTCTGTTCTTTTGAACTTAATACTCTAGATGCATCTTTGGATAGCGGTCGATGTGTGGAGTAATAGTAGTAGATGCGGGCAGGAGTCGGTCTACTTGTCACGGCCGTGATGCCTATATACATGATCATACCTAGATATTCTCATAACTATGCTCAATTCTATCAATTGCTCAACAGATGAATTTGTTCACCCACCGTAATACTTATGCTCTTGAGAGAAGCCACTAGTGAAACCTATGGCCCCCGGGTCTACTTTCCATCATATTAATCTTCCAACACTTAGCTATTTTTATTGCCTTTTATTTTACTTTGCATCTTTATTATAAAAATACCAAAAATATTATCTTATCATATCTATCAGATCTCACTTTCGTAAGTGACCGTGAAGGGATTTACAACCCCTTTATTGCGTTGGTTGCGAGATTTTTATTTGTTTGTGTAGGTGCGAGGGACTTGAGCGTGGCCTCCTACTGGATTGATACCTTGGTTCTCAAAAACTGAGGGAAATACTTACGCTACTTTACTGCGTCACCCTTTCCTCTTCAAGGGAAAACCAACGCAGTGCTCAAGAGGTAGCAATGTACCTATGAATTGAATAATGCATTGGTTGTTTGAACCTGATGGATATGGATAAAGCTGTAGCATACATTCAAATTCAAATTCAAATCCGGTACAATTTGAAATAGCAGCAATTAAATTACGGTAAAATTACGCTCTCTAGGTCATTACGGCACACACGGTTGGTAAAACACAAACGTTTGCGATATACACCATAATCCGAGACGGTTCATAGAGAGGAAACGTGTGCAAGCATGCACACGGTTGCCGTTTGCAAAGCGTGTGTGATGTCAGACAATATCACAAATGGTGCGGGCAAACTAAATGTTTGTGTCAGTTGCTTTATCATACACAATTCACACTGTTTCTCATGAAGTATGCATCATAAACGTTGCACCACAGAATAGCGTGTGTGATAGTTGTCGTGTACGACGATGTTACGATGGTCCGACGTTTCATAATCCTATCTAACACTCGTATGATGATTAGCTAATCTTCTTAATTAGTTATCGCATACGGTTTGCGAAAAGCGAATGTGTGTGATTGTATGCTTATCATACACGCTCTATAATAGTGAACCGTTTGTGATGGGCCGCACATCGTAAACGTAGCACCACAGAATACCGACTGCGATGGCAATGCAAGCACAAATGAGTAGGAGTACTGTATATGCATCTTGGCTCCCTATCCCCGACGGTTTGTGGGTCGTGTGGGAAGGACCCCCCCCCCTTTCGCCGTCACTCACTAGGCAACGGTTCCAAATGCCGTCGCAAAAAGGGGTTTAAAACCGTTTGTATAGCATCGACGCGCACCAGTGTTGGTTTGGCCAACTGGATTGGTTTTTCTTGCAATTGGAGAAGTGCTTAGCTTTGGGTTCAATCTTGCGGTGTCCTTTCCCAGTGACAGTAGGGGCAGCAAGGCACATATTGTATTGTTGCCATCGAGGATAAAAAGATGGGGTTTACATCATATTGCTTGAGTTTATTCCTCTACATCATGTCATCTTACTTAATGTGTTACTCTGTTCTTCATGAACTTAATACTCTAGATGCAGGTAGGAGTCGGTCGATGTGTGGAGTACTAGTAGTAGATGCAGAATCGTTTTGGTCTACTTGACATGGACATGATGCCTATATTTCATAATCATTGCATTAGATATCGTCATAACTTTGCGCTTTTCTATCAATTGCTCGACAGTAATTTATTCACCCACCGTATTATTTGCTATCTTGAGAGAAGCCTCTAGTGAAACCTATGGCCCCCGGGTCTATTTTCCATCATATAAGTTTCCGATCTACTATTTTGCAATCTTTTACTTTCCGATCTATAAACCGGAAATTCCAAAAATATTCACTTTATCTTTTGTTTAGTTTCATCTATCTCTATCAGATCTCACTTTTGCAAGTAATCGTGAAGGGATTGACAACCCCTTTATCGCGTTGGGTGCAAGTTGTTTGATTGTTTGTGCAGGTATTGGTGATTTGTGCATTGTCTCCTACTCGATTGATACCTTGGTTCTCTAACTGAGGGAAATACTTATCTCTAGTTTGCTGCATCACCCTTTCCTCTTCAAGGGAAAAACCAACGCAAGCTCAAGAAGTATCAATGGGCTAGACCGTGTGTAATTGTTTTGTATGAATTTATGTATCGAAGTAATTTATGTCAATTCTCATACCGTACATCCAAACTCTGTCAGCCAGCCTTCGGCTTCCACCTCCTCGGCCAATGACCAAGGAGTTTTCCATACTGCTGGCCGAAGTCATCGGACCAGGTGCTTCAGGTGACAAGGCAATCAGGCTACGCGGCTCGAAAGATAAGAGGGTGACGGAAAGTTGTGTTATATTACAATTTAACGTAAGAAACATCTTCCAAGTAAAATAGTTCTTCCAACAGTTCCTTTCCTCGGGTGTATGTGTTGAACACATTGGTCCAAAGCCGGGTGACCTTGGAGTTAAAACCCCTGGTCGAGGTTTGAAAAGACCCCCTCCATGTTTAAGCCTATGTCATGGCCGACCGATTTGAACTGTAAGAATGCTAGCTTTCGGCTTTGTCCGTCTGAGGTACTATGATGGCTAACCCAAGAGTAACAATCACAGTGGTGCTCCCTTTGCCCCCTATCCAAAATATCGGGAACGTAAGGGGCAAGTATAGGAGCTGGGCATCCCAGCTTGGCCAAATCTTAAGTTAAATCGATGCATATAGTGGTTTAAAGACGATAGTGTGTAAGAGGTGGAACAATAGCGTGTTTTGAAAAGAACATGTTGTATTATCCCCCGAGATCATTTGAAAATGTTCTAGGTGTGAAAAGCAAAGAGAGGGTGTGCATTATATACATCGGCAGTGTGTGGGGTGTCAGCCATAGAAGCGTCGGAGTAGCGCCGCGTTCCAGTGGTTGGGCTCTAGATGGCCATCCTCTGGATCTAGAATTCGATAAGATCCTCCGATTAGCACTTGGTCAATAATGAACGGCCCGTCTCATCTAGGGGAAATCTTGTGATTCTGCTTTTCGGGATGTAGCCTCATGATGAGGTCCCCAACGTTGAAGTCTTTTGCGCGGACCTCTCTGTCGTGATAGCATCGGGCCTCTTGTTGATAAATAGCGGACCTTGCTTGTGTCACATTGCACTCTTCTTATAGAGCGTCTAGGGCATCTTTCCGATCGATCTCGGCTTCTAGCTATTCATACATGTGTACCCGAGGTGCACCGTGTCTGATGTCACAGGGGAGGACTGCCTCGGCGCCATACACCATGAAGAATGGCATGTATACAATGGAACTATTTGGCATGGTACACAAGCCCCATAGGACGGAATTGAGTTCCTCGACCCATTGGCAGTCGGCTTTTCTAAGGGAGCGCATGAGCCTTGGCTTTATGCCACTAAGGATCGGGCCATCGGCTCGCTCCACTTACCCATTAGACTGTGGGTGGTAGACGGGTGCGTAGTCGAGCCTAATGACCATTTTCTTACACTATGCTTTGACCTCTTTAGCCGTGAACTTTGTTCCATTATCCATGATCAGATTGTGGGGGACACCGTAACGATCTCCCCCACTTCTAAAACGATTTTCAAAAAGATTTGCCTTTTCTTCGCCCCTCTTCCGTTCGTCTTCTTCGTTTGCTTTTTGTGTGCTCGTGTGTTGGATTGTTTGCTTTGTCACGATGGCTCAAGAGAATACCAAACTGTGTGACTTTTCCAATGCTAATAACAATGATTTTATTAGTACTTCGATTGCCCCTGCCACTAGTGCGGAATCTTATGAAATTAAGGCCGCTTTGCTGAATCTTGTTATGAAAGATCAATTTTCCGGCCTTCCTAGTGAAGATGCCGCATCCCATCTGAATAATTTTGTTAAGTTGTGTGATATGCAAAAGAAGAAAGATGTGGATAATGATATTGCTAAATTGAAGTTATTTCCGTTTTCACTTCGAGATCGTGCTAAAACTTGGTTTTCATCTTTGCATAAAAATAGTATTGATTCATGGAATAAGTGTAAAGATGCTTTAATTTCCATGTATTTTCCTCCCGCTAAGATCATCTCCCTTAGGAACGATATTATGAATTTTAAGCAACTTGATCATGAACATGTTGCACAATCTTGGGAGAGGATGAAATTGATGATATGAAATTGCCCTACTCATGGCTTGAATTTGTGGATGATTATACAAAAAAATTATGCCAGATTGAATTTTTCTTCTAGAAATCTTTTAGATTTGGCTGTGGGGGGTACTTTTATGGAAATTACTTTAGTAGAAGCTACTAAACTCCTAGATAATATTATGGTTAATTATTCTCAATGGCACGCCGAAAGATCTTCCACTAGTAAAAAAAGTGCATGTGATTGAAGAGATTAATGTTTTGAGTGAAAAGATGGATGTACTTATGAAATTATTTGCTAGCAAGAGTGCTTCTATTGATCCTAATGATATGTCTTTGTCTACTTTTATTTAAAATAATAATGAATCTATGGATGTGAATTTTGTTGGTAGGAACAATTTTGATAATAACGCGTATAGAGGTAATTTTAATCCTAGGCCATTTCCTAGTAATTCCTCTAATAATTATGGTAATTCCTACAACAATTATTATGGAAATTATAATAAGATGCCCTCTGATTTTGAGAATAGTGTTAAACAATTTATGAGTTCACAAAAGAATTGTAATGCTTTGGTTGAAGAAAAATTGCTCAAGATTGATGATTTGGCTAGGAATGTGGATAGAATTTCTCTTGATGTTGATTCTTTGAAAATTGGATCTATTCCACCCAAGAGTTATATCAATGAATCTCTAAAGGCTATGAGAATCTCCATTGATGAGTGCAAACAAAGAACTGCTAAGATGCGTGCTAAAATGGATTGGTTTGTAAGAACGTGTTCTTCTAGTTTCCATGAAAATAATGATGAAGATCTTAAAGTGATTGATGTGACTCCTATTGAATCTTTGATTTACAATATAAATCTTGATAAAGATGGGACTGGATATGAGTCAACTTTAGTTAAAAAGCGTCCCAATGATTCGGAGTTTTTAGATCTTGATGCAAAAATTGATAAAAGTGGGATTGGAGAGGTCAAAACTTTAAGTAGCAATGAACCCACTCTTTTGGATTTCAAGGAATTTAATTATGATAATTGTTCTTCAATAGATTGTATTTCCTTGTTGCAATCCATGTTGAATTCTCCTCATGCTTATAATCAAAACAAAGCTTTTACTAAACATATTGTTGATGCTATGATTCAATCTTTTGAAGAAAAGCTTGAATTGGAATTTTCCATCCCTAGAAAAATTTATGATGAGTGGGAACCTACTATTAATATTAAGATTAAAGATTATGAGTGCCATGCGTTGTGTGATTCATCGTCTGCAAGGCCTCGGCAATCTCCGAAGTCGACTGGGATGACGTCGTTCTTCACAAACGACCAAAGTCTCCCTCATTCAAACCAACCAACAAGATAGTCAAATTTCAAGTGTACCCAACGGACCCCGCCAAAACGGCGTCCATAGGGGCAAACCTGGATCCAGAGATCGCCGAGGCCTTGTGCACTTTCCTCGGGGAGAATTGGGACATATATGCCTAGCATCCTTCCGACATGCCAGGGATATCCCGCAGGCTCGTGGAACACACCTTGAACATACTAAGGGGCTATATGCCTGCAAGCAAACACTTCGGCATTTTTTTCCAAGCCCAAGCGTCAAGCAATGGGCGAGGAGCTGGCTAAACTAATGGAAGCTAGGTCCATCCGAGATATAAAACACCCAATTGGCTGGCCAATTTGGTCATGGTACCAAAGAAGGATAGGTCCTGGCGGTTATGTGTCGATTTTAAGGACCTCAATAAAGCCTACCCCAAAGACCCCTTCCCCTACCCCATATCGACCAAATTGTAGACGCCACGATAGGCCTCGATACACTATGCTTCATGGACGCCTACTCGGGATACCATCAGATAAAGATGCAGGAATCAGACTAGGCAACTACAACATTCATTACACCCTATGGGTCGTTCTGCTTCAGCATGATGCCCTTTGGACTAAAGAACGCCGGCGCCACCTACCAGCACATGATTCAAACATGCCTGGAAAAACACATTGGGAAAACTGTTGAGGTCTACGTTGATGACGTGGTTGTCAAAACCAAACACATCGGACAATTGGTGGACAACCTTCGGGATTCATTTGCCATCTTATGGGAATATCAAATCAAACTTAATCCGAAGAAGTGCGTCTTTGGGATCCTAGCTGGCAAAATCCTCGGCTTCATCGTGTCTAGCGAGGAATCGAAGCCAATTCGGCCAAAATTCGAGCCTTGGACCGTTTGGAGGTGCCAACAGAGCTCAAACATGTACAAAAATTAGTGGGTTGTGTGGCGGCCTTGAGTCGCTTCATATCACGACTCGGAGAAAAGGCCCTGCCCCTGTATAGGCTTCTAAAGCAAACTAAAACATTTAAATGGACCAAGGAGGTTGCGGCGGCCCTGGAAGACATCAAGGCTCTCCTCGCCACAAATCCAATCCTGGCAGTACCAGGCACATGTGAACCAATGATAATATACATTTCGGCCACAAACAAGGTGGTTAGCACAGTTCTCGTGGTCGAGCGAGACATGGAGGTGTTGCATCTTCTTAGTCAATAAACGATTCTAGCTCCAGCGATCGTTAGATGTTAATCCAACGGAAGTGTTGCATCTTCAACCTCTGGTCTTCTTGCTCCAGCCGCCCAAACCAGCGCCCGTCGTACCGCCTATTCCAGCCTCCCGTGGCCGGCTGTGCTGCCGCGCAGGCCTCACCGCCCGACCCTACTACCACTGGCCAAGCCTTCCCTCTACTTACCCACACCCCCTGTCATTCTCCGGCAATAGCAGCCTTAGACCGCAGTCGAACCAGTGAACCCTCATACTCCCCTCCGCTTGGGCATCCACCTGCCTCGTCTTCCCTGGCTCCGTGGCGTTCCCTTCCTAGGCCTCGCCGTGCTCCATCGCCTTGATGCTCTCGGCGCGGCGTGGCCAACGAGGTCAACAAACGACAGCCATCGGAAGAGGACTTTAGGTGCTGAGGCTGACAGCTGGACCCACCAGCTACATCTTCAAACGCAAGGAAGTGCCTCCTTATTACTCGCAAAATAAAAATGATTCCTCCCCTAACAACTGGGACCAAGCAGCTATATCTTCGGACGCAAGGAAGTGCGTCCTTATCCTCCCTCATAGCTAGGACCCACCAGGTTGAAGCGTACGTAGCATTGTCTGTCTGGTCGCGGACATGTATGTACATACTGGTCGATCGGTCTCTCTGCAACGATGAGATGTGGCCGAGTAGGTAGTGGCACATGTCATAGTAGAGCCCCCGACATAGTAGTTCAGGCAGTCCAGTCTAAACCGTGTACACGTACGTACAACGACATGCTAAAAGATATGGCCAAGTACGTACATACGGGCGGGGTCTCGAACGCATACTCGCACAAGGGCTCGTGTACATGGAGAGGCAATCGACGGCAACAACGGCGTCCAGTTCATCGGTAGCCAATCGGCTGGGTCAGAACGGAGAAACAATGTTGTGTTCATCGGGAGGCAATGGAATGCGTCATGTTCATCGGGAGCCAACCGGCTTGGACGGAACAGCCGAAACGGGGCCTCGCATACCACAGAATGGAGGAAACAGCCTTCAGTTCAACCGCCTATGGTCGAAACAGGATCTCGCTCATCGAGAGGGGTTTGCCGTACCGCAAAACAGAGGAAAATGACTTATGTTCGAGCGCCTACGGTCGAAAGGGGATCATGTTCATCGGGAGGGGTCTGGCGTACCGCAACACAGAGTAAACGGACTTCTGCTGGACCGCCTACGGTCGAAACAGGGTCTTGTTCATCGGGAGGCGTGTGGCGTATCAAAAAATGGGACTCGATAGGCTACCATTCATCCATCGTCCACTGTCTCTCGCTCTAGCCTCCACGGGGTACTGGTCATCCACCGTCGTCCTCCAGGCTCCACCAGCTACTATTCATAGAGCCTCCACATGGTCCTGTTCATCCACCCCCAACCGACTGGGGTGTGGCGGCCTCCTTGGGGTCCTGTTCATCCAGCGGCAATCTCCTACTACCACGGGGTCCTGTTCATCCAACCCCCACCGGCTTGGGTGGGGCGTACATACGTACAGGCGGGTGGTAGCAATGGGAACTGTTCATCCGTAGCCAACCAACCGGCTGGACTCACCACATGTCTCGACTCGTTTCTAATTATTGCGCGTGCGGCAACAAAAAGCACTATTCATCGAGAGGTAACCCAACACACCAGCTGGCTACATCTCGCATGGGGACTCGATTGGCTTCAGTGAGCAGCGAGAAGGATCGATGGGATTTGGTTAGCAGCGAAGGAATCGGCCGACTTCAGTTAGCGTCGAAGGAATTGCTCGGGTTTAGTTAGCAGCGAAGGGGTCGATCAATCGGCTTCAGCATGTAGTGGCATCGATCGCTCGTGTTCATTACGTAGCTAGCTAGTGCAATCGCTCGGGTTCAGTAGCGAACGCCTCGCAAGGGTTCAGTTTGCGAGCGCCTCGCACACACACGCGTATGAGAGAAATGCGCAAGCCACATTGCATCGCTCCGTCCCGACCACCCACCGTAACCAGAAACTCCATGATATTTTCCTCGCCCTCACTTCTACCATGATTTTTTTTTGAAGGTTTCTACCATGATTTTTTACGTCATGGACGGCCCAAAGAATGTCATGCAGGTGCATCTCCGGCCGGCCGAGGACGAAAGGCCCATTTTCTGTCATGATTTTCTCCCATGGAAGTAGGAGCCCACCACATCAATGATGATACGTGTTTTTGTCACAATTATCGTCATAGAAGTGTCATAACCATGACAGATTTTTTCCATTCGGGCCGATGTGTGTTTTTTTGTAGTGATGTCACATGCTTGAGCGTTGTATTGCATCATTTCAATTCTTTTGCGGTTGCTTCACGATCCGGTTCTTTACAATCCTCAAAGAATTCACCTTGCAAGCCAACACAAACAATAACCCAAACGGCGGGGTTATGACCAAGAATATGCATTTTCATCTTACTTCCAACTAGTAAAGTTTGTACCACCAAAATATGGACATCTACGGTGGTAGTTTCCCTCACTAGACGCCATACTCTCCTATGTTGTGAAACCAATGAAATGGAGACCAATGCTCTGATACCACTTGTAGGATCAAAGTATGTCTAGAGGGGGGTGATTAGACTACTTGACCAAATAAAAACTTATTATTCTCCCAATTTTAGTTGTAGACAAGTTTTACCAATTCTACTAAGTCAAATATACTCTACACATGCAAGTCTAAGAGTTGTGCAGCGGAAAGTAAAGATTTTCCACATGAACATAAAGGCGGGATTAGAGATTTCAAACATAACTAAGACACAATGATTTTTGGCATGGCTCCAATAGGTGGTGCTATCGTACGTCCATGTTGATGGAGACTTCAACCCATGGAGGGATAGGTTGCACGAGTCCACAGAGGGCTCCACCCACGAAGGGTCCACAAATAAGCAATCTTTTCTATTCCACCATGGCTTGCATCCACGAAATACTAGCCTCACTCGGGTAGATCTTCATGAAGTAGGAAATCTCCTTGCCCTTACAAACTCCTTGGTTCAACTCCACATGATCTTGGAGGCTCCCAAGTGACACCTAACCAATCTAGGAGACACCACTCTCCAAAAGGTAATAGATGTTGTGTTGGTGATGAAATCCTTGCTCTTGTGCTTCAAATGATAGTCTCCTCAACACTCAATCACCCTCACACGGATTTGGCTTGGGTAGGAGAAGGATTGGAGTGAAAAGCAACTTGAAGAGGCTAGAAATCAAGGTTCAAATGGTAGGAATGGAATCTCTTGATGTCAACACATGAGTAGGTGGTTCTCTCTCAGAAAATGAATGGTGGAAGTTATGTTTCGTTCTGATGGATCTCTTAGAGAGTAGGTGGGGGTGGAGGGGTATAAATAGCCTTCACCCAAAATCCAACCATTACACACTTTTGACCCAAATCGTTGAGGCCAATTAGTGTAAAAGATATGAACGTTGGGCGTTTCGGTGGGACTAAAGTGGAACAATTTGGTGGGAGGGCAGAACACAGTCTCGGAATTTCGATTGTTTCAACTCGATGATTCCGAAGTGAAACAATGTCATCACAGAAACTTGGCAATGCCATCTCGGTGGGACC
The DNA here is from genome assembly GCA_021605205.1 of Aegilops longissima. Classification (NCBI taxonomy): domain Eukaryota; kingdom Viridiplantae; phylum Streptophyta; class Magnoliopsida; order Poales; family Poaceae; genus Aegilops; species Aegilops longissima. The sequence continues at coordinate 474,411,118 of CM038682.1, forward strand.
GAGTTCCTTTTCGGTTAAACTGAATTGCTAGGGTTTAGCAGTGGCAATGGTAGTGGTCATCTCGATGGGTCCGAATGGATGATTTCAGTGGCACCGAGATAGGGAACTAGGGTTTTGGACATATGTGTTTTGAGAAAATGACTAAGGATTTTTGGAGCAATATCACTAAGCACTTGAGCAACAACCTCATCAATAATACCTCATCCCCTTTTAATACCCTTTTAATAGTATTAGCTTTCCTAAGGGACTCAATGTGATATTGGATCACCGAACCAAAAATGTAGAGTCTTGGAGTAGCTAATTCTTTTCCTTGACATTTTAAGGGGTCCACATCCATTAGTCCTTGCCATGCCAATTATTATATTTTTCTGAAATCTATTTGCAAAGAATATTACATCAATGATGTATATGTTGTTATTAATTACCAAAATCAACTGGGGATTAGTTGCACTTTCAACAATGGCGCCGCAGACGCGCTCTCCCGAGTTGGTCACCGTCACGCTCATCGATCGGCGCCAACACAGCCCTCCGAACCAAGTTCATCGCCGCCTTACATGATAGTGCTCTCGGAGGGCACTCCGACATCTGCGCGACGGGTGAGCGGGTGTGCAAATTGTTCGTGTGGATCGGACTCAAGCGCGTCGTGGACGACTATGTGCACCAATGCCTCGCTTGTCAGCAGGCCAAGCACGAGCACCTCCACCCCGCCGGCAAGCTGCAGCTACTCCCCAACCCAACCGAGTCATGGCATGATTTGATGATGAATTTCATCGAGGGCCTTCCAACCTCCGAGGGCTATGACACGATCATGGTGGTGGTGGACTGCCTGAAAAAACTTGCCCACTTCGTGCCCCTTCATCATCCCTTCACCGCGGCGCAAGTAGCTCTCGCCTTCTGAGACTTCATCATCAAGCTCCATGGCGTGCCACACTCCATTGTCTCTGACAGGGACAAGATCTTCACAAGCGACATGTGGTGCGAACTACTTGCAGCAGTCGGCACCAAGCTCCTCTACACTACCACCTACCACCCTCAAACCGATGGCCAATGCGAGCGCGTCAACCAGTGCCTCGAAATGTACCTGTGTTGTGTTGTTCAAGATCGTCCCAAGAAATGGCGTAAATAGCTGCCCGCCGCGGAATTTTGGTACAACTCCACCCATCACAGCTCTCTCCGGTGTTCTCCCTTCAAGGCCCTCTATGGCACCGAGCCCAATTTGGGAGGACTGCCAGCTTTCAACGACAAGCTCTCCTCTGACACGGCCTCGAGTGACCTCGACTGGGCGATGCACACAGAGTTGCTCCCGGGACACCTCACCCGCGCCCAAGACCGCTTCAAGAAGCAAGCTGACAAGTAGCGCTCGGAACGTGCCTTTACTGTCGGGGATCGAGCCCTCCTCAAGCTCCAACCTTATGTGCAGGTCTCCGTTGCGAAACGCCCCTGCCGGAAGCTAGAATACAAGTATTTCGGCCCGTTCACCATCCTGGAGCCATCGACACCCTCGCCTGCCGCCTGGAGCTACCACCGGACAGCCGCATCCATCCGGTATTCCACGTCTCTCAATTGAAGTCGTTCGCCCCCAAACTACTCACCCGTCTTCTCCGAGTTTCCCAAGATACCGGACTTGACGACAACACCACTCGTTCCGGTGGCCATCCAAGAACGCCACATGGTGAAGAAAGGAGACGCTGCGCTCATCCAAGCCCGGTGCAATGGTCCACACTGTCCACGGATGCCACTACCTAGGAGGATCACAACGTCCTTCGTGCGCGTCTTCCTGTAGCCAGCATCTGGGAAGACCCTGCGCCTCAAGAAGGGGCGACTGTCACGCCTGCCATTCCGGTAGCAGCACCTAAACCTGCAGCAGACACCGAGTGCACGAACCGTGCAGTCACCAGTCAGAGTTGGGCCATAGCCTACGAGTCTTCTGGGCTGGAGCCCGTGTAACGCGTGTAAGCCCATGTCGGGTGTGTGTGTGTGTGGTGGATACTTAAGAGTGTGATGGATACTTAAGACAACGATGCCACTGTTAGGGTTCATGTTGAATAAGAAAGTGAATTGATCTCCTTCCCCTGTTACTTCATCCCCTCACCTACTCCTCTCGTCCTCCCCCTGGGCGGTAGGGTTGAGCCGCTGCGGCTGCGGCAGGGACGCGAATTACCTTATCTGTTTTTTTGTACCAGATGTGTCTTTGGTCTTCACGAGAGGCATCTCCGGCCGCGCCTCAACAGCCCCCAGCCACTTTTTGGCGCGCCAGCAAAAACGGATCGCGCCCAGGGGCTTCAGACGCCAAAATCGCGGCTCGGACCTTTTTTCCGCCCGTGTCACAGTCAACCAGCTTATTGGGAGCCGTTGGGGCTCGGCGCTAGGGAAAGCACGCCGCCCACACCGGCAGGGGAAAAGTCAAGGTTTTCTTCCCCGACTACGCCAAGACCCCGTGCCCTCGGCCACCACTAGCTATATCCCGCGACGGCCGCCGCCTACTCCGCTAGATAGCCATTCCTCGCCGGAAAATAGCGCGTCGGCAGCAGCCCTCCGCAGCAGGTTGGGCGCTGCCGCCGCTTCCGGCCATGCGGAGGCGCGGTTTAACGGCAGGTACACGCCCACCGAGCGCAAGGTGTTCGGCGTTTTGACTGTCTCGGTGATGGACTCGGATGAGGAGGAAGAGCTCGCCCGCTGTTCTTTGGAGGAGGAAGCCGTGGCCGACGCCCGGAAGAAGAGCATCGATGGTGCTCGCCACCACCGCCAAATTCTTGGCGAGCAATGAAAAGCAGCGTCGAGGTGGCTCGGCGCGGGCGGTGAAAGCAAAGAACGGCATCGTCGCAAGGCTAATTGCATGCTCTACTCCGACTACTTCGCCCGATGCTCCACTTCATGGCGAGAGAACATTCGGCGCCTTTATCGGATGAGCCAAAAGCTCTTCCTCAGATTGTGAATTCCATCCGGGTTCGACAACTACTTCAAGTGCAAGATGGATTGCACCGGCGCTCTTGGATTCACCTCCATCCGAAGTGCACGACAGCGATGAGGATGCTTGCATATGGAGCTCCCGGTGATTCACTCGACGACTATGGGCGCATGGCCGAGTCCACCAAAGATAGAGTGTTTCTACAAGTTCTGCTCGGGCGGTGGTGGCGGTGTTTGGGCCACAATACTTGAGAACACCCAATGTGGAAGACATCGCCGGATCCTAGCCTGAATGCAAAGAAGAGGATTTCTGGAATGCTTGGAAGCATCGATCGCATGCATTGAAATGGAAGAACTGCCCATTTGGTTGGCGGGGGATGTACAAAGGCGCCAAAGGCGGTTGCGAGCAGTGGTGCTTGAGGCGGTAGCCACACAGACCTCTGGATTTGGCACTCCTTCTTTGGTATGCCAGAACTCACAATGACATCAACGTCTTTGCAGTGCTCTCCTATTTTGCCAAGCTCGTTGAGGGCCATTCTCCTCCGGTGAACTTGAGATCAATGGGCACCAATACAACAAGGGGTACTATCTAGCCGCGGCATCTATCCGAGATGGTCGACATTTGTGAAGACGATCTCAAACCCCGTGGCAGGAGGCAAGAACGCTGGTTTGCGAAGCTTCGGGAGGCTTGCGGGAAGGATGTCGAGCGGGCATTTGGTATGCTCCAATCTCGATTCATTTGTTGTTCGGTACCCCGCTCAGACCTGGTCGAAAGATCAAATGTGGGAGATCATGACTTGTTGTGTCATCTTGCACAACATGATCATCGAGAGCGAGCAAGAAGACCCAAGTGTTTGACATCGAACCATACTACTGTGCAGGTCCTCTAGCCGAAGTTGATCACCACTACGGCAACTTGGACCGCTTATCTCAAGATATCGTCAGAGATCCGAGACCCACAGGTGCATCATCAAGCTCGCAGAAGATCGATTGAGCACCTATGGAGGCTCAAGGGGACGCCAGCGTGATGAAATACGAGTTTTATTTGTTGAACTATATAATTTGTATTAAACTATTTGTTGTTGTAATATTTTGTTGAAGTATTTGATTTTCCTGTGATGAAATATGTCATAAGGAATAATTGTGTTGATAATTGAACGCCGAGACACGGCGAAACCACGCCAAATATGGGCCTATTCTCGCCCATATGAGCCGTTTATTCGCCGAAATTAGGCTGCAAAGTGGGCCAATTTCGGCGCCTGGGGGCGACGACTGACCGCAAAACCACCCCCAGCGCCGAGTGTATCGCCTGCTCGCCCTCAGGGGGCGATTTGTATGCGTCCTTGGGGGGCCAACGGCTGGAGATGCCCTGAGAGCTCAGTTGGTATTTCAGCTGCTGCAGCGCGGCAACAGGGACGCGACTTACCTTATATGTTCTTTTTTTTACCAGATATGGCTGCTAAGCAACTGCAAAGTTCTATAAAATGGAAAAAAGATCTGCAACAGATCTAATTAGGTTCAGACCTTACATCATCACAACAACACACATAATGGATGACTACAACCTGGTTGCCAACATCTGCGGTGACAGAAAAACAAAAACTAGCATGTACTAAGTCACAGGCATCTACAGCAACACTTTCTCCTTGCTTCATCCCGCTTCTCATTTGCTACCTCACTTCATTTCACAGCCCCCCGCCGGAAGGGGAACAAACACTTCGCTGTCTTACAACCGTCTTAAACGCAGGCAGCAAGACACAGTATGTACAATGCTCACAGCCGATGTGGGGAAAATGTGACACATTAAATCCCACCATAAGAGAGCTATTATGCCCATCCGTAGATCCCAACGCTGACAAGGACGAGAAGAGCCACCGACAGAACTGGCAAGATCATGCGTGCTGCGAAGCCTCCCCTCTTCCTTGGTGCTCTCACATGTGACTGGAGACCACACTCCTGCTTGTTCTCCTTGTCGCTTTTCTCTGCCGTCTTCCGCAGCCTCGTACCAGAATTAGCTTCTGGATCAAGCATTGCAGCATCAGCATGTCAATAATATGTTGAATAGGCTTCCCAAAGCAGAAGCCAACAATAACAAGATAACAAGATGTATAATAGCTCAGCAGACTAGTTACCATGATCAGGCATGTACATTTGCTCATCAGCATGACTGTTGCCAGCGTCGTCTGGGAAGTTTGTGTCCACATGCTCTTCAATCTGGAAGACGAATACCAAAACATGTTAGTATTGCTTCAACGACATAGATTACAAACTGCAGCTCGTTGCCAGGCATCATTGTCATGCAGGAGTTCATATAAGCTAGAACAGGCCCAATGAAGAAAGCACAGGAACAGGTCATAAACTAAGACACCTTCCACGCATATAATGGAACTAACCTTAGGACATCCAATATCTATCTTTTACCACCAAAGTCAGTTGAAGAATTAGGTCAAGAGTAAGAAAGAAGTCCTCACCTCAGCTTCCAGCCCTTCGTTTTCACTTCCATGTTTTATAATGCAACTTGACGCACCATCAACACTGGAACATGATCCTGCATCAAGGTTTGATTGTAGCCGTAACCTTCGCACTGCAGTCCCTTGTTCGGTGGTAAATGAGCTATCTGTGCTTGTGCTCATAATATTAATCCCTGTTGCCTCAGCATCAGCTTCATTGGAAGGCATATTTGAACTTGGAGCAGGGCGCCGGGCCATAATAGTAATCCCCGTTGATTGAGCGTCATCACAGTCAGAAGGCGCACTTTTAGTTAGAGCACGGCGCCGGGTCATAATAGTAACCCCGGTTGACTCAGAATCATCTACATCAGCAGATGACTCAACAGATTCACTCGTATACTTCGAAGTTACAATATCTGATTCTTCATCTTCATGTTCATCTCTGGTCATGCTCTCTCTACTCTCAACATTGACATCAGACAATGAATCCAGTAGCCGAAGCCTCCTTGGTGCAATGCCCTGTTGAGAAAATATATAGTTCGGATGCACAGTAGACTGTAACTGCTGATGCATGGGATTAAATCCAAAACCGTTGCTCCATACATCATTCTGCCCACTTGAATCGTCCATGCTATTGAACAAATCTTGCAAGGACTCATCGCCGGAGTCCATGGAAAGTACATCCGGATTAGTGCCATAAGGAAGCAATGTTGCATTCTCATATAATCCACTTTGTTGCGGATTTGTGTCATCTGACAGAAAATTACCGAACCAGTTTGGACCATCATATAGCAACTCACCCTGAGCCTACAGAGAACAAACAAATATAAAAGGCAGACAATAATTATAACAAATACAGCAGATGCCAAAATAATCATTACCTGCATAAAACCAGTGTCTGAATCATACTGAACTTTACATGCAGTTGATGAATGCTCATCTGGATCAGCAATTGTTTCATTCAAGAAATCTTCCACTGAATTATGAGGTAAATGAAGTAGAAGCTTGTCCACATCATCAAGCGATAACATGGGGGCGGAAACGGTTGCAAATTCATGAGACCCGATATTTTTCGTCTGTGAATCAATTAGGTGAGCCAAAGAGCCAACCGAAATATCAGCCTGCTTTATTATATATGATAAATCAGTATGAGGACTTCAGGAACTTAACTCACTTTGAGACTGTACACTTAAATAATGCATGATATAGAGGTACACAATTCTGCTCACCTTCGGACTTTCATCGACATTACCATGAAAAGGCATGCCTAAAACATTTGCTTCATCTATCCTCGAATTGCCATTTCGGTCTGCAAGCCACCTTGTAACTGGTGTGCCCGGAGTATCAATGGTACCTGGCAACTCAATTGGACATCCATGCAGACCAGATTCAGGAGATTCCTTATTTATGAGTGTGATAGCTTCCTCGTTTGCTTCCATGTTGTCAGGAGTTGAACGAGATGGAGTGGGAGAGTAGCCACTTCTATCCATTTCCTCTGGAATGGAGCGCTCAGTTTTCTCCAATTGCTTTTGAAATAGGCGGTAGAGAACATAACCACCCTGAAAGTACACAAATATCACAGCAGAAGTATCAGACAACGAGGTAGTAGTAACCATTTCCAATCCAGGGATCTTTTGCCCCACTTTACTTCTCCATAAGATCATTTGCCCCCCCCTGAGAGGCTACCGGGTGGGGCCCGGGGCCACTGTCATTGAGACAATCACAGGGCAAATCATCCAACCCCTTGTAAAGTGGGGCAAATCATCCAATCCCCCCAATTTTCTTTTTGTTTATTTTGACTGCTCAAAGCGTGCAGACAATCGGATTTGTGCTGTGTTGATTATGTTGTTACTTCATTTTACAGTCTAAAACGAAACTGGTAGGTTTCAGAAGATGTTGGTCAATGAGCCTGTTATATCTAAGAACTTAGAACCGCACTGTGAACAGAATCTAACAGCACTGCCACGAAAAACTGAGAAAGAAACAGATAGAGGCCCATACCTGCTCGCCAGACTCAAACTCTGGCTCGGTGGTGCGGTACTCGTGCATAATCCAACCAGTGCGCTCCCCTTTCGGGGCACGTCCTCGGTGGAACACAAGGGTCTTCTTCATGCCAATCATATGCTGCTTCTTCTTCTCGCCCTTGGACTTGATGACCCTGTCCTTCCCGGTGGCCTTCCAGTACCCAGCCTCCGTCGCCCTGTTTGACCTGCTTCCATTGGGATACTTGCGGTCCTTGGGTGCAAAGAAGAACCACTCTGGATCCTCCGAGCGGATCAAAGCTTTATCTGCAAGCACCACAATACCGGCGTCAGAAGAAATGGAATCTTCATCCAAAGGTATTGACATTCAAATTATTAAATAGCACCACGCCCAATAGTTACAGCTGCATCGCACCAAATCGCATCTCGGAAAGAGGGTATACTAGAGAAATATATAGCAGGCATCGAGGGAATCGTATCAAATATCAGCACCCCGAACACCTTTTTTACTGAATTTCGCAGCCCCCAAACAGCACGATGCAAACCGCGAGAATCAGCCAGTGAATCAAACGAACTAACAAAAAAAGGATGGTGCCCGAGGGATCAGAACCCCCCAAACGGAACGCGCCGACGGAGAATCGCAAGAACAGACTGGCTGGAGTGGTTACAAGAACAGCAACACGTACAAAACGGGGGAGACAAATGGGGGGAAATCAAACTCAGAACCCCAAATTAGGCACGAATCGCAGCGACCAAAATCAAAGGCCGCAAAACAAAGACACAACGGAGCCCCCGAGTCCAACCGCATACGAGACGATCATCCAAGCTCCAGGACCAAAACATCCCCCCACACACAAGAGGCGGCAGGAGCGGCAGTACCTGGGAGGTCCCACGGCTCGCACTTGCAGACGTCGATCTCCGGGATCACCTCGACCTCGTTCTTGATCTGCCCCGTGATCTTCCCCTTGAGGTAGTGCCTGACGAGCTCCTCGTCGGTGGGGTGGAACCTGAAACCGAGCGGTAGCGCCTTGAGCTCCATCACCGTCATGCTCCTCCACTGTCCCAAGCTCTCATCCAACGACTACGAGACCCAACCCGGTAGGAGATTCGGAGCTCAGGGGATATACTTAGCAGCGAAGGAAGCGGAGGGGGGTGGATTTTGCCTAGGGTTTGGTCGGATTTGGGGACTTTTAGGGGAGGATGCGGGGAGGAGACGTGTGTGCGAAGAAAGCAGTGCCGCGTGCCTTCCTTTACCGCGTCCGGAATTTGCTCTGTATATACCCCGCGTCCGGGTTTACCCCCCTTGATGACCATAATATTACGGTTCGGCCACTGCCGCCGCACCACGCCGCCCACTGTCCAGTGAACCAGTCCAGCAGCGATGCGGGGACGGGGACGGGGACGGCTCTTTGTTTTTCTCCAAGCTCAAAAATATTAGGCCGCCGGCTTACCGCCGTAAAAAATATTATGCATTCAAAACAGGCAAGAGCCCGACTGACCCTAGTCAAATTACATGAAGATGATGTAAACGCTGCACAGATCATGCAATAGGCCGTCATCAAGCCTTATCAGGAAAAGAGAGAGCTAGAGATTAGGAGTTTGTTACATGTAAATCACCTATATCAGCCAGCTATCTAAAGTTTTTTTTTTCTCGAATACACCTAGCAACGTATCATTGCATTGATAGGGGCAGAAAAGCGTACGAGGTATAGGGTGGACACCACAGCCACGTACACAGAGCTGGCGGGGCTATGGCGTTGGAATGAGCAGGAGACAGGGGTTGCTCAGCCCCCAAAGATCAAAATCAGGTTACAAGTAATCATGTGTTCATTCCTCACTACTCCACGGCCCCCTGCGTCGCTCCCAGCAGGGCGACTCGGTAGCGCGAACCCTAGCCCGCCGCCCTCTCCCCACCTCTCCTCTCCTCGTCGCCACCGGAGGTGGCCGGCGGCTCGCCGGCCGGCCGGTGAAGGTGGCGGCGAGGATCCGCCGCCTGTTCTCCCTTGGGAGGCTTTGGATCGTGGCGGCGGCCTCATTTGGTGGATCGGCCTTGGTCTGCGGTGATCGGTGCTCACAGGCTGGCCTTTCTTCCTCGGTCGCATGGGCGAGCGAGGCGGCAGTGGCGGGTGTGGTGCGGGCGTCTCGGCGGCGCCGATCCAGATCCAAGGCCTCCGTCTACTTCAACCAGGGCTACCTCGATGGTCTTGCTTTGGGTGGCCTTTGTCGCCGGAGTTGTACCTGTTTGGCGGTGAAGGTGGGAGGTGGCTCGAGAATCTGAGGCCAGAAGGTCTTTGCCACGACGGCGGTGACGCCCGAGGGCGCCGTACCCTTCTTGTAGGCACCGTCCAGGTTGCCTCCTTCCCCTCCTCCTTCCACCCAGCTCGTATGCCGGGCGAAAACCCAAATCCTTGCTGGATCGAATGACAGCGGCGCTTCGGGCATCGTCACCCTCTTGAGGGTGTCGTTTGTGGTGAGCTTGGGGTGGATGTGATGCTTTGGTTGCTTGGCGGCGGTTGGTGGCGTGGTCGGAGTTCGTCTGGTGGCGGTGCGTTGGCGCTCTGCCGCCTATGTGCTTAGCCTCGGAGTCCTTCTTCCACGGTGCTTGGTCTTCAGCAGCCCTGCCGGACTCGGCGGAGCGGTGCTTCATCTCACACATTGATGGCGGCGGTTATCGGCGGCATGGCGCTGTGGAGGCTCGGCGTCTGATGCGCGGGATGGACTCGCGCAGGAGGAGGTAGTTGTCTGGCGTCATGGTGACGTCGATGGATGAGTGGCCCGACAAGGTAGTTGCCTCAATATGATCTGAAGACGGACCTGTGGAAGATGGCGGCGACGACACACGAGTGCGTCTGACCGGATTGTGCCCCAGACCCGGTATGTGGCTCGGTTGGGGCTTTCGGCTTTTGATGTTAGGCTTATGTGAGTGGTCTGAGTGGCCCAGCTAGCACCCCTTCATCGTATGGATAGGAGTAGCGGCATATGTTGCCAAGATGGTGGATTCAGGCATATTGTTGTAATACTTTGTAAGGTCCTCGAAAATAATCAATAAAATGGTCGTATGCATCTCCCAAATGCAGAGGCCGGGGGTCATCCTCCTTTTCTAAAAAAATATGTTCATTCCTTGAGCTCCTGTCACGGGCAGCTACCTAAAGTTGTCCGATCATCATCTCTTAAAGCTCTAGAACACCACAGCTAAGTAGAATTGCTATCCCAGAGAAGACTTTTGCAGATAACCGTCTGTTGTTACGAAAGACCTAAGCATTACGGACAGTCCAAAGAGCTATTGCACAAGCCGTGAACAGGATATGCCAAGCTTGTTGTACTTGGATGTTGCAGCTGGTGAGATAAGAAAGTTGTGTAGATCTAGCGAATCTTGAGGCAGCCCAAGCTTGCCCCATACTGCAGTTGCAAGTTTGCATCAAAGAATGATGTGGTAGCTTGACTCTATCGCTAGACATAGATCACATCCGTTGTGTTGCACAACTGTGGTCCAATGTTTTTTCATCATCTTATCCCTAGTATTTAGCCGTCCTCGGAGAGCAAGCCACAGGAACACTCTCGTCGTTTGATCCATCGAATCTGGTCCGTCTTCCATTGCCTCCATGTCTCGCATGCCTCCCTCGTGCTTCAATGTTCATCTCCCCCAACCACCTTGCTTCCAATCCCTATCTCCCCACCGCATTGTCGTACGTGACTGTTTGCAGTAAAACTCGGCGATACTGATGCACCCTTGTCGTTGGTCCCCAAAGCATCGCCGCTCACAACTCTCGTCGCCGGAATCGCGGGAAAGCTGCCCCCGCTCCTTGCACAGCTTACGGTGACACCCTGGATGCAGCAAACATCGGCACACCATTCTCGCATGCCACACAATGGTTCCGCATCACCACGCCGTCATAGCTCCCTGGGTGTAACACCCGGATAATTAAGCTACAGTAATCCCTCCTAATGGTGCCACGTCACCTCGGTTACTGTGATTAAACTCACGTTGATTCGAACCCGGTTCAAATTCAAATTTAAAACATAGGCAAACAATAAAAGTTTTCAAAAATTAAAACTAAAATGTTCGGGGGTTGTCAAATATTACCAAGTTAATTATGGTGGGGTGCACCCATTTTTATAAAGGGTCTGAATGTTTTAAATAAATTAAAACAGAAAAGAAAGAAAGAAAGAAAAGAATAAGAAAAGATAAAGAAAACAAAAAAAGGGAGAGGGGGAGAAAACCCCCACTGGCCCAACTGGGCCAAGCCCACGGCCTAGCCGGCCAGCCCCCTGGCCCGGCCCATCCCCTCGCTCCCCTTATCCCCCCCCCCTCCCCGTCGGTGGAAACCCTAGCTCGCACCCATTCCACCCCCGATCCCCCTCTCCTCCCTTCCGCGCCGACCGGATCGGGATCCGCCGATCCTGCCGCCTCGACGCAGCCGGACGACCCGCCTGACCTCACCTCCTCCCTCCTCCCGACCGAGCCAAGCAGGCGCAAGGACCCCCCGTCGCCTCGGGGCCGCCCCGACCCCACCCCGCCTCGCCGGATCCGCACGTCACCGCCCGTCGCCGCCGAGCTCCTCCCCGCCTCCTCCTCACGGCCGCCACCGACCGCCCCGAGCTCACTACAAAGACCCGCGTTCCCCGTGAGCTCTCCTCCCCATCGACCCTCTCCCTCGTCCCTCCCGAAGCGCCACCACCGCCGCCTGCCGGCTCGGCGCCCCCGAACCTCCTCCTCATGAACCTTCCCCTGAGCTCTCGCTCGGCGCCGCCGAGGCCCTCAGTAACCACGGCCGGGCGAGCACGCCGCACCCGAGGCCGCTGTTGCCGCCACGCCTGGAGCGCCGCCGCCGCCCGCGCCTCCTCTCGCCCGTCTGGTCACACCTCGCCTCGAAGCGTGCTCCGTCGGGATCCGAACCTACCGCCGCCTCCGCCGCCGGCGGCGAAGTTTCGGCCGAGTCGCCGTACAGCTGCGCCACCATTGGCGCGCGCCTCGCTGAACGCGCCCATGGCGCCCTTTTGGCCGCGGGACTATGAACCTCGGCGAGGTCGGCACCCTCCGCCATGGGACGCCACCGAGCGCCTAACGCCGGCCGCCGACGTGGCCGACCGGGGCCTCCGTGAGCCACTAATCGGTGGGCCCAGGGCCGCCCGAATTGACACATTGACCCAGTCAGCAGTGGACGATCCACCCGCCATCGACATGGGTACCCCACCTTTGTAATGTTTTGATAAAAGAAAAGAAAAGGAAATTAATTAAATATAATTAATAAAATAAAATGAATAAAATTAATTAATTAATTAATTAATTAATTAATTAAATAATTAATTTAATTAATCTCGATTAATTAACCTAATGGCTAATTAACCTAATTAATCATCATTAATTAAACTAAACTAGTTTAATTAGTTAAACAACCACCATTTAACGGGACCCACATGACAGTTGACCAAGTCAACCTCGTTGATCGGCCGACGTCAAGATGACCTCATGCCGACGTCATAAATCTATTTTTTGAAATTAATTAATTAATTAATTAAATTCCGAAATTAATAAAATCTTTTAAAATCATATCTTTTAACCGTAACTCTGATTAAAATATTTTCAACATGAAAGTTGCTCGAACGACGTGATTTAATCCGGATACACAATCCGCTCGTCGCCACACACCCCTAACCTATCGAACCTGCAACTTTCCTCCGCCCTCTCCTTGAAAACCACGAAACACCGGAATACTTTCCGGATGTTTCTTAACCAAGATACCACCTCGCACCACGTTAGGGCACGCCTAGCATCACTACTTGACATGTCATGCATCGATATGCATCTGTTTACTTGGTATTCATTGTTTCTTCCCCTCTTCTCTCCGGTAGACTACGAGACCGACGCCGCTGCTGGCAGATTCGACTACGGTGTTGACGACCCTCTCTCTTGCGTGAGCAACCAGCAAGCCCCCTTGATCACCAGATATCGCCTACTCTTCTCTATACTGCTTGCATTAGAGTAGTGTAGCATGTTCTTGCTTTGAGATACTCCTATCTTTCTTTGCATAGCTTTGTCCTTGTTACTATCAAGTTGTTATTTTACCGCAATCCTATATGCTTAGTATAGGATGCTAGTACTTTCATCTCGTGGCCCTACATTCTTGTCCGTCGCCGTGCTATACTATCGGGCCGTGATCACTCGGGAGGTGATCACGGTATATACTATATACTTTATACATGATACATGTGGAGACTAAAGTCGGGTCGGTGATGGAGCACCATGAGTGGGTCTTGTGGCAGAGCGGACAGGCAGGTTGAGACCGCCTAGGAGAGAGGTGGGCCAGCCTGTTCGGGCGTTCGCGGATACTTAACACGCTTAACGAGGTCTTGGTATTTGATCTGAGTTGGCTACGAGCTTATACGCACTAACCATCTACGCTGGAGTAGTTATGGGTATCCCGCGTCGTGGTATCACCAAGCACTTCAGACGTCACGACGGAGGCGCGCTACCGGATTGGACTGGAACGCCTATTAGGCTAGGTCTGCTCGTCACAGACATAACGTCTTGTGTGTGCTTTCAGGCGATGGGCCTGCACCCTGCGCTTAGGGTTAGACCGGCGTGTTGGCCTCTCTGTTGTGCCTAGGTGGGGCTGCGACGTGTTGATCTTCCGCGGCGGGCATGACCTGAGAAAGTGTGTCCGCCAAATGGGATCAAGCGTCTTTGGGTAAGATGGTGCACCGCAGGAAGTTAATCTATTCGGATAGCCGTGATCTTCGATAGCAGGACGACTTGGAGTTGTACCTTGAGCTTATGACAACTAGAACCGAATACTTGATAAAACACACCCTTCCAAGTGCGGATACAACCGTGGTCGCTCTCTCTCGTGGATATGAGGAGGGATCGCCGGTAGGATTATTGCTATGTGATGTTACTTGGAGGACTTCAGTTTGTCCTCTTCTACATGTTGCAAGACAGTGTCCGTAAGCGTAGTCTTCGTTAAGACTAGCTATCCTCTCTTATTCGGCATTCTCAGATTCAGTCCATCGATATGCCCTTTACACATATCCTTGCATATGTAGTGTAGCTCCTTGCTTGCAGTACTTTGGATGAGTACTCACGGTTGCCTTGTTCCCCTTTTCCCTATCTATACTCGATTGTCGCAACCAGACGATGGAGCCAGAGAGCGACGCCACCGTCGATGGCGACTACTACTCGGAGGTGCCTACTACTACGTGCAGCCCACCGACGATGACCAGGAGTAGCTAGGAGGATCCTGCAGAGGCCTGCTCCTCTTCGATCTGTATCCGGTTTGTGCTAGCCTTCTTAAGGCAAACTTGATTAACTTATGTGCGTACTCAGATATTGTTGCTTCCGCTGACTCGTCTATGATCGAGCACTTGTATTCGAGCCCTCGAGGCCCCTAGCTTGTATTATGATGCTTGTATGACTTATTTTATTTGTAGAGTTGTGTTGAGATATCTTCCCGTGAGTCCTTGATCTTGATCGTACACATTTGCGTGCATGATTAGTGTACGATTGAATCGAGGGCGTCACAAGTTGGTATCGAGCCCATCGCCTGTAGGGAATCCCTTTCCACACTCCTTGGTCAAGTCGAGTCTAGACATTGCAAAAACTTTTACTAACTTGGCTGTGTGCCTTACGGGCCCACGTCGCCATCGGGTGGTACTAGGATCTTTTACTCCTTGACCTTTACTCTGGGACTCTGAACTCTCTTCTACTCGGGTTAAACGATTTTACTAACTAACCCTAGGATCCCGTGACCACATTCACCCCAAAGTTGGATAAAGCCATAGTTGTTTCTTGGAATTGTATTTTGATCAATTTCCACACTGTCTCGCTATGCTGAAGAGGATATTGCAACTGATGCACGCAGACAAGAGAAGTTCCGTGACGGCCTCCAAGCTGACATCAAGCTCGCACTTCTAGTGCACGACTTTGCTGATTTCGCCACCTTGGTGAACAAGGCTATCAATGTCGAAACTGGTCCGCAGGAATACCAGAGCTCTAACAGCAGAATCGTGACACGGGCTCATCTTCGGCCCGTCCTCGCAGAGCGTAAGATATGGATTCCCAACAGCATGTACCGGCCGAATGCACTGCTCCAAGGCGAACTATCTTGCACCTCGTCCCGCCTACTTCAACTAAGCAGCCAAGCTTCCGGCTCCACCACCCCAAGCCCTGCTCCCACCCCCAATAATGGCTTGTGCTTCAAAGGACAACCAGTGGCACCGTGCTAGAGAATGCAACAGAACGTAATCGGTGGCCCTTCCAAAGGCTGCCTGGCCGTGGAAACACCCAGCCCGCAACAACACCGCCAAGCCTTATGGTCGAGCTCGGGCCAACCACGTTGATCTGACGAAGCTCAATACCAGCCTGCATCTTGTGATGGGTACACTCCTCAGAATTCAGTACAGATCTGTTTTATTCGATTCAGAGCATCGCATTCATTCATGTCAAGACTTTGCATACAAGCACGACGTTAAGTGTGAGGAGATGAACTCTTCGGTAGTGGTAAAACCCCTTGGGACAATGTCAAACCTCCATGGTTGGCGCCGACGCCCCGTGGAAATCGAAGGGCTGGAATTCTATGCCTCCCCATTATCCTCAAGACGCCTAACATCGACCTCATTTTGGGGATGGATTGGTTGAAAGCGCATCTGGCGTCAATCGTTTGCGCCACTAAGACCGTCCATCTGCTACACCCTTCGATGAAATAATAAGCTACAATGCTCGTGCGGTTCAAGATGCCGAGGCAAGGCTCTATGCATTGAATGCATTGAACGCCGCACCCTCGAGGGCATTGAAAACATTCCGTCGCTCGCGATTTCCAAGACGTCTTTCTGAAGAACTTCCAGGATTCCCCTCGCTAGAGCTGTCGAATTCGCCATCGACTTGAAACCGTGCACCACTCCTATAGCCAAGCGACCCTACAAGATGCCGCCGCATGAACTCCTTGAGCTAAAGGAGGAAATCGACAAGTCTCTTCAAAGTGGTTTCATTCGCCCAAGTTGCTCTCCTTGGGGAGCACCTTCTCTCTTTGTCAAGAAGAAGGATGGGACAAACCGATTGGTCCAAGACTACCGTCCCATAAATCAAGCTACCATTCAGAATAAGTATCCTCTTCCTCGGATCAATGATCTTTATGATCAACTGGCTGGTTCGTCAGTGTTCTCGAAACTCGACTTGAGGTTGGGTTACCACCAGATCCGTGTTCGTGAGGAGGATATCCCCAAGACCGCTTTTGTGACTCGTTATGGTTCATACGAGTACACCGTCATGTCTTTCGGCTTAACCAATGCTCCAGCCACCTTCTCTCGCTTTGATGAACTATATATTCATGGATTACCTCGACAAGTTCGTCGTGGTTTATCTGGATGATATCCCGATCTTTTCAAGAATGAAGAAGAGCATGTGAACATCTTCGCTTGTGTTTGGAAAAGCTATGAGAGCATCAACTTTATGCCAAGTTCTCCAAATGTGAATTACGGCTTCCAAGTGACCTATCTCGGGCATGTCATCTCTAAGGATGGTATTGCCGTCAACCCCGAAAGAGTTCAGGCTATTCTCGATTGACTCCTCCAAGAACGTTAAGCAAGTCGAAGTTTTCTCGGTCTCGCCACTATTGCCGTCGATTCGCCTAGAACTTCTCCAAGATTGCCGTGCCTCCGACTAACTTTGTTGCATAAGGCGCCAAATTCCAATGGGCGAGATAAGTGTCGGGAAAGTTTCCGGGCACTCAAAGACAAGTTGACTTCTGCTTGATGCTAGCTCCTCCCGATACTAAGAAGGACTTCACGTCATTTATCGCGACGCTTCTCGTCAAGGATTAGGCGGTGTCCTAATGCAAGAGCGCAAAGTGGTTGCTTATGCCTCTCGACAATTGCGCCCTCACGAAGAGAACTACCCAGTTCACGACCTCGAGCTAGCTTTGTCATTCATGTGCTAAAGCGCATGGCGACATTACCTTCTCGTAATCGCTGCGTAGATCTTCACCGACCACCAAAGTCTGAAGTATCTGTTTACTCAGCCAGACCTGAACCTCCGTCGCAGAGATGGATGGAGACTGTTGCAGACTTTGATTTGGGTATTTCCTATACGCCGAGCAAGGCTAATGTAATGGCTGATGCCTTGAGCCGCAAGTCTATCAAGCAACCACCTTGAGTTCACAAAGTTCAGCCCTCTCTTGTTGAAGAATTCAGAAAGATGAACCTCCATATTGTTCCTCCGGTGCACTTCGCCCCCCTCCTCGGAGTTCCGCAAGATGAATCTCGTGTTGTTCCCCAGGTTCCTCTATACCTGGCTGTTGAACCCGATCTCGTGGGCACCATAAAGACAATGCAGGATTTGACTCAAGTCTACAAGATTAAGCGCGACCTCAAAGAAGGAAATCCTCATTCTTCACTATTCCGATGATGGCGCCTTGTACTTCAAAGGCCGCCTAGTGGTGCCGTGTAAGAAGGAAAACCTGAAGATGACTCGAAGGTTATGAAAGAAGCTCATGATACGCCTCTATGTATCCACCCCGGTAGTACAAAGATGTATCAAGACATTCGCCGAGATTACGTGGTCTAATATGAAGCAAGACATTGCTCGCTATGTTGTTGAGTGTGACGTTTTCCGTCAGATCAAAGCGAGAACATCAAAGGCCTCGCTGAACTCGCAACCTATCTCTATTCCGAATGGAAATGGGACCATGTTGAAATGGACTTCGCCACTTTGGATTTCCCAAATCGCAGAAAGGTAATGATGCTATTCTTGTCGTCATTGACCGCTTTCTAAAGTTGCACATTTTCGGCGGTCAAAGAAACGATCACCGCTAGTCATCTTGCAACGATCTATATGTCCGAAATTGTTTCACTTCACGGTATTCCACTGGTTATCGATTCGACCATGGCAGCTTATTCACTTCAAGATTAGGGCAAGTTTTCAAGAAGCTATGGGGACTCATTTATCTTTCAAGATGCGCTTCATCCATGATCTCAAGGGCAAGTTGAACGTGTTAACCAAATTCTCAAGACATGCTTCGAGCTTGTGTCGTTTCCTTCGGCAAGAAATGGGAGGAATCTCTCCCGTATGGCGAGTTCTCTTATAATAATAGCTATCAAGCTAGTCTGAAGATGGCCCCCTTCGAAGTGTTATATGGACGAAAGTGCCGAACCCCTCTGAACTGGTCAGAAACTTGGGAACGTCTACTCTTCGGTCCGGATATTATCCAACATGCCGAAGAACAAGTCCGCATTATTCGCGAGAATCTCAAGACCGCTTCACCACATCAAAAGAGTAATTATGACCGTCATCATAAAGACATGGTCTATCAACTGGCGAAAAGGCCTATCTTCGCTACACCAATGAAGGGTGCTCACCGCCGGATCAAGGGCAAGCTAGCTCCTCACTATATTGGCCCATTCACTATTTCGAAAGGCGTGGAAAAGTGGCATATCAAGCTGGAGCTTCCGACGAACCTTTCTCAGTTCACGATGTGTTCCACGTGTCACAACTCCGACGCTGCTTCAAGGACCCAATCCGAGCAGTGGACCATGAAGTGCTCGAATTACAACAGGACCTCTCCTATAAAGAGCATCCGGTCCGCATTCTCGACCAAGCTGAACGCCGCACGCGTCAGAAAGCGATCAAGTTCCTCAAGGTCCAGTGGTCAAATCACTCTGAAGACGAAGCCACCTGGGAACGCGAGGACCGTCTTCGAGATGAATACCCCGCACTCTTTCCTTCTACCTCCTAAATCTTGGGACGAGATTTCTTGTAGTGGAGGAGATTTGTAACACCCAGATAATTAAGCTACAGTAATCCCTCCTAATGGTGCCACGTCACCTCGGTTACTGTGATTAAACTCACGTTGATTCGAACCCGGTTCAAATTCAAATTTAAAACATAGGCAAACAATAAAAGTTTTCAAAAATTAAAACTAAAATGTTTGGGGGTTGTCAAATATTACCAAGTTAATTATGGTGGGGTGCACCCATTTTTATAAAGGGTCTGAATGTTTTAAATAAATTAAAACAGAAAAGAAAGAAAGAAAGAAAAGAATAAGAAAAGATAAAGAAAACAAAAAAGGGAGAGGGGGAGAAAACCCCATCGCCCAACCGGCCAAGCCCACTGCCCACCTGCCAGCCTCGCCCGCCCATCCCTCGCCTCCCTTATCCCCCCGTCGGTGGAAACCCTAGCCCGCACCCATTCCACCCCCGATCCCCCTCTCCTCCCTTCCGCGCCGACCGGATCGGGATCCGCCCGATCCGTCGCCCCGACGCCGGGCGACCCGCCGCCTGACCTCACCTCCTCCTCCTCCTCCGACCGGCCGCAGCAGGCGCAGGGACGCCCCTCGTTGCCTCGGGGCCGTCCCGACCCCACCCCACCTCGTCGGATCCGACGTCATCGCCTTCGTCGTCGCCGAGCTCCTCCCCCTCTCCTCCTCGGCCGCCACCGACCGCCCCGAGCTCACTACAAAGACCCGCGTTCCCCCGTGAGCTCTCCTCCCCATCGGACCCCTTTCTCCCTCGTCCCTCCCGAGCGCCACCACGCGCCCCCCGTCGCCGGCTCGGCGCGCCCTCAAACCTCCCTCCTCTGAACCTTCCCCCATGAGTTTCCTCCCGCCTCGGCGCCGCTCGGGAGGCCTCGTGTTAACCACGGCCCGGCGAGCACGCCGCACCCGAGGCCGCCGCCGCCGGAGCGCATCGCCGCCCCGCGCCTCCTCTCGCCCGTCTGGTCACACCTCGGCCCAGAAGCGCCTCCGCGGGATCTCAACCCTACCGCCGCCGCCGCCGCCCGGCGAAGTTTCGGCCGAGTCCGCCCGTAGCATCGCCACCATTGGGCGCGGCGCCTCGCTGAACGAGCAGCGCCGCGCGCTTTTTTGCCGCCGGATTACGAACCCCGGCGAGGTCCGCGCTCTCGCCTGGGACGCCACCGAGCGCCCAACGCCGGCCGCCGACGTGGCGACCGGGGCCTCCGCTCAGCCATCGAGTGGTGGGCCCAGCCCCCCCGAATTGCTGACCCGGTCAGCAGTGGCCGATCCACCCTCGCCATCGACATGGGTACCCCACCCCCGTAATGTTTTGATAAAAAAGAAAAGGAAATTAATTAAATATAATTAATAAAATAAAAATGAATAAAATTAATTAATTAATTAATTAAGTAAATAATTAATTTAATTAATCCTCGATTAATTAACCAAATGGCTAATTAACCTAATTAATCATCATTAATTAAACTAAACTAGTTTAATTAGTTAAATCACAACGATTTAACGGGACCCACATGACAGTTGACCAAGTCAACCTGTTGATCGCCGACGTCAAGATGACCTCATCTCGACGTCATAAATCCATTTTTCAAATTAATTAATTAATTAATTAAATTCCGTAAATTAATAAAATCTTTTAAAATCATATCTTTTAATCCGTAACTCGGATTAAAATATTTTCAACATGAAAGTTGCTCGTAACGACGTGATTTAATCCGGATCACGCAGTCCGCTCATCCGCCACACACCCCTAACCTATCTAACCTGCAACTTTCCCTCTCGGCTCCTCCGCTAGAAAACACGAAACACCGGAATACTTTCCTGATGTTTCTTAACCAACCACCTCGTACCACGTTAGGGCACGCCTAGCATCACTACTTGACATGTCATGCATCGATATGCATCTGTTTACTTGGTATTCATTGTTTCTTCCCCCTCTTCTCTCCGGTAGACTACGAGACCGACGCTGCTGCTGGCCAGTTCGACTACGGTGTTGACGACCCTCTCTCTTGCGAGCAACCAGCAAGCCCCCTTGATCACCAGATATCGCCTACTCTTCTCTATCTTGCTTGCATTAGAGTAGTGTAGCATGTTATCGCTTTCGAGATACTCCTATACCTTTGCATAGATAGCTCGTCCTTGTTACTCTGTTGTTACTTTTTACCGCAATCCTATATGCTTAGTATAGGATGCTAGTACTTTCATCTGTGGCCCTACATTCTTGTCCGTCGCCGCTGTGCTATACTATCGGGCCGTGATCACTCGGGAGGTGATCACGGGTATATACTATATACTTTATACATGATACATGTGGAGACTAAAGTCGGGTCGGCCGATGGAGCACCCATGAGTGGGTCTTGTGGCGAGCGGCAGGCAGGTTGAGACCGCCTAGGAGAGAGGTGGGCTGGGCCTGTTCGGGCGTTCGCGGATACTTAACACGCTTAACGAGGTCTTGGTATTTGATCTGAGTTGGCTACTGAGCTTATACGCACTAACCATCTACGGGAGTAGTTATGGGTATCCCGACGCCGTGGTATCACCAAGCACTTCAGACGTCACGACGAGCGGCGGCGCCGGATTGGACCGAACGCTGTTAGGCTAGGTCTGCTTCGCCACAGACGCAACATGCAGTGTGCTTTCGAGGCGATGGGCCTGCCCTCGGCGCTTAGGGTTAGACCGCGTGTTGGCCTCTCTGTTGTGCCTAGGTGGGGCTGCGGACGTGTTGATCTTCCGCGGCGGGCATGACCCAGAAAGTGTGTCCGCCAAATGGGATCAAGCGTCTTTGGGTAAGATGGTGCACCGCAGGAAGTTAATCTATTCGGATAGCCGTGATCTTGGTAATGGGACGACTTGGAGTTGTACCTTGAGCTTATGACAACTAGAACCGGATACTTGATAAAACACACCCTTCCAAGTGCCGATACAACCGGTGGTCGCTCTCTCGTGGATATGAGGAGGGATCGCGGGTAGGATTATTGCTATGTGATGTTACTTGGAGGACTTCAGTTTGTCCTCTTCACCATTGCAAGACAGTGTCCGTAAGCGTAGTCTTCGTTAAGACTAGCTATCCTCTCTTATTCGGCATTCGCAGATTCAGTCCACCGATATGCCCCTTTACACATATCCTTGCATATGTAGTGTAGCTCCTTGCTTGTAGTACTTTGGATGAGTACTCACGGTTGCCTTGTTCCCCTTTTCCCTATCTATACTCGATTGCTGCAACTGCACGATGGAGCCGGAGCGAGACGCCACCGCCGATGGCGACTACTACTCGGAGGTGCCTACTACTACGTGCAGCCCGCCGACGGCGACCAGAGTAGCTAGGAGGATCCCGTGCAGGAGGCCTGCTCCTCTTCGATCGTCAGATCCCGGTTTATGCTAGCCTTCTTAAGGCAAACTTGATTAACTTATGTCTGTACTCAGATATTGTTGCTTCCGCTGACTCGTCTATGATCGAGCACTTGTATTCGAGCCCTCGAGGCCCCTGGCTTGTATTATGATGCTTGTATGACTTACTTTTATTTGTAGAGTTGTGTTGTGATATCTTCCCGTGAGTCCTTGATCTTGATCGTACACATTTGCGTGCATGATTAATGTACGATTGAATCGAGGGCGTCACACTGGGATCTCTGGTCCCATCAAAACATTGACATGCCCCCTGCCTGTCGTAGCTCCTGACATTGCCGGTTCCATC
This sequence comes from Aegilops longissima, assembly GCA_021605205.1. NCBI lineage: Eukaryota > Viridiplantae > Streptophyta > Magnoliopsida > Poales > Poaceae > Aegilops > Aegilops longissima. Next base: position 474,433,892 of record CM038682.1, read on the forward strand.
ATTTCAGCTTGATGATTGCAGCATCTCACAGGTCAGCCGTTGGCACACCATGCGTTGTTGTTGCTACCTCCATCTCTAGTCCCAGCAATTCAGAACATCGGTTGCAGCAAAACATCACCGGCAGGACACATGGGTGTTGTCGTTGTGTCATCCTCACTCTTCGATACAGCATCACTGCTCGCCGGTTCCAGCAAATCAAATCGTCCATTGCAGCAAAAGTCGTCGGCACAATGCATGGGTGCCAACAGGCACGCATCAAACATGGTCGTTAGTTCAAGCAATTTTTGTCGTCGATACCAGCATGGGGCATTGCCGGTTCCAGCACGTGCGCTGGAACGTGCAACAAAAAAGTGTCTCGTGCGTCGTTGATTCCAGCATGGCGGCTGGAGCTTGCAGCACGACCATAATGTGACCGTGCCTACAAGGATGATGGGGGTGGATGGCACACGACCATGGCATCACAGTGACGAGGATGGAAGGCGCACAGCCATGGCGTCACCGTGGCGAGCGACTGTTTGCTTGTCGGTGTCGAAAACCTGGATTCCCAGCACCCTCCATTTGGGTCACAACTCATCGTCCAGACGCAACACATGGTCCTGGTGAAAAGAAGAAGATGAGGGGCGACGGGATAAGGTGTTACCAGTGGGCGCGGGACCATAGGAGATGTGGCTCTCATGGGTGGCTCGACCAATCAAAGGCATGTGTGCGGCGCGACTGGCCAACTGATTAGAATCGTTTACCAAAATATTATGAGTTAGAAGGAGACCAGTTGAAAAGGAGAAAAGTATACAAATTCGGGGAGGTCTCTTTGTTCTTCTCCCACTGAAAAATGTTATGAGCAAAACGAGATCAGTTGCAAAGGAGAAAATCATACAAATTGTCCTCAAACTTGTTGGTGCATGACAGTATGGTCCTTGTACTTGAAAAACACTCCAATACGGTATTTTTATATGGAAATATGTTACACATATGGTCCTATCTATGGTAGAGACTCGACGTACCAGGGATGGCTCCTTTTAGGAGCTCGATTAAAATGTAAGCCCCCTCTCTCTTCTTTCTCATAGGATAGGGTTAGGCCTCTTGCTGATTTGGGGATTTTGAACTGAATCTAGTCGATTTGACTTGCTCCATTCGAATGCATAACCCTCTCAAAATTGAAGACTTGGACTTTGAGGGCATTATGGAGTTCGAGAAGGTCACTATCTTGTTCTACGAGAAGAAAAATCCTACAAAATTGGTAGCATTCGAAGGCAGCCTCACTGGTAGGAGGTTTTATGGATGTCCTAAGAATGTAAGTCATTTCTCTCTCTGCCTCCATGTCTGCTCTTGAACTCTCTTTGAATCCCTGCTCTTGTTACATCATGATCTATGTGAGTAATTTGTTGTAAATATAGTGCTCTTTGTCCATTTTGATATTTTGATCTATGTCTATGTACTGGAAATGCTTGTTGTAAGTGCATCTAGGGCCACCCTTTTTTTGGTTTTGGAGTATTGATGACAAACTAATTGAGGGACTAATGTGTTTGTGAGATACGCGAGATAACACAGATAGAAGTCCCTGGAGATTCGGTTTAACTGTCGAAGACGCACCCTAAAAATGTCTGAAGACATTGAAGCCAATGGTTACCTTTGAAGACAATGAGTGAAGAGAATGGAACTTGAAGACTTAGCTTCTTCGTAGTCTTCATTTTGTTTTTATTGAGTCATAGGAACCACCACACTGTTAAGTGGGGTCGAGGCAATACGAAGACAGTTGTTGAAATGATTGCTCAACCAAAAGGCCTATGTCTTCCTAGCAAAGACAATGAGAGAAAATATCGTCCAGAGTTGGATGAGTCGACATTGCTTGTAGCCCAAGTAATGCTGTCGCGTGTGTTTGAAATCTGACCATTGGGACACGTGTGGTTGATTGATGGCACAGGGTCATTTCATTCAAATCATGTTGGGTTGCCCCTGGATATAAATAGCCACTCCCCTCCACCATAAGTTGATGGCTACTCTGAGTTATTGCACAACTTTTATCTTTTGAGAGCAACCAACCTCCAAAGTCTTTGAGAGAGATTTCATGCGAGGAAAAACGAAACACCTAGAGCCCAAAGTGATTGAGCATCACTAAAGACATTCTGTTCTGAGTGAACTGAAGACTTGTTACACTTGAAGAATGTGATCTTCTAGATGGTTAGGCGTTACATTTTGAGCATACAAGAGCCATTATGTATTGCCTGTGAACGAAGTTTGTAAAGGTTTGGAAGTCTCCCTTGAAGACTTACTTGAGTGATTGGGTGAGGTCTATAATGATCTTAGCTCAAGGGGAATAAGGTGAAGACCAGGTCTTCAAAGTTCAATCTCAGCCTCCCCAACTAGGCGTACAGCTGTCCCAGCAGCTAGAACTAGTCAAATAAATCACTGTCTTCTCCGAGCAACCGGTTCTATCACATCACCCTTTTACTTACTATTTTGTATCGTGAAGGCCTTGCTTGCTCATCTTGTTCGATGACATCACATGAAGACAATCCCTCTGATCATATCTTTGTCTTCACATTAACTGTTACTACTGTTCATTGCTACCTAGTTTGTTGTCTGTCTTCACTTCTCACTTCAATTATTTTGTTCTGCCAGCATGTCTAGTGTATCTTATCTTCTGCACTATCATATTCAATTATTGTTTTGCTTCCGCGTCTTCGAAGACATTGCATGTTTCGAAGACTTTCATAATAATCGCCTATTCGCCCCCCAGTTGATAACTAGCACTTTCACTTGTGTTAATGATATGCCAAGATGGAATTTTAGGCATATTGTAGTTTAAATCAAGTGAAAGTATTGGTCTATGCCCACTATATATTTCGCTTTCCGCATTCAAGATCCCATTGTATAAATTGTATTTTATGCTCTTTGTCAATTACATTGACATTGCTCTCTGCCAATGCATATATGTGGTGCTCTCTTTCAATTGCAGCGTCTCTATCAATTACGGTGTGTTCATGGGAGCGGATTTGGGGCATGCAAGTGCGGGAGTACCGAGTCCCCGACGCATGCTTTTATTTTTTGCTTCCAATTTTGAAATATTTAATTTATGTTTTCATATTTGTGTTTCTGGTGACGAGGGCTTTCAAATAAGATCCATTTTGAATACATTTTGATGAATTTTGAAAATAAATTGCAAGTTTCAACTCTTGAAACTTAGTATGAGCCGCCGATAAAATCATGTTTTTTGTGCCTACAAATGACAAAAAAATATTCTTCGAAATTATCTATGAAACTTGGTAAGAGCGAGCGAGAAAATCACAAGTCTCAGATAAAAAGCCATAAGTTTCAACGAATAAAACTTATTGTGCCCTCGTGCGAGATTCAACTACTTCGCGAATAGCGAGGCATTCGAGCGGCTGGGCAGGGCTTAGTAGCTGTGTGCCGCTGCATATTTCCGGTGTGTTCATTGCATGCTTGCAATGTGTTACTCATGTGCATGTGTATATATGTCGTTCATTGCAATGCTCTCAGTTGTACAAATGTGCATGTGTATATGAAACTGTAGTATATTAAGTGATAGTTTCCTGTTATCAATTGTTAAAACTCTATCAAATTATGGATGCATGTCACATGGATAAAGGCGCATGCACGGGCATGTGATTCTATAGTGTGAAAGCTCACCATACAACTAGGGGTCCAAGATTCTATAGTGCGGAAGCTTACTATTGGAGGGGAATCGAACACAATAAGGTGCAGGGTAAGGTTGCTCGCTTGTGTAGTCCACATGTTCATTTACTGTGTCAAGTTCTACTATATATATCGAACAAAGAGAAAAACAAAATGCGACTTCATCGACCCAGATTGGGCAGTGACTCTCTCTCTCTCTCCTCCATGACCCAACATCCCCTCTTTCATTTCCTCCTAGCTAGGGTTACCGCCGCCGCTGGCAGCCACCCCAACGCTCGTGCTCTCTCCATCCCGCCCCAAGCTCCACTCCCCAGCATTATCTCCAGCGGTCTTCTCAATCTAGATCTCCGGAGCACGCAGGAGCGAGGCGACGTGGCTGTACCGGGATGGGCCAAGGCAGTGGAGGCGAGGTAGAGACGGGTTGGCTGTGTTTGGCGTCGCTGAAGTATTAGGGAAGGACGGACCAGGGGGTGTGGAGTTATGTGGTCGCGGTGGTAGGAGGGGTAGCTCCTCCACTCTTGTGCAGCCACATCTCCGACGGCATCGCGCGGTGCTCCATCGACATGGGCTGCTCCGCAAGGTTCTTCTCTAGCAGTGGTGCGACAGAGTTCAGCTATAGGTCCACCATGCTTGCGCTTGCGCGGTTGATGGGCACAGGCTACTCCACACATGGACGGTAAGCACGAGCTGCTCCAATGCTTTGATGGGCACGGACTGCTCCATACAATGCCTAGATCAGAAAGGTAAGTTCTTGTCAAAGGAAGGTAGCATACCAATGCTTTGATTCCGATTGGGTTGCACGTCTGCTTCTTTCGTGTTAGTTCAGTTAGTGTGAATGGCCGATTGCATGATAGGAACTAGATAAGGACATAAATTTGCTATTTGTTGTGCAGCTATAAATCAACCGTGCAGGAATTGAAAAGGGGAGATTGAATAGGTTCTGAGCTGCTATCTTGAACCATAAGAATGCATGTTTTACAAAATAGTTTGGATGCACAAGCCAAACAATACAAGGAGACGGCGTCTAAGCCATTTTCCCTTAAATTTGTTAGTGTTTTTCTAACCCATTGATTGTTAAGGTTCAACTTGCTACTTGTAGAACCATCATGGAGGACATGGCAACTATATTCCTTCAATTATAATGTATATGTATTCATCAATTGGCAAGTAAAAAATAGCAATTCTTTTCCACACATTGTCATCTGGATAGAAGTAGATTGGGATTTTATTTATTATAATGGATGTAAGTTTAGTGAGGCCAAAAAAAGAGTATTGTTTCCTTCAAATATTTGGAGAACACTAGATCTTTTGCATTGCATGCTGTGCTCATTTTTGTGATGTATAAGCTATATGTTTGGTCATCCTTCCAACATTTAATTTGTAAGATAGTATATGATAATTTTCTTCAGCATTTCACCATTTCAACACCCGTTCCTGTTTAAATTTGTCTATATTAGTACAACTTTCATACTCATACTAACTTGATATCTCAAACATATCTGGTTAATTCAAATTTCACTAAACAAGTTACCTTGCTATTCTACAAAGGATGACATAATTCTAATTTTATTATTGTTTGTTTATCCATGATACACCAGTCTATACTCTGCAAGGAAAAGCCTTGAGGAAGAATTTTTCATACCACATCTCCATGGCCGACTATTTCATCTAAGAGGTCATCACCGGGTACATGGTTGACGCAAATGCATAAATCCCACCCTTTTCGATTTATCTATTTCTCTTCCAATTTGACTCTACTTGTTCTGAGTCTCTATATGTGTTTCTCTTCTTCTTTAGGGGATGAAGGTGTTGTGCAGGACCAAGGAACCTAAGGAAAAGCAGGCCAGTAGGTGCACCCCCCCGTCCCCATGGCCATAGTTTGTGTTTTTCTCATGTCAGTTTACTTTTAGAGAGCTCCCTTTTATTTTTGCTGAACTCCACATAAATTTATTTGTTTCGATGTGCTCAATGGTCATTGACAAGCAGAAATCTCGAGGTTGTGGCAGATTATGTCTTGAAATGCATCAGGCAGAGCACTCAAAGATAAGGACAATAATGCTCAAAGATTGGTTGTGGGTTCTGCAACCTATTTATTTTCTGCTTTTCAATTATGGCATTTGCCATTGACTTTTAGACTCATTCTCTATCAAAATATGCAGTGGCAATGAAATCAGATTTGTTCTCCGGGGTGATTGTGCTAATGAATTTGATATTGAGAGTCTCCGTTCTATTGGCAAAAGGCCCTAGTTATTGGGATATTTTTAGCGCACTGCCAAAAAAATTTCAAGGTCCTTATTTTAACCACAAGTTGCATCATCTCAAATTTATTCCTCTTTAATAAGCACAATATGGTAGTAATTATTTCATGATTTTCCTTTGATGCATGAGTAATAGACCATTGACTTTTTTTCATATGCTCTCATTACAGTCTAAGGTAACTATGCTTACAGTTTTTCTTCTTCTATAAAGCATTGTGCATTACAGCGACCTTTTAAGTGGTCTGGGCTTGTGGATACTGCACACTATCTTTTTGTCTGGCTTATAGTCTTAATAACTGCATGGAGCTTCTTGGTTCTGTTTATGAATACTTACAGGGTCAACCAAGATGTTTAATTTGCCAACACAATGAATATAGTGTTTTGGATGATTCTTGACACCAACGGATGCTATTAGTTTGTCCAAGTTCTCAATAATGCACCACGTGAATCCGATGATATTCATAGGATACTATCATGGAGATGGGAGAAATATCCTGGTCTATGTGGCAAATAAGGCATCTGTTTTTATGACCCTACCTTAGAGATGTAAGAGTTGAATGCAGTTGTTAAGAAGGATATCAATGCTTGAATAATGATGTTAGACTTACAGGTTCCGTGCAATTCACAAAATGAGAGTGGCAATCTTTCCAAGGATACACCAAATCTTTCCAGTACCGTTGAGGACAACCTAAAAAATCGCCTGATGAGTGCAACAAAAAAATTCAAAGAAGTTCTTACCATGCGGACAGGGGTCACGTAAAATAAAATTAGTAATGGTTTCCTGATTCAAATAGGTTGGCACCCTGTTTTCTTTTTCTTTGGATAGTATCTTCATTATAAATGATGTACTTATCGTGTTTCTTTCTGAATGTGCAGAATTTGAAGCTTTATGAGAATAGAAGGCAAATGTTCTCCTCCTCAACTGCAAAAGATGCATTGAATCCATTAATTCGTCAACAAACCCTTATACCAAGAGAGGCATCAAATGTTGCCCCCAAACACAATGGGCCAGTGACTCTGCAACTACTCTGTTGTTTAAGAGGTACTATTGCAAGTATTAAATTTGATCAATGTGTAATTTCATTTTGATTTGTACATTGGTCAGTCCCCTAGCAATTTTTTGTCGTGAATTCGTTTGTGTACTTTGATTTGTTTTTGTTCTTGCTACAACTTAAGACCATCATGTCATATTATCTTACATTTTCACTTTTTAAGAGACACACGATCATGTCTTAGGGCATAGCCTTCCCTAGATTCAGATTAGCTATCTCGTCTCAAAGTTTATGCATCATAAAGAAAAGTTGTTATTGCTAGGCTATTATCATAATTATTCTATTGCTAATCTAGGAACTTTATGGTGTACAGCAAAAGAGCTTGACGGGGATATGCCTAATGGGATTTTCTAATTATCTCGGTGCTTTGTGAGGCTTTTTTGATTCTGCTTCGTTGGTTGCTGCAGTTTGAAGGGATGAGGAATTTCTTCCTCGCCAAGCTCATTGTGGAGTGTGGCATCGGGTCATTGACAGGGTCACCTTTTTATTTTGAAATTGCGTGCTTAAGCTGGGTTGTCGTGGATGTTGTTGCATCTTGTTGCTTGCTCTATTCATTCTAGACTGTGATATGTCGCCAATGTATCTATTATTTTTTATTGTCCCATGCTATTATAGTATCAATCTTAGATGTTTTATATAACTTTGTGTGGTATTTTATATCATTTGTTGGGACTAAACTATTAACCCAGCGCCAAGTACCAGTTGTTGTTTTCTGCTTGTTTTTGGTTTTCCAGGAAATCAGTACCAAACGGAGTCCAAACGCTATGAAACTTTTTGACGGGTTTTTTTGGGACAAGAGAGACGCTAGAAGCTTCGGGCGAAGACTAGAAGATAAGCGAGGAGACGGCAAGACAACAGGGCGCGTATTGGGAATCATTGCATGGAAAACAAAAAAAATTCTACACACACAATGATCTATCCATGGAGATGCATAGCAACGAGAGGGTAAAGTGTGTCTATGTACCCTTGTAGCCGCAAGTGGAAGCGTTTCACAACGCGGTTGATGTAGTCGAACTTTCTTCGCGCTCCAACCGATCTAGTACTGAACGCACGGCACCTCCGTGTTCTGCACACGTTCAGCTCGGTGACGTCCTCCGCCTTCTTGATCTAGCAAGACGGCGAGGTAGTAGATGAGTTCCGTCAGCACGATGGCATGGTGACGATGATGGTGTGATCTCTGCAGGGCTTCGCCTAAGCACTACGAAAATATGACCGAGGGAGTAAATGGTGGACGGGGGCGCCGCACACGGCTAAGACAATGTCGTGTCCTTGTGTGGCGCCCCCTCCCGACAAATATATAGATGGGAGGGAGGAGGAGGCAGCCTAGGGCAGCCAGGGCGCCCCCCAAGGGGCTGGCCGCCTGTAACGCCCCAGATTCGATGCGCCAGGTGTCTGCCAGTTATTCGTCGTCTTTGCCATGTCATTTGCTTGCGTGTTGCACTTTGCCATATCATCATCTGCATTTCATATCATGTCATCATGTGCATTTCATTTTGCATACGTGTTCGTCTCATGCATCCGAGCATTTTCCCCGTTGTCCGTTTTGCAATCCGGCACTCCTATGTCCCCCCGGCGCCCCCTTTTACCTCTTTTCGTGTGCGGGTGTTAAACGGTCTCGGAATGGACCGAGGCTTGTCAAGCGGCCTTGGTATAGCACCGGTAGACCGCGTGTCAAGTTTCGTGCCATTTGGAGGTCGTTTGATACTCCAACGGTTAACCGGGTAACCGCAAAAGCCTCTTTTGTGTGCAGCTCAACACCCCTTCCAAAGTGGCCCAAAACCCAGCAAACTCCCCTCCATGCTCTCGGTCGTTCGATCACGATCGCGTGGCCGAAAACCGTGCTCCATTTGGACTCTCCTAGCTCCCTCTACCTATAAATATGCCTTCCCCTTCCAAATTCGCGGATGAATTCCCCTAACCCTAGTTTTCTCCTTCATGCGCCGACGCGTCCGCCCGGCGCCGGACACGCCCGCCGCCCCTCGTCTAACGGGAGCGCGCCACGTGGCCCCTCGCGTCCGCCGCCGCGGCCGCTGGGCCCGGCAAGCCCGCCGAGCCCATCCGAGCCCGTGGCGCCGCGCCGCCACCAGGCGCCGCGAGCCGCCTCGCGCCGTCGCCGGTGTGCCCGCCGCTGCCGGCCTCCTCGCCTCGGTCCGCGCGCTGAGCGCTGCCCGCCGCCGCCGCCGCCCGCCTCCTCCGGCGCGCTGCCTGCCCGGCCGCCGAGCCACCCGCGCCCCGGCCGCCGCCGCCAGCGCCCCGCCCCGCCCGCCGCCAGCGAGCCGCGCCATGGCCCGCCGCCCGCTCCACGACCTCGCCTCACGATCCGCGCCCTCGTCGCCCGGCCCCGCCGCCGTCTCGGCCTCCGCCGCCCGGGACCGGCCGGATCAGGCGCCCCCTCGCCGGCCCCCCTCCATCTCCGGCGAGATCCCGTCCATCTCCGGCGAGATCCGGCTCGCCTCAAAACCCGTGCACGGAGGTTGACCTTTTTCCCCCCTCCAAATTCATCTAAGTCCCGAATCTGTCAATATTTTCGTGCATTTTCATCGCATCATAACTCTGCATCCGTAGCTCCGTTTCGTGCGTATAATATGTCAAAATTTTCGCCTCGATGAGTAGATCATTTCATCTCATTACATCATTTTCATTTGAGCTCATCGTGGTGCCCGAAATGCTGTTGGAAGAGTGCTATGTGATGTTAGTTTCTGATTTTTATCAGAACATGCATTTTTGTTATTTTTGCCATGATTGATGTGTGCATCCTATGAACTTGAGTCCTACATGTGTTTTGTAATATGCCATGCCATCTTTACAGGGGTGTATGCCATGTATTTTTGTGATCTCTGTGGTGACTAGCACAAGCATGCAAACTAGGCTTCCTGATGTTGCTGATTTCAGCCCTGTTTTGCTGATATTTTTATGCCATGTTAACTTGATGTTACCGAGAGATCCATGCATATTTTGAGATACTTCAGTAAGGATGTTTTGTTAGACATGTATTTCTCTATCCATCCATGCCCTTGTTTGCAATTATGGAGTGCCCTAGCTTGAGTCAATCGAGCTCTACTTTTGCTATGAAATGTTTCCTGGCAGATTGTTTACATGTTATTCAATTTTGCCAAGGTTGTTGTAGTTGATCCTTGCATGCTATGTTGCTGTTCTTGCCATTTATAGCTTCTATGCCATGTCTTCTTACTGTTAGTTGCCTTTCCATGCCATGTAATGCTCTGTGGTGAGTGGTTCAAGCTCACCAACATGCCTACTTATTGTTGTTCCTGCCATGTATGAATCTGTAATATAACTTGCCATGTTTACGTGGGTGCCATCATATTTTCTGATCATTTTTGGCTTATGGTCAGTAAGGGACTTTTGTTCTATGAGATTAGTAGATTCATGCCATGCCTTTGTTTGCCATGTTAAGTTCTTGTAACATGTTGTTTGATAGCTCTAAACATTGCAACCTGATGTTATTTCTGCCAATGCCTGAAACTGTTATTATTTGCAATCTTGCCATGTCATTTTGAGCATGTTCTAGTGATTTCTGGAGATAGCTCAGTGTTCATGTTTTGTAATGATTTACCTGTACATCATGTCCATGCCTTTTGTTCTCTTGTTGGGGCGCAGTAGCTTGTTGTTTTGATGCTTGCAATATGCCTACTTGCTGTTTTGGACAGATTGTTGTTATGACTTGTATATGGTGTATGTGTTGAACCGTTGCTCCGTTTTGAGTGTGCTCTATATGAAACTTGCTTGTTTTTGCATGTAGCTTCATATTATCATGTTGCATCCATGTTTTGATGTGTTTGCTTGATGTTTGTATGCATTTTGCATCAATGCCATGTTTAACTTGTTGTGCTCATATCTTCTAGGCCGTAGCTCCAAATTAAATGAACTTTATATGTAACTTGACTAGAATTTCGTGTAGATCATCGTGGTGCATCTTAACTTGCTGTTTAACAACTGGAACATAAGGTTTATTAAGATGGACCAATTTCGAAATTTGCATATGAGGACTTACCGGAATTGTTATATGTTGTTCCCGGCCTCATTTAAACTTGCTTTGATGTGTTGCTCTTATTTGCATCATGTCTTGCCATGAGTAGCTTCATCTAGATTTGTCATGCATCATGCTTGTTTGTGCATCATGCCTTGTTCATGTGTGATGTGTTTACTATGTTGTGTGCTTCTTCTTGTTAGTTCCTGTTTCGTTGCGATCGTGAGGATTCGTTCGTCTACGCTTGGCTTCATCTTCTTCATGGACTCGTTCTTCTTCCTTGCGGGATTTCAGGCAAGATGACCGCTACCCTGGATCTCACTACTATCATTGCTATGCTAGTTACTTCGTTCTATCGCTATGCTACGCTACCTATTACCTGTTTATCAAGCCATCCCAAATTGCCATGTCAGCCTCTAACCTTTGTCACCCTTCCTAGCAAACCGTTGTTTGGCTATGTTACCGCTTTGCTCAGCCCCTCTTATAGCATTGCTAGTTGCAGGCGAAGATGAAGTTTGTTCCTTGTTGGAACATGGAGATGTTTTTCCTTGTTGGAACATGTTTACTTGTTGGGATATCACAATATATCTTATTTAATTAATGCATCTATATACTTGGTAAAGGGTGGAAGGCTCGGCCTTATGCCTGGTGTTTTGTTCCACTCTTGCCGCCCCTAGTTTCCGTCATATCGGTGTTATGTTCCTGGATTTTGCGTCCCTAACGCGGTCGGGTGATTTATGGGACCCCTTGACAATCGCTTTGAATAAGACTCCTCCAAAGAAGGCCCAACATTGGTTTTACCATTTGCCTCACCTATGCCCTCTTTCCCTTGGGTTTCGGAGCCCGAGGGTCATCTTTATTTTAGCCCCGGACCAGTGCTCCTTCGAAGTCTTGGCCCGAACTAGAGCCCTGCTGGCGCCCCTCAAGGCAACTTGAGGTCTGGTTTTAGTTGTGCGGACTGCTCATCCGGTGTGCCTCGAGACCGAGATATGTGCAGCTCCTATCAGATTTGTCGGCACATCCGGGCGGCTTTGCTGGTCTTGTTTTATTGTTGTCGAAATGTCTTGTAGCCGGATTCCGAGACTGATCGGTCTTCCGGGAGAAGGAATATCCTTCGTTGATCGCGAGAGCTTATCATGGGCTTGTTGGGACACCCCGCAGGTTTGAACTTTCAAAGCCGTGCCCGCGGTTATGTGGCGATGGGAATTTGTTAATGTCCGGTTGTAGAAAACCGAAGTTGATCTTAATTAAAATACACCAACCGTAGCGTAACCGTGAGTGTCTCTTTTCGGGTTAATCGAGAGGAGAACACGGTTTCTGGGTTATGATTGACGTAAGTAGGAGTTCAGGATCACTTCTTGATCATTACTAGTTGACGACCGTTCCTTTGTTCCTCTTCTCGCTCTCATTTGCGTATGTTAGCCACCATATCATGCTTAGTCGCTGCTGCAACCTCACCACTTTAACCCTTCCTTTCCCATTAAGCTTTGCTAGTCTTGATACCCATGGTAATGGGATTGCTGAGTCCTCGTGGCTCACAGATTACTACACCACCAGTTGCAGGTACAGGTTTGCGATGATCATGACGCGAGAGCGATGTTTGCTTGTGTTGGAGTTCTTCTTCTGCTTCTTCTTCGATCGGGGATAGGTTCAGTCGGCAGCCTGGGCTAGCGTGGTGGATATTGTTTGAGTTTCGTTTATGTTTCATCCGTAGTCGGATGTTGATCTTGTATATGATGTTGATGTATTCTTGTGGCATTTGTGCCTTTTGTATGTATCCCCTCTATTATGTAATGTTGATGTAATGATATCCACCTTGCAAAAGCGTTTCAATATGCGGGTCTATCCTTGGTGGGACCGTCGAGTTCCTTTTGGATAGGGTCGCATATTGGGCGTGACACCGCCGACCCTAGGGCTCCGGCCCTCCTGCGCCCCCTTTCCTTGTATGAAGAAAAGGGAAGGAAAGAGGGGGGGGGGGAGGGAAGGAAGGGGGAGTCCTACTCCACACTTTCCTTTCCCTTCCCCTCTTTCCTTCTCCTCCTCATAGGGCCGGCCTCTATAGGGGCGCACCAGCCCCTTATGAGCTGGTGTGTTCCCTCTCTTGGCCCATAAGGCCCATATATTTGCCGGGGGTGCCCGAAACTCCTTTCCGGTGACCCGATAAGTACACGGTACCCTCCAAAACACTTCCGGTGTACGAATACTATGGTACTATATATCAATCTTTACCTCTCGACCATTTTGAGACTCCTCGTCATGTCCGTGATCTCATCCGGGACTCCGAACAAGATTCGGTCACCAAATCACGTAACTCATATAATACTATACTGTCACGAACGTTAAGCGTGCGGACCCTACGGGTTCGAGAACTATGTAGACATGACCGAGACACCTCTCCGGTCAATAACCAATAGAGGAACCTGGATGCCCATATTGGCTCCTACATATTCTACAAATATCTTTATCGGTTGAACCGTTATGACAACATACATAATTCCTTTGCCCATCGGTATGTTACTTGCCCAAGATTCGATCATCGGTATCTCTATACCTAGTTCAATCTCATTACCGGCAAGTCTCTTTACTCGTTCCACATCACCTCGTGACTAACTCCTTAGTCATTTGCTTGCAAGCTTATTATGTGTATTACCGAGAGGGCCAACAGATACCTCTCCGATACTCGGAGTGACAAATCCCAATCTCGATCTATGCCAACTCAACAAACACCTTCAGAGATACCTGTAGACCATCATTATGGTCACCCAGTTACGTTGTGACGTTTGATAGAACACAAGGTATTCCTCCGGTATCGGGGAGTTGCATAATCTCATTGTAGAAGGAATATGTATTTGACATGAAGAAAGCAATATCAGTAAAACTTAACGATCATTATGCTAAGATAAAGGATGGGTATTGTCCATCACATCATTCTCCTAATGATGTGATCCCGTTATCAAATGACAACACATGTCCATGGTTAGGAAACCTTAACCATGTTTGATCAACGAGCTAGTCTAGTAGAGGCACTAGGGACACGGTATTTGTTGATGTATTCACACATGTATTTAAGTTTATGATCAATACAATTCTAGCATGAATAATAAACCATTATCATAAATAAGGAAATATAAAATAAAAACTTTATTATTGCCTCTAGGGCATATTTCCTTCAGTCTCCCACTTGCACCAGAGTCAATAATCTAGATTATATTGTAATGAATCTAACACCCATGGAGTCTTGGTGCTGATCATGTTTTGCTCATGGAAGAGGCCTAGTAAACGGGTCTGCTACATTGAGATCCGTATGTATCTTCCAAATTTCTATGTCTCCATCCTTGACTTGTTCACGAATGGAGTTGAAGCATCTCTTGGTGTGTTTGGTTCTCTTGTGAAATCTGGATTCCTTCGCCAAGGCAATTGCTCCAGTATTGTCACAAAAGATTTTCATTGGACCCGATGCACTAGGTATTACACCTAGATAGTATATGAACTCCTTCATCCAGACTCCCTCATTTGTTGCTTGCTACCTCTTGAGCTTGCATTGTTTTTTCCCTTGAAGAGGAAAGGGTGATGCAGCAAAGTAGAGTAAGTATTTCCCTCAGTTTTGAGAACCAAGGTATCAATCCAGTAGGAGACAACGCACAAGTCACCGAATACCTGCACAAACAAACACCAACTGGCACCCAACGTGATAAGGGGTTTTCAATCCCTTCACAATTATTTGCAAAGTGAGATCTGATAGAGATGGATAAACGGTAAAGTAATATTTTTTTATTTTTGGTTTATGGAGCGGAAAGTAAAATATTGCAAAGAAAGTAAATAGGAAACTAAAATTGTAGATTGGAAACTTATATGATGGAAGTAGACCCCGGGGCCATAGGTTTCACTAGAGGCTTCTCTCAAGATAGAAAATATTACGGTGGGTGAACAAATTACTGCCGAGCAATTGATAGAAAAGCACAAAGTTATGATGATATCTAAGGCAATGATAATGAATATAGGCATCACGTCCGTATCAAGTAGACCAACTCCTGCCTGCATCTACTACTATTAGTCCACACATCGACCGACTCCTGCCTGCATCTAGAGTATTAAGTTCATAAGAACGGAGTAACGCATTAAGTAAGATGACATGATGTAGCGGGATAAACTCAAGCGATATGATGAAAACCCCATCTTGTTATCCTCGATGGCAACAATACAATACGTGTCGGTTCCCCTTCTGTCACTAGGATTGAGCACCGCAAGATTGAACCCAAAGCTAAGCACTTCTCCCATTGCAAGAAAAACCAATCTAGTTGGCCAAACCAAATTGATAGTTCGAAGTGACTTGCAAAGATATCAAATCATGCATATAAGAATTCAGAGGAGATTCAAATAATATTCATAGATAAGTTGATCATAAATCCACAATTCATCGGATCTCGGCAAACACACCGTAAAAGAGTATTACATCGAATAGATCTCCAAGAACATCGAGGAGAACATGGTATTGAGAATCAAAGAGAGAGAAGAAGGCATCTAGCTACTAGCTATAGACCCGTAGGTCTGTGGTAAACTACTCACGCGTCATCGGAGAGGCTAGAAGCCCTCCGTGATCGAATCCCCCTCTGATACGTCTCCAACGCATCTACTTTTCAAAACTCATTTGCCCTTGTTTTGGACTCTAATTTGCATGATTTGAATGGAACTAACCTGGACTGACGTTGTTTTTAGTAGAATTGCCATGGTGTTATTTTTGTGCAGAATAAAAAGTTCTCGGAATGACCTGAAGCTTGACGGAGATAACTTTTGGAATTAATAAAAAATATTGGCAAAAGAATCAGCACCAGGGGGCCCACACCCTAGCCACAAGGGTGGGGGCATGCCCTCCGACCTTGTGGGACCCCTGGACCTCCACCGAACTCAACTCCAACTCCATATATTCACTTTCGGGGAGAAAAAAATCAGAGAGAAGGATTCATCACGTTTTATGATACAGAGCCGCCGCCAACCCTGTTCTTCCTCGGGAGGGCAGATCTGGAGTCCGTTCGAGGCTCCGGAGAGGGGAATCCGTCGACATCGTCATCATCAACCATCCTCCATCACCAATTTCACGATGCTCACCGCCGTGCGTGAGTAATTCCATCGTTGGCTTGTTGGACCGTGATGGGTTGGATGAGATTTACCATGTAATTGAGTTAGTTTTGTTAGGGTTTGATCCCTAGTATCCACTATGTTCTAAGATTGATGTTGCTATGACTTTGCTATGCCTAATGCTTGGCACTAGGGCCCGAGTGCCATGATTTCAGATCTGAACCTATTATGTTTTCATGAATAATTTGTGTTCTTGATCCGATATTGCAAGTTATAGTCACCTACTACGTGTTATGATCCGGCAACCCCAGAGTGACAATAGTCGGGACCACTCCCGATGATGATCGTAGTTTGAGGAGTTCATGTATTCACTAAGTGCTAATGCTTTGTTCTGGTACTCTATAAAAAGGAGGCCTTAATATCCCTTAGCTTCCAATAGGACCCCGCTACCATAGGAGGGTAGGACAAAATATGTCATGCAAGTTCTTCTCCATAAGCATGTATGACTATATTCGGAATACATGCCTACATTATATTGATGAACTGGGGCTAGTTCTGTGTCTCCCTATGTTATAAGCGTTGCATGATGAATTCCATCCGACATAATTATCCACCATGGATCCATTGCCTACGAGCTCGTTTCATATTGATCTTTGTTAAGTTACTTTTCCGTTGCCACTGTTACGGTTGCTACAAAACTACTACTGTTACTTTTTCCACTATTACCCTTACTTCCATACTTCTTTTCTACTAAATACTTTGCTATAGATATTAAGTCTTTCAGGTGTGGTTGAATTGACAACTCAGCTGTTAATACTCAAGAATATTCTTTGGCTTCCCTTGTGTCGAATCAATAAATTTGGGTTGAATACTCTACCCTCGAAAACTGTTGCAATCCCATATACTTGTGGGTTATCACCCTCCAGCAGGATGCTGGAAACGACCCCTAGATGGGATCTCACGGGCACAGAAGGTTGTGGCGGTGGAGAAGTGTTTTCGTGGCTCTCCTGGTAGGTTTTGGGATATTTGAGAATATATATAGGCGGAAGAAATAGGTCGGTGGAGTCACGAGGGCCCCACAAGGGTGGGGGGGGGGCGCCCTACCCCCTGGGCGCGCCCTCCTACCTTGTGGCTTCCCTGACGTGCACTCCAAGTCCTCAGGATGTCTTCTCGTCCAAGAATATTCATCGCGAAAGTATCATTTCGTTTGGACTCCGTTTGGTATTCCTTTTCTGCGAAACTCTAAAATAAGGGAAAAAACTGGCACTGGGCTCTAGGTTAATAGGTTAGTCCCAAAAATAATATAAAATAGCATATTAATGCATATAAAACATCCAAAACAGATAATATAATAGCATGGAACAATAAAAAGTTATAGATATGTTGGAGACGTATCGGGCATCCCCAAGCTTAATTCCTGCTCGTCCTCGAGTAGCTAAATGATAAAAATAGAATTTTTGATGTGGAATTCTACCTAAGCTATTTATCCATGTAATTTCTTTATTGTGGCATGAATGTTCAGATCCGTATGATTCAAAACAAAAGTTTAATATTGATATAAAAACAATAATACTTCAAGCATACTAACAAGATAGTTATGTCTTCTCAAAATAACATGGTCAAAGAAAGCTTATCCCTACAAAATCATATAGTCCGTCTATGCTCCATCTTCATCACATAAAATATTCAAATCATGCGCAACCCCGATGACATGCCAAACAATTGTTTCATACTTTTGATGTTCTCAAACCTTTTCAACTTTCACGCAATACATGAGCGTGAGCCATGGATATAAGGTGGTTGTGGAGAAAAAAAAGAAGGAGATAGTCTCACATCAACTAGGCGTATCAACGGGCTATGGAGATGCCCATCCATAGATATCAATGTGAGTGAGTAGGGATTTCCATGCAACGTATGCACTAGAGCTATAAGTTTATGAAAGCTCAAAAAGAAAACTAAGTGGGTGTGCATCCAACTTGCTTGCTCATGAAGACCTAGGGCATTTTGAGGAAGCCCATCATTGGAATATACAAGCCAAGTTCTATAATGAAAAATTCCCACTAGTATATGAAAGTGACAATGTAGGAGACTCTCTATCTTGAAGATCATGGTGCTACTTTGAAGCACAAGTGTGGCAAAAGGATAGTAACATTGTACCTTCTCTCTTTTTCTCTCATTTTTTGGCCTTTTCTCTCACTTTATTTTTTATTTTTTTATTTCCTCACATGGGACAATGCTCTAATAATGAATATCATCACACTTTTATTTACTTACAACTAAAAAATTACAACTCGATACTAGAACAAAATATGACTCTATGTGAATGTGTCCGGCGGTGTACCGGTATGTGCAATGAATCAAGAGTGACATGTATAAAAAATATTATGAACAGTGGCTTTGGCACAAATACGATGTCAACTACATGATCATGCATAGCAATATGACAATGATGGAGTATGTCATAATAAACGGAATGGTGGAAAGTTGCATGGAAATATATCTCGGAATGGCTATGGAAATGCCATAATAGGTAGGTATGGTGGCTGTTTTGAGGAAGGTATAAGGTGGGTGTATGGTACCGGTGAAAGTTGCACGACACAAGAGAGGCTAGCAACGGCGGAAAGGTGAGAGTGCGTATAATCCATGGACTCAACATTAGTCATAAAGAACTCACATACTTATTGCAAAAATCTATTAGTCACCGATACAAAGTACTACACGCATTCTCCTAGGGGGATAGATTGGTAGGAAAAGACCATCGCTCGTCCTCGACTGCCACTCATAAGGAAGACATTCAAAAAATATCTCATGCTCCAACTTCGTCACATAACGGTTCACCATACGTGCATGCTATGGGACTCACAAACCTTAACACAAGTATTTCTCAAATTCACAACTACTTACTAGCATGAATCTAATATCACCATCTTCATATCTCAAAACAATCATAAGGAATCAAACTTCTCATAGTAATCACTGCACCTTATATGAAAGTTTTTTTTGCGGGGTATATGAAAGTTTTTATTATATCCCTCTTGGATGCCTATCATACCAGGACTAATTTTATAACGAAAGCAAATTACCATGTTGTTTTTAAAGACTCTCAAAATAATATAAGGAAGTACGGGAGTTCAACAATTTCTATAAAATAAAACCACCGTCGTGCTCTAAAAAGATATAAGTGAAGCACTAGAGCAAATTGCCTAGCTCAAAAGATATAAGTGAAGCACATAGAGTATTATAATAAATCATGATTCATGAGTGTCTCTCTCAAAAGGTGTGTACGGCAAGGATGATTGTGGCAAACTAAAAAGCAAAGACTCAAATCATACAAGACGCTCCAAGCAAAACACATATGATGTGGTGAATAAGAATATAGCCTCAAGTAAAGTTACCGATAGACGAAGACGAAAGAGGGGATGCCTTCCGGGGCATCCCCAAGCTTAGGCTCTTGGTATCCTTGAATATTACCTTGGGGGTGCCTTGGGCATCCCCAAGCTTAGGCTCTTGCCACTCTTTTCATAGTCCATCAAATCCTTACCCAAAACTTGAAAACTTCACCATACAAAACTCAACATAAAATCTCATAATCTCCTTTAGTATAAGAAAATAAATCACCACTTTTGGTACTGTTGTAAACACCTTCTTTATTTATATTGGTGTAGTATCTACTGTATTCCAACTTTTCCATGGTTCATACCCCCCGATACGAGCCATAGATTCATCAAAATAATCAAACAACACATAGAAAACAGAATCTGTCAAAAACAGAACAGTCTGTAGCAATCTGGATATTTCGAATACTTTTGTAAGTCCAAAAATTCTGAAAATTAGGAATACCTAAGCAAATTGTTTATTAATCTTCTGCAAAAAGAATCAGCTCAAAAGCACTCTGATACGTCTCCAACGTATTGATACGTCCATTTTGCATCATGTTTTCTTATTGTTATTATAATGTTTTTACCCATAATAATGCTTTTTGGAGCAAATTCTAATGCCTTTTATCTCATAATTTACAAGGTACATACCAAGAGGGAGAATTTCGGCAGCTAGAAATCTGGACCTGAAAAAGCTACGTCAGGCTACCTATTCTGCACAACTCCAAATGAGCTGAAGCTTCACGGGTAATTTTTATGGAATATATAAGAAATACTGGAGCACATAACTACCAGAGGGGGGCCACCAGGTGGGCACAACCCACCTGGGCGTGCCAGGGCCCCCTGGCGCACCCTGGGGGTTGTGGCCTCCTTGGCCCACCTCCGGTGCCCATCTTCTGGTATATAAGTCATTTTGACCTAGAAAAAAATAAGAGGAGGTCTTTCGGGATGAAGCACCACCGCCTCGAGGCAGAACTTGGGCAGGAGCACTTTTGCCCTCCGGCGGAGCGTTCCGCCGGGGAAACTTCCCTCCCGGAGGGGGAAATCATCGTCATCATCATCACCACCAACTCTCCCATCTTGGGGAGGGAAATCTCCATCAACATCTTCAACATCACCATCTCATCTCAAACCCTAGTTCATCTCTTGTGTTCAATCTTGTTACTGGAACTATAGATTGGTGCTTGTGGGTGACTAGTAGTGTTGATTACATCTTGTAGTTGATTACTATATGGTTTATTTGGTGGAAGATTATATGTTCATATCCAATATGGTATTTAATACTCCTCTGATCATGAGCATGTTTATCATTTGTGAGTAGTTACTCTTGTTCTTGAGGTCATGGGAGAAATCATGTTGCAAGTAATCATGTGAACTTGATATGTGTTTGATATTTTGATAGTATGTATGTTGTGATTCCCTTAGTGGTGGCATGTGAACGTCGACTACATGACACTTCACCATATTTGGGCCTACGGGAATGCATTTTGGAGTAGCAATTAGATGATGTGTTGCGAGAGTGACAGAAACTTAAACCCAGTTTATGCGCTATTCCGTAAGGGACTGAATGGATCCTAAAGTTTAATGCTATGGTTAGAATTTATTCTTAATACTTATCTCGTAGTTGTGGATGCTTGCGGGAGGGTTAATCATAAGTAGGAGGTTTATTCAAGTAAGAACATCGCCTAAGCACCGGTCCACCCACATATCAAATTATCAAAGTAGTGAACACAAATTGAACCAACATGATGAAAGTGAATAGTTGAAATTCCCGTGTACCCTCAAGAATGCTTTGCTTATCATAAGAGACCTTTTGGGCCTGTCCTTTGCCTCAAAATTGGGCTACCTTGCTTCACTTCTATTACTACTATCGTTACTTGCTCGTTACAAATTATCTTGCTATCAAACTACTCCGCTACTTACAATTTCAGCACTTGCAGACACTACCTTACTGAAAACTACTTGTTATTTCCTTCTGCTCCCCGTTGGGTTCGACACCCTTACTTATCAAAAAGAGCTACACTTGATCCCCTATACTTGTGGGCCATCAAGGCTATTTTCTGGCACCGTTGCCGAGGAGTGAAGCGCCTTTGGTAAGTGGAATTTGGTAAGGAAAGATTTATATAGTGTGCTGAAATTTATTGTTACTTGATACTATGGAAAACAATCCTTTGAGGGGTTTGTTCGGGGTATCTTCACCTCGTTCGGAACCACAATTAGTTACCCCTCAACCTACTGCACCTACTGAAAATATTAAATATGTAATTCTTTCGGGTATGATAGAACAACTACTAGCTAATCCTTATGCAGGAGATGGAACCGAACATCCTGATATGCACTTGATATATGTGGAACAAATTTGTGGATTATTTAAGCTTGCAGGTTTACCCAGGGATCAATTTATGAAAAAAATCCCTTTATCTTTGAAGGGAAAAGCATTGGCATGGTATAGGCTATGCGATGATATTGGATCATGGAAATGGAATCGATTGAAATTGGAGTTCCACCAAAAAAATTATCCTATGCATCTAGTTCATCGTGATCGGAATTATATATATAATTTTTGGCTTCGTGAAGGATAAAGTATTGCTCTAGCTTGGGGGAGGCTTAAGTCCATGTTATATTCATGCCCCAATCATGAGCTCTCAAGAGAAATTATTATCTAGAATTTTTATGCTCTGCTTTCTCGTAATGATCAAACCATGCTTGATACTTCTTGTGCTGGTTCTTTTATGAAGAAGACTATTGAATTCTGGTGGGATCTTTTGGAAAGAATTAAACACAACTTTGAAGATTGGGAACTCGAGAAGGTAAAGAGTCAGGTATTAAAATCAAATATGATTGTGTTAAATCTTTTATGGATACCGATGCTTTTCAAATGTTTAGCACTAAATATGGACTGGACTCTGAGATAGTAGCCTCCTTTTGTGAATCATTTGCTA
Source organism: Aegilops longissima (assembly GCA_021605205.1). Lineage (NCBI taxonomy): Eukaryota > Viridiplantae > Streptophyta > Magnoliopsida > Poales > Poaceae > Aegilops > Aegilops longissima. The sequence continues at coordinate 474,456,239 of CM038682.1, forward strand.
CTCATGTTGAACTCCCTAAAGAGAAGTGGTTTAAATATCACCCACCTATTAAAGTAGAAATTAAAAAACCGGTACCAGTTAAAGAAGAAACTATACTTTATAATGTTGATCCAGTTGTTCCTTCTGCTTATACTGAGAAACCACCTTTCCCTGTTAGGATAAAGGAACATGATAAAGTTCCGATTGTGGTTAACAAAAGCTATATTAGAACACCTAAACCTGATGAACAAATTAAAGTAGAACCTAGCATTGCTATGGTTAAAGATCTCTTAGAAGAAGATATAGATGGGCATGCTATTTACTTCTGTGAAGAAGCTGCTAGAATTGCCAAACCTGATAAAAAGGATAAACATAGACCTCTATTGGCATGCCTGTCATCTCAGTGAAAATAGGAGATCACTGTTATCATGGTTTATGTGAGATGGGTGCTAGTGTGAGTGCTATTCCTTACACCTTATATCAAGAAATTATGAAAGACATAGCACCTGCAGAAATAGAAGACATAGATGTTACTATTAAACTTGCTAATAGAGACACCATATCACCAATTGGGATTGTTAGAGATGTTGAAGTCTTGCGTGGGAAAATAAAATACCCTACTGATTTTCTTGTTCTTGGTTCCCCACAAGATGACTTTTGTTCCATTATCTTTGGTAGACCTTTCTTGAGTACAGTTAATGCTAAGATAGACTGTAGGAAACAAACTGTTGGTGTTAGCTTTGGTGATGAGTCTCATGAGTTTAATTTTTCCAAGTTTAGTAGAAATCTTCATGAAAAAGAATTGCCTAGTAAGGATGAATTAATTGGTCTTGCTTCTATTGCTGCTCCACCTACTGATCCTTTAGAACAATATTTGCTAGACCATGAAAATGATTTACATATGCATGAAAGAAATGAAATAGATAAAATTTTCTTTGAACAACGTCCTCTGCTTAAACACAGTTTGCCTATTGAAGCTCCAGGAGGTCCTCCTCCACCTAAAGGTGATCCTGTGTTTGAATTAAAACAATTGCCAGACACTTTGAAATATGCTTATCTTGATGAAAAGAAGATATATATATATATATATATATATATATATATATATATATATATATATATATATATATATATATATATATATATATATCCGTTATTATTAGTGTTAACCTTTCGTAACATGAAGAAGAAAGATTATTGAAAGTTCTAAGGAAGCACCTGGCTGCTATTGGATATACTCTTGATGATTTAAAGGGTATTAGTCCCACTCTGTGACGCCCTCGATTCAATCGTACACTAATCATGCACGCAAATGTGTACGATCAAGATCAAGGACTCACGGGAAGATATCACAACACAACTCTACAAATAAAATAAGTCATACAAGCATCATAATACAAGCCAGGGGCCTCGAGGGCTCGAATACAAGTGCTCGATCATAGACGAAGTCGTGGAAGCAACAATATCCGAGCACGGACATAAGTTAAACAAGGTGCCATAAGATGGCTAGCACAAACCGGGATCAGATCGAAGAGGAGCAGGCCTCCCGCTCGGGATCCTCCTAGGTCACTCCAGTGTCGTCGTCGCCGGGCTGCACGAGTAGTAGGCACCTCCGCAGTAGTAGTCGCCGAGGCGGTGGCGTCGACTCGGGCTCCATCGCCCGATAGCAGCAATCGAGTAGAGATAGGGGAAAAGGGGAACAAGGCAACCGTGAGTACTCATCCAAAGTACTGCAAGCAAGGAGCTACACTACATATGCATGGATATATGTGTAAAGGGCCATATCGGTGGACTGAACTGCAGAATGCCGAATAAGAGGGGATAGCTAGTCTTAACGAAGACTACGCTTCGTCACCAGATTGCATGCATGTAAGAGGACAACGGAAGTCCTCCAAGTAACATCATATAGCAATAATCCTACCCGCAATCCCCGCTCATAACCCCGAGCGAGAGCGACCACCGGTTGTATCCGCACTTGGAAGGGTGTGTTTTATCAAGTATCCGGTTCTAGTTGTCATAAGCTCAAGGTACAACTCCAAGTCGTCCTGTTATCAAGATCACGGCTATCCGAATAGATTAACTTCCTGCAGGGTGCACCATCTTACCCAAAGACGCTTGATCCCATTTGGCGGACACACTTTCCGGGTCATGCCCGCCGCCAGAAGATCAACACGTCGCAGCCCCACCTAGGCACAACAGAGAGGCCAAGACGCCGGTCTAAACCTAAGCGCGCAGGGTCGGGCCCATCGCCTCGAGCACACACAAGACGCTATGAGGGCGGCCGAAGCGCACCTAGCCTAGCGAGCGTTCCATCCAATCCGGCGCGCCGCTCGTCGCCGACGTCTGAAGTGCTTCGGCCGATACCACGACGCCGGATACCCATAACTACTCCCCGTAGATGGTTAGTGCGTATAAGCTCGTAGCCAACCCAGATCAAATACCAAGACCTCGTTAAGCGTGTTAAGTAACATGAACGCCGCCTGAGGCAGGCCCACCTCTCTCCTAGGCGGTCTCAACCTGCCTGCCGCTCCGCCACAATGATCCACTCATGGTGCTCCATCGGCCGACCCGACTTTAGTCTCCACATGTATCATGTATAAGTATATAGTATATACCCGTGATCAACTCCCGAGTGATCACGGCCCGATAGTATAGCATGGCGCATGACAAGAAAGTAGGGCCACAGATGAAAGTACTAGCATCCTATACTAAGCATATAGGATTGCGTAAGGTAACAACGAAGTTACAAGGACAAGGCTATGCAGCAAGATAGGAGTATCCAAAACAAGAACATGCTATGCTACTCTAATGCAAGCAGTGTAGATAAGAGTAGGCGATATCCGGTGATCAAGGGGGCTTGCTGGTTGCTCGGCAAGAGAGAGGGTCAACACCGTAGTCGAATCGCCACCGCAGCGTCGTTCTCGTAGTCTACCAAGAGAAGAGGGGAAGAAACAATGAATACACGTAACAGATGCATAACGATGCATGACATGCCAAGAAGCGATGCTAGGCGTGCCCTAACGTGGTAAGGAGGGTCTTGGTTTAGGGGGAAACATCAGGAAGTTATCCTGTTAGGACGTCCGTCCGACAGATGAACCGGAGAGGAAAGTTTGCAGGTTCGATAGGTTAGGGATGTGTGGTGGACGAGCGGACCGCAGATCCGGATTAAATCACGTCGATCTGAGCAACTTTCATGTTGAAATTATTTTAATCCGAATTACGGATTAAAAGATATGATTTATAAAAGATTTTATTAATTTCTGGAATTTTAATTAATTATTTAATTAATTTCGAAATGGCATTTATGACATCAGCATGAGGTCATGCTGACATCATCAGACAACAGGTTGGTGAGTCAACCCTGACAGGTGGGTCCCGCATGTCATTCACTAACGACTAATTAACCTAATCAGATTAATTAACATTAGTTAATTAGGGTTAATTTGTGATTAAGTTTAATTAATCAGGTTTAATTAAGTTAATTAATTGCCTAATTAATTAATTAATTAATTAACATTTTAATTGATATTTTAATTATTTATATATTATTATTTTATTTTATTATTATTATTATTATTATTATTACTATTTTTTAAACGTTCGGGGCGGCCCCCTCGAGTCAAGGGCACAGAGAGGCTGGCGTTTGCCGACAGGCACTGAGCGGAGTCTTTGAGCACCGCTTGATTCGACGGCGGGAACGGCGATGAGTGCGGCGGCCACCACGACAGCGGCATTGCCGTTAGGGGGTTCTTGCGCCGATCTGGCAAGAACAACAGACCGCCATGGATGGAAAGGGCGGCGTTCGTGAGCCAACGAGCAGCCATTGGGGGGCGGAGGCGCATAAGGCCGTAGGTGCGGATGGGCGCGAGGCCGGGCGCAGCTGAGGATGCTTGGTCGCTCGTGGCCGACGGGCGAAGGGCGGCGCTGGCGATCGCTGGTTCGAGTGTGCCCCGGCGTGGTAGCCCAAGAGCGACGGCGAGGGAAGGGGAGGAGGGGGGTCGAGGCTCACGAGGAGTTGCAGGGATTTGGCAGCGGGCTCGTGGAGGAGTCGGGGAAGCGAGATCCGGCAGTCGACGGCGTCGAGGTGGTGAGGTCGGGGCCGAGTCGACGACGGAGAGGAGGGGCGCGGAGGAGTCCGAGCGAGGCGGCGCCGGCTGCGGCTTGCGTCGGTCGTGGGCGACGGGGGACGATGAGCGCGCGGAAACACCGACGGCGAGGCGAGCAGCGGGCACTGTGGTCGGAGCCCGATCCGGATCGAGGGGGACTGAGGGAGGAGAGGGGATCGTGCGCCAGGGGCGATGGGGACGAGGGCAAGGTCGCTCGATCCCGATCGCACGAGTGAGAGAAGGGATCGTGGGGAGGAGTGGAGCGTGGGATCGGGCTAGGGTTTCGGGGTGGCTCACGGGGTTATAGGGAGCGGCTGGGCCGGGGTGGGCCGGCCCGTTTAAGCGGTTGAGGCCAGCTGGGCCACTTGGCCGAGCGGGGGTCCTGTTTTCCCTTTTTTTTGTCTTCTGTTTTTATTCTTTTATTTATTTTTCTGTTACCTTTAGTTTCACTTTTATTTCAGATTTATGACTTATAAAAGTAGTCCCTAATTTGGTCAAAATAATTATACTACGACCACCTAAGTTTGGGCAACTAGACAGAATAGTTTAATAATTTATTAATTGTAAAAAGCATTTGATTAATTGTTTTGCTACTATTTTATTTACTTTAGGAATCAAACACTTTCAAAGAGGTTGGTTTCTTCACCAATATTACTTATGCATTATTCTGCTTTCTCCAAACATTTTAGTTTTAAGATTGGAAAACTTTTATTATTTGTTTGATTTTGAATTGAATTCAAATCGGTTTCGAACCAATGCGAGAATAACCACAGTAATCGAGGTGATGTGGCATCATTAGTGGAGGATTACTGTAGCGTAACTATCCGGGCGTCACAATTCTCCTCCACTACAAGAAATCTCGTCCCGAGATTTAAGCAGGGGAGTAGGGGGGGAGGTCTGGTTACGAAATCCTATCGAATCTTCTCAGTCTTGGTTGCTCTTCTTGAAGAGGTTGATCCATTACCTCGACATCTTCATTTCTCTGCTACAGGTCATCATGGTGATGCCGCCCTTTTCTCGGGAACTCCAACGTACTTACGAATAGGTAAGGGGGTATTCCGGCAGAACGAACCTCTGCAAGGTTGACTATCTGGTAGCTAACATCGGGAAGGTGGCGGAAAGTAACTCTCGAACTGGAACTTAAGAAAATATCGAGAGCAAAGTAAGGAGGCAACCTGGGAAGTTTCGAGCGGGCAGGCAATCATTCGATGCCTGTTATAGGGCGTGAAAGGGTCAAAACAACGGGAATAAGTATAGTGTCCGATACCAGACCTGAAGGTGGCTCATGAATTACCCACGAGGCCACGCGCGAGGAATAACTTTGGGAACAGGGGGGTTACAGGAGAGTCAGGTTTCGATCCTGTGAAACTGTGGGTTATGGGCCCACCATGTGGTTAAAAGTAGAAGGTTGGTGACATCTTGCACGATCATGTAAGCAAGGCATGTCAGAGGAGAGTCCGAGGGTCATGTCGGCAACAACATAGGTACCAAGGGCGAGGGACGAAGAGAACCATTTTCCTGCTCGTTGAACGAGGCGGACCAATAGGCCAGGTTCTCGTCCAGCGGTGGTTACCGGAATGTCATCAACAATAGTAATAGGTCTTATTTACAGAGTGGTACATCGAGGTGCTTACCTAAGCAGGGGATTATCACTGCTTAGATTATATATGTCCCAAGGATGGCCAAACAGACCCATGGAAAGGAAAATGTGATCATTAGGTTAAACAGAACAATGGAAAGGCAAAATGTGTTTAAACACATATCACAGGGTTATATCCTTCCCAAGGATAAGCAAAGCATGATATCCATGACAGGATATAATGTAGAGAACCCTTTAGGTAAGGGGAGAGAAATTTCACGACAATACCCAAACAACGGTGTTCGGATAATTGAGCAAGAAACATTTAGCATTGGGCTTCGAATGTTCTTGTTGAAAATCAGAGTATCACAGCCATGCTTCGAGATAGCATTGGCATGGCCTTCAGGTGAAGATCAGACTTTGGAATCACCAATGATCCACCTAGGATAACTTGTAGAATCAGTATTACAATTCCCTCATGGATGAATGGATAACCCTGCTGAAAATGAATCTATAATGATAGGTCCTCCAGCCGGAAGTGCTAGGCATGACATCATGCTACCAGGTCATCAAAGGATCAACATCATAACTCTTGGAAAGTTGTCCCAACCATCATAGCTGACCGAGTTTCAGATCCGATTGGTGTCAGGATACCTCAGACTTAGGATACCTGAGAAGAAAAGGCGCAACACAAATCGTTGAAATGGCATTGCCAGATTCTCGGGAAATGAACTATGGGAGCGGGTTCCTGAAACAATAGTTCATCATTAAACCAAGGAGAGGTGAGGAGGTGGCTGATTGACTCAGCGACAATTCATTGAGATTTTCAAAAGATGGATTTCCACAATTATGTGAACAAGGAAATAACATTTGTCAGATCGGATAATATAATGAGGTATACTCAAGGTAAACATACCCAATTAAACAATGGTTGTAAGGTGCACCCAAGATAAGTTCTTAGGTGGAACGATCAATGTTAGGATGGTGAGTCGATAATCAATGGTCTAGGAATGAAATGTCGACCATTAACTTCGAAGCAATAGGGTTGCTAGAAGGGCAGAATCCAAACAGCACCATTCACTTGTTTTAATCAACACGGGGACCAAGAAAGAATGGTGATGGTGAGAAGTATCACCATACCAAGAATTTTTAAGAGGTGGTGAAATTCCCACGACATTCTTGACATAAAAGGTGGTAATTATTACAAGGTAAAGAAGAACAATGCTGGGTAGCAAGGAGCTCAAGGTATAACACAAAACACGAACAAGTTTGTGTTGAATGGAGGGCAATAAAGTGGTCGATGATAACACGAAACATCGAGGGGCAAGGATGGTATTGCCCATCAAGAATTCGATATATATCTTGGTAGAGCTTAGGATGTTGATGATGATCACGACACAGTTGTCGAGAGATTTCATGAAGATGTAATCGGTCGGCGATGACATCAAGTCAACGGAAACGATGAAGCCAAAGTCATTGGAACCATGGGTACGACACAAACTCGAAATCAAGCTTGCTGTCCAAGGACAAACGGTAGGACGAGGAAGATAGATTGTAATATTAGCTCACCCTCGAAATTTGTGCTCTGAGAAGAAGGACCGGGTAGCACAGTTAAAATCATCACGACAATGATATAGCCAAACAGGCTAGGAATAGCGTGATCGGGTACAAACTCGTACTTATAGAAGCTTACTGAAGGGTTGTTGAACCGTAGTGCGGACTCGGTTCAGTTATCGGTGTCTCTGAGTGTATAATAACTCAGAGCCCGTGAAAAATTGGAAACAGTGGAAAGGTAGCACTTGATGAAGAACTCATAAGAGGTTATGCAGTTCCATGATAATCTCGAGATTCCAGGGGGTAGTACTCGACACAAGATCAAAGTAAAGGTTGGATGGTGTATTGATCCATAGAAGACAATTGTTTTAACTTGTCCAGAAATGAGATCAAGAAGAACAATCATGGCCGAACCACGATTGCAAAGGCGGATCCACGATATAAGATGAACTTATACCAAAGGAATAATTATTTTAAGAGAAGCTTAATGATGAGATCTACATCGTGTCCATGGGCATGAACACAAGTTCAAGGTCGACTCCACTTCTTCAATGTATAACCTTCCATTCACTTTCGCTCGATAAAGGCATTAGTGTTGAAAGTTGTACCGTGAAATACCAGATGAGTATGACTCGTGTAAACTTCGAGTTCACACATATAAAGGAAGGCATAGGTTCAACCCGGCAGGTATCACGGAAACATATACCACAAGCTTCAATAGTAAATACCACTAGCTCGAAGCGGAGCATGGATGGGAAAGCAGAGGGTACAATTTACCAAGGGTATTATGTATCAGAGGAAAGGCTCACAAGGTTATTGTATATGAAGGGCGTTGTCAGATAAAATCCAGCAAAGGATCTGTTGGTCCACTAGGGATCTGATGTGAGCATCAGTACTCAACTAGAGGTAGCGGAATGCAAGGAGATCAAATTATAGAAACAACTGACTAACTCAATTGTCAAATGTAAAGGAATTATGATTCCCAATCAAGGGATCAGAAGCAATGCCCTGATTCGGGAGGGATAAGTTGAATAGCCTTCGGGTACAATCAACGGCAATTGGATTGGTCGAGAACCAATTCCGGTTAAAAGAATGGCATCTCAGCCATAAAGGTAATTTGTAAGGATCAATGATGATTGAGGGTATTCGCAAACATATTGAGTCAACAGACTCAAAATGATAATGACAAGGAATGTCAATATGACTACGAGACTTATGGGATTAACCATAATGCAAGCAAGCAAGAATTTCAAGAGCCAAAGGCTCCAGAGGATTCTCGGAAGATCGAATAGTATGTTGAAGAATTTTGTGTAACACATGAACAACAGGGGATGAGCGGATACTCGACAAGTGCGAGTATTTATTTGAGAGGGTATTCATGTAGTAAGGAACTGCTAGGCAAGAGGCACAAAGTACTCTCGGAACAATAGAAAACTTGGGGTATCTTGTAATAACAAGATCAATGGGGGTGATCGTATGAGCGGCAAGGGTAAGTAGTTATCCATACGGATTTATCGGTGATCGAGGAATAGCAAAAGTGATGGGCACAAAGTCTCGAGAGAACATCGAGAGTATCTTGAAATCTTGATTAGCGACGATCATCTGAAGTGAGGGCTCTCGGGAGAAAGTACTTGCGAGAACCTAAAGTTAGTGTTGTTTTTGCAAATTCATTTAACCCGAATAGAGAGAGTTCAGAATCCGAGTAAAGATCGAGGAGTAAAAGATACTAATACCACCCAATGGCGGCGTGGGCCCGTGGGCGCTTGACCATGTTAGTAAAAGTTTTGTAAAGTCTAGACTCGACTTCGCTAAGGAGTGTGGAAGGGGATTCTCACAGCAATGGCTCGATACCAACTTGTGGCGCCCTCGATTCAATCGTACACTAATCATGCACGCAAATGTGTGCGATCAAGATCAAGGACTCACGGAAGATATCACAACACAACTCTACAAATAAAATAAGTCATACAAGCATCATAATACAAGCCGAGGGCCTCGAGGGCTCGAATACAAGTGCTCGATCATAGGCGAGTCAGCGGAAGCAACAATATCTCGAGCACGGACATAAGTTAAACAAGGTGCCATAAGATGGCTAGCACAAACCGGGATCTGATCGAAGAGGAGCAGGCCTCCGCTGGGATCCTCCTAGGTCACTCCAGTCGTCGTCGCGGGCTGCACGTAGTAGTAGGCACCTCGAGTAGTAGTAGTCGCCGAGGCGGTGGCGTCGACTCTGGGCTCCATCGTCCGATAGCAGCAATCGAGTAGAGATAGGGAAAAGGGGAACAAGGCAACCGTGAGTACTCATCCAAAGTACTACAAGCAAGGAGCTACACTACATATGCATGGATATATGTGTAAAGGCCATATCGGTGGACTGAAGCTGCAGAATGCCGAATAAGAGGGGATAGCTAGTCTTAACGAAGACTACGCTCGGTCACTGTATTGCCTGCATGAAGAGGACAACGGAAGTCCTCCAAGTAACATCATATAGCAATAATCCTACCCGCAATCCCCGCTCATAACCACGAGCGAGAGCGACCACCGGTTATATCGGCACTTGGAAGGTGTGTTTTATCAAGTATCCGGTTCTAGTTGTCATAAGCTCAAGGTACAACTCCAAGTCGTCCTGTTATCGAAGATCACGGCTATCCGAATAGATTAACTTCCTGCAGGGTGCACCATCTTACCAAAGACGCTTGATCCCATTTGGCGGACACACTTTACGGGGTCATGCCCGGCGGCGTAAGATCAACACGTCGTAGCCCCACCTAGGCACAACAGAGAGGCCAAGACGCCGGTCTAAACCTAAAGCCGCAGGGTGCGGGCCCATCGCCTCGAGCACACACAAGACGTTGCGAGGGCGGCCGAAGCAGACCTAGCCTAGCGGCGCGTTCATCCAATCCGGCGCGCGCGCCCGTCGTGACGTCTGAAGTGCCGGTGATACCACGACGCGGGATACCCATAACTACTCCAGCGTAGATGGTTAGTGCGTATAAGCTCGTAGCCAACCCGGATCAAATACCAAGACCTCGTTAAGCGTGTTAAGTAACATGACGCCGCCTGAGGCCAGGCCCACTCTCTCCTAGGCGGTCTCAACCTGCCTGCCGCTCCGCCACAATGATCCACTCATGGTGCTCCATCGGCCGACCGACTTTAGTCTCCACATGTATCATGTATAAGTATATAGTATATACCGTGATCAACTCCCGAGTGATCACGGCCCGATAATATAGCATGGCGAGACAGACAAGAAAGTAGGGCCACAGATGAAAGTACTAGCATCCTATACTAAGCATATAGGATTGCGGTAAGGTAACAATGAAGTTACAAGGACGGGCTATGCAGCGGTATAGGAGTATCCAAAGCAGTAACATGCTATGCTACTCTAATGCAAGCAGTGTAGATAAGAGTAAGCGATATCTGGTGATCAAGGGGGCTTGCTGGTTGCTCGGCAAGAGAGAGGGTCGTCAACACCGTAGTCGAACCGCCACCGCAGCTGTCGTTCTCGTAGTCTACCGAAGAGAAGAGGGGGAAGAAACAATGAATACACGGTAACAGATGCATAACGATGCATGACATGCCAAGAAGCGATGCTAGGCGTGCCCTAACGTGGTAAGGAGGGTACTGGTTTAGGGGGAAACATCCGGGAAGTTATCCCGGTTCCGGACGTCCGTCAGACAGATGAACCGGAGAGGAAAGTTTGCAGGTTCGATAGGTTAGGGATGTGTGGTGGACGAACGGACCGCGTATCCGGATTCGTCACGTCGATCTGAGCAACTTTCATGTTGAAATTATTTTAATCCGAATTACGGATTAAAAGATATGATTTATAAAAGATTTTATTAATTTCTGGAATTTTAATTAATTATTTAATTAATTTCGAAATGGCATTTATGACATCAGCATGAGGTCATGCTGACATCATCAGACAACAGGGTTGACTGAGTCAACCCTGACAGGTGGGTCCCGCATGTCATTCACTAACGACTAATTAACCTAATCAGATTAATTAACATTAGTTAATTAGGGTTAATTTGTGATTAAGTTTAATTAATCAGGTTTAATTAAGTTAATTAATTTCCTAATTAATTAATTAATTAATTAACATTTTAATTGATATTTTAATTATTTATATATTATTATTATTTTTTTTTATTATTATTACTATTTTTTTAAGCGTTCGGGGCGGGCCCCACAGTGATGTACAGAGGCCCACGGGTGGTCGGGCCGACGGCACTGGAGCGAGTCTTTGAGCACCCTTGATTCAACGGGCGAGAAGCAGCGATGGGTGCGGCCACCACGACGACAGCGGCAATGCCTTGTGAGGCGAGGTTGCAGCGCCGATGGCGAACAATGAGACCGCCTTGAGGATGGAAAGGGGCGGCGGTTCGAGAGCCAACGAGCAGCCATTGGGCGTGGAGGCGAACAAGGCCGTAGGTGCGGATGGGCGCGGCGCCGCGCAGCTGAGGATGCTTGGTCGTTCGTGGCCGTGGGCGGGCGCAGGGCGGTATGGCGACGCTGAGTTCGAGTGTGCCCGGCGTGGTGGCCTACGGCGGCGACGGCGAGGAAGGGAGGAGGGGGTCGAGGCTCACGAGGAGTTGCGAGGATTTGGCAGCGGGCTCGTGGAGGAGTAGGGAAGCGAGATCCGGCAATCGGCGTCGAGTGGTGAGGTCGGGCCGAGTCGACGACGGAGAGGAGGGGCGGAGGAGTCCGAAGCAGGCGGCGCCGGCTGCGGCTTTGCGTCGGTCGTGGGCGACGCCTGGGACGATGAGCGGTGTCGGAAACACCGGCGAGGCGAGCAGCGATGGGCACAGGGTCGGAGCCCGATCCGGATCGAGGGGACCGAGGGAGGAGAGGATCGTCGCGCCGAGGCGATGGGGACGAGGGCAAGGTCGCCTCGATCCGATCGAACAGTGAGAGAGAAGGGATCGTGGGGAGGAGTGGGCGTGGGATCGGGCTAGGGTTTCGGGGTGGCTCACGGGGTTATAGGGAGCGGCTGGGCCGGGGTGGGCCGGCCCGTTTAAGCGGTTGAGGCCAGCTGGGCCACTTGGCCGAGCGGGGGGGGGTCCTGTTTTCCCTTTTTTTTTGTCTTCTGTTTTTATTCTTTTATTTATTTTTCTGTTACCTTTAGTTTCACTTTTATTTCAGATTTATGACTTATAAAAGTAGTCCCTAATTTGGTCTAAATAATTATACTACGACCACCTAAGTTTGGGCAACTAGACAGAATAGTTTAATAATTTATTAATTGTAAAAAGCATTTGATTAATTGTTTTGCTACTATTTTATTTACTTTAGGAATCAAACACTTTCAAAGAGGTTGGTTTCTTCACCAATATTACTTATGCATTATTCGGCTTTCTCCAAACATTTTAGTTTTAAGATTGGAAAACTTTTATTATTTGTTTGATTTTGAATTGAATTCAAATCGGTTTCGAACCAATGCGAGAATAACCACAGTAATCGAGGTGATGTGGCATCATTAGTGGAGGATTACTGTAGCGTAACTATCCGGGCGTCACACACTCTATGTCAATACAAGATTAATATGGAACCTAATGCTAAACCCGTTGTTGATCACCAACGTCGGTTAAATCCGAAGATGAAAGAAGTGGTTAGAAGGAAATATTAAAACTTCTGGAAGCAGGTATAATCTATCCTATAGCTGATAGTAGATGGGTAAGTCCTGTTCATTGTGTTCCTAAGAAAGAAGGTATTACTGTTGTTCCTAATGATAAGAATGAACTTATTCCACAAAGAATTGTTACAGGCTATAGAATGGTAATTGATATTAGAAAATTAAATAAAGCAACTCGAAAAGATCATTACCCTTTGCCTTTTATTGATCAAATGCTTGAAACATTATCTAAGCACACACACTTTTGCTTCCTTGATGGATATTCTAGCTTTTCACAAATACCTGTTTCTCAACCTGCTCAAGAAAAGACCACTTTTACTTGTCCCTTTTGAACCTATGCTTATAAACATATGCCTTTTGGTTTATGTAATGCATCTGCTACCTTTCAAAGATGTATGACTGCTATATTCTCTGACTTCTGTGAAAAGATTGTTGAGGTTTTCATGGATGACTTTTCTATTTATGGGAAGTCTTTTGATGATTGTTTAAGCATGTGAACAAACAAATCTTGTCTTGAATTGGGAGAAGTGCCCCTTTATGGGTAATGAAGGCATTGTCTTGGGTCATAAAATTTCTGAAAGAGGTATTGAAGTGGACCAAGCTAAGGTTGATGCAATTGAGAAAATGCCATGTCCTAAAGATATAAAAGGTATTCATAGTTTCCTAGGTCATGTTGGTTTCTATAGGAGATTTACCAAAGACTTCTCTAAAATTTCTAGGCCTCTCACTAGTCTCTTGCAAAAGGATATTCCTTTTGTTTTTGATGATGATTGTTTAGAAGCCTTTGAAACACTAAAAAAGCCTTAATTTCTGCACCTATTGCTCAACCACCTGATTGGAACTTTCCTTTTGAAATTATGTGTGATGCTAGTGATTATGCTGTTGGTGCTTTTCTAGGACAAAGAGTTGATAAGAAACTGAATGTTATTCATTATGCTAGTAAAACTCTAGACAGTGCTCAAAGAAATTATGTTACTACTGAAAAAGAATTTTTAGCAGTGGTGTTTGCTTGTGAAAAATTTAGACCTTATATTGTTGATTCAAAAGTAACTGTTCACACAGACCATGCTGCTATTAAAGATATTATGGAAAACAAAGATGCTAAACCTAGACTTATTCGATGGGTTCTCTTGTTGCAATAATTTGATTTACATATTATTGATAGAAAAGGAGCTGAGAACCCAGTAGCTGATAATTTGTCTAGGCTTGAAAATGTGCTTGATGACCCACTACCTATTGATGATAGTTTTCCTGATGAGCAGTTAGCTGCAATAAATGTTTCTCATAGTACTCCTTGGTATGCGGTATGCTGATTATGCTAATTATATTGTTGCTAAATATTTACCACCTAGCTTTACATACCAACACAAGAAGGAGTAGATAGTATTATTAGACATTGTGTACCTGAGCATGAACAGGGGCAAATCCTACGGAAATGTCGCTCCGAAGCTTATGGAGGGCATCATGCTGGAGATAGAACGGCTCATAAGGTATTGCAGTCTGGATTTTATTGGCCTACTCTCTTCAAGGATGCCCGTAAGTTTGTCTCATCTTGTGATGTATGTCAAAGAATAGGTAATATCGGTAAGTGTCAAGAAATGCCTATGAATTATTCACTTGCTGTTGAACCATTTGATGTTTGGGGATTTGATTGCATGGGACCTTTTCCTTCCTCTAATGGGTATACACATATTTTGGTTGCTATTGATTATGTTACTAAATGGGTACAAGCTATTCCAACTAGTAGTGCTAATCACAACACCTCTATTAAGATGCTTAAGGAAGTTATTTTCCCAAGGTTTGGAGTCCCTAGATATTTAATGACTGATGGTGGTTCACACTTTATTCATGGTGCTTTCCGTAAAATGCTTGCCAAGTATGATGTTAACCATAGAATTGCATCACCCTATCATCCTCAATCTAGTGGTCAAGTTGAGATAAATAAAATTGATTTTGCAAAAGACTGTTAATAGGTCCAGGAAGAATTGGTCTAAGAAATTAGATGATGCACTTTGGGCTTATAGAAAAACATATAAAAATTCTATGGGTATGTCTTCATATAAAATGGTTTATGGAAATGCTTGTCATTTGCCTCTTGAGTTAGAACATAAAGCATATTGGGCCGTCAAAGAGCTCAATTATGATTTCAAACTTGCTAGTGAAAAGAGGTTATTTGATATTATCTCTCTAGATGAGTGGAGAACCCAAGATTATGAAAATGCAAAATTATTCAAAGAAAAAGTTAAAAGATGGCATGACAAAAGAATTCAAAAGTGTGAGTTTAAAGTTGGAGAATATGTTCTTTTGTACAACTCTCGTTTTAGATTATTTGCAGGAAAACTCCTCTCCAAATGGGAAGGCCCATATGTCATAGAGGAGGTTTACCGGTTCAGAGCCATCAAAATAAATAATCCCGAAGGTACTAAGCCGAAGGTTGTCAATGGGCAACGAATAAAACATTATATCTAATGTACGCCCATTAACGTTGAAAGTAATATTATCCAAACTTTGACACCGGAAGAGCACATGAAAGAGTCCTTCGGAAACACTCCAAAATCATGAAAATAAGGAGGTACGTGATACAGTAAGTAAATGGACTCTGAAAAATCCGCAAAAATATTTTTTTATCAGTTTTGGAATATTTAAGAATTTTGGGAATAAAGAAACTTCCAGTAGGCGTCCCCTGGTGGGCACAATACACAAGGGCGTGCTAGGCTTGCCTGGCGTGCCCAGGTGGGTTGTGCCAACCTGGGACACCTTCCGTACTCCGTTTTTCTCCCGTATGCTTGTCCCCCAAGATAAAAAAATCTATATATACTTCCCGAACCTGTTGATCACCATATCGCGAAGAAATCCTCTGTTCTCTTTTATTGCTGTTTTATGACAGATTCAACTAGACCAACGTCATGTCTTCCTCACCCTTCAATAATGGAGAAAGAGACATAAGGTTGGTTCAGGAAGATCTAAGGAGGGATGAAGCTGAAGAGGTTGATATGGAGGAAGAAGAGGGAAGTCCCTTTGGGATTCACCCTTGACCTCGAGAGGGGTACACTAGTGGCATCTCCACTCACCTAATCCTCATGAAGCCATGGGATCATCGAACAATCAAGCGAGCCTGGAAGTGCAAGAAGAGTTCACACCGAGGAGGCCTTTACACAGGTTACATCGTAACAATTTTCATAATTTGATTCACAATTATGGGTTCGAGAACACTCCTCGTAGGCTCATACCGTCCAACTGGGACATATCTCGGCCAAGAGAAAACAGTACAGGAACCAAACCTTAGGGCCCTGAGAATAAACACATAATGGCTGAGGTGAAGAAAAATAGTGAATTAATTCATCAATCCCTTTGGGAGATTCAAGGTTTGAAGGATTTACTCATGGTTATATTGGAGAATACTACTTCATCACCACCATCATCTTCTTCACCACCTAAGGAGAACTGAGTATCGGGTATGGGCACTCCCCTTGGCTTCCGCCAAGCTTGGGGGAGGTGCCCCGGTATCGGATCATCCCACTATCTTTTTACTTTTACTTATTTTAGTTTGATCTTTTGCATTAGATGAATAAAAGTTAAGTTCGATCCTTTCTTATTTGAGAGTTTGCTTAGTGATCTATCCTTGTAATCGTGTGCAAGTTATATAATAAAGTTTAGTTTGATTTTTGCTTTCTTTATTTCCATGTTGCAAATAAAAGAAAAGAAAAAAAGAAAGAAAAAGAGAAAGGAAATAAATGAAAGGAAAGAAATAAATCAATAAGATTATATACTAATCCTATGGGAGGTAATGGCACCACATAAGGAAAAGTATAAGTAGAAAATTTTATTATAGATTGACAAACATAGTACTAGTCAATGATGCAACTCATGAACGAATGAATAAGGGAAGAGAAGATTCACATATAAATGTACTATCCTAGAAATCTTTTGTGATTGTGAGCCATCATCAAAATATTTTATGCCAAAATTGTTGACGTTGGACAAGGAAGACAACTTAATGAGTTATGTATGTTTATATTCACACAGAAGCCATATTGTCATAGATCCTTCAACATGTGGTGCTTGCCCCCTATCTTTGCTAGCCAAAAATTCCGCACACTACAAAAAAAAGACACATTCATGACATTTTGGGCCGAACAATTTTTTTCTGTCATACTTATGACACTTCTATGACGATAATTGTGACAAAACCCGGTATCATCATAGATGTGGTGGGGTCCTAATTCTATGACAAAAAATCATGACAGAAACTGGGCTTTTCGTCCTAGGCGGGCCGGAGACGCAGCTACATGACATTCTTTGGGCCGTCCATGACGGAAAAAACCGTGGTAGAAGCGAGGGCGCGGAAAATATCGGGGAGTCCCCAGTTACGGTGGGTGGTTGGGGGCCGAGTGATGCGCGTTTCTCTCATACGTCTGGCGTGTGTGTGTGGCGTTGGGCTCTACCCGAACCCGGCGGCGTTGGGCTCTAAGCGAACTGGCGATTACCTTTGCGAGCTACGCGTTCTCGAACCCGAGCGATCGATCGATGGTTGTTAATTGAACCCGATCGGCGATTCCTTCACTCTGCTGCTAAGCTGAAGCCGATCGATCTGCCTCTGGATGAGCAGTGAGTGTTGTTGGGGGTTTGGAAGAACAGTTCGGTGGGGGTGGATGAACAGGACCCGTGGTGTTGCCTCTGGATGAACGGTACCCGATCGGTCGAGGCGGTTGGGGCTGGATGAACAGGACCCCATGGAGGATGGATGAGCAGGACCACCCGTGCGGGCAGGATGAGCGATTATCACGGTGGAGGGCATGATGAGCAGTAGCACGAGGAGGGTGGTTGAGCAGGAGCCCGTGGAGAGGGCTGGTTGAGCGATGGCGGTGGAGTAGGCGCGATGGAGGCTGGATGAGCAGGAGCCCGTGGATGAGCGATCGCGGTGGAGGTGGAGGAGGTCGACGGTGGATGAGCGGTAGCCAGCAGAGGCTGGAGGGTCGACGGTGGAGATGAGCAGTATCCGTGGAGTCCGTTTATGGTCGCCACACCCCTCCCGATGAATAGGACCCCGTTTGACCGTGGCGCTCCAACACAAGTCCGTTTCCTCCGTTTTGCGGTACGCCACACCCCTCCCGATCAACAGGACCCCCGTTTCGACCGTAGGAGGTCCGCTTCCTCCGTTTTGCGGTATGCCAAACCCCTCCCGATGAACAGGATCCCGTTTCGAACGTGGCCGGTCGAACACAAGGCCGTTTCCTCCGTTCTGCGGTACACCAGGCCTCGTTTCCATCGGCTATTCCGTCCAAGCCCTCCCGATGAACACGACGATGCATTCCGTTCCGACCCAGTCGGTTGGCTCCCCATGAACACGGCAGCGATCTGTTTCTCCGTTCCGACCCAGCCATGTACGAGCCTGGCCGTACATATGCGCAAGTAGGCATTGAGACCCCTGCCCGTATGTATGTACTGGCGTATTTTCTTTCTTGCTGCTGGCGGTATGCGTGCGTGTACATGCTACGTCGGCGCCTCTACTACGACGCGTGCGTGCCTCTACATCGACCGGTATATGCATTACCGTTCGCGACCAGAATGACAATGCTACGTGCGCTTCGACCAGGTGGGTCCCGGTATCGAGCACTTCCTTGTGTGCGAAGAAGTAGCTGGTGGGTCCCAGCGGTCGGCGAATCGTTTTTTGCCGGTTGCACTTCCTTGCGTGCGAAGATGTAGCTGGTGGGTCCCAGCGATCGGGGAAACGTTTTTTCGTGAAATCGGTGGCCCGTCCGGTGGGTCCCCTGTCGGTGGAGGAATAATTATTTTGCACGTAATAAGGAGGCACTTCCTTGCTACGGCCGTGGACCCGGTGTCGGCCTCTCCACGTCTGATCCATGTCGATGGAAGCCGTTCCTCGACCATGTTGACCACGCTTGCGCCGAGAGCACCAGGCGGTGGGCGACGGGCGAGCCTAGGAAGGGACGAAGCGGAGCTGGGGAGACGCGGCGGTGGATGCCCAGCGTGAGGAGTATGAGGTTCAACTGGTTCGCTGCGGTGTGAGGCTGCCGTCGCCTTGAGAATAACGAGGGGTGTGGGTGAGTAGAGGGATGGCCTGGCGATGGTGGGAGTAGTAGAGGCGGTGAGGCCTCCGCGCATCGCATGACCCGGCCACGGGAGGCAGGAGCACGAGGCACGACCGGCGCTGGTTTGGGCGGTGGAGCAAGAAGACCAGAGGTTGAAGAAGCACTACGGCCGTTGGATGGACATCGACGATCGGTGGAGCTAGAATCGTGCATATTGACTAAGTTGACAAAGCCCTCCGTCCCGTCAACTTAGTAGGCCCACAAGTCAACTGCCACTATCTTTGGGTGCCCGACTAGCGGGGAGTATTCATTTTTTTGCGTAATAAGGAGGCACTTCCTTGCGTGCGAAGATATAGCTAGTGGGTCCAAGCTGTCGGCGGTGTTAACGTTTTTTCGCGAAATCTGAGGCCCTTCGGTGGGTCCCGGATGTCGGTGGAGGAATCATTATTTTGCGGCGTAATAAGGAGGCTTTTAGTTGCGGCGTGGCCGTGGACCCAAGCTATCGGCCTCTCCACGTCTGATCCGCCAGATGCATGTCGATCGTTGACCACGTTGACCAAGCGCCGAGAGCACCATGGCGGTGGGCGGCAGCGAGGCCTAGGAAGGAAACTAAAGCGGAGGCGAGGAAGACTCGGCGGTTGTTTCCCACGCGGAGGAATCTGTTGTATGAGGGCTTACTGGTTCGTCTGCCGTCGCCGGAGAATAACAGCAGGTGTGGGTGAGGAGAGGGATGGCTAGGCCAGTGATGGGAGTACGATGGGGTGGTGAGGCCTGCGCGGCAGCACAACAGGCCGTGGGGAGGAGGGAGCAGGCAGTCCCGCCGGCGCTTGTTTGAGCGGCTTGCGCAGGAAGAGCAGAGATTGAAGAAGCATGACAGCCGTTGGATGGAAATCCAACTTTCACTGCTTTTGCGTCAACCTTTTTTTAGGAAAGCCTCTAATCTGTGGAAAACAACATACAGCCCATCTGCCATTATTTCTAATAATTTATAACCCATTTGCTAATTCTTAAGGTTTTTTTTTGGAGCCCATATTCTTTTTTGTTAGCATTACAACCTATATTGTGGCCACGGTTAAAAAATTATACGAAGTTTTGCATATTTCGATGCGGTCCGAATTGTTTTTAATCCAAAAATTTCGAGTCACATTCAAACTGATTTTAAAAATAAATTTATATCAATATAAAATCCAACAAATTGTCCATGCATAAAAATCAAAGCAATTTAAAATCTCGAAATGAAAAAAAGAAATTTAAAACTAATTGCCGGTTTGATGTGTTTTAAAAATGTACATCCCATTTCTCATTACTGATAGGCCATTTCTCGGCCAGCAGAATGAACCTCTCCTCGTCTTGAAAGATTTCCAGCCCAACGGGCCTGACAAAGCGACTTACTTGGCAAATTACAAAAATCTGGGCTGTGGCCGTGGACCCAGCTGTCAGCCTCTCCATGTACAGTACTCTTCTGATGGAAGTCGGTCGTTAACCACATTGACCACGCCGCGCCGAGAGCACCAAGGAAGTGGATGACGGCGATGCCTAGGAAGGGGACGATGCGGAGCCGGGGAGGACGCGACGGTGGATGCCCACGCGGAGAGGAGTACGAGGGTTCACTGGTTCGGCTGCGGTGTGAGGCTACCGTCGCCGCAGAATAACACGGGGTGTGGGTGAGTGGAGGGATGGCCTAGCCAGCAGTGGGAGTAGTATGGGGGGGGGTGAGGCCTCCATGGCAGCCTGACCGCCACAGGGAGGCGAGGGAGCGGCGACACGACCGGCGCTGCTTTGGGCGTCTGGAGCAAGAAGACCAGAGGTTGAAGAAGAACTATGGCCGTTGGATGGACATCGATACGATCCTTGGAGCTAGAATCATTCATATTGACTAAGTTGACAAAGCCCTCTGTCCCGTCAACTTAGTAGGCCCTAAGTCGACAACCCACTATGGTGGGTCCCAGCTAGCAGGGGGTATTCATTTTTTGTTAGTCATAAGGAGGCACTTCCTTGCGTGCGAAGATATAGTGGTGGGTCGACACTGTCGAGAGAACGTTTTTCCACGAAATCTGAAGCCCTTCCGTGGGTCCTAGCTGTCAGTGGAGGAATCATTATTTTGCACGTAATAAGGAGGCATTTCCTTGTGTGCGGCCGTGGACCAGTATCGGCCTCTCCACGTCTGATCCACTTCAGATGCATGTCGATCGTTGACCACGTTGACCAGCAGCGCCGAGAAGCACCAGGCGATGGGCGAGGCGAGGCTTAGGAAGAGAACGACACGAGGCAGGGAAGACTCGGAAGTTGTTTCCCACACGGAGAATACGATTGTATGAGGGTTTCTTGGTTAAATCTGTCGTCGCCGGAGAATAACAACAGTGTGGGTGAGTAGAGGATGGCTAGACCCGGTGATGGGAGTACGATGGGGCGGTGAGGCTGCTGTGGCAGACTGGCCGGCATGGGAGGAGGGAGCAAGCAGTCCCTTGGCGCTTGTTTGGCGGCTTAGCAAGAAGAGCGAAGATTGAAGAAGCATGACGGCCGTTGGATGGAAATCCAAGCATCCTTTGCTTTAACGTCAACCTTTTTTTAGGAAAGCCTCAAATCTGTGGAAAACAACATACAACCCATCTGCCATTATTTCTAATAATTTACAACCCATTTGCTAATTCTTAAGGTTTTTTTTAAGCCCATATTCTTTTTGTTAGCATTACAACCTATATTGTGGCCACGGTTAAAAAATTATACGAAGTTTTGCATATTTCGATGCGGTCCGAATTGTTTTTAATCCCGAAATTTCGAGTCACATTCAAACTGATTTTAAAAATAAATGTATATCAATATAAAATCCAACAAATTGTCCATGCATAAAAATCAATCAATTTAAAATCTCGAAATCAAAAAAAGAAATTTAAAACTAATTGCCGGTTTGATATGTTTTAAAAATGTACATCCCATTTCTCATTACTGATAGGCCATTTTTCGGCCAGCAGAATGAAGCTCTCCTCGTCTTGAAAGATTTCCAACCCAACGGGCCTGACAAAGCGACTTACTTGGCAAATTACAAAAAAACTGGGCTGTGGCCGTGGACCCAGCTGTGGCCGTGGACCCAGCTGTCAGCCTCTCCATGCACAGTACTCTTCCGATGGAAGCCAGTCGTTAACCACATTGACCACGCCGCGCCGAGAGCACCAAGGAAGTGGACGACGGCGAGGCCTAGGAAGGGGACGATGCGGAGCCGAGGGAAGACAGCGGTGGATGCCCACGGAGAGAATCTGAGGTTCTTTGGTTCGCTGCGGTGTGAGGCTGCCGTTGCCCTTGAATAACACGGGGTGTGGGTGAGTGGACGGATGGCCTGGCCAGCAGTGGGAGTAGTATGGGGCGGTGAGGCCTCATGGCAAGACAGCCGCCACGGAGGCGAGGAAGCGGCGACACGACCGCCCCGTTGCTGGGCGTCTGGAGCAAGAAGACTAGAGGTTGAAGAAGCACTATGGCCGTTGGATGGACATCGTACGGTCACTGGAGCTAGAATCGTTCGTATTGACTAAGTTGACAAAGCACTCTGTCCCCGTCAACTTAGTAGGCCCACAAGTCAGCAACCCACTATGGTGGGTTCCAGCTAGCAGGGGGGTATTAATTTTTTTGTGCGTCATAAGGAGGCACTTCCTTGCGTGCGAAGATATAGCTGGTTGGTCTGACCTGTCAGCGGGGGAAACGTTTTTTCCGCAAAATATAGAAGCCCTTCCCGTGGGTCCTAGCTGTCAGGTGGAGGAATCATTATTTTGCGAGTAATAAGGAGGCATTTCCTTGCGTGTGGCCGTGGACCCAGTTGTCAGCCTCTCCACGTCTGATCCGCCAGATGCATGTCGGTCGTTGACCACGTTGACCAGGCAGCGCCGAGAAGCACCAGGCGGTGGGCGGTGGCGAGGCCTAGGAAGGAACGACACGGAGGCAGGGAAGACTCGGTAGTTGTTTCCCAGCGGAGAATACGATTGTATGAGGTTTCTTGGTTCGTCTGCCGTCGCCGGAATAACAGCGGTGTGGGTGAGTAGAGGGATGGCTAGGCGGTGATGGGAATACGATGGGGCGGTGAGGCTGTGGCGGCAACAACTAGCGCAGGAGGAGGGAGCGAGCAGTCCTTGGCGCTTGTTTGGCGGCTTGCTTGCAGAAGAGCAGAGATTGAAGAAGCATGGCGGCCGTTGGATGGAAATCCAACTATCAACGCTTTACGTCAACCTTTTTAGGAAAGCCTCAAATCTGCGGAAAACAACATACGGCCCATCTACCATTATTTCTAATAATTTACAACCCATTTGCTAATTATTAAGGTTCTTTTTGGATCCCGTATTCTTTTTGTTAGCATTACAACCTATATTGTGGCCACGGTTAAAAAATTATACGAAGTTTTGCATATTTCGATGCGGTCGAATTGTTTTAATCCGAAATTTGAGTCACATTCAAACTGATTTTAAAATAAATGTATATCAATATAAAATCCAACAAATTGTCCATGCATAAAAATCAATGCAATTTAAAATCTTGAAATGAAAAAAAAGAAATTTAAAACTAATTGCCTGTTTGATGTGTTTTAAAAATGTACATCCCATTTCTCATTACTGATAGGCCATTTCTCGGCCAGCAGAATGAAGCTCTCCTCGTCTTGGAAGATTTCCAGCCCAACGGGCCTGACAAAGCGACTTACTTGGCAAATTACAAAAAAACTAGGCTGTGGCAGTGGACCCAGCTGTCAACCTCTCCATGTACAGTACTCTTCTGATGGAAGTCGGTCGTTAACCACATTGACCACGCCGCACCGAGAGCACCAAAGAAGTGGACGACGACGATGCCTAGGAAGGGGCGATCGGAGCAGGGAAGACGCGGCGGTGGATGCCACGGAGAGAATACGAGGTTCCTTTGGTTGGCTGCGATGTGAGGCTGCCGTCACCATGAGAATAACACGGGGTGTGGGTGAGTGGAGGATGGCACGGCCAGCAATGGGAGTAGTATGGGGCGGTGAGGCCTCCGTGGCAACCACCCGCCACGGGAGGCAGGAAGCGGCGGCACGGCTGGCGCTGCTTTGGGCGTCTGGAGCAAGAAGACCAGAGGTTGAAGAAGCACTATGGCCGTTGGATGGACATCGTACGGTCACTGGAGCTAGAATCGTTCATATTGACTAAGTTAACAAAGCCCTCTGTCCCCATCAACTTAGTAGGCCCACAAGTCAGCAACCCACTATAGTGGGTCCCAGCTAGCAGGGGTATTCATTTTTTTATGCGTCATAAGGAGGCACTTCCTTGCGTGCAAAGATATAGCTCGTGGTGCGACACATCGTGGGGAACGTTTTTCCGTGAAATCTGAGCCCTTCCCGTGGCTCCTAGCTGTCAGGTGGAGGAATCATTATTTTGCGCGTAATAAGGAGGCATTTCCTTGGGTGCGGCCGTGGACCCAGCTGTCAGCCTCTCCACGTACAGTCCACTTCAGAAGCATGTCGGTCGTTGACCATGTTGACCAGGCCGCGCCGAGAGCACCGAGGCGGTGGGCGGCGGCGAGGCCTAGGAAAATAACGACACAGGCAGGGAAGACTCGACAGTTGTTTCCCAGCGGAGGAATCTGTTGTATGAGGTTTCTTGGTTAAATCTGCCGTCGTCGGAGAATAACAACAGTGTGGGTGAGTACGAGGATGGCTAGGCCAGCGATGGGAATCGATGGGGCGGTGAGGCTGTGGCAGCTGGCTGGCCATGAGGAGGAGGAGAAGGCAGTCCATGGCGCTTGTTTGGCGACTTAGCAGGAAGAAGCGAGAGATTGAAGAAGCATGGCGGCCGTTGGATGGAAATCCAAGCATCTGCTTTTTTTACGTCAACCTTTTTTAGGAAAGCCTCAAATCTATGGAAAACAACATACAACCCATCTGCCATTATTTCTAATAATTTACAACCCATTTGCTAATTCTTAAGGTTTTTTTGGAGCCCATATTCTTTTTGTTAGCATTACAACCTATATTGTGGCCACGGTTAAAAAATTATACGAAGTTTTGCATATTTCGATGCGGTCCGAATTGTTTTTAATCCAAAAATTTCGAGTCACATTCAAACTGATTTTAAAAATAAATGTATATCAATATAAAATCCAACAAATTGTCCAAGCATAAAAATAAATGCAATTTAAAATCTCGAAATGAAAAAAAAGAAATTTAAAACTAATTGCCGGTTTGATGTGTTTTAAAAATGTACATCCCATTTATCATTACTGATAGGCCATTTCTCGGCCAGCAGAATGAAGCTCTCCTCGTCTTGAAAGATTTCCAGCCCAACGGGCTTGACAAAGCGACTTACTTGGCAAATTACAAAAAAACTGGGCTGTGGCCGTGGACCCAGCTGTCAGCCTCTCCATGTACAGTACTCTTTCGATGGAAGTCGGTCGTTAACCACATTGACCACGCCGCGCCGAGAGCACCAAGGAAGTGGACGACGGCAAGGCCTAGGAAGGGGACGATGCGGATCCGGGGAAGACGCGGCGGTGGATGCCCACGCGGAGAGGAGTACGAGGTTCACTTTGGTTGGCTGCGGTGTGAGGCTGCCGTCGTGTGTGAGAATAACATGGGGTGTGGGTGAGTGGAGGGATGGCACGGCCAGCGAGTGGGAGTAGTATGGGCGGTGAGGCCTCATGGCAACACAGCCGCCACGGGAGGCGAGAAGCGGCGGCACGACCGGCGCTGCTTTGGGCGTCTGGAGCAAGAAGACCAGAGGTTGAAGAAGCACTATGGCCGTTGGATGGACATCGTGCGGTCCTTGGATCTAGAATCGTTCATATTGACTAAGTTGACAAAGCCCTCTGTCCCGTCAACTTAGTAGGCCCTAAGTCGACAACCCACTATGGTGGGTCCCGGCTAGCGTGGGGGTATTCATTTTTGTGCGTCATAAGGAGGCACTTCCTTGCGTCTTGAAGATATAGCTAGTGGGTCGACACATCCGATTGGGGAACATTTTTCCGCGAAATCTGAAGCCCTTCTGTGGGTCCTAGCTGTCGGGTGGAGGAATCATTATTTTGCGCATAATAAGGAGTCATTTCCTTGCGTGCGGCCGTGGACCCAGTATCGGCCTCTCCACGTCTGATCCACTTGAGATGCATGTCGGTCGTTGACCATGTTGACCGAGCTACGCCGAGAGCACCGAGGCGGTGGACGACGGCGAGGCCTAGGAAGGAATGACACGGAGGCAGGGAAGACTCGGCGATTGTTTCCCACGCGGGGGAATACGATTGTATGAGTGTTTCTGGGTTCGTCTGCGTCGCGGAGAATAACAGGTGTGGGTTAGTAGAGGATGGCTAGGCCAGCGATGGGAATCGATGGGGCGGTGAGGCTGCTGCGGCGGCCCAGACAACCGGGGAGGAGGAGGAGCAGTCTCGCCGGCGCTTGTTTGAGCGGCTTGCGTAGGAAGAGCAGAGATTGAAGAAGCATGACGGCCGTTGGATGGAAATCCAACTGTCACTGCTTTTGCGTCAACCTTTTTTCAGGAAAGCCTCAAATCTGTGGAAAACAACATACATCCCATCTGCCATTATTTCTAATAATTTACAACCCATTTGCTAATTCTTAAGGTTTTTTGGAGCACATAGTCTTTTTGTTAGCATTACAACCTATATTGTGGCCACGGTTAAAAAATTATACGAAGTTTTGCATATTTCGATGCGGTCCGAATTGTATTTAATCCCGAAATTCCGAGTCTCATTCAAACTGATTTTAAAAATAAATGTATATCAATATAAAATCCAACAAATTGTCCATGCATAAAAATCAATGCAATTTAAAATCTCGAAATGAAAAAAAGAAATTTAAAACTAATTGCCGGTTTGATGTGTTTTAAAAATGTACATCCCATTTCTCATTACTGATAGGCCATTTCTCAGCCCGCAGAATGAAGCTCTCCTCGTCTTAAAAGATTTCCAGCCCAACGGGCCTTACAAAGCGACTTACTTGGCAAATTACAAAAAAAACTGGGCTGTGGTCGTGGACCCAGCTGTCAGCCTCTCCATGTACAGTACTCTTCCGATGGAAGTCGGTCGTTAACCACATTGACCACGCCGCGCCGAGAGCACCAAGGAAGTGGATGACGGCGAGGCCTAGTAAGGGGACGATGCGGAGCCGGGGAAGACGCGGCGGTGGATGCCCACGCGGAGAGGAGTACGAGGGTTCACTGGTTCGGCTGCGGTGTGAGGCTGCCGTCGCCGCAGAATAACACGGGGTGTGGGTGAGTGGAGGGATGGCCTGGCCAGCGATGGGAGTAGTATGGGGCGGTGAGGCCTTGGCAGCCTGGCCCGCCACGGGAGGCAGGAGCGGCGGCACGACCCGGGCTGCTTTGGGCGTCTGGAGCAAGAAGACCAGATGTTGAAGAAGCACTATGGCTGTTGGATGGACATCGTCACGGTCCTTTGGAGCTAGAATCGTTCATATTGACTAAGTTGACAAAGCCCTCTGTCCCCGTCAACTTAGTAGGCCCTAAGTCACAACCCACTATGGTGGGTCCCGGCTAGCAGAGGGGTATTCATTTTTGTGCGTTATAAGGAGGCACTTCCTTGCATGCGAAGATATAGCTGGTGGGTCGACACATCCGTGGGAGGAGCGTTTTTCCGTGAAATCTGAAGCCCTTCTGTGGGTCCTAGCTGTCGGTGGAGGAATCATTATTTTTGGCGTAATAAGGAGGCATTTCCTTGCGTGCGGCCGTGGACCCAGTGTCGGCCTCTCCACGTCTGATCCACTTCCGATGGATGTCGTTCATTGACCACGTTGACCAGGCCGTGCCGAGAAAGCACCAGGCGGTGGACGACGGCGAGGCCTAGGAAGGAGCGACACGGAGGCAGGGAAGACTCGGCAGTTGTTTCCCGCGGAGGGAATCTGTTGTCGAGGTTTCTTGGTTCGTCTGCCGTCGCCAGAGAATAACAGCAGGTGTGGGTGAGTAGAGGATGGCTAGGCCAGCGATGGGAGTCTGATGGGGCGGTGAGGCTTCTTGCTTGGCAGCATAGCCCGGCAGCGGGAGGAGGGGAAGCGAGCGATGCTGGCGCTTGTTTGGCGGCATTTGGAGCAGGAAGCAGAGATTGAAGAAGCACGACAGCCATTGGATGGACATCCAATAGTCACTGCTCTCGTGTGCATTATTTCTAATAATGTACAACCCATTTGCTAATTCTTAAGAATTTTTTTGGAGCCCATATTCTTTTTGTTAGCATTACACCCCATATTATGGCCACTGTTAAAAAGTATACGATTTTTTTTGCATATTTCGGTGCGGTCAACTGTTTTTAATCCCCAAATATCGATTCACATTCAAACTATTTTGAAAAATAATTTATATAAATATAAAATCCAAATAATTGTCCATGCATAAAAATCAATGGAATTTAAAATCTTGTAATGAAAAAAAATTGAAACTAATTCCTGGTTTGATGTGTTTTAAAAATGTACAGCCCATTTCTGGGCAAACCGAATGAAACTCTCCTCATCTTGAAAGATTTGCAGCCCAGCAGGGTTGATAAAGCAAGTAGGCCTCGTTTGGGTATTTCTTTAAAAATAATAGAACTGGGCTAGCCATTTTCAGCAAGAAAAAAACACAACTGGGCTGATGATGTGGTAAACATAAATAAAACCACGGCTAGGCAGGGCCACAGACCCCATACGATCCGTTGTTACCTTGATCCTTCGCTAAAACTAGTATAAATAACAACCGCTTGTTCCTAAAAAACTACGCGACCTGTTGGGTCCACAGTGTCGACCGCTCATAGTGTAATTCTCTCGTTTATTGACTTCGTTGACAATGGCGTGAGCCCCGGATGTCCAACCATTAGGAGGAACCATATTTTGGGCTTGTAATATAGAGGCACTTGCTTGCATACTGCCATGACGCTGGTGGGTCCCTACTATCATCCTCTCCACGTCTGATCATCTCCTTGTTCCTCTCGGTTGTTGATAGCGTTGACAAGCAAGAGAGGCGGCGCACAAGCCTTGCAAAGCGAACCAAGTCGCAAAGGCGTGGGACGACGGCGAGGCCTCGAGCGGAATGAGCAGGAGCCATGGAAGATG
Source organism: Aegilops longissima (assembly GCA_021605205.1). Lineage (NCBI taxonomy): Eukaryota > Viridiplantae > Streptophyta > Magnoliopsida > Poales > Poaceae > Aegilops > Aegilops longissima. The sequence continues at coordinate 474,485,199 of CM038682.1, forward strand.
CACGGTCCGATCGCGCGGCGGAGAATCTGAGGTTGACTGGTTGGTGCGGAGTGCGTGTTGGGGCTGGCGTCGCGGAGAATAACAGGACGTGTGGGGGAATAGAGGGAGGGACTGGCCAAAGTTGGAGGGTACATACGGTAGGGCGGCGGAGGCGCAGCCAGCCATGGGAGGCGGGAGCATGCGGAGCCGACGGGGTGGTTTGGTTTGGGTGGCTGGAGGAAGAAGAAGACAAGAGATAGAAGATACACGACAGATGTTGGATGTCAATCCAACGGCTGGTAGGCAGAATCGTTTGTTGACTAGCTAGTAAGTTGACACCACCTTGGATAGGCTATTTCCTCGTGGGTCCCAAATGTCAGAATCCAAATCTGTCACGGTCATGCAGCCCTTCCTATGAAAATTTACAGCCCATTTGATGTGCTAGTTGGAAATAAGTTTGCGGGTGCTAGTGGGGGCTAATCACTTGGCTTCTGTAATGCACAGTGAGCTCAAGCAGCCGACAAGAGTGATGTTATTTCCCTTGGTTGGGATTTGTTAGTTGTTACAATATTTCACTCTAAATTAAACGACTAGCAAGCCATTTTCCTTGCTTCAAAGAAAATATGACAGTCACAGCCGAGTTGAAAAGGGCAAGAACATCTAACTCCAGCTTACAAACCATACCACTCTGGTGCGGATCATGCTCTGGTTGACCTACGAGGCTTAGTAGCAACTTGATCTGAAATTTCATGATCATTATCATTTGCTTCCTTTCTAGTTGGTGTAGGTATCACTGGAACGGTTTTCTATGATGTGCTACTTTCCAATTAGAGATAAGGTAGAATTACCTCATCAAGTTCTACTTTCCTCCCACTCACTTCTTTTGAGGGAAACTCCTTCTCTAGAAATGTCCAATTCTTGGCAACAAAAATCTTGCCTTCGGATCTGTGGTAGAAGGTGTACCCAATTGTTTCCTTAGAGTATCCTATGAAGACGCACTTCTCTGATTTGGGTTTTAGCTTATCAGGCTGAAGCTTTCTGATATAAGTGTCGCAACCCCAAAGTTTAAGAAACGACAGATTAGGTTTCTTGCCAAACCATTGTTCATACGGTGTCGTCTCAATGGATTTAGACGGTGCCCTATTTAACGTGAATGCGGCTGTCTCTGATGCATAACCCCAAAACGATAGTGGTAAATCGGTAAGAGACATCATAGAACGCACCATATCCAATAAAGTTCGGTTACGACGTTCGGACACACCCATTACGCTATGGTGTTCCAGGTGGCGTGAGTTGTGAAACAATTCCATATTGTTTTAAATGAATGCCAAACTCGTAACTCAAATATTCACCTCCGCGATCAGATCGTAGAAACTTTATTTTCTTGTTACGATGATTCTCTACTTCACTCTGAAATTCTTTGAAACTTTTCAAATGTTTCAGACTTGTGTTTCATTAAGTAAATATACCCATATGTACTCAAATAATCTATGAAGGTTAGAAAATAACGATACTCGCCGCGTGCCTCAACACTCATTGGACCGCATACATCGGTATGTATTATTTCCAATAAGTCATTAGCTCGCTCCATTGTTCTAGAGAATAGAGTTTTAGTCATCTTGCCCATGAGGCATGGTTCACAATTATCAAACGATTCATAATCAAGTGATTCCAAAAGTCCATCAGCATGGAGTTTCTTCATGCGCTTTACACCAATATGACCCAAACGGCAGTGCCACAAGTATGTTGCACTATCATTATCAACTTTGCATCTTTTGGCATCAATATTATGAATATGTGTATCACTACTATCGAGATTCAACAAGAATAGACCAATCTTCAAGGGTGCATGACCATAAAAGATATTACTCATATAAATAGAACAACAATTATTCTCCGATTTAAGTGAATAACCGTCTCACACTAAACAAGATCCAGAATGATGTTCATGCTCAACGTTGACACAAAATAACAATTATTTAGGTCTAAAACTAATCCCGAAGGTAGATGTAGAGGTAGCGTGCCGACGGCGATCGCATCGACCTTGGAACCATTCCCTACGCGCATCGTCACCTCGTCCTTAGCCAATCTTTGTTTAATCCGTAGCTCCTGTTTCGAGTTACAAATATGAGCAACCAAACCAGTATCAATTACCCAGGCGCTACTACGAGCATTAGTAAGGTACACATCAATAACATTTATATCAAATATACCTTTGTTTACTTTGCCATCCTTCTCATCCGCCAAGTATTTGGGGCAGTTCCGCTTCCAATGACCAGCCCCTTTGCAGTAGAAGCACTCAGTTTTAGGCTTGGGTCCAGCTTTGGGCTTCTTCCCGGGTGTGGCAACTTGCTTTCCATTCTTCTTGAAGTTCCCTTTCTTTCCCTTGCCCATTTTCTAGAAACTAGTGGTCTTGTTAACCATCAACACTTCATGCTCCTTCTTGATTTCTACCTCTGCGGCCTGAAGCATTGCGAAGAGCTCGGGAATTGTTTTGTTCATCCACTGCATATTATAGTTCATCACGAAGCCTTTGGAGCTTGGTGGCAGTGATTGAAGAACTCTGTCAATAACACAATCAACTGGAAAATCAACTCCCAGCTGAGTCAAGTGATTATAATACCCAGACATTTTGAGTATTTGTTCACTGACAGAACTGTTCTCCTCCATCTTGCAACTATAGAACTTGTTGGAGACTTCATATCTCTCAACCCGAGCATTTGCTTAAAATATTAACTTCAACTCTTGGAACATCTCATATGCTTCATGACATTCAAAATGTCTTTGAAGTCCCGGCTCTAAGCCGTAAAGCATGGCACACTGAACTATTGAGTAGTCATCAGATCGAGCTTGCCAGACGTTCATAACATCAGCTTCAACTCCTGCAGCAGGCCTTTCACCTAGTGGTGCATCAAGGACATAATTCTTTTGTGCAGCAATGAGGATAATCCTCAAGTTACGGACCTAGTCTGTGTAGTTGCTACCATCATCTTTCAACTTAGTTTTCTCTAGAAATGCATTAAAATTTAGGGGAACGGGAGCTCGGTCCATTGATCTACAACATAGATATGCAAAACTATAAGACTAAGTTCATGATAAGTTAAGTTCAACTAATCAAATTACTAAATAACTCCCACTTAAATAGACATCCCTCAAGTCATCTAAGTGATACATGATCCAAATCAACTAACCCATGTCCGATCATCACATGAGATGGGGTAGACTTCAATGGTGAACATCTCTATGTTGATCATATCTACTATATGATTCACGTTCGATTTGTTCTCCAGTGTTCCGAGAACATGTCTGTACATGCTAGGCTCGTCCAGTTTAACCCAAATATTCTGCATGTGCAAAACTGTCTTACACCCGATGTATGTGAACGTAGAGTCTATCACACCCCATCATCACGTGGTGTCTCGAAAGGACGAACTGTAGCAATGGTGCATACTCAGGGAGAACACTTTTATCTTGAAATTAAGTGAAGGGATCATCTTATAATTCTATTGCCGTTCTAAGCAAAATAAGATGCATGAAAGATAAACATCACATGCAATCAAAATATGTAACATGATATGGCCATCATCTTGTGCTTTGGATCTCCATCTCCAAAGTATCGTCATGATATCCATCATCATTGGCTTGACACCTTGATCTCCATCGTAGCATCATTGCGTCGAGGTTGTCACGCCAACTATTGCCTCTACAACTAACGCTAACGCATAGTGATAAAGTAAAGCAATTACATTGCGCTTGCACTTCATATAATAAAGAGACAACCGTAAGGCTCCTGCCGCTTGTCGATATTACAAAAATGCTCATCTCATACATCAATATATATCACATCATATATTGACCATATCACATCACAACATGCCCTGCAAAAACAAGTTAGACGTCCTCTACTTTGTTGTGCAAGTTTTACGTGGCTGCTACGGGCTTCTAGCAAGAACCGTTCTTACCTACGCAAAAACCACAATAGTGTTTCATCAAGTTTGCTGTTTTAACCTTCTTCAAGGACAGGTCATAGTCAAATTTGATTCAACTAAAATAGGAGAAACAGACACCAACCAGCCACCTTTATGCAAAACTAGTTGCATGTCTGTTGGTGGAACCGGTCTCATGTGCGTGGACATGTAAGGTTGGTCCGGGCCGCTCCATCCCACAATAACACCGAATCAAAATAAGATGTTGGTGGTAAGTAGTATAAATATCACCGCCCACAACTCTTTGTGTTCTACTCGTGCATATCATCTACGCATAGACCTGGCTCATGATGCCACTGTTGGGAATCGTTGCATGGAAAACAATTTTTTTCTACGCACACACAATGATCTATCCATGGAGATGCATATCAACGAGAGGGGAGAGTGTGTCTATGTACCCTCGTAGACCGTAATCGAAAGTGTTTCACAACACGGTCGATGTAGTCAAACTTTCTTCGTGCTCCAACCAATCTAGTACCGAACGCACGACACCTCCGCGTTCTGCACACGTTCAGCTCGGTGACGTCCTCTGCCTTCTTGATCCAGCAAAACGGCGAGGTAGTAGATGAGTTCCGTCAGCACGATGGCATGGTGACGGTGATGTGATCTCCATAGGGCTTCGCCTAAGCACTACAAAATATGACCGAGGGAGTAAACGGTGGACGGGGGCGCCGCACACGACTAAGACAATGTCGTGTCCTTGTGTGGCTCCCCCTCCCCACATATATCTATAGGTGGGAGGGGGGGAGGAGGCAGCCTAGGGCAGCCAGAGCACGCCCCAAGGGGCTGGCCGCCGGCCTTAGGGCTCCTGCCCTCCTGCACCCCCCTTTCCTTGTATGAAAAGGGGGAAGGAAAGAGGGGGGGGGGAGGAAGGGGGAGTCCTACTCCACACTTTCCTTTCCCTTCCCCTCTTTCCTTCTCCTCCTCATAGGGCCGGCCTCTATAGGGGTGCACCAGCCCCTTGTGGGCTAGTGTGTTCCCTCTCTTGGCCCATAAGGCCCATATCTTTGTCGGGGGTGCCCGAAACTCCTTTCCGGTGACCCGATAAGTACCCGGTACCCTCCAAAACACTTTCGGTGTCCGAATACCATCGTTCTATATATCAATCTTTACCTCTCGTCCATTTCAAGACTCGTCGTCATGTCTGTGATCTCATCCGGGACTCCGAAAAACATTCGGTCACCAAATCACATAACTCATATAATACTATATCGTCAACGAACGTTAAGCGTGCGGACCCTGCGGGTTCGAAAACTATGTAGACATGACCGAGGCACCTCTCCGATCAATAAGCAATAGCGGAACCCGGATGCCCATATTGTCTCCTACATATTCTACGAAGATCTTTATCGGTCGAACCGTTATGACAACATACGTAATTCCCTTTATCCATCGGTATGTTACTTGCCCGAGATTCGATCATTGGTATCTCTATACCTAGTTCAATCTCATTACCAGCAAGTCTCTTTACTCATTCTGTAACACATCACCTCATTACTAACTCCTTAGTCATTTGCTTGCAAGCTTATGATGTGTATTACCGAGAGGGCCCAGAGATACCTCTCCGATACTCGGAGTGACAAATCCTAATCTCGATCTATGCCAACTCAACAAACACCTTAGGAGATAACTGTAGAGCAGCTTTATGATCACCCAGTTGCATTGTGACATTTGATAGAACACAAGGTATTCCTCCTATATCCGGGAGTTGCATAATCTCATAGTCGAAGGAATATGTATTTGACATGAAGAAAGCAATAGCAATAAAACTGAGCGATCATTATGCTGAGCTAACGGATGGGTCTTGTCCATCACATCATTCTCCTAATGATGTGATCCCGTTATCAAATGACAACAAATGTCCATGGTTAGGAAACCTTAACCATCTTTGATCAACGAGCTAGTCTAGTAGAGGCATACTAGGGACACGATATTTGTTTATGTATTCACACATGTATTTAAGTTTCCGATCAATACAATTCTAGCATGAATAATAAACCTTTATCATGAATAAGGAAATATAAAATAACAACTTTATTATTGTCCCTAGGGCATATTTCCTTCAGCGCGCCCAGATGCCTTGTGGGCCCCTCGTGGCTTCGTCTTACCTAATTCCACCTCTATAGGTTCTCTAAAACCGGGAAACCAACAAAGGGCCACCCAAAACACTTTTTCCGCCGCCGCAAGTTTCTGTTCTTCCGGGATCCCACCTAGAGGCCTTTTCCGGCACTCTGCTGCAGGGGAATCGATCATGGAGGGCTTCTACATCATCGTTGTTGCCTTCCAGTTATACGTGAGTAGTTCACCATAGACCTACGGGTCCATATCTAGTAGCTAGATGGCTTCTTATCTCTATTTGATCTTCAATACAATGTTCTCCTCGATGTTCTTGGTGTTCTATTTGATCTAATCTTCTTTTGTGGTGTGTTTGTTGGGATCCGGCGAATTGTGGGTTTATTATTAGATTATTCATGAATATTATTTGAGTCTTGTTTGAACTTTGTTATGAATAATTGTTATAGATTTGTATTTTTCTCCAATTTATCCGTTTGATTTGGCCAACTAGATTGATTTATATTGCAATGTGAGAGGTGCTTTGTGATGGGTTTAATCTTGCGGTGCTATATATCCCAGTGATTGAAAGGGACAAGACACATATTTGTATTGTTTTTTTTTGAAGCTGTAGGGAGAACCCCCCCACAGCATTTAACTTTTATTCACAATAGATAAAACAATGTACAAAGATTACAAGTGGTAATCAGAACATAAAAAAGAAAGAAGAAAGGGAACTAAGCTACTAGTAAAACAAAAAGAACCTCAAGGGGGTAAGAATGAAATCCACTTTAGCAGGTCCTCCTTGTATCTAGCCTTAACTCTGTGCTGCATGAGTGTAATATCATGGATAAATGCACTTCTCCATTTATTAAAACTCTGCTTCTCATGCCTGAACACTCTTGCATTCCTGATTATCCAGATGTCCCAGCAAGCAACAAAAAAACTTCAGTAAAAATCACATATTTGTATTGTTGCCATTAAGGATAAAATGATGGGGTTTATTCATATTGATTGGTATTATGTCGGTGTCAAAACCGGCGGATCTCGGGTAGGGGGTCCCGAACTGTGCGTCTAAGGTCGATGGTAACAGGAGACAAGGGACACGATGTTTACCCAGGTTCGGGCCCTCTCTATGGAGGTAATACCCTACTTCCTGCTTGATTGATCTTGATGAATATGAGTATTACAAGAGTTGATCTACCACGAGATCGAGATGGCTAAACCCTAAAGGCCTAGCCTGTATGACTACGGTAATGAGTATGTCCTCTCCGGACTAAGTCCTCCGGTTTATATAGACACTGGGAGGATCTAGGGTTACATAAGGTCGGTTACAAAGGAAAGGAATCTACGTATTCGGTTGCCAAGCTTGCCTTTCACACCAAGGAGAGTCCCATCCGGACAGGTGCGATCTTGGTCTTCGTATCTTCACAACCCATCGGTCACGGCCCATGGCTACAGGCCGGGCCTCGAGGACCCTTAGTCCGGGACTCCCTCTGTAGCCCCCGAGAACTGGCTTCAATGGCGAGGAGTTCGGGCGCGCAGATTTGTCTTCGGCATTGCAAGGCGGGTTCCCTTCTTTCCGGATACTTCACAATGGTCTTCGAACGATCGAGTTAGGCTCGGCAGCACGAGCAGCATATACTTCCACAGAGGGCATGATAATTTATAAGTCCAATCCTCTGGCAACTTTTTACAACATGACATCATGACAGTATGGTCATTATGTCGAACGTTTGTTCGCTGCATTACGTTTGAAAGCAGCGGTTGTCATTGACACGTCTTATCCAAGCAGAGATCATGTCCCCTTATTAAGGGATTCTTTTATCGACACAGACTGGGTAACCCAACCGTCCTTAGGGCACAACTCCTTGGGAATAGGCAAATTTTAAGGCCCGGGAGGAGGCGTTCGATATTCTCGGCCTTTATAAAGGGGCATAGACCCGCCCTTCCTCTCCACACTTGCTTCTTCCTCGATTCTTACTACCTTGAGTTCCAACACCCAGGTTTCACCCTCCGTAAGCCTCAGTCATGTCCGGATCCAGCCGTCAAGGTAGGTGGGTGGCTTCTTCTGTCACAGAGGAGGATATCGCAAAGCTTCGGGCGGCAAGATACCTGACCGCGGAAATCCTCCATCGGCTTCCCGGGGAGGGGCAGGTTATCCCTACCCCCAGATCCGGCGAGAGGGTCGTGTTCGTTTCCCACTTCCTCCAAGGATTAGGGTTCTCCCTCAATCCCTTCGTCCGGGGGCTCATGTTCTATTACAGATTAGATTTTCACGATCTCGCCCCGAACTCTGTTCTTCTCATCTTGGTGTTTATCGTCACGTGCGAAGCCTTCCTCTGAACTCCTCCGCACTTTGGCTTGTGGCTCAAGACTTTCAATGTGAAACCGCAAAGGATAGAGGGGGAACAGGCGGAGTGCAGTGGCGCCTCAGTGAGCAAGCTTACCAGCGCTATCTGGCTAAAAGGATCTTTCAAAGAATCTTCCGACTTATGGCAGCAGGAGTGGTTCTATATCACCGAGCCCCGCGGTTCCAAGTGGGCAGCTGCGCCTGCATTTCGATCTAGCTCCCCAACTCATCTTGCATCGTGGATTAATAAGGGGTTGGACTGGGATCAGTTGACGAGGTGCGGACACTGCAAAGTCGCATCCGAAGTCTCATTGAGAAGGATATCGATATTGTCAATGTTATTCAGGTAATGCCAGTCCGCCGGACCCTGCCGTGCCAGCGACGGCCTCTCCGCCTATGGGAGTTTAACCCAGAAGGGCCGCAGACTCTTCAACACTTCTTCGGCACTATGCACGAAGGAATGTGGAAATTATTCTTTGGGAGACGAAAACAATGGCCGGACACCACCGAAGATACCGGCCTAGACTATAACCATTCGTACACCCCGGTAAGTACTCGTCTGCCGAACACCTCATAATCAGGTATCCTGTGGTAAGACACTGAGCAAACCATGTTTTTACAGGGCTGGATAAAGAAAGCGGAACGGATTAGGTGTCCGGCCCCTCTTCCTGAAGACTCAGCGGACCCCGTGTTAACAAGGATGCTGGAACCGGCACCGTACCAGGCGCCGGTAGGGGAGGACAAGGTGGAGAGTGAGAAGACCCGGGGTGACCTTCGTTCCGGAGGTAAATTAGATACTGAGTCCGGAGAAATCTACATTTCCTCGCCCGAAGACGAAGGCGAAAGAGAAGGCAGTATCCCTTCTCCATTCAGGAAGAAAAGGGCCGCCTCCGAAGGTTGGGAGGGGCGGTCTCCTAAGAGGGGCAAGATGCCACCGTCGAGAGGCTCAAGATTGGAAGGAGACGCCGTTGAACAACTCCGTCATGAGGACAAGCCCTCAACCAAACCGTAAGTGAATCTGGGGTGCTTTGATAGCGTCCCGCTTCTTTCCTGTTACCGAAGAGATACGTAACGTGCTGATACGTCCATTTTGCATCATGCTTTTATATCGATATTAATTGCATTATGGGATGTTATTACACATTATGTCATAATACTTATGCCTATTCTCTCTTATTTTACAAGGTTTACATAAGGAGGAGAATGCCGCAATTACAGAAATTTGGAAAAGGAGCAAATATTAGAGACCTATTCTACACAACTCCAAAAGTCCTGAAACTCCACAAAAGTTATTTTGGAAATAATAAAAATACTGGCGGAAGAAATACGTCGGGGGCCACCACCTGTCCACGAGGGTGGGGGCACGCCCTACCCCCAGGGCGCGCACCCTGCCTCGTGGGCCCCCCTGTTGGTCCTCCGGTGGCCATCTTCTGCTATATGAAGTCTTTCGTCCAGGAAAAAAGTCATAAGCAAGCTTTCGGGACAAGACTCCGCCGCCACGAGGCGGAACCTTGGCGGAACCAATCTAGGGCTCCGGCAGAGCTCTTCTGCCGGGGACACTTCCCTCCGGGAGGGGGAAATCATCGCCATCGTCATCACCAACGCTCCTCTCATCGGGAGAGGGCAATCTCCATCAACATCTTCATCAGCACCATCTCCTCTCATGTTGGAGATATGCCCTAGAGGCAATCATGTAAGATGATATTTCCTATGTGTTTATGAATAAAGATAGTCCTTGGATATTATCAATGATGTGTATTAGCAAGTACGTGACTTGTTTGTGGGACTATGCATTGTATGATGACTATCCTAAAAGGTCCCTAGTCGAAAGGGCTGTGTGGACGCGCAGCTGACTTGACTAGCATATGACACGGTCGATGGCTTTGTCTCACTAGCCATGGAGCATTGGATGCTAACCGGATAATATGGACTTGGAAGGATCTGGTCGGATTCGACGTAGTCTGATCCGAATTGAGATAAGGTCCGAGTCGGACAGACCCAACTATGAGACGCAGCGATATGTCATCTGTGAGTCTCTAGTACAACATACGTTTTATGTCCTAAGACCTGAGCTGGCGCATGTACTCGGGTTGGTGACAGACTTGCTTTGGGCCGACCAAATGCTACTCCGTGACTGGGTAGTTACAAAGGTAGGTTACATGCTTGTCCAGACCCATGCCGCGAGACATGGTCAAGCAAGATGGGATTTGCCCCTCTGATCAGGAGAGATATACTCTGGGCCCCTCGTGTGATCCGACCGGGATAAGCACGGCCATGCGACAAGGATTATGAGATAATCCGGATAGTGGTCGGCATCACTGGAACGAGAAAGAGGTCGGGCTAGCACAAGGATGAAAGAATCGCCTTGAGCTCGACAACATATATCGTGTGGTAAAAGGAATGGAAGTGTGATGTACAGGTTCGCTATCCAGCTTCATAGTCTGCTTGGTGTTCGGCATGCCTTGCTAGAGGCCGCTACCAACCGTGCAGTTCGGAGGTGATATGAACTGCGACCAAGCCGACTTGAACCTAAGGGGTCGTGCACTTAAGGGAAGGAACCTACGAGGTCCGATCCGGGGACACTGGTCGGATGTGATCCGAGTTGTATCCGGATTGTGGCCGAGTAGACTTATGGGCTTTAGGGTCCGTGCGAGGCCCAAGTGTTGAGCCTGCGACGGACGCCTATATATAAAGTGGGGTGTGGCACCCTCATGTGATTTGATCGCTTCGGCGTTTTTACTAGGGTTTGCATGTGTTGCGAATAGACACGTCCACTCGCCGCCGGTTGTGTGATTGGACCTAGCAGTCCGCCGCACGACGTTCCTCCTGCACGCGCGGATACCATTAGAGGCGGTGCACCTACGCCGCTCCGGCGAACTTGTACGTGGGATCGGACCATCAACTTTTCGAGGGAGATCAGACGAGGAGGAGACGATCCATGCGGACGCGCTGCCCCAACTCTTCTTCCGCCGCACGGCACTGCGCGTCTAGTGGTAACGAACTGTGATCCATCTCCCGTAGCATGTTTTTGGTTGTTCTGCGCATAGGAATTTTTTTAATTTGCAGTAGACGCACCCTACCATAGAACCCAACAGTGGTATCAGAGCCTCTGTTATAGGATTTTGATTCAGATCGTATGCATATTAGATATGTGGAGGCGGCAGATGAGATTTGTCATCATTTATGAGATTAGCTATGTGCACGGTTGATGAGATCAACTGCACATGGGGATCGATGTGGCTATGTTTTCTGATAATCGGGATCGATGAGGCCGTGACACGATCTACCCCTACCGGTCGGTTATCTGCGGGGTTAACAGTGAAACGTAAATACGAATCGGATTCACGATGATCGATGAGATCGGTCAGATCAGAGAATTCGGGGTGATCGGAGTTCAGAAGCGAATTGCCATCCCCGATGTTGCACCTTCGCACGTCAAGTACGTCTAGTAGTGGGCTCATAAAATTGAGGTGCTCTTTGGATGTCCTTGAGCTGAAGGGTTAAATGTTGGACACGGACATGCACCGCATCGAGTTAACAGCGGGGCTATCAAAGCGGTTTTGGGCCTTGTGGCAAAGAAGGTTGGGGCCGGGTATGAGATACCTTCCCGAAGCGATGAGTCGTATAGAATACGATTAGCAAGGAGTTGCTTACCGAATAGGCATGTTGTCTAGCGGTGATGCTAAAGCTCACTAGTCGCATGTGCTAGTCGGATCTGAATCTTGAAAGTTTGCGGAGGATGCCAACTTCGATTGGGAGTATTTTCGTTTAAGGCTCGAATTACTCTACATAAACACATTGCTTAGTGATTGCATATTTTATGTTGTAGATCAATGGCACCTCCTGCTTAACCCAACTTTGCATTGAAATCAATTCTGGAAAACGATAAACTGAATGGAACAAACTTTACCACCTGGTATAGAAATCTGAGAATTGTTCTCAAGCATGATAAAAAGGAACATGTTCTAGAGGATCCACTTCCATAGGAACCTGCCGATAATGCTAGTGCCCTTGCTAAGAATGCCTACCAAAAACTTCGTTGATGAATCAGCGGAGATCAGGTAATCGATCTTTGGCTTGTATGGAGCCGATTTGCAACAGCATTTCGAAAATGTTGAGGCTTACGATATGATCGAGAGTCTCAAGAGCATGTTTCAGACACAGGCTAGGACCGAAAGGTTCAATGTGAAGGAAGGTGGTCCACTGAGCCCACATGTGATCAAGATGATCGGATATGTGCAAGCTTTGGATCGGTTGGGCTTCCGCTCTTGGATGAGTCACTCTTGATGCGATTCTGGGTTCTCTTCCGCCTAGCTATGGGGCGTTCATCTCGAACTATCATATGCACGACATGGATAAGAAGCTCACTGAATTGCATGGGATGCTCAAAGTGGCGAGCAGGATATTAAGAAAGGCGCGCATCAAGTGTTGATGGTGCGAAATCGCTAAGTTCAAGAAGAGTTGGTCTAAGAAAAGGCTAAGGCAAAGGGCACGGAGGCGATAACCTCCGCCGCTCTTGCGAAAGTCTGGACCGGACTCAAATACCATTTGCTATCATTGCAAGGAAACTGGTCATTCGAAGAGGAACTGTAGCAAGTGGCTTGCAGAGCATGGCAAGAAGGCCGGAAATGCTTCTTGAGCAAAGGTACACTTGTTGCATATGTTATAGTTATTTACCTTCTTGACATACCTAGTAGCTCTTGGGTATTTGATACGGATCAATTGTTCATATTTGCAACTCGATGCAGGGCTGGTAAGAACTAGGCGTGTGGCACAAGGGAGATTGACATCGGTCGGCAACAAAGCAAGGGTTGCTGCATTGGAGGTCGACGCGATGCAACTCCAGCTTCATACGGATTCATTATGGAATTGAATAATTGTTATTACATTCCTGCACTTAGTCGGAACATTATTTCTGCCTCATGTTTGATGAGTCAAGGTTATGAATTCAATTTGAAGGACAATGGTTGTTCGATATTTTTGAATGGTATGTTCCATGGCTATGCACCCATTATTATGGGCTATTTATATTGAATCTTGAACAGGAACCGGTCTATAACGTGAATGTCAAGAGGCATAAGCCTAATGAGATAAATCCGACTTACTTCTGGCATTGCCGGCTTGGACACATTAGTCTGGAACGCATGAATAAGCTCCATGATGATGGACTGCTAACTTCGTCTGACTTCGGGTCGTTCGAGACATGTGAATCATGCTTGCTAGGGAAGATGACTAAGTCTCCTTTCGCAAAGAGTTGCGAGAGGGCGTCTGAGCTGTTGGAGCTTATACATAGTGATGTGTGTGGTCCAATGAGCAAAACTGCCAGAGGTGGCTATCAGTACTTCGTGACTTTTACCGTCGACTTGAGTAGATATGGATATATCTATTTGATGAGGCACAAGTCGGAAACTTTTGAAAAGTTCAAAGAGTTTCAGAACGAGGTTGAGAATCAGCTCGGCAAGACTATAAAGCTTCTACGATCTGATCGTGGAGGTGAGTACATGAGCCAGGAGTTTCATGATCATCTGAAAAGCCGAGGTATAGTACCTCAGCTCACACCTCCGGGTACGCCACAGAGAAACGGCGTGTCGGAACGGAGGAATCGTACCTTGTTGGACATGGTTCGGTCTATGATGAGCAAATCGGATTTACCCTTGTCATTCTGGGGATACACTCTAGAAACTGCAGCTTTCGCACTTAACAGGGTACCATCAAAATCCATAGACAAGACACCACATGAGATGTGGACTAGGAAGACTCCTAGTTTGTCTTTTCTAAAGATTTGGGGTTGTGAAGCATTTGTCAAGCGACTTATGTCAGACAAGCTTACACCTAAGTCGAGATAAATGCATATTAAGTGGGATATCGAGAAACCTTGGGATATAACTTCTACAACGGGAAGAGAACAAAGTGTTTGTTGCTCGGAATGGGGTTTTCCTTGAGAAAGAGTTTCTCGGTTGGGAGGCGGTGGGAGGATGGTCCGACTCGAAGAAATCTGAGGACCACTCGGGGCGGCTCGGTGATGAAGAGATCATCTGAGTCGGTCGGGGAACCCGTAGTGGGCGGCACCGGAACCACGGAGGTCGGAAAGATTGCTTGAGTGCGCGATGTATTGTTGCTAAGCGGCGAGCCGACCACGTATCGGAAGCGATGGTGAGCCAGATTCGAGGCATGGTGGAGGCCATGAGATCTGAGTTAAAGTCCATGGATGAGAATCAAGTCTGGGACTTGGTTGATCCGCCGCCTGGTGTAACGGCCATTGGATGCAAATGGGTCTTTAAGAAGAAAACCGATGTGGATGGAAATGTTCAGATCCACAAAGCTTGGCTTGTCGCCAAGGGTTATGGACAAGTTCAAGGAATTCACTACAACGAGACTTACTCGCTGGTAGCGATGCTGAAGTCGGTGAGGATCGTACTAGCTATAGCTGCATATTTCAATTACGAGATATGGCAGATGGATGTCAAGACGGCTTTCCTTCACGGAAATTTAATCGAGGATGTGTATATGATACAACCCGAGGGTTTTGTCGATCCGACTAGCACTAGTAAGGTATGCAAGCTCAAGAGATCCATTTATGGGTTGAGGCAAGCATCTCAGAGCTGGAATATTTGTTTTGATGAGGTCGTCACTGGTCTCGGTTTCATCAAAAGCGAAGAGGACGCTTGTTTATACAAGAAGCTAAGTGGGAGCTTGATAGTGTTTTTGATCTTGTGTGTGGATGACATACTACTGATCGGAAATGATGTTTCGATGCTGAACTCGGTCAAGGAGTCATTGAATGGCAAGTTTTCGATGAAGGACCTTGGTGAGGCAATGTACATTTTAGGCATTAAGATCTATAGAGATAGATCGAGGAGGCTGCTTGGCTTAAGCCAGCGCACGTACATAGATAAAGTGTTGAAGCGGTTCAACATGAGTGATGTGAAGAAAGGGTTCTTTCCAATCTCGCATGGTATAAGGCTAAGCGAGACTCAGAGTCCTTCGACATCTGATGAGCGAAGCAGGATGAGTAGGATTCCGTATGCCTCGGCAATCGGATCCATCATGTATGCCATGATATGTACAAGGCCTGATGTTGCTTTTGCAATAAGCCTAACAAGCAGATACCAGACCAACCCAAGTGAGAGCCACTGGGCAGCGGTAAATACTATTCTGAAGTACCTGAAAAGGACTAAAGAGATGTTCCTAGTTTATGGAGGTGAGCAAGAGCTCGTCGTAAGGGGTTACGCCGACGCTAGTTTCCAAACCGACAGAGATGATTGTCGATACAGTCCAGATTCGTGTACGTCATGAACGGAGGAGCAGTGAGCTGGATGAGTTCCAAGCAAGATACGGTGGCCGATTCTACCACAGAAGCCGAATACATTGCGGCTTGTGAAGCTGCAAAATAAGGTGTTTGGATCCAGAACTTTTTGGATGATCTTGGTATTTTCCCAGCCTCTATAAAACCGTTGGACCTTTATTGTGATAATTCTGGTGCCATCACAAGCCAAGGAGCCGAGGAATCACCACAAGGTCAGACACATAGATCGGAAATATCACCTGATACGAAAGATCGTAAAGAATGGTGATGTAGAGTTATGCAAGATTCACACAGATGCAAATGTTGCAGATCCGTTAACTAAGCCGCTTCCACAACCCAAGCATGAGGGGCACGTTAGAGCTATGGGCATTCGATGTCTATTTGATTGACTCTAGTGCAAGTGGGAGACTATTGGAGATATGCCTTAGAGGCAATCATGTATGATGATATTTCCTATGTGTTTATGAATAAAGATAGTCCTTGGATATTATCAATGATGTGTATTAGCAAGTATGTGACTTGTTTGTGGGACTATGCATTGTATGATGACTGTCCTAAAAGGTCCCTAGTCGAAAGGGCTGTGTGGACGCGCAGCTGACTTGACTAGCATATGACACGGTCGATGGCTTTGTCTCACTAGCCATGGAGCATTGGATGCTAACCAGATAATATGGACTTGGAAGGATCTGGTCGGATTCGACGTAGTCGGATCCGAGTCGAGATAAGGTCCGAGCAGACCCAACTATGAGACGCAACGATATGTCATCTGTGAGTCTCTAGTACAACATACGTTCTATGTCCTAAGACCTGAGCTGGCGCATGTACTCGGGATGGTGACAGACTTGCTTTGGGCCGACCAAACACTACTCCATGATTGGGTAGTTACAAAGGTAGGTTACAGGCTTGTCCAGACCCATGCCGCGAGACATGGTCGAGCAAGATGGGATTGCCCTCCGATCGGAGAGATATCTTATGGGCCCTCGTGTGATCCGACCGGGATAAGCATGGCCATGCGACAAGGATTATGAGATAATCCGGATAGTGGTCGGCATCCTTTGGAGCGAAAGAGGTCGGGCTAGCACAAGGATGACAGAATCGCCTTGAGCTCGACAACATATATCGTGTGGTAAAAGGAATGGAAGTGTGATGTACAGGCTCGCTGTCCAGCTTCATAGTTGAAAGTGCAACTATCCCTCGGTGGTTTTGGTAATTCCTAACAACATATAGCTCATTGAGCTAACATTATTCCAAGATGAATATTTCAGGAAAAGCTCAATGAATGGCATGGCATGGATGAGGAAAGTGGACCCCTAAAAATACCAAGGATAAAAGGATTGGCTCAAGCTCAAAAGCTCAAGACTCTACATTTTATATTTTAGTGATCCAAGATCACATTGAGTCTATAGGAAAAGCCAATACTATCAAGGAGGGATGAGGTGTTGCTTAATGGCTTGCTTGCTCAAAGTGCTTAGTGATATGCTCCAAAACCCTCAACTACTTTCTCACATCCACATATGACCTAAACCCAAAGTCAAACTCGGACCTAACGATTCTTTCTATCCGGCGCCACCGAGTTCAGATGTCATAGCCACTGCCACAAACCCTAGGCAAATCGGTCTCACCGATAGGGATCTCGGTCTCACCGAGATGGGGTTGTAATCTCTCTGTTTCCCTTCATAACGTTTCGGTCCCACCGAGATGAGCGTCGGTCCCAAGAGATTGCAATGTAAACTCTCTGTTTCCTTTTCGTAACATTTCGGTTCCACGAAATGAGCGAACAGTCCCACCGAAGTTTACGACCAACTCTCTGGTTAGCTTATTACCAAAGTCGGTCTCACCGAAGTTTGTATGTCAGTGTCACCGAGATTATGTTATGCCCTAACCCTAACCATATCGGTCCTACCGAGTTGCATGTTGGTCCCATCGAAAAACCTAACAGTCACTACTAAATCGGTCCGACCGAGTTTCTCAATTCGGTCCCACCAAGATTGGTAAATTGTGTGTAACGGTTAGTTTTTGTGTGGAGGCTATATATACCCCTCCACCCACTCTTCATTCATGGAGAGAGCCATCAGAATGAACCTACACTTCAAATACACATTTTCTGAGAGAGAACCACCTACCCTTGTGTTGAGGCCAAGATATTCCATTCCTACCATATGAATCTTGATCTCTAGCCTTCCCCAAGTTGCTTTCCACTCAAATCTTCTTTCCACCAAATCCAAATCCTGTGAGAGAGAGTTGAGTGTTGGGGAGACTATCATTTGAAGCACAAGAGCAAGGAGTTCATCATCAACACACCATTTGTTACTTCTTGGAGAATGGTGTCTCCTAGATTGGCTAGGTGTCACTTGGGAGCCTCCGACAAGATTGTGGAGTTGACCCAAGGAGTTTGTAAGGGCAAGGAGATCGCGTACTGCGTTAAGATCTACCGCTAGTGAGGCAAGTCCTTCGTGGGCGACGACCATGGTGGGATAGACAAGGTTGCTTCTTCGTGGACCCTTCGTGGGTGGAGCCCTCCGTGGACTCAGCATAACCGTTACCCTTCGTGGGTTGAAGTCTCCACCAACGTGGATGTACGATAGCACCACCTATCGGAACCACGACAAAAACATCCGTGTCTCCAATTGCGTTTGAATTCTCCAAACCCTTCCCTTTACATTCTTGCAAGTTGCATGCTTTACTTTCCGCTGCTCATATACTCTTTGCATGCTTGCTTGAATTGTGTTAAGATTGCTTGACTTGTGCTTAGATAGCTAAAATCTGCCAAAGACTAAAATTGGGAAAAGGATAAGTTTTTATTTGGTCAAGTAGTCTAATCACCCCCCCTCTAGACATACTTTCGATCCTACAAGTGGTATCAGAGCTTTGGTCTCCATTTGCTTTGATTTCCATAGCTTTTGGTGGTCATAGCCTTGGTTTCACAACCTAGGACAGTATGGCGTCTAGCGAGGGAAATTATCACCATAGAGGTCCTTACTTTGATGGTACTAATTTTGCTAGTTGGAAGCATAAGATGAAAATGCATATTCTTGGACATAACCCCGTCGTTTGGGCTATTGTGTGTATTGGCTTGCAAGGTGAATTCTTTGATGCGAGAGAACCGAACCGTGAAGCTAGCGCGGAAGAGTTGAAGATGCTACAATACAACGCTCAAGCTTGTGATATCCTCTTCAACAGATTGTGCCCCGAAGAATTCAACAAAATCAGCCGTCTTGAGAATGCAAAGGAAATTTGGGATACTTTGATTGATATGCATGAAGGTACCGACTCCGTCAAGGAATCCAAGTTGGACGTGCTTCAAAGTCAGCTTGACAAGTTCAAAATGAAGGATGGTGAAGGTGTCGCTGAAATGTACTCTAGGCTTGCTCTTATCACAAATGAGATTGCCAGCTTAGGAAGTCAAGAGATGACCGACAAATTCATCATCAAGAAGATCCTAAGAGCTTTAGATGGAAAATATGATACCGTGTGCACATTGATCCAAATGATGCCCAATTACAAAGATCTCAAGCCAACGGAAGTCATTGGAAGAATTGTTGCTCATGAGATGTCACTCAAGGATAAGGAGGAACTTCACAACAAGTCAAGCGGTGCTTACAAAGCCTCATGTGAAGCCCCCACATCATCAAGTGAGAAACAAACATTCAATGAAGAATTAAGCTTAATGGTGAAGAACTTCAACAAGTTCTACAAGAATAGAAGCAAAGAGAGAATCTCCAAGTCAAGGTCCTACAATGACAAAAGATCTTCTAGTCGAAAGCGCAACTGCTACAATTGTGGGAGACCCGGACACTATTGCAATGAGTGTACGACACCCTACAAAAGAAGAGAAGAATCACCCAAGAGAAGAAGTAGAAGAGAAGAATCACCACCAAGAGAGAGGAGGAGTAGAGATGATCGTTATGAACGAAGACCCTCACAGAGAAGCAAAGATTAGGAAAGGAAGGACAAGTCATCAAGGAGCTACACAAAGCGAAGACATCAAGCTCATGTTGGTGAATGGGTATCCGCCGACTCCGACAATCACTCAGAGAGAAGCTATCACTCCGACTCGAATATACTCAAGATGAAGGTGTTGCCGGTCTAGCACTTGTGTCAACCAACTCCTCGACATATTTGATT
This sequence comes from Aegilops longissima, assembly GCA_021605205.1. Taxonomy (NCBI): domain Eukaryota; kingdom Viridiplantae; phylum Streptophyta; class Magnoliopsida; order Poales; family Poaceae; genus Aegilops; species Aegilops longissima. Next base: position 474,505,000 of record CM038682.1, read on the forward strand.
CACCAAATGAAGGAATTGGAAGATGCCTCATGGCCAAAGGTCCAAAGGTAACACATCCAGTATGTTGATTTCAATAGTGATGAAGATGACTTGTTAGGTGATGATGATTTACTTGTTGACAACTCTAGTGATGAATACTATGATGAAACGTCAATTAATCATGCTAATCAAGATAAAATGAATGACAATGATAAGGAGAAGATTGAGCTTCTAACTAAAGAACTAAACACTCTTAAGTTAGCTCATGAAACTATCTTAGAAGATCATCGAGAACTTTTAAGGACTCATGAGAAGTTACGCTTTGAAAAGCTCAACCTTGAGCAAGAGCATGAGTTCTTAAAGGCAATCAATGATGGTCTCCGTAAGAAAAGTTCATCTTACATTGCCAAGCGTTTACTCTTATCTACTTACATGCCTCAAGTCAAGTCTAGTAACAAGAACAAGAAGGATTCTTCCTCTAGTAGTAACAATAATCATGCTAAACCCAATGATGTTGCTTCTAGTAGTTCTCTTGATTCCACTAATGATTCTCTTAGCCAAGTTACACTTGAGCAAGAAAATAGCTTATTGAAGGGAATTATAGAGAAAGGTGTTTACAAGAGCCTTGCCGGGAGTAAGAAATTTGAGAAATTATGCATAAGCAAGGAAGGCACCGGAAGAACCAAGGTGTTGGTTTTGAACGAAAGTTCAATGCCAATGGAGTTGAGTGGGAAGAAGATCAATACCCCAGGACGAAGTTTGTTCCTCAACAAGTGAAGTGTGATCCTACTTCCTTCAAGGGGACACAAGCTCAAGATGATCTTCCACCACAAGACCACAAGCAAAAAGGCAAGGATAAGCTTCAAGAGGAGATTGATGCATTTGAAGAAGCTCCAAAGGCCTTGGTCAAGTGGGTTCCCAAGACTACATCAAGCTCTACTTCATCAAGTACGACTACAACTCCAAGGATTCCCATCAACATGATGTGGATCCCGAAGAAGAAGAACTAGAGAGTTTTTGAGGGTGACTCCGCCAATATATTTCACTCATATCATTTTGGCAACTACAAGTGCAATCAACTTTCACATCTTGCACTAGTTCAAGGAGTCACAAACCCTCTTGTTGGTGAGACAAGGGACAAGGTAACCAAATGCTTTCATAGACATCATCTTATGTGAGCATCACTCTATGTCTATGGTTATCCTTGTTTGTTCCTTGTGGGACTAACCCGTGTAGGTATTGAAAGTGCAACTCACTCCAAAAGGATCGCTCCAAATGATCTTCATCAACATTGAGCATCCACATCTTCAACACCTACATGAAGTCATCATCGACAAAACCCAAGGTTAGTTCATCCCTCTAAGGGGGGTCTCACATCTAGGGGGAGCTTTTCTCTAAGAATTGAGCTAAATCAACTCTAATGGTGTGAACACATCAATGCATTATGTAAAAGTGGTAACCCCACTTGAGCTTAAACGATGAGTATGAACTATGATCAAATGTTCTCATTTGACTCCTAAGTCAATATACTCATATATAGATGACCTAGTCATCGCCAATTGCTTGATAGATACTAGAATTGGTTGTGCATGCTTTGCTACATATTTCATTTGCCATTTTATTGTGTGAGCATGTTGGTTGCATATTTTACTCATTCGAGGACATCCACTTGTTATTTTGATTGATTGGTTTCTTTTTTCTTTTGCCAAGTGGATGGACAAGAATGCCTAAGAACCTTCTCTAGCTATCTATGCTCTTCTCGTCTCAAACTCTATTCATGCTGCATCACAAAATTTGATCAAGTCAGATATGAACCACTCTGTGTGAGGAGCACTTGGAGTCCCCGATTCGTCATAGACTTAAACTTCCAAAACTTCTTTGTGCGTTTCGGTCTGACCGATTCTTCCATTTCGGTCATACCAAGATCACTAAGTCGATCCAGGTTTTGAATCTTAGTGCAACCGATTTGAACTTTTCGGTCACACCGAGTTGTTGTAACTTCTTGCAGTTATGCATGTCGGTGCCACCGAGTTGTTCCACTCGGTCAGACCGACAGGGTCGGGCTATATATACCCACGGACAAAAATTTGGAAACTTTCTCCAAACTCTTTCACCCGCGCGTAGCCCGCTCTGCCTCCAGGGTCTACGGATCGTCCTCCTCGTCGCCAGCCGCCTCCTGTCGCTGGTCTCTGCCGCCGTCAACAGAAATCATCCCCACCATTGTCGCTGTAGTGAGTTCATCACCGAAATAGGGTATGGACTCAATCACTGTGCTATCCCTGTCTGATTCCTAGCACATTGTGTTCAACATGAATCTTGCCACGATTGAAACTATTCTATCCAGTCAAAACACTCTGTAGATTAGAGACGAATTGAAAATTTAGGGTTAGGTTTCCGCCGAAACCATCTCGGACCCACCGAGTTGTAGAATTCGGTTCCACTGATTCGGCTAAGGCCATTACACATGTGGTCCTCGGTATGACAGAGAATTGCAAATCGGTGTGACCGAGTTCAAGACTTTGTGAAACCCTAGCAATCTCGGTGCCACCGAACTGTGACTCGGTCTGATCGAGTTCACTAGTTTAGGTTCCAAAAGCTGCTTCGGTATCACCAGTTTACAAATCGGTCGATCCGAAATGCTTTCTGTGGAAAACTAAAACTAAGTTTTTGACTCATTCTTTTGCAAAAATTTCTGCATTTTGTGATGCTCATCCACTCTGTCTCATCTATATCTATTCACAGGGTCTGCAGTCAGTGTTTGCAACATGTGGGATCAGAGTGACAGCCAGAACAGGTCAGAGGAGCAGGTTCAAATGAGTTAGGGCACTGGTCCCTCTAGCAGCTCTGATGAGGGTAGCACGAGCACTCCAAGCAACTTACCCAAAGCTGCCACCAGGACAAGAAAGAAGAGAACCTCAGAATCTGAGGATGAAGACTATGTGGCTGCTGAGGATGAGGCCATTTCCAAGAAAAAGGTGCTCAAGAAGGAGTATGGCACAACTGCTGCCACCAAGCCTGGTATGAAGACCAAAGTACCTGCCAAAAGGATTCCCATGTCTAAAGCCAGAGCCTCCACTCAAGCATCTTTGGAATCTGAACCCAAAGAGGCTACTGCAGAATGGAAGAACAGGAAGGAAATGGTCAAGAAGACCATGGCCAGAGTTATTGGGAAGCCTTCCATGATGGAAGAGGAGGAAGAAGAAGAGGTTGCTGCACCAGCACCCAAGGCTCAGAAGATTATGGGTGATGCTATCAGGACAGGGGCTGCATCATCAAAGCCCAAAGAAGCACCCAAAGCTGCCTCCAAACCCAAGACTGTACCTAAGAGGAGTACCAGGAACATTCCAGCTGCTGAGAAGAACAAGGCCCCAGTGCCTGAAATTGTTGCTGAAGAAGAAGGTGATGAGACACATGTCTTGAGAAAATTGAAGCCAAAAATTCCAGATCATAATGATGCTCATCCTGTAGCTGAGAACATGAAGATTAGGAGAGACTCAGGATTGAGGCTATGGAGAGAGTCAGATCCATATGCCACCAGAAGAAGAACTGCTGTGGATTACAGATTCCATACCAAGGAACATCAGGAGTTCTATGAGACAATTCTTCTTGACAAGAAGCCAATAGTGTGTGACATGAGGTGGGTCGACTAGTCCTATATAAAGGAGAATGAAGAACACTATCCTGGTGTGTATGACAGCTTCAGTGCTTGTGGAGTGGCAGACTTTGTTGGGCAAAAGCTCACAAAGTGGAATGAGGAGCTCATAATGCAATTCTACTCCACCTGACACACTTCTATCCGGATGGCGAGGATAGTATGGATGTCTGAAGGTACTAGGTACCAATCATCTATTGAAGAATGGGCCAATCTGATCAATGCACCTAAGGAGGAAGAGGATGACTTGGATGTCTATGCCAAGAAGAAGATGGAACACAACTCCATGGCACATATGTACAAGGAGATCCCAGATGCTTCTATAGAATCACACAAGTTTGGATCAGTACATTATCTTCTGTGAGGACTGCCAACCATAAACTGGATCCTCAGGCACACTCTCTTGCCCAAGTCAGGTGATCACAACATGATCCGAGGCCATGCAATAAACTTGCTACACATATTTGATGTGCCACAGAAGTTCAAGGTCATGAGCCTTATAGTTGAGACTATCAAGAGGACAGCTGCTGACCAAAAGAGGAGTTGTGGATATGCCCCACAGATCCAGGAGCTGATTAACTCCAAGATGGGCACAGGAACATACTTGTTGGACAAGGAGCACATGCCTATCTATCCAGACTTTGAGGACAACCAGGTGGTAATGGATGAAGATGAACCATATTCAGTGCAAGCACAAGCTAAGAAGGAGAAGGCAAGGACTGAGAAGGCTGCCAAGATGCCAACAATGGAAGAGGCATCTCAGTACTTTTTGAAGAGCAAACAGGATCAACTTGGCTACTTGATTGCATCCACTCTAAGGATTGAGAAGGGGCTGGCCACCTTGACTCGAAACCAGGAGAGCTTGGAGAGGATCATGGAGCAGAAGTTCTATGACATGGATGTGAAGGTCACAGAGATCCAGTCCGTTGTTGAGCAACTTCAGGATGATATGCAGAAGAAGAAGGGCAAGTCAACCACTAAGGCATTTGCCAGAGTGCCTAGAGTTCAGAGATCAGCTGCAGTGCCAGTGACAGACACCAGAGCCACTTCATCTACACCAGCTAGAGCTTCAATGCCACCAGCTCCAGCACCTACTCCACCAGCTCCATCCACATCTACTGAAGTCTTCGTCCAAGGAGCCATCTCTACACCACCACCTAAAGATCAAGCCTGAGAGACGATTTAGTACTATGCATTTTCTATGAACTTTTTGGTAACTTGTTGCCAAAGGGGGAGAAAAATGTATAAATCATAGGCTTCGAGAGAGGGTGTTGCTTTTTATTCTCTCTTGCTTTGATGGTTGAACTTTATTTACTTGTTTGAGATACATTATGTCTGTGTGATACTTGGATGATCATGTGTTTGATCATATCACTACAAAAAAATACACCTCCGTGATGATACGTGTTTGTCACAGTAGGTCGCTGTAACGCCCTTGATGCGGCTATATCTCCCACGTGTCGAAGCACGACTTAGAGGCATAACCGCATTGAAAGCAATGTCGCAAGTGAGGTAATCTTCACACAACCCATGTAATACATAAGGGAAAAAGAGATACATAGTTGGCTTACAATCGCCACTTCACACAATACATGAGTAAAACATTACATCATACAGATACAATCAAGGTTCGACTACGGAACCAAAATAAAAGAAGAATACCCCAAATGCTACACAGATCCCGATCGTCCCAAGCTGAGCTCCACTCTTGATCATCGGTGAAGCGGAACAACACAATGAACAAGATCTTCATCGAGCTCCTCCTTGAGCTCGGATCGCCACCTGCACGGTTTCATCGGCACCTGCAAACTGGTTTTGGAAGTATCTGTGAGTCACGGGACTCAGCAATCTCACACCGCGAGATCAAGACTATTTAAGCTTATGGGTAGGAGAAGGTAGTGAGGTGGAGCTGCAGCAAGCGACTAGCATATATGGTGGCTAACATACGCAAAAGAGAGCGAGAAGAGAAGCAAAGCACGGTCGAACAGCTATGATCAAGAAGTGATCCTGAAACTACTTACGTCAAGCATAACTCCAACACGTGTTCACTTCCCGGACTCCACGAGAAGAGACCATCACGGTTACACCTTGTTGATGTATTTTAATTAAGATCAACGGGTTTTCTACAACGGACATTAACAAATTCCCATCGCCTCATAACGCAGGCACGGCTTTCAAAAGATAATACCTGCGGGGTGTCCCAACTTAGCCCATTATAAGCTCTCACGGTCAACGAAGGATATTCCTTCTACTGGGAAGACCCGATCGATCTCGGAATCCCGGACTACAAGACATTTCGACGACAATAAAACAAGACCAGCAAAGCCGCCGGATGTGCCGACAAATCTGATAGGAGCTGCACATATCTCGGTCTCGGGGCACACGGATGAACACTACGCACGGCAACCGATGATACCCCAAGTTGCCTCGGGCGGCACCGCAAGTGGCTCTAGTTTGGACCAGCACTCGGAGGAGAACGGCCGGGGTTAAAATAAAGATGACCCTTGAGTCTGCAGAACCCAAGGGAAAAAGGCTTAGGTGGCAAATGGTAAAACCAATGTTGGGCCTTCTGGAGGAGTCTTATTCAAAGCGAACTGTCAAGGGGGTCCCATAAATCACCCAACCGCGTTAGGGGCGCAAAATCCGGGAACATAATACCGATATGACGGAAACTAGAGCGAAAGAGTGGAACAAAACACGGGCATAAGGCCGAGCCTTCCACCCTTTACCAAGTATATAGATGCATTAATTAAATAAGATATATTGTGATATCCCAACAAGTAAACATGTTCCAACAAGGAACAACATCTCCATGTTCAACAAGGAACAAACTTCATCTTCACCGCAACTAACAACGCTATAAGAGGGCTGAGCAAAGCGGTAACATAGCCAAACAACGGTTTTCTAGGAAAGGATGGTTAGGGGCTTGACATGGCAATATGGGAGGCATGATAAGCAAGTGATATGCATCGTAGCATAGGCATAGCAAAAGAGCGAGCATCTAGCAAGCAAAGATAGAAGTGATTTCGAGGTTATGGTCATCTTGCCTGAAATCCCGCAAGGAAGAAGAACGAGTCCATGAAGAAGACAAGCAGGGCGTAGTCGAGCGAATCCTCACAACTCCGGAGCGAAACCGAAGCTAACGAGAGAAGCAACCCGGAAAGAAACAAACAACATGGTAAACACATAAGCATAAACATGTCATGATGCACAAACAAGTATGATGCATGTCCGGTTTAATGAGGCATGGCATGGCAATATGCACAAACAACACTACAAGTTAAGTGGAGCTCAATATGCAACGAGTTGCATATTGACGGAACACCACATCAATTATTTAGTTCTCTCTCGGTTATGTACCCAACAACATTAAATGTTATTAAACATGGCAAGAGGTGAAGCATAAGTAAACTATCTATTTAGGCATGTTTAAATGAGGCCGGAACAACAAACAACAATTCCGGTAAAACCCCATATGCATATTTATGGATTAGGTACTGTTCTGCCCTAAACACAATTTTAATGTTGTTAAACATGCAAAGTAATGCTACCATGTTAATCTATGCATATTTCTACCCCATTTACATATATAATTTATTTAAATCCGAGCTACGGTTATTTAGTTATGAATTAAAGCATTTTAACATGGCATATTAGCAAATTTAAATAAACAGCAAGTTAAACATTTTAACATGGGATGAAAGTGGCATATTATTAATCTACACAATTTTCGAGCATTTTACATATATAAAACATTTTAATCCGATGCACCAATTGTGAGTTATTAAATGCATGATGTAAGAGGTTTTTACGTAAAAGCTGGTAAATCACAGGATAAATAGCAAATTAGCGCAGGAAAAAAAATACCTCACGGCCTAAACCGAGATCTGGCCCAATGGAAGGAAAAAAACGGATGGGCGCTGGGATGGCCTCACCCATGGGCTTGGCCCGTTCGGTGGCGGGCGCTAGGCCGCCTATTGGAGGGGAGGCGGAGGTGGGCGCTGGGCCTTGGCGATCTTTGGGCTGGCGTGGTCGCGATCACGTGGCGAGGGAAAGCTTGATCAGCACTTGAAGCGAGGCGCGTCGTCCTCCTTGCTCGAGCAAGCGAGGAGGCGGCGGCGAGCGCTGGGCAGCAGGTCGGGCGCGAACCGGCAAGGAACTCCGCGACGGGATCCGGCCAGGAAGTGTCGTGGCTAGAGGAGGAGGTGGATCCAGCCGGATCTGAGGCGGGGAAGGGCGCGGACGGCGTGGCAGAGGTGGCTTCTCTCATGCGCTCCCGGCTGAAGGAAGCAGCTGGCCTTGCGGATCAAAGGAAGGAGGCGGCTCGCAGCGGCGCGGGGTCGGGGAGGTCGCGGACGGGGTCAGGCATGGTCGAAGGCGCACGGGGCTGCTGCTGCTTGAAGGAGACGAAGGTGCGGCGATGGATCGACAGAAGAGGCCGGCCATGGCGTTGGGGCGGAGCTCCTGCGACACTGGAGCGACGAGGTGGCGCGAGGGGATGAGGCCGAGCTCCTGCTCAGGCCTCAGGCAGCTTCATGACCCATTCGGGATCGAGGGGAGAGGAGGTGGGCTTGGCGGCGCTCGCGACCTGCTGGTCGGAAGGGCCGGGGCGAGGAGGCGGGGATCCAGCGCTGGTGCTACCGAGGAAGGGAGCAGCGGCTGGCCGGAGAGGTTGGCGACGCGACGGAGAAGGGGAGCACCGCTGACTGCCAAGCGTCGGAGACGCAGCTGGAGGAGGACTCAGGCCTGCTGCTACAAGTGGATGGCGGGACGGCATGAAGTGGAGGCGGCGGGAACTCCTTTCCTGGCTAGCGGCGAGGGGAACGGGGAGGCAGGAGGCCTCGGGTGGAGTGGATCGAGGAGGGGATGGATTTGGTTGGCTGGACTGAAATCGAGGAAGAGGGTATCAGGAGCTTCGCGTGTTGGCTCGGGTTCGATCCCGAGGAAGGAGGAGGCTGGTCGGTGGATGGATTGGGCAGGAGATGAAAACGAGGAGGTGGCGGCGGATGGGACGGATAGGATGGATGGGACGGATAGAACTAGGGTTTGACTGCTTAAATAACTAGGTGGGTTAGTAAAGGGGCAAAACGGACCCTCCGATCAAAATCGAACGGTCGAGAAAAATAGGTTAGGGAGGTCCAAATAAGAAAACCGAGATATTTTATAGATGTTTGGGGATGATCCGGATCCATCGGTAACGACAGACCGGTTCGGGTTCGGGTAAGTTTCAGACGCGGGAGAGGGTGCATGCGCTGTCTTGAGAGGAACAAAGGCGTCGCGTGCAAGTGGGTGGTTGGTCTCAGAATGGTCAACGACGACAAGCGGTCTGACAATTGGTCAATAGAGACAAAGAGAGAATCGGCAACTACGAAGGGTAACGAGTTTTATGAAAAAAAAACATGCGAATGCAATGCACATGATGCCATGGGATGAAATGCCTGACATGAAACAAAATGCAAAACAAAACACAAAACCCAACCACGAAGGAAATAATAATATCGCATCTCCGGAAAAGGCAAGAGTTGGAGTTACGAATATGGAAAGTTGCATCCGGGGCATTACAACACTCCACCACTACGAGAGGATCTCGTCCCGAGATCTAGGATGGCGCCGGAGAGAAGCGGAAGAGAAAGAGGTAAGACAAAATTGCTTCTTTGAAAAACGAGTGAAACCAATGAACCTCGAGAGGTTGAGCAATTTAAAATAAAGAGTACAACAGAGATGAACGAGATTGCAAACAATCCGTTAGAAAAGAGGAACAAGGAGTATTACGAGAACTTGATGGTTGAAAGACATGGAAATAAGAGTTTAATGGTCAAGATAGAATTCGAAACCACTCCGGTTAAAACAAGATGAGAGAGGAAGAATGATATAATTTGGCAGCACTCCGACTGTAAATGGAAGGAATTAGAATCATGAACTTGGCAAAATGAAAGCACCTGGATGAGACTCCGGTTAAAAGAGGAACGATAGATACAACACTCCGGTTAAATCGATAAGCAAGGAAAAGAACATGATCTTTACAAAACGAGGTGATGGGTGAAGAGAGCAACATCACAATGCCTCCGGAAACAATGCATGATAGATAGAAAGTTGGAATGAATAGAACGAAGAATGAAACCAACATCTCCCACCATAAATGAATTTGAAAGAGCATCCTTACGAAGTAGGATTGAACGGAGTTGTTTGAAAAACAACAACGGTAAGGATAAGCTTGTAGTGGGCTTATGAAAACATCTCAAAATTATGAGGTGAGCTTCTGCCACCAACGGAAACAATTGATTGGATTGAGAGCAACACGGAGATGAAAACTTCTTTCACCGGGAGGACAAATGAAGAACTTGGGTCATTTATAAGCACCATAAATAGCAACAATCCTTAGGGAAAGCTTTAGGTGAAATATAACCCAAGATAACTCCAACAAAGAGATTGATGGTTGAAAAGATCTCTTGAACAAAGATAAAATGATGGATTTAAATATGTCACTCTTGAAAATTTGTGAATCATGAAACGCGAAGGAAAATTATCAACAATGACATAACACCATCTCAAAAGATAAGGTAGAGAGAATTGCACTTCGGAATGCAAGATGAAGAATACTTGAGCTCCTCAAAACAAAACATGTGTTGAACACCATGCTTATTTTAGAATATAGCTTGGCGGATCTTAACTCCGCGAGAAATCTTGATGAACAATTGAAGAATGAAAATAATCCTTGAGGAAGCACCATGTAGAGCCTCCATGATGAACTCCGGTAAACAAAAGGGTGATAGAAAGAAAGAGAAGTTGAAAACACCAGGTGAAGCCATGCAGTGATTTAGATGGATCTTCGCGATGAGATAATGCGGAAAACTTGGAACTCCGGAAGACAGATGAACAACAAGAAGCCAAGAATTGTGACATGATGAACAACTCTGGAAAGAAGAAACTAGATCACTTGGATGAAACAATAATAAGAATTATGTTATGCGTATCCTTCCCCAAATTAGATTGGTGACAAGCAACGGATTTGGCATACTACTTATTTCTCGTTGAAAAAGGATTGAAGAGAGATATAGCGCAAACTTGAGAAGGTCTTCATTGAACCACCGATGGGATTTGGAAATAACAAATGAATTGATATGATAAAGAAGGAAGTGAAATCTTGAACGAACCACCGTAAGAATTGAGAATGAGCGTAGCAAAGGCACAATTCACGGGAAGAATTGGAAAAGCGAATGAAGATATTTGAGGGATTTAGATACAAGTGAACGAATAGATGACGAGCTGATTCGAGAATACTTGAATGATGCACCGGTAAGATTTGGAGAGTGAGATGTTGAGAATGAATAATTCTGAGATAATGGGCTCTGGAGAATCAAACTGAAAAGACTCCTGAAATGCTCCGGGTGGGTGAAAAGAATTCTCACAATCGAAAACAACTATGAGGATGGCAACAAACTAGAACCATGAATCTTGAAGAGAATGGAGCAAGATTAAAGAGAAACTCTTCTTCAGTCTTCAAATGTTGAGAATGACGATGAGAAACACCAGCATGAATTGTTGAGACACTCCGGAATGAAAATTAGAAAGGTTGAACCAACAATGAAAATAATTTGAAAGATCTTGGACAAAGGCATATGTGATGAAAACCCATTCTTCGTCAAACTTAGAAAAGAATTTGGAAATAGCCGGAAAGAATTAGCGAGTCGGTAAGATCTCGGAAAAGACACGTGGGTTAGGGCCCACTCAAAAGAACCACCGTTGAACAATTGTTTGAAAAAGAGATTGCACGGTTGAATTAAATGGCTTGAATGAGATAACAATCTCGAAATAGCTTGAACGGATTAAGAATGGAATCACGAATCTTACGAGATAACTTCAACACTCGAACAATTGAATAACAAGAAGTGAAAAACTAAGAGGTGCACGGTATGGGAAAACATTGTGAAAAGAGGAAAAGGGATAAGATCAACACGAAATCTTGAACTAAATCCACGGAGAAGAAAATTAGAATGGAACAATGATAAGGTTGAAGCTTCCTTTAGCGTCTTCATGAGAAATCACCGGATAAAACATTAAAGGGAAAGAATGAAGAAACTTCACTCAATAAAATGGATACTTGATTAAGAAATCTGAGTCCTTGAAGAAAAAGGGGTGGGAGGGCGGGAAAACAAAGGCAACTTGGGTCGGATGAAACGAACACCGTTGAGAAAAACTTAGAGTTGATCTTGCGAAAGTTGGAATGATCGGATTTAATTAGAGAGAAGCACACGGTTGAAAAGGATTGAAAAGACGACCTTGATGAACAAAAAGGATTAGCATCCACATAGAAATATGAGAACACCGTTTAGGAAAGGTATGGAATCAACACTTGGCATTGAAGCAACTTGAATACCACAAAACAGAACAAAAACAAAGGATTGGCTTGTAGAATAAGCCGGAAACAAACATATGATAGATCCCATATCGTATCATGTGTGTGTTGGAAAGATATCCTACGAGATACTTGAATTCCCACCTATAAACTCCCGAAACTTTCTGGTTATGCAATCAGGTGTTGGGGATACAGGGGACACAAAATATATCACCCAAACTAACAATACCTAGATCCATTGTATCCATCCTTCAACACATAACCAAGAAACCTTCGAAATCGTTTACCTCGACCTTGAAAAGCATCCGTTATCTGAGTCATGGCAATACTCTCGAGCTCGCTTGAGATTGAGTTATCGAGGTTATCTCACCAACAACTGCACAAAAGAGATTTTCGATGTCGGCAAAGCTCGGGTATTCGAGCGCAACGATAAAATTGTGACGACAACACCTCGGAGCTCAACTCCCCGGGACACTGCCACAACCTCTGAATGTCAGGAGGCACCAAGAACAATGTTCTCGTCACAAAACCATCGGAACTATTCCAAGATACCCGCGTGATCCTAAAAAATTTAGTGAAATTTGGGAGAGGAAAGTCAAAACTCTCACGTCGGGATGCCTCACCAGAGCGGCGAGAAGGACTGAGGAGTAAAAATAATCCTACTCTCCGATATATATAATCCTAAGACTCAAAACATTTTCCGTTCTAGACTCAACAAGCATGACAAACAATCAAGTAGGGGCTCCTAAGTCGGGAAGGCTCTGATTACCAACTTGTAATGCCCTCGATGCGGCTATATCTCCCACGTGTCGAAGCACGACTTAGAGGCATAACCGCATTGAAAGCAATGTCGCAAGTGAGGTAATCTTCACACAACCCATGTAATACATAAGGGAAAAAGAGATACATAGTTGGCTTACAATCGCCACTTCACACAATACATGAGTAAAACATTACATCATACAGGTACAATCAAGGTCCGACTACGGAACCAAAATAAAAGAAGAATACCCCGAATGCTACACAGATCCCCGATCGTCCCAACTGGGCTCCACTACTGATCAGCTGAAACGGAACAACACAATGAACAAGATCTTTATCGAGCTCCTCCTTGATCTCGGATGCGTCACCTGCACGGTTTCATCGGCACCTGCAAACTGGTTTTGGAAGTATCTGTGAGTCACGGGGACTCAGCAATCTCACACCCGCGAGATCAAGACTATTTAAGCTTATGGGTAGGAGAAGGTAGTGAGGTGGAGCTGCAGCAAGCGACTAGCATATATGGTGGCTAACATACGCAAAAGAGAGCGAGAAGAGAAGCAAAGCACGGTCGAACAGCTATGATCAAGAAGTGATCCTGAAACTACTTACGTCAAGCATAACTCCAACACCGTGTTCACTTCCCGGACTCCGCCGAGAAGAGACCATCACGGTTACACACGCGGTTGATGTATTTTAATTAAGATCAACTTCGGGTTTTCTACAACCGGACATTAACAAATTCCCATCTGCCTCATAACCGCGGGCACGGCTTTGAAAGATAATACCTGCGGGGTGTCCCAACTTAGCCCATTATAAGCTCTCACGGTCAACGAAGGATATTCCTTCTCTGGGAAGACCCGATCGATCTCGAATCCCGGACTACAAGACATTTCGACAGCAATAAAACAAGACAAGCAAAGCCGCCCGGATGTGCCGACAAATCGATAGGAGCTGCACATATCTCGGTCTCGTGGCACACCGGATGAACACTACGACGGCAACCGACGATACCCCAAGTTGCCTCGGGCGGCACCGCAAGTGGCTCTAGTTTGGACCAGCACTCGGAGGAGAACTGGCCGGGGTTAAAATAAAGATGACCCTTGAGTCTGCAGAACCCAAGGGAAAAAGGCTTAGGTGGCAAATGGTAAAACCAATGTTGGGCCTTTTTGGAGGAGTCTTATTCAAAGCGAACTGTCAAGGGGTCCCATAAATCACCCAACCGCGTTAGGGACGCAAAATCCGGGAACATAATACCGATATGGCGAAAACTAGGCGGCAAGAGTGGAACAAAACACCAGGCATAAGGCCGAGCCTTCCACCCTTTACCAAGTATATAGATGCATTACTTAAATAAGATATATTGTGATATCCCAACAAGTAAACATGTTCCAACAAGGAACAACATCTCCATGTTCAACAAGGAACAAACTTCATCTTCACCGCAACTAACAACGCTATAAGAGGGCTGAGCAAAGCGGTAACATAGCCAAACAACGGTTTGCTAGGAAAGGATGGTTAGGGGCTTGACATGGCAATATGGGAGGCATGATAAGCATGTGATAGGCATCGTAGCATAGGCATAGCAAAAGAGCGAGCATCTAGCAAGCAAAGATAGAAGTGATTTCGAGGGTATGGTCATCTTGCCTGGAATCCCGCAAGGAAGAAGAACGAGTCCATGAAGAAGACAAACGGACGTAGTCGAACGTATCCTCACAACTCCGGAACGAAACCGAAGCTAACGAGAGAAGCAACCCGGAAAGAAACAAACAACATGGTAAACACATAAGCATAAACATGTCATGATGCACAAACAAGTATGATGCATGTCCGGTTTAATGAGGCATGGCATGGCAATATGCACAAACAACACTACAAGTTAAGTGGAGCTCAATATGCAACGAGTTGCATATTGACGGAACACCACATCAATTATTTAGTTCTCTCTCGGTTATGTACCCAACAACATTAAATGTTATTAAACATGGCAAGAGGTGAAGCATAAGTAAACTATCTATTTAGGCATGTTTAAATGAGGTAGGAACAACAAACAACAATTCGGTAAAACCCCATATGCATATTTATGGATTAGGTACTGTTCTGCCCTAAACACAATTTTAATGTTGTTAAACATGCAAAGTAATGCTACCATGTTAATCTATGCATATTTCTACCCCATTTACATATATAATTTATTTAAATCCGAGCTATGGTTATTTAGTTATGAATTAAAGCATTTTAACATGGCATATTAGCAAATTTAAATAAACAACAAGTTAAACATTTTAACATGGGATGAAAGTGGCATATTATTAATCTACACAATTTTTCGAGCATTTTACATATATAAAACATTTTAATCCGATCCACCAATTGTGAGTTATTAAATGCATGATGTAAGAGGGTTTTTCGTAAAAGCGGTAAATCACAGGATAAATAGCAAATTAGCATGCAGAAAAAAAATACCCACGGGCCTAAACCGAGATCTGGCCCAATGGAAGGAAAAAACGGATGGGCGCTGGGATGGCCTCACCCATGGGCTTGGCTTTGATTCGGTGGCGAGGCGCTAGGCCGCCTGTTGGAGGGAGGCGGAGGTGGGCGCGGGCCTTGGCGATCTTTGGTGGCGTGGTCGCGATCCACGTGGGCGAGGAAGGCGCGATCAGCGCAGTGTAGCAGGCGCGTCGTCCTCCTTGCTCGAGCAAGCGAGGAGGCGAGCAGGCGCTGGGCAGCAGGTCGAGCGCGAACCGCAAGGAACTCGGCGACGGATCCGGCCGAGAAGTGCCGTGGCCGGAGGAGGAGGTGGATCCAGCCGGATCGAGGCGGGAAGGCGCGACGAGGCCAGTAGGCAGAGGCGGCTTCCTCTGCGCCCGGCGAAGGGAAGCAGCGCGCGCGGATCAAGGAAGGAGGCGACTCGCAGCGGCGCGGGGTCGGGGAGGTCGCGGACGGGGTCAGGCGTGGTCGAAGGCGCACGGGGCTGCTGCTGCTTGAAGGAGACGAAGGTGCGGCGACGGATCGAAAGAAGAGGCCGCCATGGCGTTGGGGCGGAGCTCTGCGACCTGGAGCGACGCAGGTGGCTTGAGGATGAGGCCGAGCTCCTGCTCGGGCCTCGAGGCAGCTTCATGACCCA
Organism: Aegilops longissima; assembly: GCA_021605205.1. Lineage (NCBI taxonomy): Eukaryota > Viridiplantae > Streptophyta > Magnoliopsida > Poales > Poaceae > Aegilops > Aegilops longissima. The sequence continues at coordinate 474,520,873 of CM038682.1, forward strand.
TTCGGGATCGAGGGGAGAGGAGGTGGGCTTCAGGCGCTCGCGACCTGCTGGTCGGAAGGGCCGGGCGCGAGGAGGCGGGATCCAGCGCTGGTGCTACCGAGGAAGGGGAGCAATGGCTGGCCGGAGAGGTTGGCGACGCGACGGAGAAGGGAGCATCGCACTGCCGGCGTCGGAGGCAGTGGAGGAGGGCCTCAGGCCTGCTGCTACAAGTGGATGGCGGGGACGGCATGAAGTGGGAGGCGGCAGGGAACTCCTTTCCCTGGCTAGCGACGAGGGGAACGGGGAGGCAGGAGCCCTCGGGTGGAGTGGATCGAGGAGGGGATGGATTTGGTTGGCTGGACTGAAATCGAGGAAGAGGGGATCGGGGAGCTTGGCGTGTTGGCTCGGGTTCGATCCCGAGGAAGGAGGAGGCTGGTCGGTGGATGGATTGGGCAGGAGATGAAAGCGAGGAGGTGGCGGCGGATGGGACGGATAGGATGGATGGGACGGATAGAGCTAGGGTTTGACCGCTTAAATAACTAGGTGGGTTAGTAAAGTAAAGCGGACCCTCCGATCAAAATCGAGCAGTCGAGAAAAATAGGTTAGGGAGGTCCAAATAAGAAAACCGAGATATTTTATAGATGTTTGGGGATGATCCGGATCCATCGGTAACGACACACGGTTCGGGTTGAGTAAGTTTGAGACGCGGGGGGAGAATGCATGCTTAACTGTGTAGAGGAACAAGGCGATCGCGTGCAAGTGGGTGGTTGGTCTCGGAATGGTCAGCGAAGACAAGCGGTCGACAATTGGTCAATAGAGACAAAGAGAGAATCGGCAACTCTGAAGGGTAACGAAGTTTTATGAAAAAAACATGCGAATGCAATGCACATGATGCCATGGGATGAAATGCCTGACATGAAACAAAATGCAAAACAAAACACAAAACCCAACCACGAAGGAAATAATAATATCGCATCTCCGGAAAAGGCAAGATTTGGAGTTACGAATATGGAAAGTTGCATCCGGGGCGTTACAGTCGCGTTTTTTGTCATGCATGTACATCCATGACAAATTTATGACATCAAGATAGTCATACATGTGCTGTCGTAGAAGTGTTCCATGACATTACCAAAATTATCATCATGGAAGTGTCCACTTCCATGACGATAAATCGTGCGTCACAGAAGTGCTTTCATCAAGGGTGAACGACACGTGGCATCCACCGTAACGGAACGCCGTTAAGCTATCGGGTCGGGTTTTGGATCCAATAACCCGTTAACAGCCCCGACCAATGGGGATTTTCCACGTGTAAAATCATCATTGGCTGGAGGAAACACGTGTCGGCTCACCGTTGGGACAGATGTCATCCACTCATTGAACAGAAGGCGCCTATGATACGTCGACACGTGGCATGGCCCAACAGAGGCCCATTGCTGTGAAAAGGCCGGCCCGTTTGACTTGGTCAAAAGATGGTGGGCCGGCCCATGTAAAGCCTGTTAACGGCCTGTTCGCATATAGCCCATTTACAACCCGCTAACCCAAGGCCCGTTACGCCCTATCCGAATTAGGCCCAGTACCGTCATCTGGGCCACCAAATATGATTCCAACCCGTTTTCACTTCTGGCCCATGTATGGCCCATGACGTCTTTCGGCCCATATGAGGCCCTATGTAACTTTTTGGCCTATTAACGGCCCGTGGTGAAACGGCCCATAATTAACGATGTATTACTTTACACCCATTAACGGCCCGTGGTGGCGGCCCGTAATGAGCGATGTATCACTTTATACCCATTAAGGGCCCGTTATTCCGTTGGGTCGTTTCCAGCCCATGTTATCTTTCGGCCTTCTCAAAGCCCATTTATTCTTGGGTTCATTTCATAGCCTTCGTTTACTTACGGCCCGTTACTGTCATTTTCTGCTTATGGGCCATATTCAGCCCGTGGTTCTGATCGGCCCGTTTGTGGTCCGTTAACACGTTGGGCCGTTTTCATAGCGTCATGAAATACGGCCTATTAACGATGGCCCGTTATGGTCAGCCCATGAACGGACGATTCCAACTCTAGCCCGTTTACGGCCATAATGAGGCATGTTATTGGCCCATGTTTGGCCAATCGATCATACTGCCCGTATAAGGCCCATTGATGATCTGCCCATAGAAGGCCCATTGTTTCTACGACCCGTAGAAGGCCCATTGTTTCTCTGACCCGTAGAAGGCCCACTATTTCTATGGCCCATAGAAGGCCCATTGTTTCTCGGCCCGTAGGCCCGGTGTCACTACGATAAATATTAGCCCATGGTTATTGTGGCCTAGTTTTAAAAATAGGTTATTGCAGCCACTAGCAAACCGCGGAAAAAGAACCGCAATGACTACAAGCAAACAAATAAACAAGACAACAAGGAAATAAATAAGCAAGCAACTTACACTAGGCTATCACGGTACATCGCACATATTACATCCTTTGGGCATCAAAGTTCGCCACGATTGCAAATAAACGCGACGACAAAAGAATATACAAAGCGAGAGCACTTGAAGGCACTAGGCTGGCAGGTCGGGCCCCAAACAGTGAAGAAGCTGAGTAGACCTCGGTTGTGTCAGCGATAGATGCATCAACACTAGATTTAAGGCATGATGGTGCATACGGCAGTCCTCGACATCTTCATTGCATCTTTGACTTCAAGTCGGAGCTGAGTGAAGCAAGCCTTTCCGCTTTAAGTTGAGGCGAAGAATTCGAACTAATTGAGGCAGCGATCGCAGAGGTTGTCTCACACCTGCTTTGGTGAGTAGCTTCAACTCACTTGTCTTCATCAAGGCAGGACCTTGGGGTCATCTCGCTGTCCTCAAGATGGTTTGGCTCACTATCTTCCCTAAAGTTCTACAGGCGTAAGAGATACGACTGAAAGAGAAACAAGGAGACAAGTAACAGGTTTCACAATTATATAAGCAAATAAATGGATCATTCGCATAAGGAACATGTTTTACAACTACAATTTGAAGCGGTAGTTGTTGCAAACATCCAATCAGATGTAAACAGCAAAGCAAATAGCAGTGGAGGCAATGATGCCTATCCAAATCTATACTAGAACAAAGTTTGAAGGCTTGAGAAGGATGAACTTACATTACATGTTAACACGGGCTGGACAAAGCCCTTCTCCATGTTGATGGAAGGATAATTCAATAAATTCCCCAAAGAAAATTCTTTATAAGCGTTGCCATTATTCTACATTTTGCAAAGAGTAAATATAGATCAAATAATATTGGAAGAAATAGAGGATAATGAAGCTCAGGTGCAGACTGATGATACATAATCAAATAGCAATTAATTAAGTACAGCGTTACAAGGCAAAAGGGAGAGAGGTACTGACAAGAGCAATGCAGCCCATTATTGTTTTGAGATCGTATGATCCTTTGAGCAAGGAGATTCATCTGAAATTAGTTTTCATACAAGAGAGAAGGTAAGGCACAAGCAGAAATTTAGGAGTTCAAATTTTCAATTGATATCATAGACAGATTACGTACTGGGCTCCCAGCAGTTCTAATAGGGTTTTGGCCCTTTGGAGTAGGGGTAAAGTGTGGTGCAGTTGGGCATGTGTTTTTGTGGCTGCTGATCTATCTGATTTAACAGTACCACTACCTTTTCCAAATACCTAGTTTTTACTCCTTGAGGATCTGCACTCACCCTCTTCCTTTTGGACATCTATCACGAAAGAACAACATTTGTTGAAAAAACATAGTGTGACGACACATGGAATAGGTACAGAAAATGGATAGTTATGGCATATACTCATATATGATGCTTAAACTAAGCAGATGGTGTAACAAAGTAGAAGAAATGCAAGAGGTCGATGCAAAATATATGCGACCAATACAACTTTGCAAAGTTAGAGCAAGCACCTTGATGGGTGAATAAGATAGGCCATCCTCCACCATGCCAAGTTTGTTAGCGATGGATCGTTCCATAATATTCCTCTCGTCGCCCATTCTCATATTCATTTTGATAATGTTCAATATCGACATGCATGAAAACATAAAAACAAGTGAGATTTTCTTTGTAATGCGAAGTGATTCTAATCCAATCTGCCTCCTGTAAACCCCTTTGTGCTATCTCTGAAATTCTTTTAAAAGATGCCATGCATGCTGTAATTTGTTGTGTGCATTAATATAATGTGGCCTACTACTCAAAATATGAGAGCTCGTAGTGATGACACTTCGCAGATGATAGCTTCAACATATAGTAAAGAAGAACAAGTCGACTGACTGTGATTCAAAATATACTAAGGAGAACAACTCGACTGACCGATCGAATCGCAAGAGAAGAGTATCATCTTAAAGAAGAAGCGAGAAGAGCAAGCAGATTGAAGATATTACAAGTGTTTCAATACAATGTCGGTTGGCCACCCATGATGAACCAGAGCGCAGAGAGAAATACTATTCTTTCGGTCTCTCCATATGTGGCTCACATGCATTTCGAAACTAAAGTAGGAACATTTAGCTAACCAATTAAACATCTCTCAGTTTTACTAATATCAGCAATAATATCATATATGAATTTGTACAACTAAGCTTGTTTAGCTCGATGGGTGGAGCAGTGCTATTACGACACGAACCACGTAGGCTGATTGTGGTCATCATAAAATGGGGAAAACATAAGCATGATCAGTACAGTGTTGACCGTGGCAGTGGGATGGCAGATCTGAAGTTGCAAACCGCGCAAAGGGTAGTGAGCAACCGATGTTTGCTTTGAAATAACAACTAAGATTTGGTATGGACAAGAAAGTACGGTCAACAAGTGACAAAGAAATGCAATTATGCTGTCTATCTATATGTCGCGACATGCATTTGGAAACTCAAGTGGGACATTTAGCTAACCAATTAAATGTGTCGGTTAACTAATATCAGTATCATATCATAATCATATTTGAACAACTAAGCTTTGGAATTCTGAGTGTTGTGTTGTTTAGCTTGAAGGGTGGAGTAATGCTAGTACGACAGAAAGCACCTATGGTGATTATAGTAGAGTAGATAAAAGGGGGAAACCCTAAGCATCAAGAGAAAAATCAGGAAAGTGGAACTAGCTGGACCAGTGGGTGGCGCACATGCTTTTCGAAACGAATATAGGAACATTAGGTGACCAATTAAACGCTCTCTGTTTTAGTTATATGAGCATCATATCAGATTCGTATTTGAACACGTAAGCTTTGGGTTGAGGTCTTGAGGAGCAGTGCTAGCACGACACGAAGCACCTATGATGATGCTAGTGACTATAAAGGGGGAAAACCATAAGCTTTACGAGTATAGTGCCCGTGCCATGGCGGATCTGAAGGTGCAAACCGTACAAAGCTACTTCGCAACCAATGTTTGCTTTCAACTAGCCACTACATTTGGTACGGATAAGAAAAGTACAATAAACAAATTACGATCTATTTTCCGGGTGAGATCAATAACTTAAGCGCATATGGAAGAGTACCACCTCTCTTGCGACGCCGTGTAGGCCTATCTTGTCGTTGAGGGTGCTGCGGGTGCGATGGCTGTCGGCGGCGGGAAGAAGACTTTAGGCGACGAGACGGCGGGTCGGGGATATATCCTGTTGCCGTGGATGAGGCGGTCGAGGAGCGGCAACGGCAAGGTGGACGACAGCGCCGATGAAGCGAGAGGAGGCGATGAAAGGATCCTAGTCAGCGTCGTGGATGAGAGACGTCCATCTCTTGCGATGGACGACGGGTAGGGGTAGCGGCTCCGGCAAGGTGGAGGATGGGGTGGCGGACGGAGGAGGCTGGCGCGATCGCGGAGGTTGTCGTGCCGCCGACAGTGTATGAATGGGGAAATGGAGGGGGGGCGATCTCAAACTTTGGGACGCATTTCTCTGAAATGGGGGAAAGTTACGAACTTATCCCCCGTTTAAAATATCAGACATCGCGTCGGTTGGGGATAGGACGGTAATCTCGCATCTCCCAAATATTTGCCGGTAACTATTTCGAGCGATGAGAGGGTGTTTTGCCGCCCACGGTTGGCGCCCACGGTGTATGAACGGGGCTGACAGGTAGGGCGGTTGTGTCACGTCTGATGGAAGTTTTATTTAAAATATTAGCCTACATCGATTTCGGACGAGGAGAGTTTGTTTTGCCGCCCACCGTGTATGAATGGGGAAATGGAGGAAGAGACACATGTCTTTCGAACGAGCTTGAATCAAATGTGTTTTGCTGCCCACGTTTGGCGCCCACCGTGTCTGAATGGGCTCAGAGGCCGTCGTGTCACGTCTGATTGAAGTTACTAGTCTACCCCTATCCACAGCAGTGTAAATCCGGTCGATAAGGATGTCAAGTGTCAGGGGTAGATAGTAATTTCCATCTCGCAAACACTTGCTTCGGGCAGCCCACAAATTATAGTGGGTGTTTAGCCACTTCGTTCAAAAATTGGGAGAATTAGCATTCACGTTTGCCCTAGGACCTGGCAAACTAAATTCGAATCAAGTTTGTATTCGATTACGAATATCCACAGATAATTATACATTTTGTTATTTATTTCTTCAAAACCACAACAAAGATTTATTCCACCTTTATATATGATTATGATTTAGAAATTTCATGATCTTCGAATTCAGTAGGTTGGATACACTCTGATTCAAACAGTTATTTCATCCAATACAATATGCTCACACGAAAAACAGTTCACCTTATGTCAATCATACAAGTACTGAGGATTACCTCGCCTAAAAAAATTTGGATCATTACAACACATGGACAACATGGAATTCCGGACAACATAGGGGGTCTTGCAACATAATCCATTCAGAGACATGACACAACATGCAAGTACAATAATCTAATGACAATTTCAACTGGTATCTAAAGAAGAACCGAGATTACCTTGGGCTTGGATAGCGAAAACAGAGGATCTCCTCCGTCTTCAAATGCAACATTCTTACTTCCTCCAATTCTTGGGTTGCTTGCATAATGTGTGCCGCTAATTCCGTAATTTCCAGCCTCAAGATAAAGATTACCTCATTCATGGCAGCCACACCATCTCTTTACGCCTCTAGTAGAGCCTCAAGCACTATAATATATGTGCTCAGACTGCTCTCCGCGGTGTTGCCTCTCGAACTACTACCATCTGGTAACATTATGGCGACTTGCTTCCACAAATAGATTAAGGGTTGTACATTGTGTCCTAGTGTGAGCGGCATCTGAAAGGTTTCATTGGACATAAGTAAGAGATAGTTATCGTATGATCCAGCGAGAAGCTTACATGGTAAACGACGGATTTAATTATTGCGAGCATGGCAAACTATATTTAAATGGTTCAAAGTAGCATCAGCCGAAAAGAAATTAAAATGGTAAGACGGAAGTTGAAAGGGAGTGTACAACCGCTATATTTAAGTTGCCAAGGCATCTAAGCAGTTGAAATAATCTGAGAAAGCACTTAACAGTGTGGCCTCATATAAACTACGAAGACAGTCTTGTGATGAAGTTGAGAGGAAAAGTTAAGGACTCAAATGAAATAGGCATGCATTTCTTTACGATAGTACAATGAGCACTCACGACATATTGGCCAACTCAGGTATAACGTAACAACAAACAAGCATTCGAATCAAGCAATACAGCAAAGCAGACAACTGAACTATTTGTAATTCGGTAGGATTACACATTGAGGGCACAAGCCAAGAAAGCAGCCCACTCACATTACATTTAACATGTACTAAAACACACTAGCTTACCATATGTTGCTGTGAAGCCTAGCTGCTGTTGCAATGTTCTTTGAAGATATCGTCAGCATCCCGTGGTTGCAAATCTAGTGGTTGTAGTTTATTCTGCACCATCTATTTAGGTAAAATTAATTTTAATCGCATGCACTGGTCCGAATTGATCATCAATGGTTCATCTAAACTAATTAAAGAAGGGTGTGTGCATACACGACAATATATCCGCTTCCCTCTATTTTTATGCTTGTTCGAGGTGCCAGCACCAAAAGAACAAATATTTTGCTTGATGGGGTTGGCAGCTCCATAATTAATAGAAGCATCAAATTAGTCATGTAACTTGGGAAGATCAAGAACACACAAACAAGTAATGAACAGAGGCTCGGAGCGGTGATGTAATAGCTAGCATCGAGAAAATGTAGGGTAAAACGAACAAAAAGCAGCGGAACCACATGCTAGTTTGCTAATGTGTAATTAAGCATAGAGAACATTAAGCGATCGATGGAACCAACAGGTGGCATCGAACAAAACTAAAGCATATTAACTATATGTGCCTTTGGTATGTAATTTAACACATGTAACATGTTCATTGCCGAAGTATGGCCCTACGGTGCAAGCGAATAACGCGTCTCATGAAAAACTGAATGATGCCTGAAGAAATTCAAAGGTGCGGTGTTTATGCTAGGAAAGTGAACGTAGGCGCCGGCCGTTGGATAATAGTACCTGATTCTCGGCGGCGTATAGGTATCGTTGTCATACTTGATAGATAAGGATCATCGATGGTGCTCGTGTTGCGGTTGAGTTTGGGCCGGCTGGCGCCGTCGCTGAAGCTGCTCCGGTGCTACGGTTGCGGCACCTGTCGACATACAAGAAAGCTCATCTGTGGTAAGTGAACAGTTGCACGATAAAGAGAAAAACCGAAGGAGTACAAATCGAAATAACATGATGAGGCTGTGGCGTCAGTAAAGCAGGGCCGGTGGAGTTGAATATGGCGTCCGTGGAGCGGGTCTGGTGCAGTGGACGAAGGCTTCGGCGGGCACATTGTATAGTGCTTTAGGTGAGGCGGATCTGTTGCGTCGGACGAGGGCTTGTATGAAGGGCCAGCGAAGGGGCGGACGAGGGAGTCAGTGAAGGGCCTACGCTGTGGTGGAGGGCGCCGGTTAAGCAGATCCGGTGCGATGGACCATGATGGTGGTCAAGGAGATCTGGAGCGGTGGACAAGCCAATCGGTGAAGCGGCTCCGGTGAAGTGGTGAGTTGGCAGTTGGGGGTTCCAAGGTGCGGAAGGTAGATCCGGCGGGGTGTGAGGTCCACCGCTGCAGCGGAGAACTAGATTCGGCGGCTTGCCGTGGTTGGGGGGGTCGGGGAGGGGAAGGGGAGGGGCTCTGGGGAAGAATGTTAGGGGCAAAGAGGGGAAAACAATGGAGTTACCAAAGCAGCCCTTTTCCGTTCATGTGGCAGGGGTAAAACAGGAATATCGCAGGGCTAAACTTTCGGGCGCGTGATATTTCGATGTGAGCGGGAAGTTTGAAAGCTTTTGGCGCCTAAAATTATAAGTATTCTGCTCTCGTACGACCGACTATGATATCATGGCCGACAATTTGTTTGTTTTGCACGCAAAAAATGTGCAAGTTTTGAAAATCAATGTCTCCAACTCGAAACTTAGATTGTCCATTCAATTCAAATATGGATCATTGAGCTACTACAAGCAAATACCATCATACGGTCCAATTCAAATGAAATTCCAAATGTGTTTATCCTAAATATGATGACAAAAGCAAAAATGTGTATGTGTATGAATAAAGTGGATGATTATAAAGTTTGAACATGCCCGTATGTGTATATCTCTAGGTTTGATATATGAATTTGAAATCACAAAATCCCGGCTTAAAAAATGTACCTCTGTTTAAATGAATTACAAAATCTAATGATGGAGTCGAATTCCAAAATTCCAATCTTAGGTTTGTAATTCGGGTACATCAAGGTATATCACGCATGTTCAAAAGTATCGTTATCTCATAGTACAAACTGTGAAACAAATGGATCAACCATGAGTGCACAATATCTCAATTACGCTAAAGTCCCTCAAATATAGACACCTCACTCTTTATCTGAAGTCAACCCCCACCACCACACACACACACATAGAGAAGTCATTCTCTCCCCAAACACCAACACACGAGCACATTAACACCCTCTCTCTTGTAAAGTCCGGACCCCAACATAGGTCTCTAACACTTTGTCTCTCGGGCATGCACACATCTCTTCCCTCACTCTCTAGGTCTCCGCTATCTCTCTTACCCAAGCACACACACTATGTAGAGTGTATATTTCCCATACACACAAAGCGTCAGCCCCCAAACGTCTATCTCCCTAGTTATGTGGTTCTCGCACTCACCTCACACACCACCCCCACTGCAAACAAGCACACTTTGTCTCCTTGTGCACCACTCTCCTCTTTCTATCTCTCCCACATGCGGACCCGCCCCAGCTCCTTCCTGCATACATATATGTCGTGACTCTTTGCATAGCTCCCTAATGTATAATCGTTCTCGATTTAGCACATTGTTCTCTACACCATCTATTCTAGATCTCTCATGAAGTCCCTATCACACACACGATGACTCGCTTCCCTTGCGTCTCCGTTCATAGGCCAATTTGGACAACATCAACATTGTCTCCCTATCTATCGCCATTTATGGACACAAGCGACCCCTCTAGCCCCTCTCTTCCTCTCTCTCTCTCTCTCTCTCTCTCTCTCTCTCTCTCTCTCTCTCTCTCTCTCTCTCTCTCGCTAGCTCTCTCTTTCTCTCCCTCTCACCCCCTTCCACACACACACTAGATGTCTCTTCCAAATAGTTGCTCCCCCAGCCCGCACCCGTGCTATCCCGCTACTACACATGTCACACCATTCCCCCCTTCCCTTATACTAGGTTTACATCATCAGTGGTCTCTCTATTCCACGTACACTCTCTCCCTCTCACACCCAAACGCGTGCACAAACACACACAAACACACACAAACACCCATTTATCTAGATCCTCATCTCTCCCCGTGTCTGCATGTGTATCTCACACACTCACTCTCTAGTTATGTATATGTGTCTCCACGTTACACAACACAAAGCCCCATGTACATGTCTCTCTCTATCCTCCACACACATAGACACAAAGAATATGTTATCATTGCCTCATTCTCTAACATATCACACACGCACACTGTCTCTCTCTATCGCAAACACGCTCATCAAGGGTTTCCCCGTGAATAACTTGCCGTCTATTCATCAACGATCGTGGCGATCTGGCGAACATGAGGCGTGAAAAGAATAAATCTACACGTGCTTAGACCACCTAGTATGACTATACTAGGACTAGAGCAAGCCAAAAGCGCGTCGCCGTCACCCCCTCCTTGTCGTGACGGGAAAATCTTTGTTTTACGGTCGAGAAGTCATTGTGCTAAGGCCCCACATGCGAGGCGTTGAATAGAATGTAGATGCTAGTTTACGGAAGCAAGTATCAATAATACGTTTGTATCTCCATACTTATATTTCTTCTCTTATAAAAAACCGAGGTGGTGATGATGGTACGTGTGCCATCTTGCAATATAGACCGTCTGATCTATATCTGGCGGATGGAAATTAAACTAAAAGATACCCGCATCCCTCTCCACATTTGCATACAAGGCCTTCCCTCGTTCATCCCTATCTCCAACAAACCTCATTGTTGAGCAATTAAGAAAGGAAGCCTCTGGAACAAAGCGGCACGGTGGCATTGCCGGCGTCGTCAATCCCCATGCCTCCGCTCGGTCCAGACCACCAACCACCACCACACCCCACTCCTCTTCACCTTATCTCATATTTCTCGAGATATCATTAGTTTTTACACATGGTATTACTCCCAAGGGTCAATCACAACAAGTGTTTTATAAAAAATGCATCTTGATGTTCCGTGCAATGCACGGATCTTGCTAGTACTCCTACACAAGACTAAGTTGGTGATCTTTGGTGTGTACGCCATCCGTCGTTTCGACCATTAGATCTACATCTAATGATTGTGAGGTAAGTTGTTGCCTTTTCTCACCAACATCCCACTTGTCTACCAATTTGCAGAAAAAACCCATAATTAGTATCTTAAAACCAACCACATCCCTCCCTGACCTCACCAAAGCTGCCAAGGAATATATATTAATTGAAACATATGTATATCAAAATTAGAGTTTTTTGTACCAAGTTTGTGAATAAGTATTATTCTAATTACGATTCGTTGCAACGGACATGAACATTGCTAGTATTTCCAACCATGCATTTTTTCCTAGTATTCCATAGTTTCGAGTTTTCCATCAAGATATTAGTCACTCATGGTTGATATTTACTTTCAATCATGTACACATATGCACTATGTAACTAGCCTTGCTTATTGGCTTCCAAAGCTTAACTTTCACTCCTACTTACAATATGTAGAGTATTTAACAAAAAACTACCACTTTCAACCAGCCCTAGGAAGAATCTATTGTACAAAAAATAGCAAAAACATACCCAAAATTTCTTAATCCACGCCAAAAACTACTACCTAGTACTCCTACCGATTAGGTTCGTTTAAACCCATTTAGGACAGGGTTGGCCCACACGTCCGTGCTGACGAGGCAGCTTAAACCAACACATTTTGTTTGACCGTTGACACGAGGGACCCACATATGACCTTCTATCCTGTTATTCCCCTCAAATCATTATTTTTCTGAACATTACTTCAAACAGTCTTGATGCGTGTTCGTCGGTGGCGCCGGTGATGGCGAGTTGGCCGCCGCTCCATTTGGACGGGCCGGACGCCTGGCTGGCCTCCTTGCAGGTTGGCAGGCTGGCCCGGCGTGACTCACGAGCGAGCAAGCCGTCGTGCTGGCCTTCGCTCGAGCAGATGGCTGGCTTTGGCTTGGCCTTGTGAAAGCAAGCCGCCCGCCGCTGCCGTGCCAATATAGCTAGCAAACCTTGCAGACAAGCGGTGGGCGGAGCTATCTTGGCTAGCTAGCGGCCATGAGCGAGACGGAGCTGGCATCCGGGCTGCCGCAACATGGGCTCCGCACCGCCGACGGCTTTGACCTGCATATACGCGGTGGCGGTAGCTGCGTCCCATGGCCGAGGATGACTAGGTGGACGGGCCGGAGGTAGGAGGTCACTCGAGGATTTTTGTTGGTAAGAGCATGTACAATGGTTGATAAGGTAGTCTTATCTTAAGTCTGCCACGTATGCAAGTGGTAGTAGTTTCTTGGCATTTTAGTGGTTTCTTGCATTATTAGGGGTTTCTTGTAAGGAAATGTACGTACTACTAGCGACAAAAGGCGATTCTAGGTTGCATTGTACTCCAACGAGTACTACTAGTGGTCGCGGGAGTGTATACCTCGTTTTGTGGGTTCGATCCGGCCCGAGCATACGTGCCTTTTTTTAAATAGTACTACTACACTTTGCTGCGAGCCATATTTTACACGGGTAGTTTGAGTTTTGAAGTCGAAAGGACGTGCGGCCCCACAATCTGGGTGCACTGGACAACCTAGCCACATGAACGGGTTTTCCTTCCCAGCATCCCGTGGCTCGCGTGCGCCTCATCAGCTAGTAGCATATTTAAACTAGCGCCTCCCAATTAAGCCCGAGGACCCGGAAAAGCCTGGCGGGGCATTGGGAACTGTGCAATATGGCTCCGTACGTAAAGTGCTCTACTACTACTCTGTATCTTGTGGCGTTGCACGCATGGACTTCACTCCATTATCGGCTCTACTATAAAAGAAATTCCTCTTGACGTGTTTTTTTTAAACGGAGGCAAAAGCTTTTCTTCATCTCATTCATAAAGAAGGAACTAGTACTAACAAAGTTCGACGAGATCCATTACACCTCCACAAATGGAAGCGAAAAGCCTAGTCTCGCTGTATCAAATAACTCAAATGTTCTCGCCCTTGAGAACGTCGCGATAAATAGGCTGCTAGTGTGTGCGTGAAAGGAGCAGCTGAGTATGCCAGCTACTCCTACGTGGGAGGAGCGGCTGAATATAGCACCGAGAATACCCACTAGGCCACTACGCAGGTGTACTTCCCCTGCATTGATAGTACAACGATGGTTCTAGAGAACAGTAGTACCCTCCACTTCCAACCGTAGCTCCTTGGCCTTGAGATTCAAGAGTTCAAAACTCGTGCACTATACTAGACTAGACTAGAAGTACAGTACATCACACTACTAGTTGAGAAAAGTAGTAATGGTACTGCTTCTGATGCAATACGTACTCCTCCGTCACATAATGTAAGGCGTTTTTGACACTAGTTGGCGTGTACAAAAATGGCAAAACATACCCAAAATTTCTTAATCCACGCCAAAAACTACTACCTAGTGCCAAAATTTCTTACTAGTGCTATTATTTACAGTATAATGCAATCCCATAACGTTCCATAATGTTAGTACTAGTAGTAAATAATAGCCTCACCCCTTTTGAGAGCGATCTACAGATTGGAAGGGCGAGGCCTGTGTGGTTACTACGCTCTTATCTCCTCCTCACAGTTCCCTCCCGAAGAGAAGGCAGTTCGTCGCTGCTCCCATGGATTCGCAGGCGGTTCTCCTCCTCATCGGGCTGGGAGACCTTGGACGACGATCCTGGGAGAAATCGCACGCCGCTCCGGCGTCCTCACCGCCCGCAAGACTCGGTGCTTCCTGCACCAACTTTTCAAGACGCTGCTTAAGCAGGCTTGGGAAAGCGCCATGCTTGTTGGTCTTCCATGCGTCCTCGAGGAGAAGGTTCTTCTATGGGACAATCCTTTGAACAGTCCACCGCTCCCTGGCCATGGTTGCACGTTGACTCCACTAGAGTTGCTGATGTTGAGAGGTAGTCGGATTTTGTTCGATGAGCGGTCAGTAATGGAGTTTGATCATGTAGTACTTAGTTATTCCATTTCCATCCGTAATTTCTCCGCTGCCCACCGTCTTATATATAGGTGCGGGTCGGTGCCAACAAAGATTGGCTTGGATACCTCGGCGGATACCACCATCATTTTGCACAACATCCACAAGAAGTGCGGCCGTTCCGTAGACCCTTCTCCACCATTGGGATCGGCCTTCCGGATGGCTGGGCTTGAATACATATGATGATGCCTACATGAGATTGAAGAAGATAGCAATTGCGGACCCGCCAACAAAGCGAGCGGCTACAGCGATTACTATCTCATCGCGGTGTTCGACATAAGGATTGCCATCAATGCAAGACGCGATATGGCGGAGAGGTGGCGCATGTTGGCGACGGCAGATTTGTACCCTACGTTCGAAGGCGCCGTGCGCCATCTAGGCCGCTTCTTCGCGGTGACAAGCCGGGGACTTGTTTCATCTGGTTTCCATCCTACGATGCGACGGAGATTACAAGCGGAATGCAGAAACCATCATTTGCATCCCTAACGGTACTCCATTATTTTGCGAGGACCGGTCATCCCCGATCAAAATAAGATCGCCGATCTGAATGTGCATTTGCATCCATAATTCGGTCTAACACGGAACCTTGTAGCTGACTTTGGCATATTGGGATCAACTATCTTAGCAGATCGTTACCCATGGTACCAGCGATGTGCAACATGGTCACACAATCTACCACAGTCGGACCGTTACCATCTACCAGTATTCCATTTTTTAACCCTCTCGCCTTCTCTTTCATTGTTGTACTAGTAGTATACTTAGTAGTACTAGTAGGAGTACTTTTTACCTTGGAGGGCGTGTATAGCTAGCTAGGCCCTTGAAGACTTGAACCCACTAGCTGCCACCATTTTTGTTTTTCCATGTCTTACTATCTCATCCATGTAGCCAAGAGTGGCTATATATAATAAGCCGATTATTTTACTTCCTCTATCTAGGAGTAGTACTATTTGCTGCACTGTACATCTGACCGCCATATTTGAGCACAACATTATTATGCATGGACCTTGACTATATGCGTCACCATGTGTCCAGATCTGGGATGTCGCGTGTACCGGATGAGCGGCGCCGAGTTTGACCCCGTGATGCTACGTGGGTGCCGAGGAACACTCTTGGAAGTACTCGCTTTTCATTGGGGACAGCTACCCCAATGTGAAGCGGATGCCACCTTCCGTGCACGACACGGAAGGCCTGCCGTTCATGAAGCATGGTTGTGTCTTCATTGCGCACCGCCGGATGAGCGACATCTTTGGGACACGCTATCCCGATTTATGCCGCTTGACTTGGATGAGTCTCCATCGTGTGGAACCGGACTAGAAAGCTGCGACAATGATTCCGTTGCCACCGATATGGATCGTGCCATCCATGAAGAACACAGGGGCTGGAACACGGAGGAGGACATGCATGTAGTCCATCTATAATGTGTAAGTGGAGTACGGTAATTGTGAGCGGTAGCGCTGTGTATACGATGTCGTGCCATCCTCTACTCACCCACACTGCTGTTATTCTCCGGCAGCGGCGGGCGAACGATAAACCCTCAGACGGTCGTACTGCGCCTCGCGCGGGAAACAACTGCCGAGTCTTCCCGCCTCGCGTCGTCCCCTTCCTAGGCGTCGCCGTCGTCCACCGCCCGGTGCTCTCGGCGCAGCCTGGTCAGCGTGGTCAACAACCGACATGCATCGAAGTGGACTATCGTGGAGAGGCGACGATTGGGTCCTGACGCCGCAAGGAAATGCCTCCTTATTACGCGCAAAATAATGATTCCTCCACTTGACATCGGGGACCCACCGAAGGGCCTCTGTATTTCGTGAAAAAAGCGGTACCGCCACCGACAGCTCGGACCCACCAGCTATATCTTCGCGAGCAAGGAAGTGCCTCCTTATTACGCACAAAAAATGAATACTCCCACATTAGCGGGACCCGGTATAGTGGCGGGCTGACTTGTGGGCCTACTAAGTTGACGGGACGGAGGTTTTGTCAACTTAGTCAATATGCATGATTCTAGCTCCAGTGACCGTACGATGTCCATCCAACGGCCGTAGTGCTTCTTCAACCTCTGGTCTTCTTGCTCCAGCCGCCCAAACCAGCACCGGTCGTGCCTCGTGCTCCTGCCTCCCGTGGCCGTCTGCGATGCGGCGGAGGCGTCACCGCCCCCTACTACTCCCACCACTGGCCAGGCCATCCCTCTACTCACCCACACCCCCTGTTATTCTGTGGTGATGGCAGCCTCACACCGCAGCGAACCAGTGAATCCTCGTACTCCTCTACGCGGTGGGCATCCACTGCCGCGTTTTCCTCGGCTCCGTGTCGTCCCCTTCCTAGGCCTCGCCGTTGTCCACCGCCCTGGTGCTCTCGGTGCGGCGTGGTCAACGTGGTCAAGGAATGGCTTCCATCGGGCGTGGGTATGCGTGGAGAGGCGACAGTGGGTCCTGACGCGACAAGGAAGTGCCTCCTTTACGTGCAAAATAATTATTCCTCCACCTGACAGCGGGGACCCACCGGGCGGGCCACCGCATTTTGCGAAAAAACATTTCCCCCTAACTCCCGGGACCCACCAGCTACATCTTCGCACGCAAGGAAGTGCGTCCGGGCAAAAAAAAAACGATTCGTCCCCTGACTGCTGGGACCCACTAGCTACATCTTCGCACGCAAGGAAGTGCGTCCGGGCAAAAAAAAACAAAACGATTCGCCCCCCTGACTGCTGGGACCCACCAGCTTCATCTTCGCAGGCAAGGAAGTGCGTGACAGTCGGGACCCACCTGGTCGAAGCGTACGTAGCGTTGTCATTCGGTCGATGTGTGCGTACATATTGGTCGATGTAAGCGCCGACGTGTCATAGTAGAGGCGCGCGCGTGTCGTAGTAGAGGCGCGCGTAGCATGTACATGTACGCATTACAGCGGCGAGGTGCAAGAAAGAAAATCTGACCCGCACGCGTACACGGGCAGGGTCTCGACGCCTACTCGGCGCATCACGTACATGGCTGGGTCGGAACGGAGAAACAGCATCGTCGTCGTGTTCATGGGGAGCCAACCGGCTGGGTTGGAATGGAATGCGTGGTCGTGTTCATCGGGAGGGCTTGGACGGAACAGGTGACGGAAACAAGGCCTGGCGTACGACTGCGGAGAAGCGGACCTCCTCGTTGGAATGGGGTCTGTTGATCGCGAGGGTGTGGCGTGCCGCAAAACGGAGAAGCGGGCCTCCTACGGTCGAAGCGGGTCATGTTGATCGGGAGGGTGTGCGTGCCAAAAAGCGGATTTAAACGGACCTCCTACGGTCGAAGCGGGGTCTGTTGATCGGGAGGAGTGCGGCGTACCGCAAAAGCAGACGAAACGGACCTCCTACGGTTGAAGCACGGGGTCTGTTCGCCGGGAGGGTGTGGCGTACCACAAAGCAGGACTCCACGGATCTTGTTCATCTCCACCGTCGACCTCCTCCGGCCTCCACGAAGTCTGTCAACCTCCTCCGGCCTCCACGGGCTCCTGTTCATCCAGCCTCCACCGCGCTACTCCACCGGCTCTTGTTCAACCACCCTCCACGGGCACCCCTCCACCGTCCGCTGTTCATCCAGCCCTCCACACCACGGGTCCTATTCAACCACCCTCCACGGCCACCCCTCCACCGTCTCTGTTCATCCAGCCCTCCACACCACGGGTCCTGTTCATCCGAGGCAACGCCACCGCTCCTTATTCATCAACCCCCCCATAGCGCTCCTCTTCATCAATCGATCGGCTTGATTAGCGGCAGCAGCAAAGAATCGCTCCATCGGGTTCGATTAACAGCCATCGATCGATCGCTCGGGTTCGATGTAGCGAGTTCTGCAAGTGCAATTGTTCGGGTTCAGTTAGAGCCCAACGCCTCACTCGGGTTCAGTTAGAGCCCAACGCCTCGCTCGGGTTCAGTTAGAGCCAACGCCTCGCACACACGCACATACATGTACGAGAGAAACAAGCATCGCTCGGCCCCCGACCTCCCACCGTAACCGGCAACTCCCCGAAATTTTCCTCCCCCTCGCTTCTACCACGGTTTTTTCCGTCATGGACGGCCCAAAGAATTTCATGCAGCTGCGTCTCCGACCCGCCCAGGACGAAAAGCTCATTTTCATCATGATTTTTGTCATAAGTAGGAGCCCACCACATCTATGATGATACCGGGTTTTGTCACAATTATCGTCATAGAAGTGTCATATCTATGACAGAAAAAAAATTCGTTCGGCCCAAAATGTCACGGATGTGTCTTTTTTTTTGCAGTGTATTCTACATTTATGCTTGTTGGATGACATTATCCTTTTTATCTCTATATGATCATTCACTTTGCTTGGTGATGAGTGCATGTATTCAATTATTATCATTTTGAGCGCTCCACCAAGATGTATGTGACATGGAAGAGTAACCCATGAGCCTAACTTCTTGTGCATTTGCAGTCCAAAGCAAATCTTAAACTATGCACAAATTTAGGGGGAGCTCTTGCTTATCACACACTTCTCAAAGCGACAATGTTTTTACCTCTTATTATCGTTTGTCGAAGCTTTGATCTATATGTTGTCATCAATTACCAAAAAGGGGGAGATTGAAAGTGCAACTATCCTTGGGTGGTTTTGGTAATTCCTAACAACATATAGTTCATTGAGCTAACATTATTCCAAGATGAATATTTCAGGAAAAGCTCAATGAATGGCATGGCATGGATGAGGAAAGTGGACCCCTCAAAATACCAAGGATAAAAGGATTGGCTCAAGCTCAAAAGCTCAAGACTCTACATTTTATATTTTAGTGATCCAAGATCACATTGAGTCTATAGGAAAAGCCAATACTATCAAGGAGGGATGAGGTGTTTCTTAATGGCTTGCTTGCTCAAAGTGCTTAGTGATATGCTCCAAAACCCTCAAATACTTTCTCACATCCACATATGACCTAAACCCAAATTCAAACTCGGCCCTACCGATTCTTTCTATCCGGCGCCACCGAGTTCAGATGTCATAGCCACTGCCACAAACCCTAGGCAAATCAGTCTAACCGATAGGGATCTCGGTCTCACCGAGATGGGGTTGTAATCTCTCTGTTTCCCTTCGTAACGTTTCGGTCCCACCGAGATGAGCGATCGGTCCCACCGAGATTGCAATGTAAACTCTCTGTTTCCCGTTCGTAACATTTCGGTCCCACCGAAATGACCGAACCAGTCCCACCGAGTTTACCTGACCAACTCTCTGGTTAGCTTATTACAAAAGTCGGTCTCACCGAGTTTGTGTAATCGGTCTCACCAAGATTATGTTATGCCCTAACCCTAACCATATCGGTCCTACCGAGTTGCATGTCGGTCCCACCGAAAATCCTAACGGTCACTAGATTTGCTAAATCGGTCCGACCGAGTATCTCAATTCGGTCCCACCGAGATTGGTAAATTGTGTGTAACGGTTAGTTTTTGTGTGGAGGCTATATATAACCCTCCACCCACTCTTCATTCGTGGAGAGAGCCATCAGAACGAACCTACACTTCCAATACACATTTTCTGAGAGAGAACCACCTACCCTTGTGTTGAGGCCAAGATATTCCATTCCTACCATATGAATCTTGATCTCTAGCCTTCCCCAAGTTGCTTTCCACTCAAATCTTCTTTCCACCAAATCCAAATCCTGTGAGAGAGAGTTGAGTGTTGGGGACACTATCATTTGAAGCACAAAAGCAAGGAGTTCATCATCAACACACCATTTGTTACTTCTTGGAGAGTGGTGTCTCCTAGATTGGCTAGGTGTCACTTGGGAGCCTCCAACAAGATTGTGGAGTTGAACCAAGGAGTTTGTAAGGGCAAGGAGATCGCCTACTTCGTGAAGATCTACCGCTAGTGAGGCAAGTCCTTCGTGGGCGACGGCCATGGTGGGATAGACAAGGTTGCTTCTTCGTGGACCCTTCGTGGGTGGAGCCCTCCGTGGACTCGCGCAACCGTTACCCTTCGTGGGTTGAAGTCTCCACCAACATGGATGTACGATAGCACCACCTATCGGAACCACGACAAAAACATCCGTGTCTCCAATTGCGTTTGAATTCTCCAAACCCTTCCCTTTACATTCTTGCAAGTTGCATGCTTTACTTTCAGCTGCTCATATACTCTTTGCATGCTTGCTTGAATTGTGTTAAGATTGCTTGACTTGTGCTTAGATAGCTAAAATCTGCCAAAGACTAAAATTGGGAAAAGGATAAGTTTTTATTTGGTCAAGTAGTCTAATCACCCCCCCCTCTAGACAGACTTTCGATCCTACAATAGTCTGCTTGGTGTTTGGCATGCCTTGCTAGAGGCCGCTACCAACCGTGCAGTTCGGAGGTGATCCGAACTACGACCAAGCCGACTTGAACCTAAGGGGTCGCGCGCTTAAGGGAAGGAACCTACGAGGTCTGATCCGGGGACACTAGTCGGATGTGATCCGAGTTGTATCCGGATTGTGGCCGAGTAGACTTATGGGCTTTAGGGTCCGTGCGAGGCCCAAGTGTTGAGCCTGCGACGGATGCCTATACATAAAGTGGGGTGTGGCACACTCATGTGATTTGATCGCTTCGGCGCTGTCACTAGGGTTTGCATGTGTTGCGAATAGACACCTCCACTCGCCGCCAGTTGTGTGATTGGACCTAGCAGTCCACCGCACGATGTTCCTCTTGCACGCGCGGATACCATTAGAGGCGGTGCACCTGCGCCACTCCGGCGAACTTGTACATGGGATCGGACCATCGGCTGTTCGAGGGAGATCGGACAAGGAGGAGACGATCCACGTGGACGTGCTGCCCCAACTCTTCTTCCGCTGCACGACACTGCGCGTCTAGTGGTAACGAACTGTGATCCATCTCCCGTAGCATGTTCTTGGTTGTTCTGCGCGTAGGAAAATTTTAATTTGCAGTCAACGCACCCTACCGTAGAACCCAACATCTCAAACCCTAGTTCATCTCTAGTATCCAATTCTTGTCTCATAGTCCGGGATTGGTACCTGTAGGTTGCTAGTAGTGTTGATTACTCCTTGTAGTTGATGCTAGTTGGTTTATTTGGTGGATGATCATATGTTCAGATCCTATATGCATATTAATACCCCTCTGATTATGAACATGAAAATGCTTTGTGAGTAGTTACGTTTGTTCCTGAGGACATGGGAGAAGTCTTGCTATTAGTAGTCATGTGAATTTGGTATTCGTTCGATATTTTGATGAGATGTATGTTGTCTATCCTCTAGTGGTGTTATGTGAACGTCGACTACATGAAACTTCACCATTATTTGGGCCTAGAGGAAGGCATTGGGAAGTAATAAGTAGATGATGGGTTACTAGAGTGACACAAGCTTAAACCCTAGTTTATGTGTTGCTTCGTAAGGGGCTGATTTGGATCCATATGTTTCATGCTATGGTTAGGTTTACCTTAATACTTTTGTTGTAGTTACGGATGCTTGCAATAGAGGTTAATCATAAGTGGGATGCTTGTTCAAGTAAGAACAGCACCCAAGCACCGGTCCACCCACATATCAAATTATCAAAGTACCGAACGCGAATCATATGAACGTGATGAAAACTAGCTTGACGATAATTCCCATGTGTCCTCGGGAGCGCTTTTCTCTATATAAGAGTTTGTCCAGGCTTGTCCTTTGCTACAAAAAGGATTGGGCCACCTTGCTGCACTTTATTTAATTTTGTTACTTGTTGCTCGTTACAAATTATCATATCACAAAACTATCTGTTACCACTTATTTCAGTACTTGTAGAGAATACCTTGCTGAAAACCGCTTATCATTTCCTTCTGCTCCTTGTTGGGTTCGACACTCTTACTTATCGAAAGGACTACGATAGATCCCCTATACTTGTGGGTCATCAAGACTCTTTTCTAGCGCCGTTGTCGGGGAGTGAAGCGCCTTTGGTAGGTGGAATTTGCTAAGAAAACATTTATATAGTGTGTTGAAATTTACTGTCACTTGTTACTATGGAAAGTAATCCTCTGAGGGGCTTGTTCGGGGTATCTTCACCCTGACCAGTAGAGCAAAGAGTTGCTCCTCAACCTACTGAACCTACTGAAAATGAAAATATTCACTTTGAGATTCCTTCGGGTATGTTAGAAAAACTGCTAGCTAATCCTTTTGCAGGAGATGGAACAAAGCATCCTGATGAGCATCTAATATATGTGGATGAAGTTTGTGGATTATTTAAGCTTGCAGGTATACCTGTTGATGTTATTAAGAGGAAGGTCTTCCCTTTATCTTTCAAGGGAGATGCATCGACATGGTATAGGCTATGTGATGATACGGGATCATGGAACTACAAACGATTGAAATTGGAATTTCATCAGAAACTTTATCCTATGCATCTTGTTCATCGTGATCGTAATTATATATATAATTTTTGGCCTCACGAAGGAGAAATCATCGCTCAAGCTTGGGGGAGGCTTAAATCAATGTTATATTCATGCCCCAATCATGAGCTCTCAAGAGAAATAATTATTCAAAGTTTTTATGCTCGGCTTTCTGATAACAATTGCACCATGCTCGATACTTCTTGTGCTGGTTCTTTTATGATGAAGACTATGGAATTCAAATGGGATTTATTGGATAGAATTAAACGCGACTCTGAAGATTGGGATCTCGACGAAGGTAAGAAGTCGGGTATGACACCTAAGTTTGATTGTGTTAAATCTTTTATGGATACCGATGTTTTCCGTAAGCTTAGCACTAAATATGGACTTGACTCTGAGATAGTAGCTTCTTTCTGTGAATCTTTTGCTACTTATGTTGATCTCCCCAAGGAGAAGTGGTTTAAATATCATCCTCCCATAGAAGTAAAACTAGCTGCACCTATTAAAGTTGAATAAAAGACTGTCACTTATAATGATCCTATTGTTCCTACTTCTTATGTTGAGAAACCACCTTTCCCTGTTAGGATAAAGGATCATGCTAAAGCTTCAACTGTGGTCCGTAAAAGCAATATTAGAACTTATACATCTCCTGAGCAAATTAAAGTTGAACCTAATGTTGCTATTGTTAAAGATCTCTTGTCTAATAATATTGATGGGCATGTTATTTATTTCTGTGAGGAAACTGCTAGAATTGCCAAACCTTGTGCTAAAGATAAACATAGACCTGTGGTAGGCATGCCTGTTATTTCTATTAAAATAGGAGATCATTGTTAGCATGGCTTATGTGATATGGGTGCCAGTGCTAGTGCCATACCTATTGACTTGTACAAACAAATTAAGCATGATATTGCACCTGCTGAGTTAGAAGATATTGATGTCACAATTAAACTTGCCAATAGAGATACTATTTCACCAATGGGAATTGTTAGAGATGTTGAAGTCTTGTGTGGGAAAACTAAATATCCTGCTGATTTTCTTGTTCTTGGTTCCCCACAAGTTAGTTTTTGTCCCATTATATTTGGTAGACCCTTCTTGAACACCGTTAATGCTAAGATAGACGGCGAAAAGGATGTTGTTACTATCGGTCTAGGTGATATGTCTCATGAGTTTAATTTCTCTAAATTTAGTAGACAACACCGTGAAGAAGAATTGCATAGTAAGGATGAAATTATTGGTCTTGCTTCTATTGTCGTACCTCCTAGTGACCCTTTAGAACAATATTTGCTAGACCATGAAAATGATATGTTTATGAATGAAAGAAGGGAAATAGATGAAGTATTCTTTAAACAGAACCCATCACAAACACAATTTACTGTTGAAATCCTAGGGGATCCTCCTCCACCCAAGGGTGATCCCGTGTTTGAGCTTAAACCGTTGCCTGATACTCTTAAATATTCTTATCTTGATGAAAAGAAGACATATCCTGTTATTATTAGTGCTAACCTTTCAGAGCATGAAGAAGAAATATTATTGAAAACTCTGAAGAAGCACTGTGCTGCTATTGGATATACTCTTGATGATCTTAAGGGCATTAGTCCCACTCTATGTCAACATAAAATAAATTTGGAAGAAGATGCCAAACCAGTTCGTGATCATCAACGACGGCTGAATCCTAAGATGAAAGAAGTGGTAAGAAAAGAAATACTAAAGCTCCTTGAGGCAGGTATAATTTATCCGTTCTTGATAGTCGTTGGGTAAGTCCTGTCCATTGTGTCCCTAAGAAGGGAGGTATTACCGTCGTTCCTAATGATAAAGATGAATTGATTCCGCAAACAATTATTACACGTTATAGGATGGTAATTGATTTCCGCAAATTAAATAAGGCTACTAAAAAAGATCATTACCCCTTACCTTTTATCGATCAAATGCTAGAAATATTATCCAAACATACACATTTTTGCTTTCTAGATGGTTATTCTGGTTTCTCTCAAATACCCGTGTCAGCCAATGATCAATCAAAGACTACTTTTACTTGCCCTTTTGGTACTTTTGCTTATAGACGTATGCATTTTGGTTTATGTAATGCACCTGCTACCTTTCAAAGATGCATGATGGCTATATTCTCTGACTTTTGTGAAAAGATTTGTGAGGTTTTCATGGACGACTTCTCCGTTTATGGATCCTCTTTTGATGATTGCTTGAGCAACCTTGATCGAGTTTTGCAGAGATGTAAAGAAACTAACCTTGTCTTGAATTGGGAAAAGTGCCACTTTATGGTTAATGAAGGTATTGTCTTGGGGCATAAAGTTTCTGAAAGAGGTATTGAGGTTGATAAAGCCAAGGTTGATGATATTGAAAAGATGCCATGTCCCAAGGACATCAAAGGTATAAGAAGTTTCCTTGGTCACGCCGGTTTCTATAGGAGGTTCATTAAGGACTTCTCAAAAATTTCTCGGCCTCTGACTAATTTATTACAAAAAGATATACCATTTGTCTTTGATGATGATTGTGTAGAAGCATTTGAAATACTTAAGAAAGCATTGATCTTTGCACCTATTGTTCAGCCACCTGATTGGAATTTACCCTTTGAAATTATGTGTTATGCTAGTGATTATGCTGTAGGTGCTGTTCTAGGGCAAAGAGTTGATAAGAAATTAAATGTTATCCAATATGCTAGCAAAACTCTAGACAATGCTCAGAGAAATTATGCTACTACTGAAAAAGAATTCTTAGCAGTCGTATTTGCTTGTGATAAGTTCGGACCTTATATTGTTGATTCTAAAGTAACTATTCACACGGATCATGCTGCTATTAAATATCTTATGGAAAAGAAAGATGCTAAACCTAGACTCATTAGATGGGTTCTCTTGCTACAAGAATTTGATTTGCATATTGTTGATATAAAGGGAGCTGAGAACCCCGTTGCAGACAACTTGTCTAGGTTACAAAATGTTCTTGATGACCCACTACCTATTGATGATAGCTTTCCGGATGAACAATTAAATGTCATAAATGCTTCTCGTACTGCTCCCTGGTATGCTGATTATGCTAATTATATTATTGCTAAATTTATACCACCTAGTTTCACATACCAGCAAAAGAAAAAGTTTTTCTATGATTTGAGACATTACTTCTGGGATGACCCACATCTTTATAAAGAAGGTGTAGATGGTGTTATTAGACATTGTGTACCTGAGCATGAACATGAACAGATCCTACGCAAGTGTCACTCCGAAGCTTATGGAGGACACCACGCTGGAGATAAAACTGCACATAAGGTATTGCAATCCGGTTTTTATTGGCCTACTCTCTTCAAGGATGCCCGTAAGTTTGTCCTGTCTTGTGATGAATGTCAAAGAATTGGTAATATTAGTAGACGTCAAGAAATGCCTATGAATTATTCACTTGTTATTGAACCATTTGACGTTTGGGGCTTTTATTATATGGGACCTTTTCCTGCCTCTAATGGATACACACATATTTTAGTTGTTGTTGATTATGTTACTAAGTGGGTAGAAGCTATTCCAACTAGTAGTGCTGATCATAACACTTCTATTAAAATGCTTAAATAAGTTAATTTTTTCCGAGGTTTGGAGTCCCTAGATATTTAATGACTGATGGTGGTTCACATTTTATTCATGGTGCTTTCCGTAAAATGCTTGCTAAATATGATGTTAATCATAGAATTGCATCTCCTTATCACCCACAATCTAGTGGTCAAGTAGAATTGAGTAATAGAGAGCTCAAATTAATTTTACAAAAGACTGTCAATAGATCTAGAAAGAATTGGTCCAAGAAACTTGATGATGCATTATGGGCCCATAGAACTGCATATAAAAATCCTATGGGTATGTCTCCGTATAAAATGGTTTATGGAAAAGCATGTCACTTAGCTCTCGAACTAGAACATAAGGCTTATTGGGCTATTAAAGAGCTCAATTATGATTTCAAACTTGCCGGTGAGAAGAGGTTATTTGATATTAGCTCACTTGATGAATGGAGAACCCAAGCTTATGAAAATGCCAAATTGTTTAAAGAAAAAGTTAAAAGATGGCATGACAAAAGGATACAAAAGCATGAGTTTAATGTAGGTGATTATGTATTGCTATACAACTCTCGTCTAAGATTTTTTGCAGGAAAACTTCACTCTAAATGGGAAGGTCCTTACATTATCGAGGAGGTCTATCGTTCCGGTGCCATAAAAATCAACAACTTCAAAGGCACAAATCCGAAGGTGGTGAACGGTCAAAGAATCAAACATTATATCTCAAGTAGTCCCATAAATGTTGAAACCAATGTTATTGAAACCGTAACCCCGGAGGAATACATAAGGGACACTTTCCGGGAAGTTTCAGACTCCGAAAAGGAATAGGTATGTGGTACGGTAAGTAAACCGACTCCAAAACAGTTTTTATGGCAATATTTCTCTGTTTTGGAATATTTAGAAAAATAGAAAAATATGAAGCAGTCCGGGAAGGACACGAGGCCTCCACGAGGGTGGAGGGCGCGCCCTACCCCCCTGGGCGCGCCCCCTACCTCGTGGGCACCTTGTGTGCTCTCCGGACTCCATTTTCTTGCACGTTACGTATTTTGGTCGGTAAAAATTCATTATATAATCTCCCGAAGGTTTTGACTCCTGTATCACGCAATTATCCTCTTTTTCATTTCGAGCTGTCCTGCTGCAGATTAGAGCAACATGTCATCCCAGGATTCGGAAGGATAAAGCTATGTGGATGATTACCTTGCAGATCCTAAGGTCTATGGAGATGTGGGGCATCGTGGTTGGACCACGGAGGAAGAAGAGGACTATGAACCCAAGAGAAAGGAGGAGACGAGCTCAGATGAAGACGAAATCCCGTTACCTCAACCTGGGGACATGCATGTGGAGTTCAAAAAGTCAAGCCTCCCTGATAGGGCGAAGAAACTTAAGATCGAGTTTATCCCTTTTCGTCTCTTAAAGGAAAACAAGAAGGAACTATGCAAAAAGATATTAATACTAGAGCAGGAGATTGATGACTTGAGGGATCAAAATTCTGTTCTCAAGCGCAGATTAAGGGAGAAGCCTACGCCATCAACTAAACCATCACCTCAACCTTCTTCACCAGCAAAGGATACATAATCACATGGGTATGGGCACTCCCCTTGGCAACTACCAAGCTTGGGGGAGGTGCCCCGGTATCGTATCACCATCACACTCCTATCTTTACCGTTTTTCTTAGTTCGATCCTATTTGTAGTATCTTGATCTAGTAAGAATAAAGTTTATGGCATGATCTAGTTTTGAGTTTTGCTTTATGATCCCTCTATGTAATCGAGTCCGTGAGCTATATAATAAAGATTAGTGTTGAGTCAAGGGATTGATTATTTTGCCATGATCTTGAGTGAATAAAAGAATAGAAAAAAGAGAATAAAAAGAAACAAAGAGATCATATTGATCTTATTGAGAGTAATGACTTCACATAGAAAGAGTAT
The DNA here is from genome assembly GCA_021605205.1 of Aegilops longissima. Taxonomy (NCBI): domain Eukaryota; kingdom Viridiplantae; phylum Streptophyta; class Magnoliopsida; order Poales; family Poaceae; genus Aegilops; species Aegilops longissima. Next base: position 474,549,262 of record CM038682.1, read on the forward strand.
GATAATTAAAAATTGTTGAGAGTTGGCAAACATAGCTTTGGTCATCTTTGCAATTAATAGGAAGTAATAAAGAAAGAGGGGTTTCACATATAAATATACTATCATGGACATCTTTTATGATTGGGAGCACTCATTAAAATATGACATGCTAAAGAGTTGATGTTGGACAAGGAAGACAACGTAATGGGTTATGTTTACTTATATCTGAGATAAAGTATATTGTCATGGATCATCCAACATGTTGAGCTTGCCTTTCCCCCTCATGCTAGCCAAATTCTTTGCACCAAGTAGAGATACTACTTGTGCTTCCAAAAACCCTTAAACCAGTTTTGCCATGAGAGTCCACCATATCTACCTATGGATTGAGTAAGATCTTTCAAGTAAGTTGTCATCGATGCAAGCAATAAAAATTGCTCTCTAAATATGTATGATTGATTGGTGTGGAGGAAATAAGCTTTATACGATCTTGTGATGCGGAAGAAATAAAAGCGACGGACTGCATAATAAAGGTTCATATCACAAGTGGCAATATAAAGTGACGTTCTTTCGCATTGAGATTTTGTGCATCCAACCATAAAAGCACATGGCAACCTCTGCTTCCCTCTGCGAAGGGCCTATCTTTTATTATTATCTTCTACCTTATGCAAGAGTCATGGTGATCTTCACCTTTCCTTTTTATATTTTATCCTTTGGCAAGCACGTGGTGTTGGAAAGATCTGATATATATATATATATATATATATATATATATATATATATATATATATATATATATATATATCTAATTAGATGTGGGTTAGCATGAGCTATTATTGTTGACATTACCCTTGAGGTAAAAGGTTGGGAGGCGAAACTATAAGCCCCTATCTTTCTCTGTGTCTGATTAAAACTCCGTAACCAAAAGTATTGTGTGAGTGTTAGCAATTATGAAAGACTAAATGATAGTTGAGTATGTGGACTTGCTAGAAGCTCTGACATAGTGTAACGCCCCGGATTCGATGCGCCAGGTGTCTGCCAGTTATTCGCCGTCGTTGCCATGTCATTTGCTTGCGTGTTGCACTTTGCCATGTCATCATCTGCATTTTATATCATGTCATCATGTGCATCGCATTTGCATACGTGTTCGTCTCATGCATCCGAGCATTTTTCCCGTTGTCCGTTTTGCAATCCGGCACTCCTATGTCTCCCGGCGTCCCCTTTTACCTCTTTTCGTGTGCGGGTGTTAAACGGTCTCGGAATGGACCGAGGTTTGTCAAGCGGCCTTGGTATAGCACCGTGAACCGCTGTCAAGTTCGGATCATTTGGAGGTCGTTTGGTACTCCAACGGTTAACCGGGTAACCGCAAAAGCCTCTTTTGTTGCAGCCCAACTCCCCTTTCTAAGTGGCCGAAAACCGCACCTCATTTGGACTCTCCTAGCTCCCTCTACCTATATATACACCTCCCCCTCCGAAATTCGCGGTCTAACTCCACCGAAACCCTAGTCCTCTTCCTCCCGCCGCCACTGGACACGTCCGTGACGGCCGGACACGTCCGCACCGCTTCCCCCGTCCAACCACAGAGCGCCACGTGGCCTCCGGCCACCCGCGCCGCCCACCGCCGCTGGCCCACGGAGCCCACGGCCTGCCCGCCCGAAGCCGCTGGCCCGAAGCGCGCCGCCGCCCGCCGGCCAGCGCCTCCCGGCCTGCTCCCGCCCCGCCGCCGCTGCCCGGCTCCCGCCGCCGCCGCCGCTCGCCGCTCCCGCTGTCGCCGCCGTCGCCCGGCCCGGCCTCCGCGCGCCGGCTCGCGCCGCCCGCCGAAGCTCCGCCCGCGCCGCCCGCCTGCTCCTCCCTCGCGGAGCTCCTCGCCGAGGAGCTCGCGGCCCGCCATGGCCGCCCTCGCCGGCGCCCGCTCCCTTCTCCTCGCCGCCCGGCCATGGAGCCGAGCTCGAGCTCGAGCTCGCCGGCCGCCCGCCTCCTCCTCGCCCCGGCCGGATCCGGTGAGATCCGACCCGGATTCGGTCGCCCCGGCCATCTCCCTCCTCTCCGGTGGTAACTCCGGCGAAGATCCCGACTATCCTCGATCCACGCGCCGAGGTTGACTTTCCCGAGCCCCGTTTTCGCCTAAGTCCCGAATCTGTCAACATTTTGTTCCATTTTTATTGCATCATATCTCCATGCATGTAGCTCCGTTTTGTGCGTGTAATATGTCAAAATGTTTGCCTCGATGAGTAGATCATTTCATCTCATTGCATCATTTTCATTTGAGCTCATCTTGGTGCCCGAAATGCTGTTAGAAGAGTGCTATGTGATGTTAGTTTCTGATTTTTATCAGAACATGCACTTTTGTCATTTTTGCCATGATTGATGTGTGCATCCTATGGACTTGAGTCCTACATGTGTTTTGTAATATGCCATGCCATCTTTCCAGTGGTGCTTGCTATGTATTTTTGTGATCTATGTGGTGACTAGCACAAGCATGCAAACTAGGTGTCTTGTTGTTGCTGATTTCAGCCCTGTTTTGCTGTTATTTTGATGCCATGTTAACTTGATGCTACCAAGAGATCAATGCATATTTTGGGACACTTCAGTAAGGATGTTTTGTTATACATGTCTTGATCTATCCATCCATGCCCTTTTTTGCAATTATGGAGTAGTCTAGCTTGAGTCAATCGAGCTCTATTTTTGCTATCAAATGTTTCCTGGCAGATTGTTTACAGGTTATTCAACTTTGCCAAGTTTGTTGTGATTGATCCTTGCATGCTATGTTCTTGTTCTTGCCATGTATGTCTTCTATGCCATGTCGTATTGATGTATGTATGCTTAGTTTTTCATATAAGGCTCTGTAGTGAGTGCATTGAGCTTGTAAACATGCCTACTTGTTATCAGTTTTTGACATGCCATGTTGCTGAATCTGTTAACGAAACTTTCGATATTGACATGGGTGTTACTATATTTTCTGATCCTTTTTGGCTTATGGTCACTAAAGGACTTTTGTTCTATGCATTTAGTAGATTCATGCCATGCCTTTATTTACCATGATAAGTCCCTGTAACATATTGTTTGATAGCTCTAAACATTGCAACCTGATGTTATTTTCTGCAAAGTCCGAAACTGTTATTAGTTGCAATCTTGCCATGTGTTTTTGAGCATGTTCTAGTCATTTCTGGAGATAGCTCAGTGTTCATGTTTTGTAATGCTTTACCTGTAGATCATGCCCATGCCTTTTGTTATTATGTTGGGGTGCTGTAGCATGTTGTTTTGATGCTTGCAATATGCCTAGCTGCTGTTTTGGACAGTTTGTTGCTATGACTTGTATAGAGTGTATGTGTTGAACCGTTGCTCCGTTTTGAGTGTGCTTTATATGAAACTTGCTTGATTTTGCATGTAGTTTCATATTATCATGTTGCATCCTTGTTTTGAGGTGTTTGCTTGATGTTTGTATGCATTTTGCATCAATGCCATGCTTATCTTGTTTTGCTCATATCTCCTAGGTCGTAGCTCCGAATCTAATGAACTTTATATGTAACTTGACTAGAATTTTGTGTAGATCATCGTGGTGCATCTTAACTTGCTGTTTAACAACTTGAACATAAGGTTTATTCAGATCTGGACCAATTTCGAAATTTGCATATGAGGACTTACCGGAATTGTTATATGATGTTTCCGGCCTCATTTAAACTTGCCTTGATGTGTTGTTCTTGTTTGCATCATCCCTTGCCATGAGTAGCTTCATGTAGCTTTGTCATGCATCATGCTTGGTTGTGCATCATGTCTTGTTCATGTGTGGTGTGTTTACTATGTTGTGTGCTTCTTCTTGTTAGTTCCTGTTTCGTTGCGATCGTGAGGATTCGTTCGTCTACACTTGGTTCGGCTTCATCCGTTCGTCTTCTTCATGGACTCGTTCTTCTTCCTTGCGGGATTTCAGGCAAGATGACCGCTACCCTGGATCTCACTACTATCATTGCTATGCTAGTTGCTTCGTTCTATCGCTATGCTGCGCTACCTATTACCTGTTTATCAAGCCATCCCAAATTGCCATGAACCTCTAACTCGTTGTCATCCTTCCTAGCAAACCATTGTTTGGCTATGTTACCGCTTTGCTCAGCCCCTCTTATAGCGTTGTTAGTTGCAGGTAAAGATGAAGTTTGTTCCTTGTTGGAACATGGAGATATTGTTCCGTGTTGGAACATGTTTACTTGTTGGGATATCACAATATATCTTATATTATTAATGCATCTATATATTTGGTAAAGGGTGGAAGGCTCGGCCTTATGCCTGGTGTTTTGTTCCACTCTTGCCGCCCTAGTTTCCGTCATATCGGTATTATGTTCCCGGATTTTTGCGTCCCTAACGCGGTCGGGTGATTTATGGGACCCCCTTGACAGTTCGCTTTGAATAAGACTTTTCCAGCAAGGCCCAACATTGGTTTTACATTTTCCTCACCTAGCCTTTTTTCCCTTGGGAGTCGCGCATCCCGAGGGTCATCTTTATTTACCCCCCCGGGCCAATGCTTGTCTAAGTGTTGGTCCAAACTAGAGCCACTGCGGTGCCGCCCGAGGCAACTTGGGGTATCGTCGGTTGCCGTCGATTGCTCATCCGGTCGTGGCTCGAGACGAGATCTGTGCGGCTACTATCGTGGGGTGTCGGCACGCGGGAGGTCTTGCTGGTCTTGTTTTATTGCTGTGAAATGTCTTGTAGCCGGATTCCGAGACTGATCGGGCTTCCCGGGGAGAAGGTCTATTCCTTCGTTGATCGCGAGAGCTTATCATGGGCTAAGTTGGGACACCCCTGCAGGGTTTGAACTTTCGAAAGTCATGCCCGCGGTTATGTGGCGATGGAATTTGTTAATGTCCGGTTGTAGAAAACCGAAGTTGATCTCAATTAAAATACACCAACCGTGTGTGTAACCGTGAGTGTCTCTTTTCGGGGTTGATCGAGAGGAGAACACGGTTTCTGGGTTATGTCTGACGTAGGTAGGAGTTCAGGATCACTTCTTGATCATTACTAGTTGACGACCGTTCCTTTGTTTCTCTTCTTGCTCTCATTTGCGTATGTTAGCCACCATATATGCTTAGTCGCTGCTGCAACCTCACCACTTTACCCCTTCCTTTCCCATTAAGCTTTGCTAGTCTTGATACCCATGGTAATGGGATTGCTGAGTCCTCGTGGCTCACAGATTACTACACCACCAGTTGCAGGTACAGGTTTGCGATGTTCATGACGCGAGAGCGATGTTTGCTTGTGTTGGAGTTCTTCTTCTGCTTCTTCTTCGATCAGCGGATAGGTTCCAAGTCGGCAGCCTGGGCTAGCAGGGTGGATGTCGTTTGAGTTTCTGTTTATGTTTCATCCGTAGTCGGATGTTGATCTTGTGTATGATGTTGATGTATTCTTGTGGCATTTGTGCCTTATGTATGTATCCCCATCTATTATGTAATGTTGATGTAATGATATCCACCTTGCAAAAGCGTTTCAATATGCGGGTCTATCCTTGGTGGGACCGTCGAGTTCCATTTGGATAGGGTCGCATATTGGGCGTGACACATAGACTCTTTCTGATGTTATGATATATTGCAATTGCTTCAATGACTAAGATTATAGTTTGTTAGTTCTCAATAAAGTTTCTGATTCATACTTTGCATTGTGAATAGATTATTACTTGAGCATAAGAAATCATATGACAATATCCATATATGTTGCTGTTATGAGAACAATCATGATGCCCTCATGTCCGTATTTTATTTTATCGACACCTCTACCTCTAAACATGTGGACATATTTATCGTTATCGGTTTCCGCTTGAGGACAAGCGAGGTCTAAGCTTGGGGGAGTTGATACGTCCATTTTGCATCATGCTTTCATATCGGTATTTATTGCACTATGGGCTGTTATTACACATTATGTCACAATACTTATGCCTATTCTCTCTTATTTTACAAGGTTTACATAAGGAGGAGAATGTCGGCATTTGGAATTCGGCACGGAAAAGGAGCAAATATTAGAGACCTATTCGCACAACTCCAAAAGTCCGAAACTCCACGAAAGTTATTTTGGAAATAATAAAAAATACTGAGCGGAAGAAATACGTCAGGGGGGCCACCACCTGTCCACGAGGGTGGGGGCGCGCCCTACCCCCCAGGGTGCGCCCCCCTGCCTCGTGGGCCCCCTGTTGGTCCTCCGGTGGCCATCTTCTGCTATATGAAGTCTTTCGTCCAGGAAAAAATCATAAGCAAGCTTTCGGGACGAGACTCCGCAACCACGAGGCGGAACCTTGGCGGAACAAATCTAGGGCTCCGGCAGAGATGTTATGCCAGGGACACTTCCCTCCGGGAGGGGGAAATCATCGCCATCATCATCACCAACGCTCCTCTCATCGGGAGAGGGAAATCTCCATCAACATCTTCATCAGCACCATCTCCTCTCAAACCCTAGTTCATCTCTTGTATCCAATTCTTGTCTCATAGTCCGGGATTGGTACCTGTAGGTTGCTAGTAGTGTTGATTACTCCTTGTAGTTGATGCTAGTTGGTTTATTTGGTGGAAGATCATATGTTCAGATCCTATATGCATATTAATACCCCTCTGATTATGAACATGAATATGCTTTGTGAGTAGTTACGTTTGTTCACGAGGACATGGGAGAAGTCTTGCTATTAGTAGTCATGTGAATTTGGTATTAGATTCGACATTTTGATGAGATGTATGTTGTCTATCCTCTAGTGGTGTTATGTGAATGTCGACTACATGACACTTCACCATTATTTGGGCCTAGAGGAAGGCATTGGGAAGTAATAAGTAGATGATGGGTTGCTAGAGTGACAGAAGCTTAAACCCTAGTTTATGCGTTGCTTCGTAAGGGGCTGATTTGGATCCATATGTTTCATGCTATGGTTAGGTTTACCTTAAATACTTTTGTTGTAGTTGCGGATGCTTGCAATAGAGGTTAATCATAAGTGGGATGCTTGTTCAAGTAAGAACAACACCCAAGCACCGGTCCACCCACATATCAAATTATCAAAGTACCGAACGCGAATCTTATGAACGTGATGAAAACTAGCTTGACGATAATTCCCATGTGTCCTCGGGAGCGCTTTTCTCTATATAAGAGTTTGTCCAGGCTTGTCCTTTGCTACAAAAAGGATTGGGCAACCTTGCTGCACTTTATTAACTTTTGTTACTTATTACTCGTTACAAATTATCCTATCACAAAACTATCTGTTACCACTTATTTCAGTACTTGCAGAGAATACCTTGCTAAAAACCGCTTATCATTTCCTTCTGCTCCTCGTTGGGTTCGACACTCTTACTTATCTAAAGGACTACAATAGATCCCCTATACTTGTGGGTCATCACGTGCCTGTGTATTTTTACAGTTCGGCACAAAGTTTTTCTGGGCAATCCTCTTCTTCGGGAGATCTCCTCCCCGAGATGATGGAAAGCGAGACGCCTCCCACGATCTCCTCGCCCAATAAGGCGGACGACTCTGAAGTGTCATCTTGGAGGGTTTTTCTTGATCAACAAGCGTTGCAGGGGATGAAAGAGGCAGTACCCGAAGGTGGACCTCCAATCGTTCAGGATTCGGGGCCAATAATGAAGGCCCCAGACTGTCCGGTTTTCAACCAACGATGATTCTGGAGACGGGTGAATGAGTTCCTTCAAAGGATGGTCGTGCTCCTACAGCGGCTTCCGGAGACCCGGCGGCGCTGGATATCTTGAGGGATATGCTTCGAAAAGCATCTGTCTCAGGGGAACAACGTACCTTGATGGGTATGGTGGTTGAGAAGATTCTGTCCGCGAAGAGCGGATTGAATGAAGCCTTCATGAGCCTGCTAAGAGGCTTCGAGGTTTGTAATGTAATGTTTTCAACTATATTTTATTTGCAAAGATGCACCTGTGTATAGGTAGTAGCCCCTGAGACTCGGGTTGGCTTCCCATGGGAGGCAAATGGAGGATCAAGAAGAAATACTCAAGGACTAATCTGATTAACTGGAACACAGGCTGCTTCACCCCTGGCTACTTCCCAGACTACGGATATTGCCAGCTGCAGCGGAAGCTTGATGTGGCAGGGGATGACATTGCGTTAATCAATATGCGTCTTGACAAGTCGCAAGGTATGTATTCGGGGCAGTCCCTTCACATACATTTTTGTGATATAAGCATGACGCTGAAGGTTATATACTGAAATATGCATGGCTGTAGATTGTGCTGCTGCCGTTGAAATTCTTCGGGCGGAGCTGGCTCGGGCCAAGGAGTAGGACCGGTTTAGTAATGCGGCTGCCGAAAAGGCATCGGCTGAGTTAAAAGCCAAACAAGCTGTTCGGCGCCAAGATGAGGAGAAGATATCCACGATGGCGCTCGAATTAAAAAATGCTGCTAGCCACTGTGAACTTCTTGAGAAGGAGAATGAAGCCAAAACGGCTGAACTTGACAAGGCCTTACGAGAGGCGAGAGAAGCGCGGTCTAAATCCAGAGCAGCCTGTGAGGAGATCCGGCAAGCTGGGGATATTGCGGCCAGTAAGCCCTTTTTGCTACATACTAAGTTCGGCGATCCGAACTATGCTCAGCTTAACCAAGTGTGGAGTTCTCCGGACGAGTTTTTAGACTTGTCGAAGAGTTCTTTCGATGCAGCGCAGTTTTACCAAGCGCGAGAGGGGTATGCAATGGAGAAGCTTTTCTGGTCACAATTTGGCGCGTCAAAGCGCCCTCTGTTGCTGAATGAACATATGTCCCAATGGGCCGAGCTTCATAGGATATCCGGCGCTGCCATGAAGAACGTCATAATCTGGCTGTGGCCAACTGAGCCTGTTTTGAATAGCTACTTCGGCTTGGTGCAGCGGCTTGTTGATGTGGTGCCACGTATCGATGCTGTGAAGCGGTCGGTGTGCATTGAGGGTGCACGGATGGCCTTTGCCCGAGTCAAGACATTTTGGGGGAAGATGAAGGCCATCGATGTTGCGGCAAAGAGTCCACCTAAGGGCAAGGACCATTACACACCGGAGCATTATTTTGAAGACGTCTTAGAGGCCGCCCACTTAATAGAGGGTCAATGCTCGAAAGACATAATATTCGAGTGAGGTGTATGCGAATTGTAAAAGACAATTTTATAGTTAATATATTTTTATGTTTTGCTCGAAAGCTTGTGTTCCTCCTGTGCGGCCGTTTTAATATAATCTGAAAGTTTTCCAGTCGTCGGCTTCAGCCCCCTCGTAGGAAGTACGGGGGTGTTCGGAAAAGCACTTGATCACTCTTGACCCAACGTCTTGGTCCATGAAGGAGGTGATAATGCGGCGAACCAGGCAATCAGACTATAGGGCGTTAACACTTTCACTTAGCCATAGGAGTTTTATACGGGGGACTACGATATAACCCCTGGTATGTGTACGGCTTATTCCAATATGGTGCGTTACATATATGACCTGAAGAAAAAAGGTCCTTCGTGTGATACGGAGGGAATCGCGACAGATTCCGATAAGTCATTGAGTAGTTGACCAGCTCTCGCAGCATCATGACAATCGGTTTTCGACTTTTCTACTGAGGTGCTTGACCAGATGAACCGGAAGCACAATCGCAGTAGTTCTCCCTTTACTACCCTAGCCGATAGAACGGAACGTAAGGTAGCAAGCACAGGAGCCGGGCAACCCAACCATTGACCCAAGACATGATTCGGAGCTGATGCATATAAGACCAAACTCGCGACGCCGAAGTACGTTGTAAAACTGTTCGGACTTTGTTGGCAACTCATTTGTTCCCATACCGAGCCCCTGGCAGGTTATGCCGATGTATATCTGTAAAACAAGCATAGGAGCCATATTCATTTGCGAAAAGACACGAATGATTAATTCGGATAATGTTTACTGGGACCTGAGCGATATGCCAATGATTACTTTATATATAAAAAGACCACAACCCCGGCTATTTGACATGACCGGGTCGAAGGCGGAGGAAAAAGGCATATTACAGGCTCGAAATAAAGAGTGCGGTCTACAAAAAGTTATTTTGGACCTCCTGTCGCACGTCTACGCCGCCTGTCCTCGGTGAGGGGAATCCTTGACGGAAGTAGCCCCTTAGCTGAGTGTACGGATCCGAACTCCGATAGAGTCAGTTTAGATGTTTGTCCTTTGCGTCACCTGTTTGTAAGAGATAATGAAGAAAGAAAAAGGAAAGTAGATAAAAATGTTACGGGAATGCTTGCAGGCTTGTCCGTTCTGTGCTTCCGCCAATGGCCATGGTATCTTAAGTGCGTAGTGATGTATGCGGGGTACAAATTTTGCGGGTGTATGAGGTGGGCGGCGGAAGCCGAACTGCTATTTCCGCCCTGGGATTGGTCGATCCTCAGGGGGAAATTGCTTCTGACCCCCGGTATTTTGTTGGTGAACCTCTCCATCATCCCTATCGCCTGGCGGCCTCCTCCCCTTGTGTTCGGTGTTGAGCTTGCCGGCCTACTTGAAGACCCAATAGCTTCTGTTGGTATGATTAGCTGGTTTATCGGGGTGGCCGTGAATCTGGCAGGGTCGGTCCAATATCATGTCTAGGTTGGATGGTCCATCTCGGTTCACCTTGAATGGCTTTTTCCGTTGACCGGGTTTGGGATTGCTGAATCCGGTGTTGACCACTATGTCGCGTGATCTTTCATTATCATTGCGAATGTTGTGTTTGCTTTGTCGTGGCTTGCCATTGCCATCTCGGATTTTGAAAGTGCCCGAGTCGCTGGCGCTGTTGCTTCTATGAGCGAGCCAGCTGTCTTCTCCCGCGCAAAAGCGGGTCATTTGAGCGGTAAGGGTTGTCATGGATTTAGGTCCTTCTTGACCGAGGTGGCGTGCAAGCCATTCATCCCGGACGCTGTGTTTGAAGGCCGCAAGGGCTTCCGCGTCCGGACAATCGACGATTTGGTTATTTTTAACTAAGAACCTAGTCCAGAGCTTCCTGGCTGACTCTCCGGGCAGCTGGATAATGTGACTTAAGTCATCGGCATCCGGTGGCCGGACATTGTTCCTTGGAAGTTGTCGCGAAAGGCGTCTTCCAAATCTTCCCAGCTGCCAATAGAATTTTCCGGCAGACTGTTTAACCAGTACCAAGCTGGTCCTTTGAGTTTTAGTGGTAGGTATTTGATGGCATGAAGGTCATCTCCGCGGGCCATGTGGATATGGAGGAGGAAGTCCTCGATCCATACCGCGGGATCCGTTGTTCCGCCGTATGATTCGATATTCATGGGTTTGAACCCGTCTGGGAATTCATGCTCCATTACTTCGTCTATGAAGCAAAGAGGGTGTGCGGCGCCTCTATGTTGGGCCACACCACGATGTACCTCCGATGGAGTCCATTTGCGGGTTTCGGCGGCGGGCGTGGCTAGGTTTGTCACGTCCGAATAGGTAGCCATCGTCGCGTGTCGAGGCACATCCTCGCGATCCGTAGATCGATCTTGCGTGTCCTACTCTACTGTCCAAGTCCTGTCAAAGGTCGTATGTACAACCCCGAGCTGTTTTATTCTTGCCTTTACGGCGAGGTGGGGCGGACTGGTGTTCGGCTTGAGTTGCCGCTTTATCCGGACCAAGTTGTGGTCGGCCTGCCGCATTGTGCGATGATGGTACGGGCTCCAGCGCCTCGTCATCAAACTGAGGTAGCAATCTATGCTTCGGGTAGCTTTTGGCTGGGCCACTAAGGTCGTATTCTTCGGCGGCCAGGACTTCAGTCCATCTATCATTAAGCAGATCTTGGTTCGCTTGAAGCTGCAACTGCTTCTTTTTCAGGCTCCTTGCAGTGGCTATTAGCCGGCGTTTGAAGCGCTCCTGCTCGAGAGGTTCCTCAGGCATGATGAAATCCTCGTTGCCGAGGCTCTCCTCTTCCTCGGAGAGCGGAAGATAATTACTGTCCTCCGAGTCTCCGTGTATGGCCTGTTCATCAGGGCTAACTTGCCCATTTTCCCGTTCCTCCTGTTCGGAGGTTACCTTGACGGGGTCTTCATTATTTTCAGCATCGTCCGAAGTATTATTATTTCGGTGCCCATATTGCAGTCTTTGGAACAACGTGACTTAGAGCGGTGTCGAAGAAGCTGGCGCTTGGGCTATCTCTCAGGAGGTTTATCCTCAACTGGATCCTCTTTGTCATCGTTGTTAGTTTTTTCAGGCGTGTCCACCATGTATACGTCGTAGGAAGAAGTGGCCGTACGTTGTCCATTGAATGGCAGGTTTTGGCCTTGCTCCTTGTCGGCATCTCGTCCGTACTGGCGATGTCTTCGGAGCCGTAATCAAGCATGTCGGTTAAGTCATCGACAGTGGCTATGAAGTGGGTGGTGGGTGGGAAGCAAAGTTCCCCATCATCAGCCTCTAGTTTGAACCGTACATAGTTCGGCTGTGAGTCCCCCGCCAAGGACAAGTTCTTTAATGAGTTCAGCACATCGCCCAAGGGCGAGTGCTGGAAGATGTTTGCGGCGCTGAACTCGAAGATCGATAAGCGACCAAGTTCGGTATCCGCTGACTCACATGGTTCGGAACTTTTACCCGAAGAAGATTCCGGAGTTACGGTAACACGAGTATTGCGTGACGTTAAGTCCATGTGCGGCTCCAATGCTGGGGAATCTGTGGCCTCCACGGTGGGGTTGAGCCTCCAATCCTTGGATGCCGCAATGTGCTCTGGATCTAAGGCCAGAGTGGTCACATGAGCTATCTCCTGGATGCGGTCTGACGGCAGATTTAGGTCATGTTCTTCAAGGTGACCAGGAGCGGTCGCCGCGGTCTGGAATCCGGCGAAGATCAAAATCTCCACGGATGTCCGCAACATAATTCAAGCTCCTAAATCTGACCTGATGGCCAGGGGCGTACCTATCGATCTGCTCCAGGTGGCCAAACGAGTTGGCCCGCGGCGCGAAGCCGCCGAACACGAAGATCTGTCCGGGGAGGAAGTTTTCTCCTTGGACAGCGTCATTGTCGATGATTGAAGGGGCCATCGAACCTTTTGGGGACGACACAGTGGAACTCTCAATGAAAGCACCAATGTCGGTGTCAAAACCGACGGATCTCGGGTAGGGGGTCCCGAACTGTGCGTCTAAGGTCGATGGTAACAGGAGACAAGGGACACGATGTTTACCCAGGTTCGGGCCCTCTCTATGGAGGTAATACCCTTCTTCCTGCTTGATTGATCTTGATGAATATGAGTATCACAAGAGTCGATCTACCACGAGATCGAGATGGCTAAATCCTAAAGGCCTAGCCTGTATGACTACGGTAATGAGTATGTCCTCTCCGGACTAAGTCCTCTGGTTTATATAGACACCGGGAGGATCTAGGGTTACACAAGGTCGGTTACAAAGGAAAGGAATCTATGTATTCGGTCGCCAAGCTTGCCTTCCACGCCAAGGAGAGTCCCATCCGGACACGGGTGCAATCTTCGGTCTTTGTATCTTCACAGCCCATCAGTCCGGCCCATGGCTAATAGGCCGGACACCCGAGGACCCCTTAGTCCAGGACTCCCTCAGTTTACTTTGTCTACATCTTGTCATCTTGCTTAAGGCATTACTCTGTTTTATACTTAATACCATAGATGCATGCTGGATAGTGATCGATTGGTGGAGTAGTAGTCGTATATGCAGACAGGAGTCGGTCTACTTGTCTCGGATATGATGCATATATACATGATCATTGCCTTGAATATCGTCTTAACTATGCGCTTTTCTATCAATTGCCCAACAGTAATTTGTTCACCCACCATATGCTATGTGCTCGAGAGAGAAACCTCTAGTGAAAACTATGTCCCCCGGATCTACTTTTATCATATATTAAAACACAAAAATACCTTGCTGCAATTTTATTTCTTTTATTTTGTTTTTCAATTTACTTTATTATCTACCACTACAAGATTTAATCCTTGCAAGTAACCGACCAGGGGATTGACAACTCCCTTGTTTCCATTGTGTGCAAGTATTTTCTTTTGTGCGTGCAGGTGTTGTTCACGAGATTCTGTGTGGTTCTCCTACTGGATTGATAACCTTGATTCTTAACTGAGGGAAATACTTATCTCTACTATACTGCTTCATCCTCTCCTCTTCGGGGAAATCCCAATGCAACTCACAAGTAGCAGACTGCACCCGAGTACGGGAAGGGATGGGAGAGGTTTCTTCAGTTAAGTTGGTTCGTTTCTTTTATTTTAAAGGATTCAACTTGCTATGTTTGTTCGTTCTAGATTTTAGAGATTTAAATGTTCAACATCTAGTGGTTTCTACATAATACATTAATACTTAAATGCTCACAATAGTCCAGAAGATTGATGGTGTGGCACATGACCGCTTCTTTCCATTCAGCTTCTCCTTGAACGTCATCTATATTGATGTTACAGAGATCAACAAGAGAATTATACATAATTTTGTTGTACCCACTTACAATACAAGATTATTTGCTTACAATAGTCTAACACTTAGGTTGTGTATAAAGTATGTATTTTTTAGAAGTATATGTGTGGAAGTTACCTCGTCTTGTATGTAGGTAGTCTTGTTTCATCAAGTTTTCATTATTTGGTCAACTTCTGGATTAAGAGATGCATGTAACTCCCCCCCCTATTCTGGCAGGTTTAGGATGTCAAGATATATACAGAATGAGCCTATATCTCTGGAAGAACAGAGGTACTTGGTTGATTCCTATATCTCTGGAACAACTTCACAAGATTTTCAAGCTATGTGATATACTTCAGGTAGAAGTTCATGAGAGGGAACTTGTGGTTGATTCCACACTTGATACCCTGGGTGGTGGGGGAGTGGTACCACTCAGCTAGAAGCTCTGCTAGCTAAACGTGAAGACTCCTCTTCGAAGTGTATAGTGTTGTCCCTATTGGCTATGTAGACTTTTGTAGCAATCAATGTTGTACAAAATATAAAGGTTTGCCTACTCATTGTTGAATGACTTTTTGAATGAAGTGTGATCTGGATTGCATGTAGTTCTTTAATCAGATCTTACACTTAATATGTTTTTTATAACCTGGCCATTCATATTTTGTTCATACAAATGTATTGTACTAATGAGTTCAGTTTGTAAGCTACCCTATGGCACATGTCATGAAGCTGATGAAACGACTACCATATGAGCGTGTCCTACCCTGACATCGCTCAGACATAACTGCACATAGCATAGGCTCATACATGTAGTACAAATAAAAAAAGTGAAAGAGGCGCCTCCCACCTGGCACCACCGAACTTCCTCTCGGGCAGCGCACCAGGGATGCGCCCCAACCACTAGTGTAGTGCATCGTTGGCTTACAAAACCCAATTCACTGGTCTTGTGCACTCTAGCTTACATGACTTGGTTTGGAAGGTATGGTCACCTCAAAGTGCAAATTCTTTGTCTGGCTTGTCACTCAAAACAGAATTTGAACGGTTGATAGACTCCAAGGCCGAGGATGGCCTAACTATGATCGATGCCTCTCTGCAACCAAGTGCAGAAAACGGCGACCTGTCTCATCTTCAAGTGTCGGTTCACGCGAGTTTGGAACAAGATGTTCGCTTGGCTGGATCTCAACGCCATCATGGGGCTTGACATGACTTTCCAACGGTCAGGGAATGCAAATGAAAAGAAGGCTTTTTCCTTCCTGATTTATCTTGTTGTTTGGGAGATTTCGAAAGAAAGAAATGCATGTGTCTTCAAAAATAAAGCAGCGCCAATGGCGGTGATGATTCGAGCTATTAAGGAGGAAGCATCGCTTTGGGTCTTGACAGGTGCCAAGCAATTAAGTAATGTAATGATGTGAGAGTAGTTCATTCGTGTTGTACCGCTGATGCGGAATGTGTAACAAAACTCTCTTCTTAATTAATGAAATGACAAATCTTTTACCTTGTTAAGAAAAAAAAAACATGCAAAGGCCAAAGGGGTACAGAACGGCGCAGGCTACCAAATGCAATCTTATCGTTTTCGGTGGATTGTGGGGTAACAAATTGTTCGCGATGTTCAGATTCTGGTGCATACTTCTTTTCCGATATAAAATTCCACGACATATAGTCCCGGCAAATTATAGACGCGTGATGCATGGTTAAAGGCGCGTGCACTCGCGTGTGGTGCTCAATTGTGCATGCGTGTGCACATAAGTCGTTGGCCAAAATGATTTGGGAGTCTCTTGATTGAGTAAAAAAGCTACCTGACCGCATGGAATGCCATCTTCTAACATCTCTTCCAAAATAGGTTTTCTCCCCGCTATATAGATATAGCAACCACCCAATACATCTGAGAATTTACTACTAGGATATACAACATAAACACACCCAAAAAAATTTAAAGAGAAAGAAAAAGAAACTAGTTACAACAGGGTCAGATATACGAAAACAATGATGATCCGTAGCCACTGTGCCCTACGGAGATTTTCACCGCACTCCTAGCACTTTGGACCACATACCAAGCAACATCTCCAAGAAGGAACGCGACGATAACGACGATGCTGCCCGCACTGGTCCTAGGGTTTCCCCCGGTACGTGGAGGGGCATGGGTGAGGCGGATACTCGACGCTCTTCAGGAAGGAACGATGGAGCCCATGGGCGTCGCCGCGTCGGTGCCGGCCAAGCCGACAGGGATTTCTCCCGTCCGCCACACACCCACCACCCCGACTGATCTGTCGCGCTTCACCACACTTGTCGCCCACCAACATGTGCCACCACAGTCTTGGAGTCACCGCCGCCTTCTCACCATGGAGTCCGAAGTGGGACCGATGGTTTCAAGAGGGAGCAGCCGGGAATGAGGAGCGGCAGCGCCAACAGCCACACGGGAGGGGACAACCTCCACCACCATCGGCGGTCACTGACTGGACGCAGCAAGAGGAGCAAACTAGGCACATGGGTCCGGCCGAGCTCGAAATGGCTCATGAAGCTCCCGTCGGTGCGTTGCAATGGGCGCGTCGTCGTCTCCGCACCCCCCTCCCCCGCACGAGCCGCACCTCCATCTGCCAGAGCCGTCGCAGGCGGAGCGGCGCCAGGCCTGCCCAGGCCGAGATGGGGCCCAAAAGGGCCCAAATCTGGGCCCGGCGGCGCTCTAGCCCGCCGTCAAGTCACCGCGCCACCACCTCCTCACCATCCGGATCTGCGCCGCCCGAGGGACCATGCCGTCACCGGAACCGCCGTTACCCGAGGAGAACCGCCCATACCATGACGGAAGACAATCGAGCAGCCGGAGCCCGGCGGACCCACCGCTAACCACACCGCTCGCGGCCCGCGTCGCCTGGATCCAGATCCGCCGCCTGCCCGACGCCGAAACACGCCCACGCACACACCTCCATGGCAGCCACCGCGCCACCCCGAGGCCCCACCGGGACGACGACCAGCCGCCGACAGGAGCACCGTACCGGCGCCACAAGGCCCAGCCATAGGTCGGTGCCACCTGCGGCAGCCGTCCCGCACCGGCCGGGGATCCGCAAGGAGGGGAAGGGTAGCCTGGCCGGCGGCGACGGGGGAGGAAGGGGCCGGATGGGAAGAGTTGGGGCGGCAACTAGGGTTTCCCCAAGGGCGGTCGCGGGAGCGGCTCGTGTGTGTGTGTGTGTGTGTGTGTGTGTTTGGGGGGGGGGGGGGGGCCTGTTTTGTCCAAGCGACACTGGGAAGGTCGAGCGCCTGGTGCCTCTTGTAGCAACAAAACGATGGATCAAATCCCAAAAGAAAGGCTTTGTTGTCCAAGTGTTATGTTACCGTTGGTTGACTGCCCGATCGATCTCCATATACCACCAGCTTTTTCCGCCTCACTCGATGTGCTTGGCTTGCCCACTTGTTCCTCTATCTCTCTCTTCTTCGCAGCCTCACGTGATCCTCGAAATTAAAAGGAAAGAGAAAGCGATGGCAACCACAAAAGCGCAAAGCAAAGCCACGAAAAACACACGTTCAAAGCTATACGACGATAAAAAGCTAGAGAGAGAAGAGGGAGAAATAAGACAGGTGAAAACGGACGAGCCCGGGACAACCTTCTTCTACAAGCCTGTCATCTTTCAAAGTTCCCCCCCTCTCTCTCTCTGGGGATAGAACGCAAGTGCATTGCATTGTCCTCGCATTGTTGTTTTCGTGTCCCGCCCGGCACTGTGGCGTGCGCTGCTAGTGATATGATATGTACAGGACAGTACACGTGGGTGTGGTGCCTAGTGAGATCATCTTTTTTCCATGTAGAGGGCGATGGAATTATTGATGGGAGACAAGTAGAGGATGCGCATGAACGGGACATTAGTCACTTTTCGCTTGGTGAACGTCCGTTGGGTATGGAGCTGGATCAAATGGACCCTTTCTTTTTCTAACAGACTGTAGATTGCTTATTACTACACTAGCAAGCGGAAGGCGCGGCGTACGAGCCTGTCGTTGGCTAAAATGCGGCTTAATTTGTTGGTTGAGCGTGTTTATTTTTTGTTTAAGTTTTATTTTACTAAGTAGTGATAAAGGTTACGAACTGCCGAAAAAAGTACAAATTGTTGGGTCGATTACAAATCTGATGGCATACATACAAAAATGAATGGATGAGTACAATAAAGCGAACATTGATAGTAAAATGAAAATAACCAGATTTTGCAGTTGATTTTCTTAGCATCTAGTTTTAGTATATTAATTTAGCTTGATAGTTGTCAGCGCACATTATCCTCCAGTGATTTGCTCCCTTCCGCTTATCCACTTCACTCATGATGCGCCAAAAAATATCATAGATGCCAATAAACCAAATGCTATCTCAACAACATAATGAACATGTGAATTCCATCATGTTTAGCATACTTTAGACACATTTGATTTATTTCGCAGAAGCAAATAGAATTAGTCAGTGTAGTAAGAAAGAAGAGCCGAAGGACTTTGAATATACACAAGATAATGCAAAAACAATCGATAATCCACCTCTGAGCCCGTGAACAGTAACACCATAAAAATAGAAAAAAATCCGAAAAAAACTGCAAGTAAGATGCGCATGTGCGTGGTGTCCATGCAAAATTTAATAAAGTTTGAAGATTAGAGGAGCGCGCGGCAAAAAAGATAGAATCGGACGAGAATTTTTTTGGATTTTTTTCTATTTTTTGTTAGAGTTATATTAGTGATGTCTTTTGACCTTTTGCATTTTAGTCTCCTAGCATTTTTTTGTAGCCTTTTGGCATCCTCATATATGTGTATATATGTTGACTTTGGACTTCTGATATTACAAGTTGCTTCATAACATGGTATCATTGCATAGGTTTTAGATCATCCCGTGACGCCGCAACTCGTCTATCATTCCGATCGGATTTTCTGCTCATCTTCTATTGTTGCTGCCGCTGCTCATCTGGACTCCACCAGCCTTTCTCCGCCTGCTGGTCTTCCGCAGCAGTCTCCACGACGTTGCTGGTCGCCGGACCGGTCCCTGGCTGTCGCGCTTCAGGACGTGCTACTCGCCGGATCAGCTTCTCTCCAAGGTCTCTGGTCGTCCGCTCTCCGGTCGTCCGCGCCGCCCGGGTCGATCGGCCATCCGCGTCGCCCGGCCCCGGCCCACCAGATCCTGGGCGCTGCCTACTCCCGTCGAGCTGCTCCACCGGCCGCTGCTTCTTACGCGTGCGCGTGCGCTCGATTTCGAGCCAGTGCGTGCTGCTCTCCCTGCCGATTAGATCGAGCCACCCACCAAATCTGTTTTCCAAGGATAGTTTTGTCTGTTCGGCTGGGCTCTTTGCTCTGAGGCTGGGCTAAGTTCGCGTAGGCTGACTTTTGTCAGTTCGTTCGTTTTGGCTGAGTCCAATTACCTACTCATAAAAAAAATGGCGCTGTCGTCCGGTGTTCCCTATATTGATCCTGTCTCGCAAACGCGCTGTCTCTCGGTGCTTGGTGCTCGTCCACATGTGACGTTATCCCCTCCGTCCTTCACAAGGGGATGTGGTGGTCGCTCTTCCACAACTCCTCTCGTGGCTTCTGACCGTGGCTATGATCACTCTTCGTCAACTCGTTTGATGACTTCCGCACATGATGATGGGCGCTTTACATCGTCTTATGGCGGCGGACGTATGTGGTGGTGGTTACTCTTCGTCGACTCCGTCGGTGGCTTTCACATGCCACTCTCCATCGCTCAGTGCATTGAGTGTGGTTTCCGCGCACGGCGGTGGCTGCTCTACGTCAACTCCTCTTGCGGCTTCCGCGCGCGGCAGTGACCGCTCTACGCCGACTCCTTTCGCGGCTTCGTCGCGCGGCGGTGACCTCTCTACGTCGACTCCTCTCTCGCGGCCTCCGCACGCGACGGTGACCGCTCTACGTCGACTCCTTTCGCGGCTTCTGCGCACGACGATGACTGCTCTGCGCCGACTCGCTACTCTCGGTCGACTCTACACACGGCTTCCACGAAAAGTGGCGACTGCTCATCGTCGGCCTCTTCTGTCGTGTCCCTGTCTGGGCATGAGATTGCGCAGCTGCGATGTCTGCTTGCTTCTTGGGATTCTTCACCGAGAGGTTCTGCATGTTCCGTGACTGACTCTTCTGGCACTGAGAAACAACCTTCTACCCATTCAGGTACATCCCCATGGATTCTTGATACTGGAGCATCTTTCCATATGACTTATGATTCTTCTACTTTGACCTCCATTCGACCCGTTGAGTCTCCCATTCGTGTTTTTACAGCTGATGGCACTCCCCTCTCTGTAGCTAGTCGATGCACTCTTAGCACTTCTTCATTTCATGTTCCCTCTGTAGCTCATGTTCCTCGACTTATCATGCAGCTCATATCTGGTGGTCAGATTGTTGACTCTAGTTGTAGGGTCATTCTCGACTTTGATTCGTGTTCGTTTCGTGATCGCCGCACGGGTGCTCGCTTGGTGCCGGCCTCGACGCCTCGATGGTCTTTGGGAGCTTGGTGCTTCGTCTTCCCTCTCACGCCTTTGTCATTTGTGGACGCCTGTAATTAAGCTACAGAAATCCCGCTAATGATGCCACGTCACCTCGATTCATTGTGGATAAACTTCGCTAGTTCAAACCTGTTCAATTCAAATTCAAAATCAAGCAAGCAATAAAATATTTTGAATATTAAAACCAAAATATTCGAGTGAACTAAATAAAGCATAGGTAATTATGGTGGAGAACCAAACTTTGATAAGGTGTGTAAAAGCTCTAAGATAGTTAAAACGGTAGTTAAAACAATAAAATACATGCCTATTGAATTTTATAAAATATTAAACTATTTTATTTTGGTTGAGAATTGAGGTATGTAGTATATTAATGAATACAAATTTAGATGCTAGTGTTTATTTTTATAAAACTGTAATAAAGGAGAACTTAAAATAAAATAGAAAACTAGTAAAAAGAAAACAAGCAATTACAAACAAAAAAAGAGAAACAACCCCTTCATTGGCCGAACAGCCCACTGGCCGCCAGACCGCCGCCCACTGTGCCCAAATGGCCTCCATAACCCCCTCGCTCCCCACCCCAAACCCTAATCCCCACCGAACCAGTCCCCACTCCCCCCACTCGCCCCCTCTCCTCTCCCGATCCAATCGGGATCGGGCTTGAACGCCGCCCCGGCGCGCCTCCCTTCCGACCTCGCCTCCTTCCCGTGGCCGTCGCCCCTCGCCGACCCCAAGATCGCCCAGGCCGTCGTCATACACCGCCGCCGCCTCATCCTCCCTCGCCGCCCGACGTGCTCAACGCCGACCCGCCTCGCCCAGCGCGTCGTCGGACCCGCCCGCCGCCTCCTCATCTCCTCCCGCCGTCGCGTTTCGCCAGACCGGGCCTTCCTCGCAACGCGGTGAGGAACACCACCGACCTCGTCGCTCTCGCGCTGTTCCTTTGCTCCGGTCGCCGAGGGCCGCCCCACCGCCCGTCTTGCGCTCGTCCCTCCAGAGTCAGCGTGCGTGCCCACGCACCGCCATCTCAGGCGTGCGGCGGCTTCCGCCTGCTCCATCCGGCCGGACCGTCGCCGTGCCTTTTTTGGCCTCCGCCGCTGCTTTGGCGTCGGCGGCAGCCCGCCGTCGCCCTTCACTGGCCGTGGCCTCGCCCCCTTCTGGGCGGGTGCCCGATTGGTCAGCCCCGCTCTGCACCCAGTGCCCGCTAAGGCCTCTGGCCAATGACACGCGGGGTCCACCCGAAAAACGAAAATGAAATAAAAAAACGATAAAAACAATAGAAACAATATAATTATTTAATTAAGATAATTAATCAACTTAATTGATCTTGTTAATTAATCTAATTAACCCCGAAATTAACTTTGACTACGTTAGGTAAATGCACCTATGACCGAGAGGGCCCCTCGAACGTTTAAAAAATGAATAATTAATAATAATAAATAAAATTAAAATGATTTAATAAAATTAATTATTAATTAATTAATTAAGTAAGTAAATAATTAAATTAAGTAATCCCGATTAATTAACCTAATTAGGGGATGATGTGGGTCCCTCGACCCACATGTCAGTTGACCAAGTCAACAGTCAACGCCGACCATCGACGTCAAGATGACCTCATGCCGACGTCATAATTCCATTTTCGAATTAATTAATTAATTACTTAATTCCGAGAATTAATAAAATCTTTAGAAAATCATATCTTTTAAGCCAGTAACTTCGGATTAAAATATTTTCAACATGAAAGTTGCTCGAGCGACGAGGCGAATCCGGATACGCAATCCGCTCGTCCGCCACACACCCCTAACCTATCGAACCTGCAAACTTTCCTCTCCGGTTCATCACCGACAGAGTCCGGATTTCTTCACGGAGAACGCCTAGTGCTACGTTAGAACACGCCTAGCTCATCATTGTCCTGCTTTTGCACTTGCTCGCTATGTATTTCTGTTTCTTCCCCTCTTCTCTCCGGAGACCCCGAGACCGATGTCGATGTCCTGTGATCGACTACGCCACCGACGACCCCTCTCTCTTGCCGAGCAACCGGGCAAGCCCCCTTGATCACGGATATCGCCTACTCTTCTCTATCTTGCTTGCATTAGAGTAGTGTAGCATGTTCTGCTTTTCGCCATTACTCCTATCTTCTTGCATAGCTTTGTCCTTGTAACTTCATTGTTACCTTACCGCAATCCTATATGCTTAGTATAGGATGCTAGTACATTCATCTGTGGCCCTTCATACTTGTCAAATGCGCGTGCTATACTATCGGGCCGTGATCACTCGGGAGTTGATCACGGGTATATACTATATACCTTACACTATTACATTACGGTGGTACTGTTAGGAGATGGGGCTGAAAGGACGGTGGTTCCATCCCGGTAGAGGTGGGCTGGGTTCCCGACGGCCCCGATCGTTACTTTATGGCGGAGCGGCAGGCAGGTTGAGACCGCCTAGGAGAGAGGTGGGCTGGCCTGTTCGGCGTTCATGTTACTTAACACGCTTAACGAGGTCTTGGTATTTGATCTGGGTTGGCTACGAGCTTATACGCACTAACCATCTACGCTGGAGTAGTTATGGGTATCCCGCGTCGTGGTATCACCGAAATACTTCAGACGTCGTGACGGAGCGCGCGCGCCGGATTGGACTGAACGCTTCTTTTGGCTAGGTCTGCGCTTCGCCACAGACGCATAACGTGGTGTGCTTTCGAGGCGATGGGCCCGGACCCTGCGCTTAGGTTTAGACCGCGTGTTGGCTCTCTGTTGTGCCTAGGTGGGGCTGCGACGTGTTGATCTTACGTGGCGGGCATGACCCGGAAAGTGTGTCCGCCAATTGGGATCAAGCGTCGGGTAAGATGGTGCACCCTGCAGGGAAGTTAATCTATTCGGATAGCCGTGATCTTGATAACAGGACGACTTGGAGTTGTACCTTGAGCTTATGACAACTAGAACCGGATACTTGATAAAACACACCTTCCAAGTGCCGATACAACGGTGGTCGCTCTCGCTCGTGGATATGAGCAGGGATTGCCGGGTAGGATTATTGCTATATGTTGTTCCTTGGAGGACTTCCGTTGTCCTCTTCTCGTCATTGTAAGACCGGTGTCCGAGCGTAGTCTTCGTTAAGACTAGCTATCCCCTCTTATTCGGCTTTCTGCAGATTCAGTCCACCGATATGGCCCTTTACACATATATCCATGCATATGTAGTGTAGCTCCTTGCTTGTAGTACTTTGGATGAGTACTCACGGTTGCCTTGTTCCCCTTTTCCCTACCTCTACTCGATTGCTGCAATCAGCCGATGGAGCCTGTGAGCGACGCCACCGCCTATGACGACTACTACTCTGGAGGTGCCTACTACTACGCAGCAGCCCACCGACGACGGCGACCGAGAGTGACCTAGGAGGATCCGAGCAGGAGGCCCTGCTCCTCTTCGATCCAGATCCCGGTTTGTGCTAGCCATCTTATGGCAACTTGTTTAACTTATGTCCGTATTCAGATATTGTTGCTTCCACGACTCGTCTATGATCGAGCACTTGTATTCGAGCCCTCGAGGCCCTCGGCTTGTATTATGATGCTTGTATGACTTATTTTATTTGTAGAGTTGTGTTGTGATATCTTCCCGTGAGTCCCTGATCTTGATCGTACACATTTGCGTGCATGATTAGTGTACGATTAAAATCGGGGGAGTCACAAGTTGGTATCAGAGCCAACTGCCTGTAGGAATCCCCTTTCCAACTCCTTGGCCGAAGTCGAGTCTAGACATTGCAAAACTTTTACTAACATGGCTGTGTGTCTTATGGGCACACGCCGCCATTGGGTGGTATTAGGATCTTTTACTCCTCGATCTTTACTCGGGATTACGAACTCTCTTCTATTCGGGTTAAATGAATTTGCTAAAAACAAAACGAACTTTAGGTTCTCGCAAGTACTTTCTCCGGAGAGCCCTCACTTCGGATGATAAATCGCTAATCGGAAGATTCCGAAGATACTCTCTGATGTTCTCTCGAGACTTTGTGCCCATCACTTTTGCTATTCCTGACCACCGATAAATCCGTATGGATAACTACTTACACTTGCCATTCCTATGATCATCCCCCATTGATCTTGTTATTACAGGATACCCCGGAGTTTCTCATTTGTTCCGAGGATACTTTGTGCCTACTGCCTAGCAGTTCCTTGCCACATGAATACCCCTTATAAATCCTCGCACTTGTCGAGTATCCGCTCATCCCCAGTTGTTCATGTGTTTCACAAAAGCCTTCAAAATAATATTCGATCTTCCGAGAATCCTCTGGAGCCTTGGCTCTTGAAATTCTTGCTTGCTTGCATTATGGTTAATCCCATAAGTCTCGTAGTCATATTGACATTCCTTGTCATTATCATTTTGAGTCTGTTGACTCAATATGTTTGCGAATACCCGCAACCATCATTGATCCTTATAAATTACTTCTCCGGCTGAGCTGCCATTCTTTATCTGGAATTGGTTCTCGACCAATCCAATTGTCGTTGATTGTACCCTAAGGCTGTTCAACTTATCCATCCCTAATCAGAGCATTGCTTCTGATCCCTTGATTTGGGAATCATAATTCCTTTGCATTTGACAATTGAGTTAGTCAGTTGTTCCTATAATCTGCTTCCTCTAGTTGAGTCTCGATGCTCACGCCGATCCCTTGTGTACCGCCATATCCACTGTTGGATTATTATCTGACAGTGACCTTCATAATTAATCACTTTGTGAGTTCCTTCTCCGATACATATTGCCTTTGGTAAATTGTATCCTTCCCTTTTGCCAACCATGCTCCGCTTTCGAGCTGGTGGTACTTACTATTGAAGCTTGTGGTATATGTTTCCATGATACCCTGCCGGGTTGAACCTATATCTTCCTTTATATGTGTGAACTCGGGAGTTTTCACGGGTCATACTCATCTGGTATTTCACCAGGTAAAACTTTCAACACTAATGCCTTTATCAAAGCGAGAAGTGAGTGGAAGGTTATACATTGAAGAAGTGGGAGTCGACCTTGAACTTTGTGTTCATGCCCATGGACACGATGTAGATCTTATAATTAAAGCTTCTCTTAAATAATTATCCCTTTGGTATAAGTTCATCTTATATCAGGGATCTGGCCTTTTGAAATCGTGGTTCCGACCATGTTCTCTTTTAAATACCATTTCTCGTGCAAGTTTTAGCACTTGTCTTACGAGAGCAAAAACCCCGTCCAACCTCTACTTTGATATGTCATCGAGTATTACCCTGGTATCTCGAGATTACCTTGAACTGCACAACTTCTTATGAGTTCTTCATCAAGTGCTACCTTCCCATCGATCCCAATTTTTCACGGGCTCGAAGTTATTAAACACTCAAAGACACCGATAACTGAACCGAGCCCGCTCTACGGTTCAACAACTCTTCAGTAAGCTTCTATAAGTACGAGTTTGTACCCGACCACGCCATCCCTAGCCTGTTTGGCTATATCATTGTGGTGATGTTTTTAACTGTGCTAACCGGTCCTTCTTCTCGGAGCACAATTTTCGACGATGAACTAACCTTACGTCGATCCTCATCGTCATATCATTACTCCTAGAACAACAAGCTTGGTTTCGAGTTTGTGTCGTACCCTTGGATCCAATACCCCTTTCACTTCATCATTACTTTGAATTGATGTCGTCGCCGATCGATTACATCTTCATGAACTCTCGCGACAAAGGTGTCGTGATCATCAGCATTCTGAGCTCATCCAGGATATCAATTGAATTATGATGAGAAATACCATCCTTGCCCTCGATGAATTGTATTATCATCGACCACTTTATTGCCTTCCCACCAACACGAGCTTGTTCATGTTTGGTGTTATACCTTGAGTTCCTTGCTATCCAGCAATTGTTCTTCCTTACCTTGGAGTATTACCATCCTTTATGTCAAGAATGTTCTGAGGTTTGTTCCACCTCTTGAGAATTCTTGACATAGAAATACTTCTCACCATCACCATTCTTTCTTGGTCCCCGTATTAATTCCAACAAGTGGACGGTGTTGTTTGGATGCTTTCCTTCTAACAACCCTATTTTTCGAAGATAATGGACGAAAGTTCATTCTTAGGCTATTGATTATCGAATCACCATTCTGACATTGGTCGTGCAACCCAACCCATATTTCGGGCGCACCTTTCAACCAATGTTTAGTTTTGTATGTTTTCCTCGAGCATACATCCTTATATCATTTGATCTGACAAATGTTATCTCCTTGTTCACTTAATTGTGGAAATCCATCTTTTGGGAATCTCGGTGAATTGTCGTTGAGATCACCGGACACCTCCTGGTCCTCTCCTTGGGTTAATGATGGACTCTTGTTAACGGAAATCACTTCATAGTTCATTTCCCCGAGAATCTTACAATGTCACCTCGTCAACTC
This sequence comes from Aegilops longissima, assembly GCA_021605205.1. Classification (NCBI taxonomy): domain Eukaryota; kingdom Viridiplantae; phylum Streptophyta; class Magnoliopsida; order Poales; family Poaceae; genus Aegilops; species Aegilops longissima. The sequence continues at coordinate 474,576,409 of CM038682.1, forward strand.
GCGTGGCACCTTTTCTTCTCAGGTATCCTAAGTCTGAGGTATCCTGACACCAATCAGATCTGAAACTCGGTCAGCTATGATGGTTGGGACAACTTTCCAAGAGTTATGATGTTGACCCTTTGATGACCCGGTAGCATGATGTCATGCCTAGCACTTCCGGCCTGGAGGACCTATCATTATAGATTCCTTTTCAGCAGGATTATCCTTTCATCCATGAGGGAATTGTAATACTGTTTCTACCAGTTATTACTGATGAATCCTTCGTGATTCAAAGTCTGATCTTCACCTGAAGACCATGTCATTGCTATCTCGCAGCATGTCTGTGGTACTCTGAATTTCAACAAGGACATTCGAAGCCCAATGCTAAATGTTTCTTGCTCAAATTATCCGAACACCGTTGTATGGGTAATGTCATGAAATTTCTCTCCCCTTACCTAAAGGGTTTTCTACATTATATCCTGTAATGGATATCATGCTCTGCTTATTCTTGGGAAGGATAAACCCCCCTGAAATATGTGTTTAAACACATTTTTCCTTTCCATTGTTCTGTTTAACCTAATGATCACATTTTCCTTTCCATGGGTCTGTTTGACCCTTCTTGTGACCTATATAATCTAAGCAGTGATAATCCCCTGCTTAGTTAAGCACTTCGTAGTACCACTCTGTAAGTAAGACCCTATTACTATTGTTGATGACATTCCGGTAACCACCGATGGACGAGAACCTTGCCTATTGGTCCGCCTCGTTCAACGAGCAGGAAAATGGTTCTCTTCGTCCCTCGCCCGTGGGTACTGTTGACCCTCAGAGTCTCCTCTGACTTGCCTTGCTTACATGATCGTGTAAGATGTCACCAACCTTCTATTTGTAACCACATGGTGGGCCCATAACCCACAGATTTCACAGATCGAAACTCGACTGTCCTGTGTACCCTTATTCCCAAAGTTATTCCTCCCGTGGACTCGTATGTAATTCACGGGCCACCGTCATAGTGATCTATTCTGGTATCAGACGCGATACTTACTCTCGCTACTCTGAACCCCCTTCGCACCCGTTTGGAGCCTAATATGGTACCTTCGTACCTTACTCTCGAGGAATTTCAAATGTTCAACTCGAGAAATAATCTTATACTAATTCATGGGTTAGCCCCAGATTGTTTCCCTTAAAAGCATTATGTCGTAGTGAGCTGCCCCTTATCTTTCGTAAGTACGATGGAGTTCCCGAAGAAATGATGACCAGTTATCATGATGCATCGGAATAAAGGATTGAAGACATCAACGAAAGGGATTAACTTCTTCGAGGAGATCCGTTAGATTATCGTAACCAGACCTTTCCCCCTTGCTCCCCTCTTAAATCTCGGGACGAGATTTCTTGTAGTGGAGGAGAATTGTGACGCCCGGGTAATTAAGCTACAGTAATCCCCGCTAATGATGCCACGTCACCTCGGTTACCGTGGATAAACTCTCGCTAGTTCGAAACCTGTTTGACTTCAAATTCAAAATCAAGCAAGCAATAAAATATTTTCGAATATTAAAACTAAAATATTCGGAGTGAACTAAATAAAGCATAGGTAATTATGGTGGAGAACCAAACTTTGATAAGGTGTGTAAAAGCTCTAAGATAGTTAAAACGGTAGTTAAAACAATAAAATACATGCCTATTGAATTTTATAAAATATTAAACTATTTTATTTTCGGTTGAGAATTGAGGTGGCAGTAGTATATTAATGAATACAAATTTAGATGCTAGTGTTTATTTTATAAAACTGTAATAAAGGAGAACTTAAAATAAAATAGAAAACTAGTAAAAGAAAACAAGCAATTACAAAAAAGAGAAACAACCCCCCTTCATTTGGGCGAACAGCCCGGTGGCCGCCCGACCGCCGCCCACTGAGCCCAGCCGGGCCTCCATAACCCCTCGCGCCCCACCCCAAACCCTAATCCCCACCGAACCAGTCCCCTCCCCCCACTCGCCCCACTCTCCTCTCCCGATCCAATCGGGATCGGGCTTGAACGCCGCCGCCCCGGCGCGCCCCCTTCCCCTCCGACCTCGCCTCCTTCCCCCGTGGCCGTCGCCCTACATCGACCCAAGATCGCCTTCGCCGTCGTCGCATACACGCCGCCGCCTCCTCATCCCTCCGCCGCCCGACGTGCTCAACGCCGACCCCGCACCGCCCCGCGCCGTCGTCGGACCCCGCCGGCCGCCTCCTCATCTCCTCCCCGCCGTCGCGTTCGCCCTGCGCCGGGCCTTCCCTGCAACGCGGGTGAGGAACACCACCGGCCTCGTCCGCTCTCGCGCCGTTCCCCTTTGCTCCGGTCGCCGTAGGCCGCCCCACCGCCCGTCTGCGCTTTCGTCCCTCCAGAGCAGCGTGCGTGCCACGCACCGCCATCTGTCGGCGTGCCCGCGCTTCCGCCTGCTCCATCCGGCCGGACCCGTCGCCGTGCCTTGCTGGCCTCCCGCGCCTTTGGCGTCGGTGGCAGCCCTCGCGTCGCCCTTCTTTGGCCGTGGCCTCGCCCCTACAGGCGGGTGCCCGATTGGTCAGCCCCGCTCTGCACCCAGTGCCCGCTAAGGCCTCTGGCCAATGACACGCGGGGTCCACCCGAAAAACGAAAATGAAATAAAAAAAACGATAAAAACAATAGAAACAATATAATTATTCAATTAAGATAATTAATCAACTTAATTGATCTTGTTAATTAATCTAATTAACCCTGAAATTAACTTTGACTACCTGTTAGGTAAACAGCCTATGACCAGTAGGCCCCCCCTGGAACGTTTAAAAAAATGAATAATTAATAATAATAAATAAAATTAAAATGATTTAATAAAATTAATTATTAATTAATTAATTAATTAAGTAAATAATTAAATTAAGTAATCCTGATTAATTAACCTAATTAGGGGATGACAGGTGGGTCCCCCTGGACCCACATGTCAGGTTGACCAAGTCAACGGTCAACGCTGACTACTGACGTCAGCATGACCTCATGCTGACGTCATAATTCCATTTTTCGAATTAATTAATTAATTACTTAATTCCGAGAATTAATAAAATCTTTAGAAAATCATATCTTTTAATCCGTAACTTCGGATTAAAATATTTTCAACATGAAAGTTGCTCGAGAGCGGCGAGGCGAATCCGGATCGCAATTCGCTCGTCGCCACACACCCCTAACCTATCGAACCTGCAAACTTTCCTCTCCGGTTCATCGTCGACAGACGTCCGGAACCGGAAAACTTTCCGGATGTTTCCCCTTCGCCGGTAACGCCTAGTGCTACGTTAGAACACGCCTAGCTCGCTCGTTGTCCTGTTTTGCACTTGCTCGCTATGTATTTCTTGTTTTTCCCCTCTTCTCTCCGGTAGACCCGAGACCGATGTCGATGTCCTCGTGATCGACTACGCCACCGACGACCCTCTCTCTTGCCGAGCAACCAGGCAAGCCCCCCTTGATCACGGATATCGCCTACTCTTCTCTATACCGCTTGCATTAGAGTAGTGTAGCATGTTCTTGCTTTTCGATTACTCCTATACCGCTGCATAGCTTTGTCCTTGTAACTTCATTGTTACCTTACCGCAATCCTATATGCTTAGTATAGGATGCTAGTACATTCATCTGTGGCCCTTCATACTTGTCCGTCTGCGTGCTATATTATCGGGCCGTGATCACTGGAGTTGATCACGGGTATATACTATATACCTTACACTATTACATTACGGTGGTACTGTTGGAGATGGGGCTGAAAGGACAGGTGGTTCCATCCGGTAGAGGTGGGCACAGGTCCCGACGGCCCCGATGTTACTTTATGGCGGAGCGGCAGGCAGGTTGAGACCGCCTAGAGAGAGGTGGGCTGGCCTGTTCGGCGCTCGCGGTTACTTAACACGCTTAACGAGGTCTTGGTATTTGATCGGGTTGGCTACGAGCTTATACGCACTAACCATCTACGCGGGAGTAGTTATGGGTATCCCGCGCCGTGGTATCACCGAAATACTTCAGACGTCGTGACGGAGCGGCGCGCCGGATTGGACTGGAACGCTTTCTTTGGGCTAGGTCTGCTTCGGCCACAGACGCAAGCGTCTTGAGTGTGCTTTCGTGGCGATGGGCCTGGACCCTGCGCGCGCTTAGGTTTAGACCGGCGTGTTGGCTCTCTGTTGTGCCTAGGTGGGGCTGCGACGTGTTGATCTTACGCTGGCGGGCATGACCCCGGAAAGTGTGTCCGCCAATTGGGATCAAGCGTCTGGGTAAGATGGTGCACCCTGCAGGAAGTTAATCTATTCGGATAGCCGTGATCTTCGATAACAGGACGACTTGGAGTTGTACCTTGAGCTTATGACAACTAGAACCGGATACTTGATAAAACACACCCTTCCAAGTGCCGATATAACCGGTGGTCGCTCTCGCTCGAGGATATGGAGCAGGGATTGCGGGTAGGATTATTGCTATATGTTGTTCCTTGGAGGACTTCCGTTGTCCTCTTACATCATTGTAAGACCGGTGTCCGAAGCGTAGTCTTCGTTAAGACTAGCTATCCCCTCTTATTACGGCTTTCTGCGATTCAGTCCACCGATATGGCCCTTTACACATATATCCATGCATATGTAGTGTAGCTCCTTGCTTGCGAGTACTTTGGATGAGTACTCACGGTTGCCTTGTTCCCCCTTTTCCCCTACCTCTACTCGATTGCTGCAATCAGCCGATGGAGCCCAGGAGCCAGACGCCACCGTCTATGACGACTACTACTCTGGAGGTGCCTACTACTACGTGCAGCCCGCGACGGCGACCGGGAGTGACCTAGGAGGATCCGTGCGGGAGGCCTGCTCCTCTTCGATCAGATCCCGGTTTGTGCTAGCCATCTTATGGCAACTTGTTTAACTTATGTCTCAGATTCAGATATTGTTGCTTCCACGACTCGTCTATGATCGAGCACTTGTATTCGAGCCCTCGAGGCCCCTGGCTTGTATTATGATGCTTGTATGACTTATTTTATTTGTAGAGTTGTGTTGTGATATCTTCCCGTGAGTCCCTGATCTTGATCGTACACATTTGCGTGCATGATTAGTGTACGATTAAAATCGGGGGAGTCACAGTCGCCAGTCTCACAGCCCCTGTTGCTGCATCTACCAGCTCTTTTCAACAGTGGCATCATCGTCTTGGCCATTTATGTGGTTCTCGCCTCTCGTCTTTGGTTCATCGCAGTGTTCTGGGGTCTGTCTCGAGTAACGCTTCATTGGATTGTCTGGGTTGTAGACTTGGTAAGCAGATTCAGCTGCCCTACCCTCATAGTGAATCAGTGTCTGAGCGTCCTTTTGATCTCGTTCACTCTGATGTTTGGGGTCCGACTCCCTTCACTTCGAAAGGGGGTCATCGCTACTATATTATCTTTATAGACGATTTTCTCGGTACACTTGGATCTATTTCATGTCTTCTTGTAGTGAGGTTTTATCTATATACAAAAAATGTGCTGCCATGGTTCATACCCAGTTTTCCACTTCTATTCGTGTTTTTCGCGCAGATTCAGCCGGTGAGTATATCTCTCATGCACTGCGAGGATTTCTTGCCGAGCAGGGTACTCTTACTCAGTTCTCTTGCCCTGGTGCTCATGCTCAGAATGGTGCGGCTGAGCGCAAGCATCGTCACCTTCTTGAGACGGCGCGTGCGATGATGATCGCCGCCTCTCTTCCGCCTCACTTTGGGCTGAGGCTGTTACCACTTCCACCTATCTCGTCAACATTCAGCCTTCTACTGCGCTACAGGGTGGTATTCCTCTCGAGCGTCTTTCTGGTCATCCTCCTGATTATTCGGCGCTTCGTTTGTTTGGTTGCGTTTGCTATGTTTTGCTTGCCCCTCGTGAACACACCAAACTGACCGCTCAGTTTGTTGAGTGTGTATTTCTTGGATACATTGATGAGCATAAGGGCTATCGGTGTTGGGATCATGTCGGTCGCCGGATGCGTATTTCCCAGATGTGACGTTTGATGAGTCTCGTCCCTTCTACCCGCGTCCATCCTCCTTGGCTTTTTCAGCGGAGGACATCTCGTTTCTTACGTTTCCGGATACACCTCCCTCTGTGCCTAGTATTCCTATTCCTCGTCCTGCTGTTGCAGATCCGACACTGTCCTCTCAGACGGATTCTTCTCCTCCCTCATCGCATGACTCTCCACCTTCATCACCGTTATCTTCCCCTTCTCCACCTTCATCATCGATACCTTCCCCTTCTCCACCTTCATCGCCGATACATTCCTCGTCTCCACCTCTTCCCTCCTTTCCTTCCCATTATACTCGCCGTCCACGTGTTGTGGATAAATCCACTGACGTGCCATCTACTTCTGGTGCATCGTCCTCCTCATCCCAGCCGACTTATGGTCTTCGGGCTCGGCCTCGCCCTCCCGCTGATCGCTATTCTCCTAGTCGATATGGTCTTTCGGTTTTACTTGAGCCTACCTCTTATCGCGATGCTGTTGTTCATCCTGAATGGCAGTTTGCGATGGCAGAGGAGCTTGCTGCTCTCAAGCGCACCGACATGTGGGATCTTGTTTCTCTTCCTCCCGGTGTTCGTCCCATCACTTGTAAGTGGGTAAGGTTAAGACTCGCTCCGATGGTTCTCTTGAGCGTTACAAAGCTCGTCTTGCGGCTCGTGGCTTTCAGCAGGAGCATGGTCGTGATTACGATGAGACAGTTGCTCCTGTGGCCCATATGACTACTATCCGCACACTTCTCGCTGTGGCCTCTATTCACCATTGGTCAGTTTCTCAGCTTGATGTTAAAAATGATTTTATTAATGGTGAGTTGCATGAGGAGGTTTATATGCAGCCACCACCCGGGTATTCTGTTCCTGATGGCATGGTATGCCATCTTCGTCGCTCTCTTTATGGCCTTAAGCAAGCCCCTCGCGCCTGGTTTGAGCGTTTTGCCTTTGTGGTGATCGCTGCTGGTTTTTCAGCGAGTGCTCATGATCGGGCACTGTTTGTTCACCTTTCAGCTCGTGGTCGGACTCTTCTTCTTCTATATGTTGATGACATGATCATCACTGGCGACGACCCTGAGTACATTGCCTTTGTTAAGGCCCGTCTCAGTGAGCAGTTTCTTATGTCCGATCTTGGTCCTCTTCGTTACTTTCTTGGTGATAACCCACAAGTATAGGGGATCAATTGTAGCCTCTTTCGATAAGTAAGAGTGTCGAACCCAACGAGGAGCTAAAGGTAGAACAAATATTCCCTCAAGTTCTATCGACCACCGATACAACTCTACGCACGCTTGACGTTCGCTTTACCTAGAACAAGTATGAAACTAGAAGTACTTTGTAGGTGTTGTTGGATAGGTTTGCAAGAATATAAAGAGCACGTAAATAAAAAGTAGGGGCTGTTTAGATGAAGGAGAAATAAAGTAAATATAGCGAGTGTGGGAAAGTGGTGGTAGGAGTTGCGAAATTGTCCCTAAGCAATTGACTACTTTACTAGACTGATAGCAAGTTTTATGTGGGAGAGGCCACTACTAGCATGTCATCCCTGACTTGGAATTCCATGCACTTATGATTGGAACTATTAGCAAGCGTCCGCAACTACTAATGTTCATTAAGGTAAAACCCAACCATAACATTAAGATATATTGGTCCCCTTTCAATCCCGTATGCATCAATTTCTATGCTAGGTTGAAGCTTCTGTCACTCTTGCCCTCCAATACATAGTATTATCAACATACAACTGACCCTATGGTGTGATCCACGTGCGCAATCATATGACGGGCACCAAAGGACAACAACATAACCACAAGAAAATTAAATCAATCATAGCAATTCATCAACCACCGATAGGACAACGAAAATCTACTCAGACATCATAGGATGGCAACACATCATTAGATAATAATATGAAGCATAAAGCACCATGTTCAAGTAGAGGGTACAGCGGGTTGCGGGAGAGTGGACCGCTGTAGATAGAGGGGGGAAGGTGACGGAGATGTTGGTGAAGATGGCGGAGGTGTTGGTGAAGATCGTGGTGATGATGATGGTGGCCACGGCAGCGTTCCGGCGCCACTGGAAGAGAGGGGGAGAGGGGACCCCTTCTTATTCTTCTTCCTTTACCTCCTCCCTAGATGGGAGAGGGGTTTCCCCTCTGGTCCATGGTCCTCATGGCGTGGGAGGGGCGAGAGCCCCTCCGAGATTGGATCTGTCTCTCTGTCTCTCTCTGTTTCTGCGTTTTGGTATTCTGCCCTTTCACAGTTTCGTATATATATATGGAGATCCGTAACTCCGATTGGATCAAAACCTTCACCGAGATTTTTTTCCTGAAAATTAGCTTTCTTGCGGCCGAAGAAGAGCAGCAACCGCCTTATGGGTGGCCCACGAGGGTCAGGGGCGCGCTCCCTGCCTCGTGGCCACCTCGGGCACCGTCTCGCATTGATTCTTCTTCCCATATTCCCCAAATATTCAAAAAAAAAATTCCGTCTGTTTTTATCCCGTTTGGATTCCGTTCGATATGGGGTTTCTGCGAAACATAAAGCATCCAAAAAACATGAACTGGCACTGGGCACTGGATCAATATGTTAGTCCCAAAAATAATATAAAAAGTTGCCAAAAGTATATGAAAGTTGTATAATATTGGCATGGAACAATAAAAAATTATAGATACGACGGAGACATCAGCATCCCCAAGCTTAATTCCTGCTCGTCCTCGAGTAGGTAAATGATAAAAAAGATAATTTTTTATGTGGAATGCTACCTAGCATAATCTTGATCACATAATCTAATAATGGCATGAATATTAAGACACGAGTGATTCAAAGCAATAGTCTATCATTTGACATAAAAACAATAATACTTCGAGCCTACTAATAAAGCAATCATGTCTTTTCAAAATAACAAGGCCAAAGAAAGTTATCCCTACAAAATCATATAGTCTGGCTATGCTCCATCTTCACCACACAAAATATTCAAATCATGCACAACCCTGATGACAAGCCGAGCAATTTGTTCATACTTTTTAACGCGCTTCAGCCTTTTCAACCCTCATGCAATACATGAGCGCAAGCCATGGATATAGCACTATGGGTGGAATAGAATATGATGATGGGGGTTATGTGGAGAAGACAAAAAAAAGGAAGTCTCACATCGACGCGGCTAATCAACGGGCTATGGATATGCCCATCAATTGATGTCAATGTGAGGAGTAGGGATTGCCATGCAACGGATGCACTAGAGCTATAAGTATATGAAAGCTCAAACTGAAACTAAGTGGGTGTGCATCCAACTTGCTTGCTCATGAAGACCTAGGGCATTTGAGGAAGCCCATCGTTGAAATATACAAGCCAAGTTCTATAATGAAAATTCCCACTAGTATATGAAAGTGATAACTCAAGAGACTCTCTATCATGAAGAACATGGTGCTACTTTGAAGCACAACTGTGGTAAAAGGATAGTAACATTGCCTTTTTTTGAGTGGGCTTATTTGGCCTCCTTTTTTATTTAGGCTTCTTTGGCCTCTCTTTTTTCTTGGGGCAATGCTCTAATAATGATGATCATCACACCTTTATTTACTTACAACTTGATATTACAACTCGATACTAGAACAAAGATATGACTCTATATGAATGCCTCTGGCAGTGTACCAGGATGTGCAATGATCTAGCGTAGCAATGACATCAAAAAACGGACAAGCCATGAAAACATCATGCTAGCTATCTTACGATCATGCAAAGCAATATGACAATAAATGCTCAAGTCATGTATATGACGATGATGGAAGTTGCATCGCAATATATCTCGGAATGGCTATGAAAATGCCATGATAGGTAGGTATGGTGGCTGTATTGAGGAAGATATAATGAGGCTTATATGTGATAGAGCATATATTATCACGGGGTTTGGATGCACCGGCGAAGTTTGCACCCACTCTCGAGGTGAGAAAGGGCAATGCACGGTACCGAAGAGGCTAGCAATGATGGAAGGGTGAGAGTGCGTATAATCCATGGACTCACATTAGTTATAAAGAACTCATATACTTATTGCAAAATTTTATTAGCCCTCGAAGCAAAGTACTACTACGCATGCCCCTAGGGGGATAGATTGGTAGGAAAAGACCATCGCTCGTCCCCGACCGCCACTCATAAGGAAGACAATCAATAAATACTTCATGCTCCGACTTCATTATATAACGGTTCACCATACGTGCATGCTACGGGAATCACAAACCTCAACACAAGTATTTCTACTAATCCACAACTACCCACTAGCATGACTCTAATATTACCATCTTTATATCGCAAAACTATTGCAAAGAATCAAACATATCATATTCAGTGATCTACAAGTTTTATGTAGGATTTTATGACTAACCATGTGAATGACCAATTCCTGTCATCTCTCTAAATAGATATAAGTGAAGCAAGAGAGTTTAATTCTTTCTACAAAAGATGTGCCCACGCTCTAACAAATATAAGTGAAGCAAAAGAGCATTCTACAAATGGCGGTTTTCTATGTAAAGAGAAACAGGCAATCCAAACTTCAAATGATATAAGTGAAGCACATGAAGCATTCCATAAAGCCATACTCAAAAGATATAAGTGAAGTGCATAGAGCATTCTATAAATAAACCAAGGACTATCTCATACCAGCATGGTGCATAAAAGAAAAGTGAAAACTGAATGCAAAAGACGCTCCAAGATTTGCTCATATCGCATGAACGAAACGAATCCGAAAACATACCGATACTTGTTGAAGAAAGAGGGGATGCCTTCCGGGGCATCCCCAAGCTTAGACGCTTGAGTCTCCTTGAATATTTACTTGGGGTGCCTTGGGCATCCCCAAGCTTAGACGCTTGAGTCTCCTTGAATATTTACTTGGGGTGCCTTGGGCATCCCCAAGCTTGAGCTCTTGCCTCTCTTCCTTCTTCTCACACCGAGACCTCCTCGATCCTCGAACACTTCATCCACACAAAACTTCAACAGAAAACTCGGTAAGATCCGTTAGTATAATAAAGCAAATCACTACTCTAAGTACTGTTGAAAACCAATTCATATTTTTTTTGGCATTGTAGCTACTGTAATATAACTTTTTCATGGCTTAATCCACTGATATAAATTGATAGTTTCATCAAACAAGCAAACTATGCATCAAAAACAGAATCTGTCTAAAAAAGAACAGTCTGTAATAATCTGAACATTCACCATACTTCTGATACTTGAAAAATTCTGCCAAAATTAGGAAAAATAAAAACTTTGTATAGAAAGACAGTGCAAAAAGAATCATAACCTTTACAGCAAAATATTAAAAATCGCGCACTACAGCCAAAGTTTATGTCCTGCACCGCACAAACCAACAAGCATTGTAAACATCCTAAAGGCAAACCTTGGCACATTATTTTTATAATACAATGGAATTGTACAAGGGGATAATTATTTTTGTTGAAATTTTTTCTGTAATCAAGATTCACAAAGTTTCCCTGAGCATGAACAAAGTTCAAGGACGTCCCCCACTTTCACAATGCTCGTCCATCTCACTTTCACTTTTCTTTTTGAAAAGTTTTGGGTTCCCCTCTTTATTTTATTTTTGTTTTTAAACTATATAAAAGCACACAACAGAAATAAATGACTCTCTAAAACTTCCGGGTTGTCTCCCTGGCAGCGCTTTCTTTAAAGCCATTAAGCTAGGCATATAGTGCTCAAGTAGTGAATCCACCCGGATCCCAAGGTATATCAAAGCCAATTTTAATTAACAATGATTTGGCATTTAGTAGTGAGCACAAAGGAACATATATCATACAATGACAAAGTCTAACTCTCTTCCTATTCATCGGCATGTCATAAAAAAACAATTCATGCACACATAGTAAAGGCCAATGCATAGTATAAACAATTTCTTGCAATTTTATCGTAATAATACATAGAGAGGTGGAGATGTAGTTCCTCTCTCATAATAATTGCAAGTAGAAGCAGCAAGCACATGCATATTATATCTATCAAAATCATCATGTGCAACGGTAGAAGGCAACCCATCAACATAATCCTTAATAAAGGCAAACTTCTCCGATATAGTGTAGTCGGGAGAATTCAAAAAGATAATAGGACTATCATGCGTTGGTGCAATAGCAACAATTTCATGTTTAACATAAGTAACTATAGAAAGTTCATCTCCATAAGCATAATTCATATTGGCATCTTGACCACAAGCATAGCAAGCATCATCAAAAAGGGATATTTTAAGAGAATCAACGGGATCATAACAATCTGATAGCAATCATCCTTCGGTAAGCATAAAGGGAAATTAAACAATGTATGAGTTGAAGAGTTACTCTGATTAGAAGGTGGGCACGGGTAGCTAATCCTCTCTTCCTCCTTTTGTTCTTCGCTCTCCTCATCTTTTTCATCCAATGAGCTCACAGTTTCATCAATTTCTTCTTCCATAGATTCCTGCATAATATTAGTCTCTTCTTGGACAGCGGAGACTTTCTCAATAAATGCATCAATATCAGAATTGAATTCATAATTCTCATAGCAAAATTTAAGGATAGCTAAGTTTTCAGGTCTATAAACAACATCATAAAGATTTTCAAACTCTTTGAACATAGATTTAATTTCATAAGCATCCATAAAAACAACAAATTCTTCTATTTGTTCCACATCATAGTAATCATATATTCCTCTAGCATAAGAAGCCAAGGTTTCATTATCATTAAATTTGCATGAGAAGGGAAGGTGTGGAGCCTTCATCCTAGAGCAACAAGTATAATCATATCTCAAGCATACTTGCCGAGCATACCACTTCAACATATAAATTTGATCCCATAATAGTTTCCCTTTTTGAGTCAAGCGATAATCCCTAAAGTATTCACATTGGTCCAACGTGTCTCCCATTACATAATTGAATGAGGTTTTCTCAGGATTATCAAACTGGTACATAATATTTTTCACATAATGATCATCGAGGGTTTTAGGAGGTTCCCCATCTCCATGAGTAGCAAGTACACCTAATTTTTTTTGGTATTTCGTGTTCCATATCCATAACTAAAGGTAGAGAACAACTTAGAACAGCAAAAAATTACTTAGTGATAAAGCAAACAAGCACACACGAGAATATTTACCCCACGCTATTGCTCCCCGGCAACGGCGCCAGAAAAAGCTCTTGATAACCCACAAGTATAGGGGATCAATTGTAGCCTCTTTCAATAAGTAAGAGTGTCGAACCCAACGAGGAGCTAAAGGTAGAACAAATATTCCCTCAAGTTCTATCAACCACTGATACAACTCTATGCATGCTTGACGTTCGCTTTACCTAGAACAAGTATGAAACTAGAAGTACTTTGTAGGTGTTGTTGGATAGGTTTGCAAGAATATAAAGAGCACGTAAATAAAAAGTAGGGGCTATTTATGTGAAGGAGAAATAAAGTAAATATAGCGAGTGTGGAAAAGTGGTGGTAGGAGTTGCGAAATTGTCCCTAAGCAATTGACTACTTTACTAGACCGATAGCAAGTTTTATGTGGGAGAGGCCACTACTAGCATGTCATCCCTGACTTGGAATTCCATGCACTTATGATTGGAACTATTAGCAAGCGTCCGCAACTACTAATGTTCATTAAGGTAAAACCCAACCATAGCATTAAGATATATTGGTCCCCCTTCAATCTCGTATGCATCAATTTCTATGCTAGGTTGAAGCTTCTGTCACTCTTGCCCTCCAATACATAGTCTTATCAACATACAACTAACCCTATGGTGTGATCCACGCGCGCGATCATATGATGGGCACCAAAGGACAGCAACATAACCACAAGCAAATTAAATCAATCATAGCAATTCATCAACCACCGATAGGACAACGAAAATCTACTCAGACATCATAGGATGGCAACACATCATTGGATAATAATATGAAGCATAAAGCACCATGATCAAGTAGAGGGTACAACGGGTTGCGGGAGAGTGGACCGCTGTAGATAGAGGGGGGAAGGTGATGGAGATGTTGGTGAAGATGGCGGAGGTGTTGGTGAAGATCGCGGTGATGATGATGGTGGCCGCGGCAGCGTTCCGGCGCCACCGGAAGAGAGGGGGAGAGGGGCCCCCTTCTTATTCTTCTTCCTTGACCTCCTCCCTAGATGGGAGAGGGGTTTCCTCTAGTCCATGGTCTCCATGGCATGGGAGGGGCGAGAGCCCCTCCGAGATTGGATCTGTCTCTCTGTCTCTCTCTGTTTCCGCATTCTGGTATTCTGTCCTTTCACCGTTTCGTATATATATGGAGATCCGTAACTCCGATTGGATTGAAACCTTCGAGGAGATTTTTTTTCTTGAAAACTAGCTTTCTTGCAGCTGAAGAAGAGCAGCAACCACCTTACGGGTGGCCCACGAGGGTCAGGGGCGCCCCCTGCCTCGTGGCCACCTCGGGCACCGTCTCGCGTTGATTCTTCTTCCCATATTCTCCAAATATTCCAGAAATATTCTCTGTCCATTTTTATCCCATTTGGATTCTGTTTGATATGGGGTTTCTGCGAAACATAAAACATGCAACAAACAAGAACTGGCACTGGGCACTGGATCAATATACTAGTCCCAAAAATAATATAAAAAGTTGCCAAAAGTAAATGAAAGTTGCATAATATTGGCATGGAACAATAAAAAAATTATAGATACGACGGAGACGTATCACTTGGGATTGAGGTTTCCTCCATCACTGATGGCTTTTTTATTTCTCAAGAAAAGTATATCCAGGATCTTCTTACTCGTGCGGCTCTTAGTGATGAGCGCACTGTTGAGACTCCTATGGAGCTCAATGTTCACCTTCGCGCTTCTGATGGTGAGCCCCTTTCTAATCCCACACGTTGTCGTCATCTTGTTTGGAGTCTTGTCTATCTCGCTGTCACTCGTTCAGATATCTCCTATCCCGTCCATATCTTGAGTCAGTTTTTTTCTTCTCCCACTTCGGTACACTATAGTCACCTTCTTCGTGTTCTACGATATCTTCGTGGCATGATCTCTCACCGTCTCTTCTTTCCGCGCTCCAGCTCGTTACAGCTCCAGGCCTATTCGGATGCTACGTGGGCTAGTGATCCTACGGATCGCCGTTCACTTTCTGCTTACTGTGTTTTTCTTGGTGGTTCTCTCATTGCCTGGAAGACGAAGAAACAGACTGTAGTTTCCCGTTCGAGTGCAGAGGCTGAGTTGCGAGCTATGTCTCTTCTGACGGCAGAGGTGACTTGGTTATGATGGTTATTGGAGGATTTTGGTGTTTCTATTACTACACCTACCACCCTCTTGTCAGACAGCACAGGTGCTATCAGTATTGCGTGGGATCCCGTGAAGCATGAGCTTACCAAGCATATTAGTGTTGATGCTTCTTATGTGCGTATTGCAGTGCAGGATCATGTTGTTGCTCTTCAATATGTGCCTTCTGAGTTACAGCTAGCAGACTTCTTCACGAAGGCCCAGACTAGAGCGCAACATGGATTTCACCTTTCCAAACTCGGTGCTGTGGATCCACCATGAGTTTGAGGGGGTGGTGTTAGAGTTATATTAGTGATGTCTTTTGGCCTTTTGCATTCTAGTCTCCTGGCATTGTCCTGTAGCCTTTTGGCATCCTCATGTATGTGTATATATGTTGGCTCTGGCCTCCTGATAATACAAGTTGCATCATAAATTTTTAACGCCGGTACTGTTCATGCCCGGGCTCATCTCAACCCGGGAACCAAATCGCCCCTTTCAAAAACAATTCACTAATCTCAACTAAAGTTGTCATGCCAAATTTCTCATATTTTCAGCAATCACTTGATATGGCGATTAGGTAACGCAACAACAATCTGTAGAACAATATCTATCTCCTTAGACCATGCATAATAAAGCTACCAAGCATCGATAATGAAATGCATGTACAACCGCGCTCCTCCTAATTTTTTCCGTCTTTGTATGGTGTTTTTTTAATAGGAGAAATGGATTTAGTGGGTTTGGTGATGGGTTGGTTGCCCTAGTGTCTTTGTTCCCTTTTTTTCGATTCATGCAAGTCCTTTTATGTTTATCCGAACATAGCTTAATCTGCTTATTTCTTGGCTCTGTTTTTTGTTTTGAAAACTTTTTGATTCATACAAGTCCTTTTATATTTCTGCTTGTGGACCAGGCAAATATTTATTTCATGTTTGTGTGTCAGAAGGACCGCTTTTTCTGGAACCATTTTTTTATCATATGAATATGGATCAGGGAAAGAGTGTGGCGAAAAAGTGAATAAAAGAATGGAATACAGGGTGAAATAGCTACCTAAGTGAAAGATACATTTGGCATCCATGTATGAAATTAAATTATTAGGTGACATTGGGAGGGAATGGGTTGCAAGAGTTCGATGGGGATTTTTTTAGTCAAATTGTCAGTTGATCGAACCAAACATTCAATGTTAGTTAAGTTAATTATGTCTGTCTAACCACGAAGAGAACTACATACGTAGATTTTATTTTATTTTAAAGTTGAAGAACTCAATGGTGTCTCGCACTACAGAAAGTAAATTATCTGTTCGAACTGACAGGGAAAAAAGAAAGGCACATTCTACCATTTAACATACTGACGGTTGAGTACATTGAAAAATAGATAGATGCAACACTCATGCCTGAGAAGTCTGTTCAGTACAAAAGTGAGATCACATCGCAAAAAGCATAAAATCCTAGTTGTTACAGTAACACAGGGTACATCTCTATTGAACTCAGCCAGCCGAAAGACTAATAGCTGAAACTTTAGGTGTTCACTGAATCAGACTAACCAAAAGATCTACATCTGAAGAAACACTGTCGTACTACACTTCCATCAATGCTGATAGATGCTGCAACGAACAAAGTCCTGCAAGTTAAATTGTGCCTTTGCTCAGCGGAGAAAAAGTAATTACGAAGAGCTAGAGAAGAATGTTTAGTAGAAAAGTGTGATCAGACTGCAAAAAACATGAAATCCTAGTCGTTACAGTGGTACCTATTTATTGAATTCAGCCAACGTAAAGACTGATAACTAAAGCTTTAGGGACCCTCTGAATCAGACCAAGCAAAAGACCAACATCTGGAGAAACTCTTCTATCCACGCTGATAGATGATGCAACAAACAAAGTCCTGAAGTCAAATTGTGCCTATGGTCAGCAAAGAAAAAGTAATTACGAATAGCCACAGAAGAAAAGCATGAGGTGAGATCGATAGATGTACATGTCTCCGGACACGAATTCTTACGCTACAGTGCACTGATAGGTATGACAATCAGAACAGCAATCTTCAGTTCTGCTCTCAACTTGCCAATTCTGGGCATACAAACGCTGTTGTCCAGTATTAGTTCCAGCAATGACCTCTCCCTCGAATACTCTTTCATCAAGATTTCTCACCATCAGTTGTTTTCCATTGCATAAACCAAGATATTTATTCACATTTCTCAAAAACGTCACAGGTGTACCAACTTTTAAACCAATTTTATGCGTTGTAAAACTATTGATAGATATGAAATGCAAAAATTCCAGGGAAATAAATCTCGTATATCACTAAGCTCCTAGGGTAAAATCACCCAAGAGCGATCGAGGTGATCGATTTCGCTCGATGCCCTCGATTTTTGACCCGATCAGCCGCTCTGGGCCAACCCTTTGGTCGGCGTGTGGGTGTGTGGGTCTGGGCTTTTCTGGTCAAGCCAGGCATCGTGCCGACTGGGAAGCGCAGCCCCCGTGGGATACGTGTTGCTCGGCTGCCTCCCCTCGGTTTTCGGTCGCCGTTGATGTTGCTGAGTCTGCTGCTGCTGCGCTGGCTGGGGTGGGCTTTCGGCTGCCGTTGCTAGACCTAGGACTGTTGCTGCTGCTGCGCTTGCTGTTGAGGGGGCGGTCCGTGTGAGTGCTCCCATTAGTGGAGCTTCTCTGTGCGCCTATTTGTCGTCGTCGTTGGTTTTCCCATGCTGGACTACACCGACTCCTCCGCTCATGTCCTGCGCCGGAGAGATTTGTCGGCGTTCGTGCTCCATCCTTGGGGTTTTTGTCTAGACTACTCTGTCTTCCTCCCTCCGTTTGACCAGCCTAGCACTCTGATCATTCGATGTGCTCATGTTTACTGCCGCACAACCTCGGCGAGGACTGGAGGAGGAGTTCCATGCCTGGGTCACGCACGTCACCGATGACCACCCCGACAGCGAGGAGGGGGGACAAGGGCGCGTCCGAGCCCAACGGCACCCCACCATCGGGTCGGCCTACGGCCGCTTTGGCTAGTACCTCAAGATGTACATGGGCAAGGTAAACCCCCATTTAATTTGTGCATCTGCAGATCTGCTATCGACACGGTTATGCTATTCCCTTTTATTGGACTCTACTTCGTGTGTTTAGTTTCACAATTCGGCTGTTGACAGATTAGCAAATTATAGGATCGAGAACAGGGTTCTAGAGGGGGTGATTAGACCCTTAATAAGTAAGCATAGTAGATTTTAAGATTCTTCAAGTTAAGATTGAGTTTATCACATATTAAAGGGCACACAATACATTTTACACAAGCATAGCAAGAGTATAGGCAGCGGAAAGAGTAAAGCATGCAAGTGCAAGAATGTAAAAGAGATGGAAATTGGAATGAGCAAACGCAATGGAGACGCGGAGATTTTTGGCGTGGTTTCGATAGGTGGTGCTATCATATGTCCACGTTGATGGAGACTTCAACTCATGAAGAGTAACGGTCGCACGAGTCCACGGAGGGCTCCACACACGAAGGGTCCACGAAGAAGCAACCTTTTTTATTCCACCAGGGCTTACGTCCATGAAGGACCAACCTCACTCGGGTAGATCTTCACGAAGTAGGCGATCTCACTGCCCTTACAAACTCCTTGGTTCAACTCCACATGATCTTGGAGGTTCCAAGTGACACCTGACCAATATAGGAGACATCACTCTTCAAAAGGTAATAGATGTTGTGTTGGTGATGCACTCCTTGCTCTTGTGCTTCAAATGATCGTCTCCTAAATACTCTCTCTCCCTCTCTCTCTCTCCCTCTCTATCACAGATTTGGCTTGGGGTAGGAGAAGGATTGGAGTGGAAAGCAACTTGAAGAGGCTAGAAATCAAGGTTCAAATGGTAGGAATGAAATCTCTTGATCTCAACACATGAGCAGGTGGTTCTCTCTCAGAAAATGAATGGTGAAAGTTGTGGTTCATTCGGATGGGTCTATTACTGAGTAAGAGGGGTTGGAGACGGTACAAATAGCCTAAACATGAAATTCAACCGTTACACACTTTTGATCAAACTTGGTGGCACCGACTAGAATTCTTGGTTAGACCGACCTATGCAAAAGATACGAACGTTGGGGATCTCGGCGGGACCGACTAGATCATCTCGGTGAGACCAAAGTGCAATGGCAAAGGCTGAACCACGTTTCGGTAATTCCAATCAGTTTACCCGGTGATTCCTGATACGTCCATTTTGCATCATGTTTACCTACTATTATTTATAAAGTTTTTATACATAATAATGCTTTTTGGAGTAATTCTAATTCCTTTTCTCTCATAATATGCAAGGTTCACACAAAGGGGGAGAATTCCGGCAGCTGGAAATCTGGACCTGAAAAAGCTACATCAGGCCACCTATTCCGCAAAACGCCAAATGAGCCGAAACTTCACGAGGAATTTTTATGGAATAAATAAGAAATACTGGAGCAAATAACTACTGGAGGGGGGCCACCTGGTGAGCACAAGACACCATGGCGCGCCTGGCCCCCCAGGCGCACCCTGGTGGGTTGAGCTCGGCCCATCCCACCTCTGATCCCCTTCTTTTGGTATATAAGCCATTTTGACCTAGAAATAATAAGGGGAAGACTTTCGGGATGGAGCACCACCGTCTCGAGGCGGAACTTGGGCAGGAGCACTTTTGACCTCCGGCGGAGCGATTCCGCCGGGGGAACTTCCCTCCCTGAGGGGGAAATCATCGTCGTCATCATCACCAACAACTCACCCATCTTGGGGAGGGCAATCTCCATCAACACTTCAACATCACCATCTCATCTCAAACCCTAATTCATCTCTTGTGTTCAATCTTTGTACTAGAACTATAGATTGGTGCTTGTGGGTGACTAGTAGTGTTGATTACATCTTGTAGTTGATTACTATATGATTTATTAGGTGGAAGATTACATGTTCAGATCCAATATGCTATTTAATACCCCTTTGATCTTGAGCATGATTATCATTTGTGAGTAGTTACTTTTGTTCTTGAGGTCATGGGAGAAATCTTGTTGCTAGTAATCATGTGAACTTGATATGTGTTCGATGTTTTGATAGTATGTATGTTGTGATTCCCTTAGTGGTGTCATGTGAACGTCAACTACATGACACTTCACCATATTTGGGCCTAAGGGAATGCATTGTGGGGTAGTAATTAGATGATGGGTTGCGAGAGTGATAGAAGCTTACACCCTAGTTTATGCATTATTTCGTAAGGGACCAATTGGATCCAAAAGTTTAATGCTATAGTTAGAATTTATTCTTAATATTTTTTTAGTAGTTGCGGATGCTTGCAAGGGGGTTAATCATAAGTAGGAGGTTTGTTCAAATAAGAACAATACCTAAGCACCGATCCACCCACATATCAAATTATCAAAGTAGCGAACACGAATCAAACCAACATGATGAAAGCGACTAGATGAAATTCCCGTGTGCCCTCAAGAACGCTTTGCTTATTATAAGAGACCCTTTTGGCCTGTCCTTTGCCTCAAAAGTATTGGGCCACCTTTCTGCACTTTTGTTACTATTACCGTTACTTGTTCGTTACAAATTATCTTGCTATCAAACTACTCTGTTACTTACAATTTCAGCACTTGCAGACATCACCTTGCTGAAAACCACTAGTCATTTCCTTCTACTCCTCGTTGGGTTCGACACTCTTACTTACCGAAAAGGCTACAATTGATCCCATATACTTGTGGGTCATCAAGGCTCTGTTCTGGGGCTGTTGCCGGGGAGTGAAGCGCTCTTGGTAAGGAAAAATTATTACTACGTGCTGAAATTTATTGTTACTTGTTACTATGGAGAACAATCCTTTGAGGGGTTTGTACGGGGTATCTTCACCTCGACAGAACCACAATTGGTTAACCCTCAACCTACTGCACCTACTGAAAATATTGAATATGAAATTCCTTCGGGTATGATAGAACAACTGCTAGCTAATCCTTATGTAGGAGATGGAAACGAACATCCTGATATGCACTTGATATATGTGTAAGAAATTTGTGGATTATTTGAACTTGCAAGTTTACCCGGAGATGAAGTTAAGAAGAAGGTTTTCCCTTTATCTTTGAAGGGAAAAGCATTGTCATGGTATAGGCTATGCGATGATATTGGATCTTGGAACTAGAATCGATTGAAATTGGATTTTCACAAAAAAAATATCCTATGCATCTAGTTCATCGTGATCGAAATTATATATATAATTTTTGGCGTCATGAAGGAGAAAGTATCACTCTAGCTTGGGGGAGGCTTAAGTCAATATTATATTCATGCCCCAATCATAAGCTCTCAAGAGAAATTATTATTCAGAATTTTTATGCTCGGCTTTATCATAATGATCGATCCATGCCGTTGCTGGACCTAGGACTGTTGCTGCTGCTGCGCTTGCTGTTGAGGGGGCGGTCCATGTGAGCGCTCCCATTAGTGGAGGTTCTCTGTGCGCCTATTTGTCGTCGTCGTTGGTTGTCCCATGCTGGACTACACCGACTCCTCCGCTCCTGTACCTGCGCCGGAGAGATTTGTCGGCGTTCGTGCTCCATCCTTAGGGTTTTTGTCTAGACTACTCTGTCTTCCTCCCTCCGTTTGACCAGCCTAGCACTCTGCTCATTTGATGTGCTGATGTTTACTGCCGCACCTCGGCGAGGACTGGAGGAGGAGTTCCATGCCTGGGTCATGCACGTCACCGACGACCACCCCGGCAGCGAGGAGGGGGGATAAGGGCGCGTCCGAGCCCAACGGCACCCCACCATCGGGTCGGCCGACGGCCGCTTTGGCCAGTACCTCAAGATGTACATGGGCAAGGTAATTCCCATTTAATTTGGGCATCTTCAGATCTGCTATTGACACGGTTTTGCTATTCCCTTTTATTGGACTCTACTTCGTGCGTTTAGTTTCTCAGTTTGGCTATTGACAGATTAGCAAATTATAGGATCGAGACGAGGGTTATAGAGGGGGGTGATTAGACCCTTAATAAGTAAACGTAGTAGATTTTAAGATTCTTCAAGTTAAGGTTGAGTTTAGCACATATTAAAGGGCACACAATACATTTTACACAAGCACAGCAAGAGTATAGGCAGCGGAAAAAGTAAAGCATGCAACTGCAAGAATGTAAAAGAGATGGAAATTGGAATGAGCAAACGCAATGGAGACGCGGGGATTTTTGGCGTGGTTTCGATAGGTGGTGCTATCGTATGTCCACTTTGATGGAGACTTCAACTCATGAAGAGTAACGGTTGCACGATTCCACGGAGGGCTCCACACACGAAGGGTCCACGAAGAAGCAACCTTTTCTATTCCACCAGGGCTTACGTCCATGAAGGACTAGCCTCACTCGGGTAGATCTTCACGAAGTAGGCGATCTTATTGCCCTTACAAACTCCTTGGTTCAACTCCACATGATCTTGGAGGTTCCCAAGTGACACCTGACCAATCTAGGAGACATAACTCTTCAAAAGGTAATAGATGTTGTGTTGGTGATGAACTCCTTGCTCTTGTGCTTCAAATGATAGTCTCCTCAATACTCTCTCTCTCTCTCTCTCTCTCTCTCTCTCTCTCTCTCCCCCTCTCTCTCAAATTGGGCTTGGGGTAGGAGAAGGATTGGAGTGGAAAGCAACTTGAAGAGGATAGAAATCAAGGTTCAAATGGTAGGAATGAAATCTCTTGATCTCAACACATGAGTAGGTGGTTCTCTCTTAGAAAATGAATGGTGAAAGTTGTGGTTTATTCTGATGGGTCTCTTACTAAGTAAGAGGGGCTGGAGAGGGTACAAATAGCCTAAACATGAAATCCAACCGTTACACACTTTTGATCAAACTCGGTGGCACCGATTGGAATTCTCGGTGAGACCGACCTATGCAAAACATATGAATGTTGGGGATCTTGGCGGGACCGATTAGATCATCTCGGTGAGACCAAAGTGCAATGGCAAAGGCTGAACCACGTTTCGGTAATTCCGATCAGTTTCACGCGGTGATTCCTAATACGTCCATTTTGCATCATATTTACCTACTATTATTTATAAAGTTTTTATACATAATAATGGCTTTTATCTCATAATATGCAAGGTTCACACAAAGAGGGAGAATTCCGGCAGCTGGAAATCTGGACCTGAAAAAGCTACTTCAGGCCACCTATTCTACAAAAATTCAAATGAGCTGAAACTTCATGAGGAATTTTATGGAATAAATAAGAAATACTGGAGCATATAACTACCGTAGGAGAGCCACCTGGTGAGCACAAGACACCATGGCGTGCCTGCCCCCCAGGCGCGCCCTGGTGGGCTGAGCTCGGCCCAGCCCACCTCTGATGCCTATCTTCTGGTATATAAGTCATTTTGATCTAGAAGTAATAAGGGGAGGACTTTCGGGATGGAGCACCGCCGTCTCGAGGCGGAACTTGGGTAGGAGCACTTTTGACCTCCGGAGGAGTGATTCCGCCGAGGGAACTTCCCTCCTGGAGGGGGAAATGGTCGTCATCATCATCACCAACAACTCACCCATCTTGGGGAGGGCAAACTCCATCAACATCTTCAACAACACAATCGCATCTCAAACCCTAGTTCATCTCTTGTGTTCAATCCTTGTACCAGAACTATAGATTGGTGCTTGTGGGTGACTATTAGTGTTGATTACATCTTGTAGTTGATTACTATATGGTTTATTAGGTGGAAAATTATATGTTCGGATCGAATATTCTGTTTAATACCCCTCTGATCTTGAGCATGTTTATCATTTGTGAGTAGTTACTTTTGTTCTTGAGGTCACGGGAGAAATCTTGTTGCAAGTAATCATGTGAACTTGATATGTGTTCGATGTTTTGATAGTATGTATGTTGTGATTCCCTTAGTGGTGTCATGTGAATGTGGACTACATGACACTTCACCATATTTGGGCCTAAGGGAATGCATTGTGGGGTATTAATTAAATGATGGGTTGAGAGAGTGATAGAAGCTTAGACCCTAGTTTATGCACTATTTCATAAGGGACCAATTGGATCCAAAAGTTTAATGCTATAGTTAGAATTTATTCTTAATACTTTTCTCGTAGTTGCGGATGCTTGAGAGGGGGTTAATCATAAGTAGGAGGTTTGTTCAAGTAAGAACAACACCTAAGCACCGATCCACCCACATATCACATTATCAAAGTAGCGAACACAAATCAAACCAACATGATGAAAGCGACTAGATGAAATTCCCGTGTGCCCTCAAGAACACTTTGCTTATTATAAGAGGCTGTTTTGGCCTATCCTTTGCCTCAAAAGGATTGGGCTACCTTTCTGCACTTTTTTTACTATTACCGTTACTTGTTCGTTACAAATTATCTTGCTATCAAACTACTCTGTTACTTACAATTTCAGCACTTGCAGACATCACCTTGCTGAAAACCACTAGTCATTTCCTTCTACTCCTCGTTGGGTTTGACACTCTTACTTATAGAAAAGGCTACCATTGATCCCATATACTTGTGGGTCACCAAGGCTCTTTTCTGGGGCCGTTGCCGGGGAGTGAAGCGCTCTTGGTAAGTGGAAATTGGTAAGGAAAAATTATTACTACATACTGAAATTTATTGTCACTTGTTACTATGGAGAACAATCCTTTGAGGGGTTTGTACGGGGTATCTTCGCCTCGACCGGGACCATATTTAGTTACCCATCAACCTACTGCACCTACTTAATATTGAATATGAAATTCCTTCGGGTATGATAGAACAACTGCTAGCTAATCCTTATGTAGGAGATGGAACCGAACATCCTGATATGCACTTGATATATGTGGAAGAAAAAATTGTGGATTATTTAAGCTTGCAAGTTTACCCGGAGATGAAGTTAACAAGAAGGTTTTCCGTTTATCTTTGAAGGGAAAGCATTGGCATGGTATAGTCTATGCGATGATATTGGATCTTGGAACTGGAATCGATTGAAATTGGATTTTGACCAAAAAAAATTATCCTATGCATCTAGTTCATCGTGATCGGAATTATATATATAATTTTTGGCCTCGTGAAGGAGAAAGTATCACTCTAGCTTGGGGGAGGCTTAAGTCAATGTTATATTCATGCCCCAATCATGAGATCTCAAGAGAAATTATTATTCAGAATTTTTATGCTCGACTTTATCATAATGATCGATCCATGTTCGATACTTCTTGTGCTGGTTCCTTTATGAAGAAGACTATTGAATTCCGATGGGATCTTTTAGGAAGAATTAAACGCAACTCCGAAGACTGGGAACTTGAAAAAGTAAAGAGTCAGGTATTAAGCTTAAGTATGATTGTGTTAAATCTTTTATGAATACTGATGCTTTTCAAAAGTTTAGCACTAAATATGTACTTGGCTCTGAGATAGTAGCCGCCTTTGGTGATCTTTTACTACTCATGTTGATCTCCCTAAGGAGAAGTGGTTTAAATATCACCCAACAATCAAAGAAGAAATTAAAGAACCGGTAATAGCTAAAGATGAAACTATTATTTATAATGTTGATCCAGTTGTTCCTATTGCTTCTATTGAGAAACCACCTTTCCCTGTTAGGATGAAGGAACATGCTAAAGTTTCAACTGTGGTCAACAAAAGTTATATTAGAACACCTAATCCAGCTGAACAAATCAAGGTAGAACCTAGTGTTTCTATGGTTAAGGATCTCCTAGAATTAAATATATAAGAGCATGTTATTTACTTCTGTGATTAAGCTACTAGAATTACCAAACCTGATAAAAAGGATAAACATAGACCTGTTGTTGGCATGCCTATTGTCTCAGTTAAAATAGGAGATCACTGCTATCAAGGTTTATGTGACATAGGTGCTAGCATGAGTGTTATTCCTTTTACCTTATATCAAGAAATTATGAATGCCTTAGCACCCGCTGAAATAGAAGACATAGATGTTACTATTAAACTTGCTAATAGAGACACCATCACACCACTTGGGATTGTTAGAGATGTTGAAGTCTTGTGTGGGAAAATAAAACACCCTACTGATTTTCTTGTTCTTGGTTCCCCACAAGATGACTTTTGTCCCATTATCTTTGGTGGACCTTTCCTGAACACCGTTAATGCTAAAATATATTGTGAGAAACAAATTGTCGGTGTCAGCTTTGGTGATGAGTCTCATGAGTTTAATTTTTTCAAGTTTAGTAGAAAACCTCATAAAAAAGAATTGCTTAATAAGGATGAAATTATTGGTCTTGCTTCTATTGTTGTACCTCCTACTGATCCATTAGAACAATATTTGCTAGACCATGAAAGTGATTTGCATATGCATGAAATAAATGAAATAGATAAGATTTTATTTGAACAACGTCCTTTCCTTAAGCACAATTTGCCCGTTGAAACTCTAGGAGGTCTTCCTCCACCTAAAAGTGATCCAGTCTTTTAATTAAAACAATTGCCAAACACTTTGAAATATGCTTATCTTGATGATAACAAGATATATCCTGTTATTATTGGTGCTAACTTTTGGAACATGAAGAAGAAAGATTATTGAAAGTTCTAAGGAAGCACCGAGCTGCTATTGGATATACTCTTGATGATCTTAAACACTGCTACTGTTACTTTTGCCATCGTTACCGCTACTTCCATACTACTTTGCTACTAAATACTTCACTGCAGATATTAAGTCTTCCAGGTGTGGTTGAATTGAGAACTCAGCTGCTAATACTTGAGAATATTCTTGGGCTCCCCTTGTGTCGAATCAATAAATTTGGGTTGAATACTCTACCCTCGAAAACTGTTGCGACCCCCTATACTTGTGGGTTATCAGTAGGCGCGCAAACTGCATTGTAGCTATACAGTTTTTTCTAATTTCTTTAGGATGCGAGGTCAATTTAATATTCACATATATGCTGAAATTTTGACTTCGGAGGACCAATGCTGAATTTTGACTTCGAAGAACCAGCAATAAAGTTATATGAAATTTCTTGCGAGAGCTATATCATTCTTTTTAGTACAGATTAATTTCCATGAGTACCTATGGTGAGATTTTCAGGCGTAAATACTGGATGAGATTCTCATTGCTGGCAATCTTCATGAACATATCAAGGATAACATTGCAATACTAATTGTTGCCCAGGTGTTCTCAACACCGGCTAGCAACAAGAGAGAATGATTGTTCAATGCTCACTGTTGTAAGCTTGATTCAAGAGGAGCTTCTCAATCTTCTACATGTAGGCTGTGAGTAACTGAAATAATACCTATTTTTTCACTCTTCTCCTGTACCTATGTTTCATCTGCCACTGTTCAGTAGAGTTCAGTTATGTGCGTCAATATTAGGAAGTCATCATCTTCTAAACTCAAACATATTTTGTTCCTTTTTGTTTCAAACAGATTTTGTATAAAAGCACGTGCACAATAGAAGCGGTCGAACCTGCATTGGTCCGTGCTCATTTGGTCTGTCCATTTTTTCCAAAGAAATAACACTTCTGCAGTCCTACACATTCATAAATATGGTTTGGTGTGCTATTACAATCCTCCTAATCGCACGCTATATTTTCCATGGGAATTCATTGACACAGTTCCGTACAGAAGTTGTATCTTCGACATGGACAAACTGGTCATGTAATTCTATCATCCATTCTGATTTTGAGGCAAATATATTAGTTACTTTTTTGTTCTAGTAAGGTATCATATACATCTATACCAATATAAAAAGACCCAAAGGGGCAGATTCAATCATCTCAACCATCAAATCATGTGATCTAGCGGTTCAAATTGCTTCAATGTTGAGCACCAAACACGTTTAACGCTCTAATTACCCACCACTGCCATTGGTTATAAACATGTTTAGACTCAACGCTATATCGAAATCTGTCATGTAATTAATATCTTACCATTCCCGCGAAGAAAGCAATTAATATCTTACCAAATATCAATGTGCCACAAATACACCTTACCTAATATAACGTGCCACTAATATCCTACCTAATACGTGCATTGCACGTACATAATTACTAGTGTTATGAAATTCTCCTTTGCCTTCCAAGTCAACCACATAGGCAGGAGGGAATTCATTTATCAATAAAAATAAATTTGCCTGAGGGGATGTTATCTTATTTATCCAGTATAACCAAATGAACACTGTGATGAACTTAACGACTCTCTATCCTTATTTCTCTAACATGCAAGCGATATAATTTTAAAAAGTCCATGGCAACGCATGGGCAGTCTACTAGTTAACCATAAAGTGGCACTTCTCCCAATTCAAGACAATATTAGTTTGCTTACATCTCTGCAAAACTCGATCAAGGTTGCTTAAGAAATCATCAAAAGAAGATCCATATACAGAAAAATCATCCATGAAAACCTCAACAATCTTTTCACAAAAATCAGAGAATATACCAGTCATACATCTTTGAAAGGTAGCAGGTGCATTGCTAAACCAAAAGGCATACGTCTATAAGCATAAGTTCCAAAAGGGCAAGTAAAAGTGGTTTTCTCTTGATCAGGTTGTGAAACAGGTATTTGAGAAAAACCAGAATATCCATCAAGAAAACATAAGTGTGTGTGCTTTGATAATATTTCTAGCATTTGATCAATAAAAGGCAAAGGGTAATGATCTTTTCTAGTAGATGTACTTAATTTTCTAAAATCAATTACCATTCTATAGCCAGTAACAATTCTTTGTGGAATAAGTTCATTTTATCATTGGGAACAATGGCAATACCTCCTTTCTTAGGGATACAATGAACGGGACTCACCCATATACTATCAGCTATGAGATAGATTATACCTGCTTCTAGAGGCTTTAGTATTTCAGTTCTTACCACTTCTTTCATCTTAAGATTCAAACATCATTGATGATCAACAACGGGTTTAGCATCGGGTTCCATATTAATTTTGTGCTGACAGAGAGTGGGACTAATGCCCTTAAGATCATCAAGAGTATATCCAATAGTAGCTCGGTGCTTCTTTAGAATTTCAATAATATTTCTTCTTCATGTTCTGAAAGGTTAGCACTAATAATAACATGATATATCATTTTCTCATCGAGATAAGCATATTTCAAAGTGTTAGGAAATTCTTCTAATTCAAACACAGGATCACCTTTAGGTTGAGGAGGACCTCCTAGAGTTTCAGTATGCAAATTATGTTTTAGCAGAGGCCGTTGTTCAAATAAAATTTTATACATCTCATTTCTTTCATGCATATGTATATCATTTTCGTGGTCTGCCAAATATTGTTCTAGTGGATCAGTAGGAGGCACGGCAATAGAAGCAAGACCAATTATTTCATCCGTACTAGGTAATTCTTTCTTGTCAGGTTGTCTATTAAATTTGGAAAAATTAAACTCATGAGACTCATCACCGAAGCTAACACTGACATCTTGTTCAAGACAATCTATAGTATCATTGACAGTGTGCAAGAAAGGTCTACCAAAGATAATGCGACAAAAGTCATCTTGTGGGGAACCAAGCACTAGAAAATCAGTAGGGTATTTTATTTTCCCACACAGGACTTCAACATCTCTAACAATCCCAAGTGGTGTGATAGTGTCTCTATTGGCAAGTTTAATAGTAACATCTATCACTACAAAAAAAAGACACTTCCGTGATGATACGTGTTTGTCACAGTAGGTCACGTTTTCTGTCATGCATGTACATCCATGACAATTTTATGACAGAATCAAGATAGTCATACATGTACTGTCGTAGAAGTGTTCCATGACATTACCAAAATTATCATCACGGAAGTGTCCACTTCCATGACGATAAATCGCGTGTCATAGAAGTGCTTTCGTCAAGGGTGAACGACACGTGGCATTGACCGTAACGCGTCGCCGTTAAACTATCGGGTCCGGTTTTGGATCCGATAACCCCTTAACAGCCCAGATCGATGAGGATTTTCCATGTGTAAAATTCTCATTGGCCAGAGGAAACACGTGTTGGCTCAACGTTCGGATAGATGTCATCCACTCATTGGACAGGAGGCGCCTATGATACATCGACACGTGGCACGGCCCAACAGAGGCCCATTCCAGTGAAAAGGCCGGCCCAGCTAAAGGCCCACCATGTTTTTTCAGACACTAGTGGGCTGGCCCGTTAACTGCCTGCCATCTTTTGGGCCAAATTGAGGCTCATAGCAGATCAGGCCCATTCACATCCTGCCATGTTTTGGGCCAAATTACGGCCCATATCGGATCAGGCCCGTTAACAGGACACTGTTCTTTTGGGCCCATTCTAAGACATGTTTGTATTTCAGCCTGTTAAATGCCCGTTAACCAGTTTGGCCCGATAATAGTTTCGGCCTGTTAGCGGCCCGTGGTGCATCTGGGACGCTATCGGCCTGGTTTAACTTTAGGACCTTTAACGACCCATGCAGAAACTGGGCTATTTCTTGCCCGAAGTAACTTAACTTTAGGCCTCTTAACGGCCTGTAGTATTCGTGTATAAATTTCAGCCCAACATGCCGATAATGGCCCGTGCAACAGTTGGGCCTAATTACAGCCCGCGTTGAATTAGGCCTGCTTATAGCCCATCTGATAATGGCCCATGACACTTTTGGGCCTATGGCCCGTATGGATACCGGCCTGCTTAAAGCCCATAATTTTATTGGGTCAAACTAGCCCGAGATATATTTTGGCCTGTTAACTGCTCGTCCTATTTGGGCCAAACATGGGCCTTAGGCAGTTTCGCCTGTATTGGCCCATGAATTTTTCGGCCCAACGCTGGCCCAATCTAGGTTTTAGCCTGTTAAAAGCCCATGGTATTCTCTGGCCCAGCTGGCTAGAACTTTACTCGGCGTGTTAAAGGCAGGAAACTACTATAGGTTTAGTCCTGCTAATGGCCCTAGATGATTATAGGCCCACGTTTTGGCCCATATGAGTAACTGGCCGGCCAGAAGACCGACAACACTGAGATCCACTGAACCTTCCGGCCCAAATTACAGCATACCGACCAAAGAATAAACCTAGACTATACAATAAAGAAATTATGACATATCACATCCATTGGGAATCAAAGTTCGCTACCGGTGATAATAAAGCGCAACATGACCGCAGATTACATACACTGGGCATCAAAGGTCGCCACCAGTGCATATAAATGCGCCGACAAAAGAATATACAAAACTGAGAGCACTTCAGAAGGCACTAGGCCTTTACAGGACGGGCCCCGCAAGCAGCCGAACAAGCTGATGAGACCTCAGTTGTGTCAATGATAGATGCTCCATCCCTAGTTGTATGGCACGATAGTGCGCATGGCAGTCCTCTGACATCTTCTTTGCATCTTTGACTTCAAGTCGGAGCTGAGCTGAAGCAAGCCTTTCCGCTTTAAGTTGAGACTGAACCAGTCAAACTGATTGAGGCAGCGACTGCATAGAGGTTGTCTGACACCTGCTGGTGAGTAGCTTCAACTCACTGTCTTCATCAAGGCA
The DNA here is from genome assembly GCA_021605205.1 of Aegilops longissima. Taxonomy (NCBI): domain Eukaryota; kingdom Viridiplantae; phylum Streptophyta; class Magnoliopsida; order Poales; family Poaceae; genus Aegilops; species Aegilops longissima. Next base: position 474,607,941 of record CM038682.1, read on the forward strand.
GGACCTTGGGGTCATCTCGCTGTCCTCAATATGATTTGGCTCACTATCTTCCCTAAAGTTCTGCCTGGCATAAGAGATACCACTATGAAAGAGAAACAAGGAGACATGTAACAGGTTTCACAATTATATAAGCAAATAAATGGATCTGTTGTGCATAAGGAACATGTTTTTACAACTACAATTTAAAACTGGTAGTTGTTGCAAACATCCAATCAGATGTAAACAACAAAAGTAAACAACAGTGGAGGAAATGATGCCTATCCAACTCTATACTAGAACAAAGTTAACACGGGCTGGACAAAGCCCATCTCCATGTTGATGGAAGGATAATTCAATAAATTCCCCAAAGAAAATTCTTTATAAGCGTTGCCATTTTTCTACATTTTGCAAAGAGTAAATATAGATCAAATAATATTGGAAGAAACAGAGGATAATGAAGCTCAGGTGCAGAATGATGATACATAATCAAATAGCAATTAAATAAGTACATGGTTACAAGGCAAAAGGTACTGACAAGAGGAATGCAGACATCAACGTGTGCAGTGGCATTGGCTTTATTCAACATTTTGGTAAGAGTAAATGTAGATATGATAATTTGGAGAAAGTGGAGGGTAGGGCAGATAAGATGCAGAGTAATGCTAGACAATCAACTATCTCACGATCCAAGTACAGTGATACCACCACCGTCCGTTATTACTGGTCGCTCAAATGGATGTATCTAGCACTATTATGTTCTAAATGCATCCAATTGATCAACAATTAATTTGATACAGAGGGAGTACATGACAACAGGTACATACATGAGCAATGCAAAACTTCATAACCATTGTGTTAATTCTACATTTATCTAAGAGTAAATATAGATCTTATAATTTCAAGCAAAGGGAGGATAAAGAAGCGAACATTTACAGTGATGCTACATAATCAAACATCAATGAGTGTACGTATGCTGACAAAGGGCAAGAGGTACTGACAAGAGCAGTGCAGAGCCCAGTATTGTTGTGAGATCCTATGATCCTTTGAGCAAGGTGCTTCATCTAAAATTAGTTTTCATACAAGAGAGAAGGTAAGACACATGCAGAAATTTAGGAGTTCAAATTTTGAATTGATATCATAGACAGTACCTGACGCTGGGCTTTCAACAGTTCTAATAGGGGTTTGGCCAGTGGAGTAGGGGTAGAGTGTGGTACAGTTGGGCCTGTGTTCTCTGTGGATGCTGATCTATCTGATTTATCAGGTATCACTACCTTTTCCAAATACCTAGTTTGCACTCCTTGAGGATCTGCACTCACCCTCTTCCTTTTGGACATCTATTACGAAAGAACAACATTTGACTGAAAAAACATAGTATGAGACACATGGAATAGGTACAGAAAATGGATAGGTATGGCATATACTCATATATGATGCTTAAACTAAGAAGATGGTGTAACAAAGTAGAATTAATGCAAGAGGTCAGATGCAAAATATGTGCGACCAATACAACCTTGCCAAGTTAGAGCAAGCACCTTGATGGGTGAATAAGATAGGCCATCCTCCACCATGCCAAGTTTGTTAGCCAGTGGATTGTTCCGCAATATTCCTCTCGTGCGCCCATTCTCATATTCATTTGATAATGTTCAGTACCTGATATGCAAGAAAACATAAAAATAGGTGAGATTATCTTTGTAATGCGGAAGTGATTCTAATCCAATACTGCCTCCCTGTAAACCCCTTTGTGCTATCTCTGCAATTCTTCTAAGAGATGCCATGCATGCTGTAACTTGGTGTGTGCATTAATATAATGTGGCCTACTACTCAAAATATGAGAGCTCCAGAAGTGATGATACTTCGCAGATGACATCTTCAACATATAGTAAAGAAGAACAAGTCGACCTGACCTGACAGATTCAAAATATACTAAGGGAGAACAACTCGACCTGACCAGTCAACCACAAATGTCTCTGCTACTCTTCCCAACAAGGAACATACTTATTAAAGAAGAGAAGAGGATCATCTTAAAGAAGAGTAGAAGAGCAAGCAGATTGAAGATATTACAAGTCTTTCTATAAAATGTCGGTTGCCCACCCATGATGAACCAGAGTACACAGAGAAATAGTATTCCTTCTGGCCTCTCCATATGTGGCTCACATGCATTTCGAAACTAAAGTAGGAACATTTACCTGACCAATTAAACATCTCTCAGTTTTACTAATATCAGCATAATATCATATTTGAATTTGTACAACTAAGCTTGTTTAGCTCGATGGGTGGAGAAGTGCTATTACGACACGAACCACATAGGCTGATCATGGTCATCATAAAATAGGGAAACCGTAAGCATGATGAGTATAGTGTTGACCGTGGAAGTGGGATGGCAGATTTGAAGCTGCAAACCGCACAAAGGGTAGTTAGCAACCGATCTTTGCTTTGAAATAACAACTAAGATTTGGTATGGACAAGAAAGTACAGTCAACAAGTGACAAAGAAATGCAATTCTGTTGTCTCTCTATATGTCGCCACATGCATTTGGAAACTCAAGTGGGACCTTTAGCTAACCAATTAAATGTGTCTGTTAACTAATATCAGTATCACAATCATATTTGAACAACTAAGCCCTGTGTTGTTTAGCTTGATGGGTGGAATCATGCTAGTACGACAGAAAGCACCTACGCAGATCATAGTAGAGTAGATAAAAGGGGAAAACCCTAAGCATCAAGAGTAAAATCAGGAAAGTGGAACTAGCTGGATCAGCGGGTAGCGCACATGCTTTTCAAAACGAATATAGGAACATTAGGTGACCAATTAAACGTTCTCTATTTTAGTAATATGAGCATCATATCAGAATCGTATTTCAACACCTAAGCTTTGGAATTATGAGTGCCATGTTGTTTTGCTTGATGGGTTGAGGTCTTGGGAGCAGTGCTAGCACGACACGAAGCACCTACGATGATGGTAGTGAATATAAAGGGGGGAAACCTTAAGCTTTATGAGTACAGTGACCGTGCCATGGCGGATCTAAAGGTGCAAACCGGAAAAAGCTACTTCGCAACCAATGTTTGCTTTCAACTAGCCACTATGATTCGGTTCGGACAAGAAAAGTACAGTAAACAATTTACGATCTATTTTCCGGGTGAGATCAATTACTTAAGCACATATGGAAGAGTACCACCTCTCTCTCGACGCCGTGTAGGCCCCTGCTGATACGTTGAGGGTGTTGCAGGTGCGATGGCTGTCGGCGGCGGGGTAGAAGACTTTAGACGGCAGACGGCCGGGTCGGGGGATAAATCCTGTTGCTGTGGACGAGGCGGTCGTAGGAGCGGCAATAGCAAGGTGGACGATGGCGCCGATGAAGCGAGAGGACGCGATGAAAGGATCCTGGTCCGGCGCCGTGGATGAGAGACGTCCATCTCTTGAAGTGGACGACGGGGTAACGGCTCCGGCAAGGTGGAGGATGGGGTGGCGGACGGAGGAGGCTGGCCGTAGTGGGGAGGTTGTTGTGGCACCGACGGTGTATGAATGGGGAAATGGAGGGTGAGGGGGGATCTCAAATTTTGGGACGCGCTTGTTTGAAATGTGGGAAAGTTACGAACTTATCCCCCGTTTAAAATTTCGGACATCACGTCGGTTGGGGATAGGATGGTAATCTCGCATCTCCCAAATATTTGCCGGTAGCGATTTCGGGTGAGGAGAGGCTGTTTTGCTTCCCACGGTTGGTGCCCACGGTGTATGTACGGGGCTGACTGGTAGGGTGGTTGTGCCACGTCTGAGGGAAGTTACACATCTGCCCCTATTTAAAATATTTGCCTACATCGATTTTGGGCGAGGAGAGTTTTTTTGCCGCCCACCGTGTATGAATGGGGAAATGGAGGGAGAGACACATGTCTTTCGTACAAGCTTGAATCAAATGTGTTTTGCTGCCCACGTTTGGCGCACACCATGTCGGAATGGGCTCAGAGGCGGTTGTGTCACGTCTGATTGAAGTTACTAGTCTACCCCTATCGACAGCAGTGTAAATCCGGTCAATAAGGATGTCAAAGTGTCAGGGGTAGACCATAATTTCCATCTCACAAACACTTGCTTCGGGCAGCCCACAAATGATAGTGGGTGTTTAGCCGCTTCGTTCAAACCTTGGGAGAATTAGCATTCACGTTTGCCCTGGGCCCTGGCAACTAAATTCAAATCCAATTTGTATTCGATTATGAATATCCACAGATAATTCTATGTTTTGTTATTTATTTCTTCAAAACCAGAACAAAGATTTATTCCACCTTTATACATGATTATGATTTAGAAATGCCGTGATCTTCGTTCAGTAGGTTGGATACACATTGACTCAAACAGTTATTTCATCCAATACAATATGCTCACTGATACGTCTCCAACATATCTATAATTTTTTATTGTTCCATGCTATTATATTATCAATCTTGGATGTTTTATATGCATTTATATGCTATTTTATATGATTTTTGGGACTAACCTATTAACCTAGAGCCCAGTGCCAGTTTCTGTTTTTTCCTAGTTTTTGACTATGGCAGAAAAGGAAAACCAAACGGAGTCCAATTGAACTGAAATTTCACGGAGATTATTTTTGGACCAGAAGAAGCCCACGGAGTATCGGAGATGGCCAGAAGAGTCCCGACGTACCCACGAGCGTGGGGGCCACGCCCTACCCCCCTGGGCGTGCCCCCCTACCTCGTCGCCGCCTCAAAGACCCCCCTGACTTGTTCCCAACGCCAAAACCTCTTATATATACCCAAACTTCCAGAACATAACCTATATTGGGAGTTCCGCCGCTGCAAGCCTCTGTAGCCACCAGAAACCAATCGGGACCTTGTTCCGACACCCTGCCGAAGGGGGGAACCCTCACCTGTGGCCACTTCATCATTCCGGCGCTCTCCATGACGAGGAGGGAGTAGTTCACCCTCGGGGCTGAGGGTATGTACCAGTAGCTATGTGTTTGATCTCTCTCTCTCTCTCTCTCTCTCTCTCTCTCTTATGTTCTTGATTTGGCACGATCTTGATGTATCGCGAGCTTTGCTATTATAGTTGGATCTTATGATGTTTCTCCCCCTCTACTCTCTTGTAATGGATTGAGTTTTCCCTTTGAAGTTATCTTATCGGATTGAGTCTTTAAGGATTTGAGAACACTTGATGTATGTCTTGCATGTGCTTATCTGTGGTGACAATGGGATATTTACGTGATCTACTTGATGTATGTTTTGGTGATCAACTTGCGGGTTCAGTGACCTTGTGAACTTATGCATAGGGGTTGGCACACGTTTTCGTCTTGACTCTCCGGTAGAAACTTTGGGGCACTCTTTGAAGTTCTTTGTGTTGGTTGAATAGATGAATCTGAGATTGTGTGATGCATATCATATAATCATACCCACGGATGCTTGAGGTGACATTGGAGTATCTAGATGACATTAGGGTTTTGGTTGATTTGTGTCTTAAGGTGTTATTCTAGTATGAACTCTAGGATAGATCGAATGGAAAGAATAGCTTCGTGTTATTTTACTACGGACTCTTGAATAGATCGATCAGAAAGAATAACTTTGAGTTGGTTTTGTACCCTACAGTAATCTCTTTGTTTGTTCTCCGCTATTAGTGACTTTGGAGTGACTCTTCGTTGCATGTTGAGGGATAGTTATATGATCCAATTATGTTATAATTGTTGAGAGAACTTGCACTAGTGAAAGTATGAGCCCTAGGCGTTGTTTCAACGCATTGCAATGCCATTTTTGCTCACTTTTATCATTAGTTACCTTGCTGTTTTTATATTTTCAGATTACAAAAACCTATATCTACCATCCATATTGCACTTGTATCACCATCTCTTCGCCGAACTAGTGCACCTATACAATTTACCATTGTATTGGGTGTGTTGGGGACACAAGAGACTCTTTGTTATTTGGTTGCAGGGTTGTTTGAGAGAGACCATCTTCATCCTACGCCTCCCACGGATTGATAAACCTTAGGTCATCCATTTGAGGGAAATTTGCTACTGTCCTACAAACCTCTACACTTGGAGGCCCAACAACGTCTACAAGAAGAAGGTTGTGTAGTAGACATCAAGCAGTTTCTGGCGCCGTTGCCGGGGAGGTGAGTGCTTGAAGGTATATATTTAGATCTTGCAACCAAATCTTTTAGTTTCTTGTTTTATAACTAGTTTAGTCTATGAAAGAAAACTACAAAAAAAATGGAATTGAGTTTGTCTCATACGCTTCATCTTTTTAATATCTTTCGTGAGAATGATGGAAAGGAAAATTGTGCTCAAGTGCTAGAAGAAGAATGCATTAGAATGTTTGGCACTAAATATTTGAATGATGAGCATGATTGCAAGTATGAATTCTTTGAATACCCATGATGCTAATGTTATGCAAAGCCACAAGCTTGGGGATGCTATGTTTGATAAAGATGATTTGTTTAGTTCCCCAAGTTTTGATGAGCAAATTTATTATGATGAAAGCATGCCTCCTATTTATGATGATTATATTGATGAAAGTGGGTTTGGAAGAGTGCCAACTTTAGTACGTAATGATCCCACTATTTTGGAGGGTGTTGAATCTTATTGTGATAATTATGAAAGTGGATTTGGAGAGGTCATGACTTTATTTAGTGACGAATCCACTATTTAGGAAGAGGTTCCAATTGATTATGAGAACAAAGTTGCTATCTATGATGATTATTGTGATGACATGTATGCTATAAAGATTAATGATAACCATGAAACTTGTCATCATGATTTTATTTTTCAATCGGATTATGCCTCACATGATAGTTATTTTGTTGAGTTTGCTCCCACTATTATTCATGAGAAGAAATTTGCTTATGTGGAGAGTAATAAAAATTCTATACTTGTAGATCATGAAAAGAATGCTTTATGTGATGGTTATATTGTTGAATTCATTCATGATGCTACTGAAAATTATTATGAGGGAGGAACATATGCTTGTAGGAATTGCAATAATATCAAGTTTCCTCTCTATGTGCTTAAAGTTTTGAAGTTATGCTTGTTCTGCCTTAAGTTGTTTGCTCACAAAATCCCTATGCACAGGAAGTGGGTTAGACTTAAATGTTCTAGTCATACTCTTCATGATGCTCTCTTTATGTTTCAATTCTTATCTTTTATGTGAGCATCACTCAAATCATCATGCCTAGCTAGGGGCGTTAAACGTTAGCGCTGGTTGGGAGGCAACCCAACTTTATTTTTGTTCTTTGCTTTTTGCTCCTGTTTAGTAATAAATAATTCATATCCTCTGTTTATATGTGGTTTTATGTTTTAATTAGTGTGTGTGCCAAGTATAACCTTTGGGAAGACTTGGGTGAAGTCTAGGGATGGCAATTTTATCCATGGATCTGGATACCCATGGATACCCGACCCGGTTGGGCAAGGGTATGGAGCGCTTTTCTGCCCATGGGTCCGTGGATATGGATACCCACGAACAGCCGGGTTGGGCACGATTATAATTTGTGCTCCATGGATATCCAATGGATACCCTCATGACATGTGGGGCCACAGTAGAAAGAGCGAATCAATGGGAAATGGCAGGCAATATACAACTGGTGCCATAAGCTATATGCTGCAGAATCAACCTCTGGTATGTCACGCTTAAGGACTCATCATATTACTTGTTGCCTACTTATGCATGTAGCTTATGTTGTCATTTGGGAGTGAATGACGATGAGCTAATTTGATCTTTGGGAAGGCTTCATGCTGACTTTTCTATGCCCATGGAGCTCCATGGGTATGTGGGTATCCAGCAGGTTTGGGCATGGGCACAAGTTCTGCCCATAGATAATTTGGTGGATGGGCAGAGAGTAGGAAGATGGGTCATGGGTTGGATTTGGACCAGCTCCACCCGCCCCAAACCCGACCCATTGCCATCCCTAGTGAAGTCTTTGCGATCTTGCTGTAAAAAATAGAAACTTTTGCGCTCACGAGATTAGTTGGCATTTTTTACTGGAGAGTGATATTAGGTTGATTCTTTTTGCATATGATTAATAGAAAAATTAATCAGGTCCAAAGTTTTATTTCAGAATTTTTGGAGTTAAATAAGTATTCGAATGATACAGATTACTACAGACTGTTCTGTTTTTGACAGATTCTGTTTTCATTGTGTTGTTTGCTTATTTTGATGAATCTATGAGTAGGGTATGAACCATAGATAAGTTGGAATACAGTATATATTACACCAATATGAATTTATAATGAGTTAACAACAGTACCTAAGTGGTGGTTTTATTTTCTTATACTAACGGAGCTTACGAGTTTTCTGTTGAGTTTTGTGTTGTGAAGTTTTCAAGTTTTGGGTAAAGATCCGGTGGACTATGGAATAAGGAGTGGCAAGAGCCAAGCTTGGGGATGACCAAGGCACCCCAAGGTAATATTCAAGTACAACCAAGAGCCTAAGCCTGGGGATGCCCCGTAAGGTATCCCCTCTTTCGTCTTCGTTCATCGGTAACTTTACTTGAGGCTATATTTTTATTCACCACATGATATGTGTTTTGCTTGGAGCGTCATTTTATTTTATTTAGTTTTGCTTCCTGTTTGAATAATACCCCAAGATCTGAAATTCTTAAATGTTAGAGAGTCTTCACATAGTTACATAATAATTCTACTACTCATTAATCTTCACTTATATCTTTTGGAGTAGTTTGTCATTTGCTCTAGTGCTTCACTTATATCTTTTTAGAGCACGACGGTGGTTTTATTTTGAAGAAATAGATGAACTCTCATGCTTCACTTATATTATTTTGAAAGTCTTAAATAGCATGGTAATTTGATTTGGTTATGAATTTATTCCTAATATGATGGGCATCCAAGAGGGATATAATAAAAACTTTCATATAAAGTGCATTGAATACTACGAGAAGTTTGATTCCTTATGATTGTTTTGAGATATGAAGATGGTGATATTAGAGTCATGCTAGTTGAGTAGTTGTGAATTTGAGAGATACTTGTGTTAAAGTTTGTGACTCCCGTAGCATGCACGTATGGTGAACCGTTACGTGATGAAGTCGGAGCATGATTTATTTATTGATTGTCTTCCTTATGAGTGGCGGTCGGGGACGAGCGATGGTCTTTTCCTACCAATCTATCCCCCTAGGAGCATGCACGTAATACTTCGTTTTGATAACTAATAGATTTTTGCAATAAGTATGTGAGTTCATTATGACTAATGTTGAGTCCATGGATTATAAGCACTCTCACCCTTCCACCATTGCTAGCCTCTCTTGTGCCACGCAACTTTCGCTGGTACCATACACCCACCATTACCTTCCTCAAAACAGCCACCATGCCTACCTATTATGGCATTTTCATAACCATTCTGAGATATATAGCCATGCAGCTTTCCACCATTCTGTTTATTATGACACGCTTCATCATTGTCATATTGCTTTGCATGATCATGTAGTTGACATTGTATTTGTGGCTAGGCCACCATTCATCATTCATACATGTCACTCTTGATTCACTGCATATCCCGGTACACCGCCGGAGGCATTCACATAGAGTCATATTTGTTCTAAGTATCGAGTTATAATTATTGAGTTGTAAGTAAATAAAAGTGTGATGATCTTCATTATTAGAGCATTGTCCCATGTGAGGGAAGGATGATGGAGACTATGATTCCCCCGTAAGTCGGGATGAGACTCCGAACGAAAAAAGGGAGGCCAAAGAAGCCCACCAAAAAAACAAAAACAAAAAAATGAGAGAAAAAGAGATAAGGGGCAATGCTACTATCCTTTTACCACACTTGTGCTTCAAAGTAGCACCATGATCTTCATGATAGAGAGTCTCCTATGTTGTCACTTTCATATACTAGTGGGAATCTTTCATTATAGAACTTGGCTTGTATATTCCAATGATGGGCTTCCTGAAAATGCCCTTGGTCTTCGTGAGCAAGCGAGTTGGATGCACACCCACTTAGTTTATTTTTGAGCTTTCATACACTTATAGCTCTAGTGCATCCGTTGCATGGCAATCCCTACTCACTCACATTGATATCTATTGATGGGCATCTCCATAGCCCGTTGATATGCCTAGTTGATGTGAGACTATCTTCTCCCTTTTTGTCTTCTCCACAACCACCATTCTATTCCACCTATAGTGCATGTCCATGGCTCACGCTCATGTATTGCGTGAAGATTGAAAAAGTTTGAGAACATAAAAAATATGAAACAATTGCTTGGCTTGTCATCGGGGTTGTGCATGATTTAAGTATTTTGTGTGATGAAGATAGAGCATAGCCAGACTATATGATTTTGTAGGGATAGCTTGCTTTGGCCATGTTATTTTGAAAAGACATGATTGCTTTGTTAGTATGCTTGAAGTATTATTGTTTGCATGTCATTATTAAAATTTTGTCTTGAATCTTATGGATCTGAATATTCTTGCCACAATAGAGAAGATTACATTAATAAATATGTTAGGTAACATTCCACATCAAAAATTCTGTGTTTATCATTTACCTACTCAAGGACGAGCAGGAATTAAGCTTGGGGATGCTTGATACGTCTCCAACGTATCTATAATTTTTGATTGTTCCATGCTATTATATTATCAATATTGGATGTTTTATATGCATTTATATGCAATTTTATATGATTTTTCGGACTAACCTATTAACCTAGAGCCCAGTGCCAGTTTCTGTTTTTTCCTTGTTTTTGAGTATCGCAGAAAAGTAAAACCAAACGGAGTCCAATTGACTTGAAATTTCACGGAGATTATTTTTGGACCAGAAGAAGCCCACGGAGTATCGGAGATGGGCCAGAAGAGTCTCGAGGCACCCACGAGGGTTGGGGTGTACCCCCTACCTAGTGGCTGCCTCGGAGACCCCCTTGACTTGTTCCTGACGCCAAAACCTCTTATATATACCCAAACTTCCAAAACATAACCTAGATCGGGAGTTCAGCCGCCGCAAGCCTCTGTAGCCACCAGAAACCAATTGGGACCTTGTTCCGGCACCCTGCCGGAGGGGGGAACCCTCACCGGTGGCCATCTTCATCATCCCGGCGCTCTCCATGATGAGGAGGGAGTAGTTCACCCTCGGGGCTGAGGGTATGTACCAGTAGCTATGTGTTTGATCTCTCTCTCTCTCTCTCTCTCTCGTGTTCTTGATTTGGCACGATCTTGATGTATCGTGAGCTTTGCTATTATAGTTGGATCTTATGATGTTTCTCCCCCTCTACTCTCTTGTAATGGATTGAGTTTTCCCTTTGAAGTTATCTTATCAGATTGAGTCTTTAAGGATTTGAGAACACTTGATGTATGTCTTACATGTGCTTATCTGTGGTGACAATGGGATATTTACGTGATCTACTTGATGTATGTTTTGGTGATCAACTTGCGGGTTCAGTGACCATGTGAACTTGTCGGGTGGTAGGTGCGACATATGCCAACAGATGGCTTATCATTGTGGGAGCCAATAAGACGTCGCTGGTGCCTGGAAACGGGATGAGGCAAAGACATGCACGCCGGCGAATCTTACCCAGCTTCGGGGCTCTCCGTGGAGATAACACCCCTACTACGGCTCTGCGGGGTCTCCGCATGATCACTAAATGAACAAAGTAGCTACAAGAGGCTCCTTGAGCTGTTTGGCGAGAGGAAGAAGAAGGGAAAGACTAGCTCTCCTCTTCTCTCTATGTGGTGTCCAAAACTCTAAGAGATCAACCCTTTGCATGGGTGCCCTGGGGGGTTTATATAGGCCTACCCCCCAGGGGTACAATGGTAATCCGGCTGGGCGCGGGCCCGAGCCATCAGTGTCTATGCTCGCCGGCTTCTCCGCCGGCCGCTGGGGCCCGCCGACTGGTGGGCCCTGCCGGCTGCTGGCTTCCTGGCCGATGAGCTGGTCCCTCCGCTCGGGGGCCTTGTCGGGGGCTAGTTACTGTTGCCTCGCTCCTGATGAGGAGGGCTTTGTCGAGGTAAGCGTGGCTACAGTGTCGTCGCCTTGGCGGCGATCACTGTAGCCTTACCTCATCTTGTCTCCTTAATGAGGCGCCTCCTTCAAGGGAGGGGGCAAGCCGGCTGCTGGGAGCCGGCCATATCCCAGGCCGGCTGGAGGAGGCTGAAGAGAGGACGAGAAGCTCGATTAGCTTCCTATCCTGAAGAACCGGCAGCTAGGAGCCGGCTTTGAGTAGGTGCGCCGCCTTGGGGAGGTTTCGCATCTTGAAGGCGGGGACCAGATGGCATGCGAGCTGAGTTGCGCGCAGACCGCCTGTCACTCGCGCGCCACATGGCAGCCATCAGCAGGACAGGCCTGCCAGCCCACGCGCGTGACGGGACGTCGCCACAGGCCGGGGCCCGGCACTCCAATGCCTCGGCCCAAGTGCTGATCTTCTGCGGCCCGAACGGACCGCTCGCCTCCTAGCGACAGTTTCCGCACGCCTTTAGGGCGCGATAATCGCGGGACGTGGGGGAGTGGGCGCAGTTAATCCCACGTCCCCCCACGCCTCGCCTCTTCGGCTCCGCCGCACGAGCCTATAAGTAGGGGGAGGAGGGGGAGCGGCAGACGCTCGCACTCTCGCCCTCGCTCCGCCCTTCCTTCTTCTTCTTTCTCATCTTCTCCACCGCCGTAGCGCCTCGCCGCCGCGCTGTCTTGCCGTCAACCTTCTTGGCTCGCCGTAGCTCTGCCGCCGTTGAGTCGCGCATTCTGCGCCTCCGCAGCGCCTCGCCGCCGCGCTGTCTTGCCGTTGCTTCCTCATCCCCATGGCGCTGTCCAGCTCTTAGGATGGTTCCAACGTTCATGAGGACCACATCGACTGGCTCCGCAAGACGCGGCGGCTGCCGGGCGAGGGTTATGTGAGGGCCCGCCTTGCGCTGGAGACGGAGGTCTCGCCGGCGCCGGAGGATGACGAGCGGGTAATCTTCCGCTCGCACTGCCTGCATGGCCTCGGCCTGCCGGCGAGCGGGTTCTTCCGCGCCTTCCTCGAGTTCTACCATCTCCAGCCGCATCACCTCACCCCCAACACGGTGATGCTGTTGTCGGCCTTCGTCACTTTGTGCGAGGGCTTTCTTAGCGTCCTCCCCACCCTTGAGCTCTGGGGGGAGTTCTTTCAGTGCAAGCTCGGCACCGTCACCGCGGGCGTGCCCGCCCCTTGTGGCGCCTTCATCGCCATGCGGAGGTCGAGCGACAACAACTCGTTTCCACCCATCCTGTTGATCCAGTCGGTGAAGCTCTAGCAGCAATCCTACTTCTACGTGAAGAATGTCGCCCCGCAAGGTGACTTCGTCAATCTGCCGGCTTACGTAGCCGGCCCGCCGGCTGGGAGGCAGCCTTCGTGGTCCTACCGAGCCAGGTCGCTGTCTCCGGCTGGGGCTGCTGCCGTCGCCCGGCTTCGGGCGATGGTCCAGTCAGAAGGCCTGGTCGGGGCCGACCTGGTGGCCGCCTTCGTGGAGCGCCGGGTGCTCCTGCTCCAAGGCCGGCCGCATATGATCTGCCAGATGAGCGGCCGCTTCGACCCAAGCCAGCTGAGCACCAAGGAGATGCCTCATGATGAGGTATCTTATATGGTGAACTACATCTCCAACTGCAAGCTCACCGAGGAATGGCGGTACGACAAGGAGCCGTATTCTCGAGCCGATCTTCCGCCTACGGTAAGTTTCCCTTCTTTCTTCTTCTCTTGTTGCCGGGTTCACAATGGCCGACTTTTGACCAGCCAGCTTGTTTTTAGCAGAGCCCCCTTCTTCGACCAGCGGCCGGGGCCGCAGGGCTGGAGCACCAGTTCATGCCCGACCGCACGGTGGACGATCTCGACGACCCAGACTTGGGGGCGGCTGCCCTGGACGACGCCGTCGTAGGAGCCGGTGGTGAGGCAGGCGGCCCCGAGTCTGGAGCCGGCTTCGGGGACTGGCCGGATGACGATGAAGCCGAAGCCATTCCGCGTCGTCAGCCGGCGGCCGATCGCCAAGGCGCGGGCTCATCTGCCGCGCCAGCTGCTCGTGGTGGCGCGCAAAAACGTCGGGCCACGCCGACTCTTTTCGGCAGTCGGCCGAAAAAGCCCAGGGGCTCCGCGGCGGCAACCAAGCGGGACGAGGCGGCCGCGAAGGCGGCCCGCTTCCGCAAGGTGGTGAAGCAGCCGCAGGCGGTTTTGGCGTAAGTGCTGAATGTCTCGCCGCTTTCCCTCGAGCGGGTCCCTTCCGCCTCCATAGTCGGATCGGCGGGAGGGTCTTCGAGCTCCCGCCGTATGGATCCCCGCGTCGACCTTCTGGAGGCAACGGAGCGGAACGCGTGGGAGGCGCGGGAGGAGCAGGAGGCAGAGGAGCGGAGGGCCGCCCAGGAGGCAAAGGAAAAGTCGGCCGAGGCGCAAGCTGACGCAACGGCCAAGGCTCAGGCGGAGGCCGTGGCTGCGGAGAGGGAGGCGGAGGCCCTGCGTAACCAGCCTCCGCAGCTCATCATCCCCCTCCGCACCGTGGCCCCCAACATCCCAGTGCCTCCGTCGGAGGAAGCCGGCCGCGACCGGCCGGTGATGGAGAGGGAGGAGGGCGACGTGATCGTCCTGGAGGGGGAGGCGGTACAGTCGGCGTCGACTGGAACGGGCCAAGGTGGCCGGCCTGTTGTGCCGCCCGAGCAGCCGGCTGGAGGCGAGCCAGCCGTGGGGGCGGATCTTGTGGTTCAGTCGCTGCCTCGTCGGGGCGCGGGGGAGGCGACCTCAGCGCCGAGCGCGAAGGCATGGCGAGCGCCACTCGGCAGCTCGAGATCTGAAGCGGCCAGCGCCAACACATCTGAGTGGACACCCAGTGGTGGGACGGCCGAGCTGAACGTGGCGGCGTAGGAGGTCCGGAGCCGGCTTCAGGCCCAGGCCGCCTCGTTGAAGCGGTACACTCAAGAGTTCCTCACGACGCGGGTGGTCATTCGGGTGAGTCCTCCAGCTTTGGTTGATTGCTTTCTTGATTTCTTCCGTGGGGCGCGTCGTTGCCTGCTGGAGTGTAATCCCGAGTTCGAGGCGGCTCTTTGGCAGGTGGCTTGGAACTCTAGTAAACCGATTGCTGTCTTGTTCTTATTCGCACCTCCGTCCTATTTCCAAGGATATCATAATCTCTGCGCGGCTGCCTTCAACTCCCAGGCCCAGGAGCTGAACCAGAAGACCGCCGATCTGACTGATAGCCGGAGTGAGTGCTTCATTTTTTTATCTCACGTGGAAGGCGCAACAGCACTCCACTGGGTGTAGTCCCCGAGATTCGCCGATGCTGAGCGATCGGGTCGGATCTTTCCTGACGACTCCTTCCTTATTGCTTTTTTCTTTTTCTCCATATTTGCTGGGGCCAACGCCGACTTGAGGGAGCAGCTAGGCGGGGTCCAGACCGCCCCTCGCACCAAGGAAGCTGAGTGCAATGCCTTGGCCCAGGAACATGACCGCCTGGCCAAGAAACTGGCCGACCAGGAGGAGAGCCATAAGGCGGCCCTGAAGAAGGCGCAGGATAGCGAGGCCGCTCTCGAAGCCGAATATGAGATCGAGGCGGCAGGCTGGGATGAGGCGAAGAAAGCACTGAGTGAAGGCTACGGACGGGTTGAGGATTTGATAGACGGTAGGCCGCCTTCCTCTTCGTCCCTTTGCTTGCCCCTTGTCTTCTGGTTTGTCTTCTGACTTTGTGCTGCTTCTTTCTTCTTTGTGCAGATTACTTTCCCGGTTATTTCGTCGCCGCCACCCAAGCCATCGAGGCCCACCGTGAAGTACGCCGGCAGGCAGGGGTCGAGATCGCGCCGGATGCTAGCCGGACACTTGAGGAGCAGCTTCTGGCGATCCAGGCCCGTCTGCAGCCGGCTCACCGCATGATCCGCCGTCTTCAGCATGCTGGGGCGCAAGTGCTGGCCGCCCTCTGGCCCGGCGAGGCGGTTCTCGCACCTCGGTCGGATCGCCGACCGGTGGAGGTTGCTGATCGGCCGCCGAGGCTGGAAGGCTTCAACCGCTCGGTCCGGCGCCAAAGGGCGCTGGAGTTCGTCTGAGCTCTGGTATCTGGCTGAGCTTGGCCCAGCTGAGCACCTGGCGGCAGGAGGCTGACGAAGAGCTGGTGGCAGTGCGGCCGGCTATCATCCAGCGCGCCTAGGCGATCGCCGACTACACCAACACCAGCGCCTTTGCTCCTGAGGTGAATGATGACGACGTCGCTCAGCCGGAGGAGTGGTTCGGACTAAACCCGGCAGAAGGTGAAGACTCGGCGGAGGAGATCGCCTCCAGTGACGAGGGTGAAGACGAAGAAGGGGGGATGGCGAAGATGTCGTGCCAGACGGTGAAGCGACCAGCCAGCTTCAGCCTAATCGTGCCTCCAGCAACGAGGCGCGTGCAAACGCGCCGTCTGCCGGAGGTGATGATCAGGTCGAGACCCGCCAGCCGGCCACTCCTCCGGCCGGCACTGCCGTCTCCACCAACCTGCCCGACTCGCCTGTTGTTCCCTTGGTCTGATCCGCCGTTTTTACTTTCCTGCTCGTTACTCTTTGAACAACTTTTTATTAAATTTGCGCAGTTCCACCCACTGGGGGTGTATTCAAACTATGTTGAATGCTGGCCTTTCGAAGGCCTTTTGTGTAAATATAATCATGCATGTGTTTGGCTTCCATTCATGTTTGATTTTCATCCTTTGGCTGTTTCCTTTGCCGCCTTCCCTTGGTCGCCGCCTTCCCAACCGGACAGCTGCTCTGCAGTCTGTGGCTGGGAAGGAACTTGGCCGTTTTGGGAAGACAAGTACTCGAGCTTTCTTGGATTGTAGCAAGGTGAATGGGAAGCCGGCCAGCCGGCTGCTCTGGCAGCCGGTCGGCGGGGGGAAGCCGGCTTTCGTTATATAAGTTCGTTAGTCCTTAGCCGTTCTTCATGTGGGCATCCTTTCCTGCCTTTGACTCTTGCCAGCCGGACAGCCGATTCTTCGAGCTGCGGCTTTCGACAAGAGAGGGCTTGGGTGCCGGCACACTACTTGTCTGACTGCAGGTGGAACTTGAATATAACTCAAGGCAGCAAGTCCCTGGGCCGACTGTTCGAACCCGGTGCCGGAGGAGAAAAATGAATGTAATAACATAATCATAGGCATGATACTCATCATTCATAGATAAAAGAGAGTAGTCCCCGAGTGCTCCTCGGGGGGCCCGTTGTCTCATACTTAGTACAAAAGGTAGCGTGGTACATACTGCTTTTTAACTGTAAAATCTTCGGAGGAGATTGGCGTTCCATGGTCGTTCCGACTCCTTGCCAGAATCATCTCTCTTGCGTGCCTTCGGCTTCTGCGCATCAATCAGGTAGTAGGAGTCGTTGCCTAATGCTCTGCTGATGACGAAGGGGCCTTCCCAAGGGGCCGAGAGCTTGTGCTGGCCGGCTGTTCGTTGGATCAGCCAGAGCACAAGGTCACCCTCTTGGAAGGATCTTGGCTTGACCTTCCGGCTGTGGTAGCGGCGCAAACCCTACTGGTAGATGGCGGACCGGCTGAGGGCTAACAGCCGGCTTTCTTCCAGCAGGTCGACGCCGTCTTCTCGTGCTTCCTTAGCCTCCGCTTCCGTGTACATGGTGACCCGAGGAGAGTCGAACTCGATGTCAGTTGGGATGACAGCCTCGGCACCATATACATGGAAGAAAGGGGTGAAGCCGGTTGACTCGTTCGGGGTGGTGCGCAAACTCCAAAGGATGGCCAGCAGCTCGTCGAGCCAACAGCCGGCCGAACGCTCCAGTGGACGACCAATCGGGGCTTGATGCCGGAGAGGATGAGGCCGTTTGCTCGCTCAACTTGGCCGTTTGACTGCGGGTGGGCAATGGACGCTAGGTCCAGTCGGATGCCCTGTGTCGCGCAGAAACGTGCCAGTGCTCCCTTGGAAAAATTAGTGCCATTGTCGGTGATGATGCTGTGTGGTACGCCGTACCGGGTTGTAATATCTGCGATGAATGTCACGACAGTCGGCCCATTCAGCTTCTTGATCGGCTTCGCTTCAATCCACTTGGTAAATTTTTCCACGGCGACGATTAGATGTGTCATGCCGCCGCGCGCCGTCTTGAAGGGTCCACCATGTCCAATCCCCAGACGGCAAAAGGCCAGGTGAGGGGAATGGTCTTGAGTGCAGAAGCCGGCAAGTGTTGCTTGGAGCTAAAGACTTGGCACCCTTTGCAGTATTTGACTAACTCCTTAGCATCATCCAAAGCAGTCGGCTAGAAGAAACCATGGCGGAAAGCTTTGGCGACGAGTGATCTTGTGGCCGCGTGGTGGCCGCATTCGCCTTGGTGAATGTCCTTGAGGATTGCTATGCCCTTTTCTGGCTCGACGCAGCGCTGGAAGACCCCAGTGACACTGCGCCTAACGAGCTCTCTGTTAACAATTGTGTATGCTCCGGCTCGGCGTTGGACTTGTCTTGCCGCGATCTCGTCAGCCGGCGGTTCTCTGTTTACCAGGAAGTTGAGGATGGGCTGGGCCCAGGATGGAGCTGTGACTTCTTCTATTTCCAACACAGCTACTGCGACCAGGGTGGGTGGGCTGGGTGGTGAAGAGCTGGAGTCGGCCACCGCCTGTTGTGTCGATGCAGTCCCCGGGCCGATGCCGTAGTCCTCGGGTCGGGTTCTGAAGTCCCTGGGCCGGGTGCGACTATGGCAGTCCCCGAGCCGCCTGTTGAAGTCCCCGGGCCGCCTATCGAAGTCCCCGAGCCGCCTGCTTGGTTCCCCGAGCCGGATCCGACTGCGTCGGGGTTAAGCGATACGAAGATGGAATCGGATTCGAGGCGGCTTGATAGGCGGCTTGAGGAGGCGTTGGAGAGAGCGCGGTTGGTATAGCTTGTCGAGTGGAGCCTATTCGTGCCAGGGCATCTGCTTGCTCGTTGTCGGCCCATGGCACGTGGAGAAACTCGCATCCTTCAAAATACCTGCTGATTTGCTGAACGAGGAAGCGGTAGCTCGCCATGTTTGCGTCCTTGGCGTCCCAGTCGCCAGATGATTGTTGAACCACCAAATCCGAGTCGCCATAGCACAGGATCCAGCGTATGCCGAGTTCTTTGGCTAGCCGGAGCCCGTGTATGAGCGCCTCGTACTCTGCCACATTGTTGGAGGCGGCAAAATGAATTTGCAATGTGTATCTGAGCTTGTCGCCTTTGGGAGATGTGAGGATGATGCCGGCTCCCAAGCCGGTGCGCATCTTGGACCCATCGAAGTGCATCCGCCAGTGAGTGGAGTCGGGAGCCGGCGGTAATCGGGTCTCGGCCCAGTCGACGAGGAAGTCGGCCAATGCTTGGGACTTGATGGCGGTGCGAGGATGGTAGAAGATCGTGTAAGGGGCCAGCTCAATGTCCCATTTTTCCACCCGGCCGGATGCATCCCGGCTGCCTATGATCTCGGCGAGCGGGGCAGTGCACACGACCATGATGGGGTGCTCTTGAAAGTAGGGCTTGAGCTTCTTGGCAGCGAAGTACACACCATAGCACATCTTCTGGTAGTGCGGGTAGTTCTGCTTCGAGGTGGATAGTACTTCACTTAAATAATACACCGGCCTCTGGACTGGCTGAGCTCGGCCTTCTTCCGGGCGCTGATCCACGATAACGGTGCTGACCACCCGGCTGGTAGCGGCAATGTAAAGGAGCATGGGCTCTTTCTCAGTCGGCGCCGCCAAGATAGGCGGCGTGGCTAGCAACTTCTTCAGTTCGTGGAAATCTTGCTCGGCTTGGTCGTTCCACTCGAAGTGAGTGGTCTTATTCATGAGTCGGTAGAGGGGGAGAGCTTTCTCTCCAAGCCGGCTGATAAAGCGGTTCAGGGAGACCAGGCATCTGGTAAACTTCTGGACGTCTCGTAGCTTGGTGGGAATCTCCATTCTCCCAATGGCTTTGATCTTTACTGGGTTGCATTCGATGCCACGTTCGGAGACCAGGAAGCCTAGAAGCTAGCCGGCTGGTACTCCGAACACGCATTTCTCGGGGTTGAGCTTGATCTGAAACCGGCGCAGATTTTCAAACGTCTCTTTGAGGTCTTCCAGCAAGGTGCCGCGCTTCTCCGTCTTCATCACAATATCGTCTACATAGACGTGGGCATTTCTGCCGGGTTGCTTGAGAAGGCATTTCTGCATGCAACGTTGAAAAGTGGCACCGATATTTCTCAAGCCGAATGTCATAGTCAGGTAGCAAAAATCTCTGAATGGTGTGATGAAGGCGGTCTTCAGGCGGTTGGCCGGATCCAACTTTATCTAGTGGTAACCTGAGTAAGCATCCAAGAAACTCAACAGCTCGCATCCGGCCGTGGAGTCTATCACTTGATCAATCCTTGGCAGGGCGAAGGGATCTTTGGGGCAGGCTTTGTTGAGGCTAGTGTAGTCTATACACATGCGCCACTTTTTATTCTTCTTCAGCACGAGGACCGGGTTGGCAAGCCATTCCGGGAAGAACACTTCCATGATGAAGTCGGCTGCCAGAAGCCGGGCTATCTCTTCTCCTACAATCCTTCTCTTCTCCTCTGACAGTCGGCGGAGGGGCTGCTTGACTGGTTTTGCATCTGCTCGGACGTGTAGCTTGTGCTCGGTAAATTCCTTCAGAACACCAGGCAAGTCCTTGGGAGACCATGCGAAGATGTCCCGATTACCACGGAGGAAATCGATGAGCTCGCCTTCCTATTTGCTGTCCAGGTTCTCCCCAATGACGACAAACCTTTCTGGGTGCTCCGGGTCCAGGGGGATCTTCTTTGTTTCTTTGACCGGCTAGAAAGAACCTTGGGCATCACACTCCTTGGGGTCGGGGGACAGGGCCGGCTGCTTGCCGGCCATGGCCATGACTCGGTCCAGCATCTTCTTCTCTTCGTCAATCACGAGGGACTCGGCCAGCCGGCTGCTAGCTGCTGCACACTCGGAGGATTTCTTGTAATCGACGGCTATGGTGATGATGCCCTTGGTACTCGGCATCTTCATCTTGAGGTAGGCGTAGTGGGGCACAACCATGAACTTGGCCCGAGCAGGTCGGCCAAGCAGTGCATGGTAAGGGCTCTCAAGGTCCACCACTTCAAACCATATCGCTTCTCGGCGGAAATGATCCTTGTCCCCGAAGAGAACATCTATCTTGATCTTGCCGATTGGTGAGCAGGATAGGCCGGGTACGATGCCATGGAACACGGTCCGACTAGGCATGAGCTGCTTCGTCTTGATGTTCAGCTTCTCCATGGTGTCACCGACAAGTATGTTGATGCTGCTCCGCCATCTATCGACGCAAGAGAAGCGGGCAGCTCGCACATTCATTGCTAGGTGGCATCCAAAACTAATGCGTAAGAGACGGGAGACGGCATCACCTCTGGGTGGTCGGCCCGGCTCCAGATGATAGGCCTTTTGGACCAGTGCATGTACTCAGGTTGGTTGGAGGCGACCGCGTTGACTTCTCGGTGCTGTCGGCGCCGGCTGCGCCGGTCTTCAGGCTGGCTTGTAAAAACGACGTAGGCGGCATGCTCATCGGGGAACTCGTCTTGAACGGCTCCAACTGGGGTTCGGCGGCGGTGTTGAGGGGCGGGCGGTGACCAAGATGGCGGAGGCGGCACCAGGCCTTCGCCTTTGGTGATTCGCGTGAGCCAATGGCATTTTCGGGTCGTGTGGTTGGATGGCTTCGCGCCGCTGTGGAACTTGCAAGGGGCGTCAAGGGCTTGCTCGTAGGAGAAAGCCGGCTGCCAAGCCGGCCGGCCGCCCTTCTGCTTCTTGGGCGCGGGCCGCCCCTCGGGTTGCTCGTCTTCGACTGTGGCCACCTGCCGACTGGTGGAAGGCGGAATGGGGCCCTTGCGCTTGTTATCGTTCTGGTACAGGCGTCGGCTGGAGTCCCCAGCCGGCGTCTTGGGAGCCGGATTGAGCACCTTCCCGGAGGCATCTACCCGGAGCTCGGTCTTCATTGAAGAGTCGGCCGTGGCGTATTTGTCTGCTATGACCAGCAGCTCGTCGAGGGTAGTCGGCTCATCGCAGAGGAGTTTGTGCTTGAGGAGGGTGCCTTCTCGGCACCCGGCGGTGAAGTATTCTATGGCTTGAACCTCGTGCACCCCCTCGCAGGAATTGCGGATCTCGGCCCAACGCGTGAGGTAGTCGTGAGTTGATTCAGTGGGCCCTTGAACACACAAGGAGAGCTGTCGGGGCTTGGGAGCCCGCTTGTAGGTGCTGGTGAAGTTGCGGATGAAGGCTTCTATGAAGTCTAGCCATTTGTTATTATTGTATGCGGCTTGAGGCTGTTGAGCCAGGTACGCGCCGTGCCTTGGAGCATGAGGGGGACATACTTCACGGCAACACGCATGTTGCCGTTTGCTATGCTAACCTCGGTGGAGTAATCGATCAGCCAATCTTCCGGCTTCACAGAGCCGTTGTACTTGGGCGTGTCTCTTGGGAGCGAGAACCCTTTGGGGAAGGGCTCGTCGCGGATGCGGGGCCCGAAGCATGGCGGGCCGACATCGTCTTCTTCTTCTAGCGCTAGGGATCGCGCTAGGCGGTCGATCCGATGGCGGGCGTCGTTCTCGCCGACTCCTTCGCGGCGGCCTAGTCGGCTGCTGAGAGTCGGATGCGTGACAGGCGGCGGGGTGGGGTATCTCTCCCACGAGGTGGAGGAGGAGGTGGATTGCCTCATCGCTCCATGGCTCGAGGGCGGCCTTCTGCGTCGCGCTCGATAGAGATTCGAGTCCGGCTATGGCTAGCTGTCGGCTCCTTTTCTGGCCTGGCGCTGGTGTTGCCCGCAGTCGGCGTCCGTGACGTAGCGCCTTGCTCTCGGCATGGGGGAGGACTTTCTGCGCGGACGCCGGCCTCGTGCCGCCGTGCAGCTGCATCGATCAGCTGCTGGATGCATCTGGTCATGTAGGGGAGCTCTTCGGCCCCCAGTCCATTCAGCTCGTCTACGGCCGCCTGGACGGCACGTAGGTTCTCGAGGGGCGTGGCGTAGACTGGGCGGTCTACTCCCAGCATGTCGGCGATGGCTGCACCACGCTTCTTGATGATGCCGACTCGGCTCGGCCCGTCAAGAGGCGGTGTGCCAAAGGCGGCGTGGTCGACTTCGCGTTGGTGAGCCTCAGTGAGGCGCCTCATGGAGGCTATTTTCTGGCCCTCCGCGATGAGGGCGAGGCGGCGTGCCTCCAGTGTCTCGGCGTCGGTGTCGGCCGGAAGGGGGACGGACAAGTCGTGGAGCGCCACTTGCAGGGTGTCGTGGGCGTTCTCGCCAGAGGCGACGCCGTGGCTGATGACCAGCACCTCGGTGATGGCGCTGCCACAGCTGTCGGCTCGAGGGAGCGGGTCGTTGAAGATCACAACATTGGTGGGGAAGGCATCGAGCGATGCCGTGTCGGAGTCGACAAGCATCGGGTCGGTGGAGCCAACCGACTCCGGATCTGCAGCAGGCTCGCTGGAGACGTGGAGTTGGTCGAGGAGGCTGACGAGGTGGCTCTCGAGGCAGCCTGTGCCCGCGTCGAATGCGGGCTCGTCGGAGATGCAAGCCTTGCCAAGAAGATCGGCGAGGCAGCTCACCGCGCAGGCGTCGGCGATGCCTTGTAGCGCGTCGGGGCAAGCGCCATCGGGCGTGCCGGGCTGGCTACGCCATTGGAAAGGAAGAGGTTCCGTCGAACAGGTCTCCGGACGACGGTGCACCTAGCCCCATGGTGGGCGCCAAATGTCAGTGGTAGGTGCGGCAGATGCCAGCGGGTGGCTTATCATTGTGGGAGCCAATAAGATGTCACGGTGCCTGGAAGCGGGGTGAGGCGAAGACATGCACGCCGGCGAATCTTACCCAGCTTCGGGGCTCTCCGTGGAGATAACACCCCTACTGCTGCTCTGCGGGGTCTCCGCATGATCACTAAATGAGCAAAGTAGCTACAAGAGGCTCCTTGAGCTGTTTGGCGAGAGGAAGAAGAAGGGCAAGGCTAGCTCTCCTCTTCTCTCTATGTGGTGTCCAAAACTCTAAGAGATCAACCCTTTGCATGGGTACCCTGGGGGTTTATATAGGCCTACCCCCCAGGGGTACAATGGTAATCCGGCTGGGAGCGGGCCCGAGCCGTCAGTGTCTATGCTCGCCGGCTCCTCCGCCGGCCGCTGGGGCCTGCCGACTGGTGGGCCCCGCCGGCTGCCGGCTTCCTGGCCGACAAGCTGGTCCCTCCGCTCGGGGGCCTTGTCGGGGGCTGGATACTGTTGCCTCGCTCCTGATGACGAGGGCTTTGTCGAGGTAAGCGTGGCTACAGTGCCGCCACCTTGGCGGCGATCACTGTAGCCTTACCTCATCTTGTCTCCTTAATGAGGCACCTCCTTCGAGGGAGGGGGCAAGCCGGCTGCTGGGAGCAGGCCATATCCCAGGCCGGTTGGAGGAGGCCAGGCCGCCTTCGGGTATCTCTCTGACTGGAGGGGCCCGCCGCCTGCGGGCCGTACTGACAACCTGTCGTGGGTGACGTCATGGTCAACATGGCAATGATGCATGCGCCGGATGGGTGATGGCCCGCCCGTGCGTGACTGTGGCTACTGTGGCCTGCGCTCCGGGATTCGGGGGTGGCAGGCTTCACTGTAGCCACGCCCCGTCTCATCGCCGTTATGTGGGTGCAAAGTTTGAGGGGGTTATCTTGGCCGCCTGCTGGGGGGGGGGCTTCTTGGAGTCGGCCTTCTCGTGGCCAGCTTCTTAGAGTCGGCCCTCTTGCGGCCTTCTTCCTATGGGTTTAGGGCCGGGCCGCCTCCCGGTAGCTGGCCTGAGAGACAGCCGGCCAAGGGAAGGCGGCCCCGTGTCTTGGATGCTCGAGGGCTCGATCAGCCCGTAATTTTTTCAGAAGCGCCAGGGGGAGCCGGCTTGGCTACCCGTGGTCATTTACTCCGACAGAACTTATGCATAGGTGTTGGCTCACGTTTTCGTCTTGACTCTCCGGTAGAAACTTTGGGGAACTCTTTGAAGTTCTTTGTGTTGGTTGAATAGATGAATCTGAGATTGAGTGATGCATATCGTATAATCATATCCACGGATACTTGAGGTGACATTGGAGTATCTAGATGACATTACGGTTTTGGTTGATTTGTGTCTTAAGGTGTTATTCTAGTACGAACTCTAGGATAGACCGAATGGAAAGAATAGCTTCATGTTATTTTACTACGGACTCTTGAATAGGTCGATCAGAAAGAATAACTTTGAGGTGGTTTTGTACCCTACAATAATCTCTTCATTTGTTCTCCGCTATTAGTGACTTTGGAGTGGCTCTCTGTTGCATGTTGAGGGATAGTTATATGATCCAATTATGTTATTATTGTTGAGAGCACTTGCACTAGTGAAAGTATGAACCCTAGGCCTTGTTTCAACGCATTGCAATACCGTCTGTGCTCACTTTTATCATTAGTTACCTTGCTGTTTTTTATATTTTCAGATTACAAAAACCTATATCTACCATCCATATTGCACTTGTATCACCATCTCTTCGCCGAACTAGTGCACCTATACAATTTACCATTGTATTGGGCATGTTGGGGACACAAGAGACTCTTTGTTTTTTGGTTGCAGGGTTGTTTGAGAGTGACCGTCTTCATCCTTTGCCTCGCACGGATTGATAATCCTTAGGTCATCCACTTGAGGGAAATTTGCTACTGTCCTACAAACCTCTGCACTTGGAGGCCCAACAACATCTACAAGAAGAAGGTTGTGTAGTAGACATCACTCACACGAAAAAAGTTCACCTTATGTCAATCATACAAGTACTGGAGATTACCTCGCCTAGAAAATTCGGATCATTAAAACACATGGACAACATAGGGGGTCTTACAACATAATCCATTCAGAGACATGACACAACATCCAAGTACAATAATCTATTGACAATTTCAAATGGTATCTAACGAAGAACTGGGATTACCCTGGGCTTCAGATAGCAGAAACAACAGGACCTCCTCCGTCTTCAAATGCAACATTCTTACTTCCTCCAATTCTTGGGTTGGTTGCATAATGTGTGCAACTAATTGCGTAATTGCCAGCCTCAAGATCAAGATTACCTCATTCATGGCAGCCACACCATCTCTTTCTACCTCTAGTAGAGCCTCAAGAACTATAATATCTGTGCTCAAACTACACTCCGGCGGTGTTGCCTATGAACTGCTACCATCTGGTAACATGGATGGCGCACTGCTTCCACAAATTGATTTTGGGAAGCATATTATGCATAGTACGATCTGTTCTCATCCCTCCTAGGCGACTCCTAGGAGACCTACGCCGGTGGCCACTCCGGCCCCGGCGGCCACCCCCCACCCTCCTGCCGGTGGCCACTCCGGCCCCGGTAGCCACCCTCCCTGTTGTGTGCCACTCCGGCCACAACAACCACACTATGGCTCCTTTTGCCCTCAACTTTGATCGTGGGAAGAAGTTCCAAGCAGACATGAGGCGAAAGTTTGGGTACCGAGTGGTTTTCTCACCGGGGTTTCGTCAACGTGAGTTCATCATGGTGGTTTCATTTTGTAGAGCATCTTTCAAGCTTGATGGACACACGGTTAGTGTTTTGCTTCTTGCTATGTTTGGTGGTTATGCCCAAGGCTTTAGAGTTCGTCATCTCAAAGATAGATCTTTCAAGTTTTCGGCTGCATCTAAATCGGTGGGTTTTGAGATTTATAATGCGGGCAGAGTTGTTGAGAAAGAGTTTGAGATGGTATTTAACCTATGGAATTTTGGTGGTCCGAATTGGCTTAGAGAAGAGAGAGCGTTCTATGCTGAGCAGGATAGAGAATGGACGTTAGTGGGTAGGCATGGTAAAGTAGTGAATCATGATTTCGGCGATGGCCGGATTGGTGCTCCGGCTCACCGGAATACCAGATTAGATTTTGAACGTCTTTCAGACCCTATTCAAATTAGGAGTGATCAGAGGGGTGACTTGATTGATTCCAATGCGCGACTTGATGAGGGGCAGTGCAATGAGCTCCAAGTTATTACTCAACATCAACGTACCAACAGGTACGTGACATGCTATGCATGCGGGGAGCAGGGTCATTACGCGCGCAATTGTTCAAGACCAAATATTCCTGGGCTTTGGCCTTTTATCCAGTTTGATACCTTCCAGAGCCCACCGGAGCAGGCCTGGGCCGAGGGAGAGGTGGAGTCGTGGTTTTGCTGTGCTGGGCCGGCATTACTGTTAAGGCAAGTCTCGACATTTAAGGAGCTGGTCACGGATCTTTTCCCAAATTTTCAGCCGAGACCCTTGCTTGCCTTCTCGCATTCCACCTCACCTACCAACTCTGCCTCAACCTCGTCAAGCTCGCCAACTTCTTCTTCATCGCCGAGGAGTGCTTTGGTGCTCTGTGCGTCTGAAGAGCCAGCAATGGCAAACATTCCTATCGATCCAGCTCCTTTCGTCCCTCATGGTTTCCACATTCAGGAAGTGGAGGGGAGAAATGGGGTTTCCAGGGCCATCTTGCCGCGACACCCGCGTCACCATGAAGACTGGGAGATTGCGACTATTCATCCACATCCAAATGAGGTATTCTTCCCCAATGTTCGTGATGTTCTGGAAGAGTTTTTGCAAGGGGTGGAAGAAGTGCAGTTTAGAGAGATTCAACCTTGTCCTTTTGGGGAAGCGTATATTCAGTTCAGGCATGTGCGGGATAGGGACAGATTGGTCAGGCAGAGCCCACACCCGTTTGGCGATGTTTTTATCTCTTTCACTCCGCATAACCAAGGTAGAAACTGACGCAGAATTCATTTTGACAGAACCTGCAGGCTGCTTTTTGTGGGGGTGCCGTTTGACTACTGTAATACAGAGGATGTTGCTGCTGCTATTTCCAAATGGGGTAGAATCATTAGCTGGGAAAAGGAGGATGCTCTTAGAGGAAAAATCTTGGTCAAGGCCAGAGTCACTGAACTCTTGGATGTGCCCAAAAGTATTAGGTGGTCTGAGGGAGAGAGTTTTGAGGAAGAATCTTGGACCTCTTATGTTGAAGTGTTATTGGAAGAAATGCTTGGAGGTGGCCGTGCTGATGAGGACCCAATTCCTCCTCCAGGGGTGGACCCACACCCAGTACCTCAGCATGCTAATGATTTCCCTGGGTTCCAACCTCTGCCACTAAACAATGATCAAGTTAATAATGCAGAATGGGATGAGTGGGATGAGCAGGAGGAAAATGACCACTGGGCTTTTCCACAGCCAAATCCCCCCGTTCCTGTGCAGCAACAGCTGGAGATACCCGTGGTACCTGAAGATGGTGCTCCTAACAGTAGCATCACAACTACTGTTTCTTTATCTGATGGGCTCTTGTCTCTCACACACTCTGCTAGTGAGGAGGTGAATCAGGTGGCACAAGTTCCTTTTTTGGGCATGGGTCTGCAAAACTTTGCTCTAGCTTACCAGGCAGACCCAGAGGAAGCTGAACCTGGCCTTGCTGCCCTAGAGGAGGAGAATGTTAACTTGCAGGTGCCAGACATTCAACCCCTGGAGATTCTGCCTCCTGTACCTGAGTTGCTTGAGCAGGCTATACCTATGGCTCAACCACTCGAGGTGGAACAACAAAGTCACCACTTGCTTGCTTCTGAGGAGAACAATATGCAGGAAATCTCTCATAATGTCACTTTAGAGGCTGGAAGTTCTAAAGCACAGGAATTTGCTAATGAAGGAGCTGCTAACAGTGAGAAAGACAATATTATGACTTTGGGCTCTGAGGCTGCTGTTACTCAGGGGGAGGTGGACAAATCTATTCTTAAGGGAAAGGAGAATGTCCCCATTGCTCCATCTGAAGATAATAAAAATGGTACTTTTGGCCCTCATTCTGCACCTTTTTCTCCAAATTCTTTTGATGTACAAGAAATTGCTGAATCACATGCTAAAGATATTATTGATGGCTCTCATTTGATCTCTGAAGAAGGTTTGGACCTGTGGATTCAGCATTTTGCACCAGCCACTCAGGGAGCTATCAGCACTTTTAAGATTGATATTCCAGTAAGTTGGTTTAACTTCATAATCCACCTTCTTTTAACTCCTGACAATTTTGGTTGGATTATGAAACTGCTCAAATCTGAATTATGTACTTTGTTGACTGCAAACTATTCTACTGAAGAGACTATTGCATTTCACATTCTTGATAACTGCTCCACTTCTCAGGCTCCAAGTTGTAAGGACTTTATGCAGGGAATTGGTAAGGAAAATGAGGGCATTAGCCCAGCTGCTCACTCTTCTAGTGGCACAGGGAGCCCACTACAGCAGGTGTCTCCAAATAAAGTGCTCATTCTGCCACTTGGAGAGGCAGTTTCAAGGAAGAGAAGGGAGAAGGAACCTCTGGTGGAAACTGAGGTAAGAAGAAGTGACTGGATTAAGAAAGATAACAATGGTTATAGGAGGAAACCCTGTACTGTTCAGACATGCCTCCCTTGTAATGCTATACCCCCAATAATTCCTAATAAAGTTGTGAAAAATCTGACAAAGAGTTTCTGCAAGGTATCTGAGGAGGAGGCACATGACAAGTTGTCCAAAAAGCTCAAGAAAAAGGAGCAGGAGGAGATGGCCAAGGTCCCCAAGGCCACTGGAGATGCTAACCCTCATGCTGTGTAATCATGAACACACACCTCTACTCCAAGCCTACAAGCCAGTTCCTTTATTTCCACAATTTACTGCAGCAACATCGTAGAGTTGCAGTGGATTCTTTTGGTAATCTATGTAATATAAATGGATTTGGTACTCCCTGCATCCTTTTGCTTAGTACTGGAGATCTCTTCTTCTCTATGTCTGTACCCCTAACTGTGTGATGTGGGTCCAGTGGGACAAGTGTACTTTGAATAACTTGGAAAAGGATGATGTCATGCTGCTGATTGTTTTGTTCATGATTTGTTGAGAAAGGAAGTTTCTGCTTGGAATATAAAGTTGATTAATACAGGGATAAACACCAGGGGATGGCACTTGGTGATTAATTACAATTTGAATATTTGTGTTAATGAATAACAACAGATCATGGAACATATTAAACTAGAATGTCAGGGGCATTAATTCCTCAGATAAATGGTTGGCCATCACACAGAAAATCGAGGAGAGTGCAGCTTGTATTGTTTGCATCCAGGAAACTAAAAGAGAACTTTTTGACCTTGCTTACTTGCACAATTTTTGTCCACAAAGTTTTAATAAGTTTGAATTCCTCCCCACTGTGGGGGCCTCTGGTGGTATCTTGACAGCATGGAATGGCTCTTGTTTCAATGGTGAATTGATATTTCAAAACAAGTTCTCTCTCACAGTTCAGTTTGCATGCAAAACATCTCATCACTCCTGGGTGTCGGCGTTCTGGGAATGGGGGTACCCAGACTTTCCTGCCTGTGGCCTGCGGCATGGCTCAAGGGGTGGCCCAGTGCGGCCCATCTTCATCAGCACAAGCTCAAGACCCTCGCGAGGGGCCAAGCCTCGCGGGCCGGACGACAGGGAGCTTCCTCAGGCACGACCTCGTCAGGCTGGCTCGCGAGGAGGCGGAGAGTCAAGGCGGGGTACCTCACGAGGTGCCCATGACGCAAGCCATGACGACCATGGGCGCCACGCGGGCGCCAGCCCGCGCATTGTCCTCATTTCCCCTTTGGTGCAAAGGAGGCAAGCGCATGCGAGAGTATCAAGGAAAGGCAACCATTTCGGTGCAACAAGACCAGGACCAACACAACGGCAGGAAGGAGGTCATCGTGGAGCCTAAGCCGGCGTCATCGACAGAGCCTTTGGCAGGCGAGGACCAACTTTAGTCAGGATAAGTGTACTAGATGTTCCCCTTCAAAATGGCCAATTGTTGGCGCCCTTCCCGCTCAATATTTGGGAAGAGGCCCAGGGCCTTTGCCTATAAATAGGACCAGCCACCCACAGGGTAGAGGGATCGGGAATCCAGAACAGAGCTAGAGATCAAGCAATCTAGAGAGAGAGAGAGAGAGAGCGACCGAACTCCCCCTAGCAGTTCGTCGCACCGGCCAAGAACAGACCCTCGCGAGGCTGTTCTTCCTTGTACTATTCATCATTAGCCCGTGAGGCAATCCACCACACCACACACTGGAGTAGGGTATTACACCACAATGGTGGCCCGAACCAGTATAAACCTTGTGTCCCTTGTGTTGCTCTTTGTGTAGTTTAGATCCTTGTGAGGCGATGAGGTGTAGGTAGGTAGGAGGTGAGATCTCCGCGTGCACCCCAGAGTTCGAACCTAGAGGGTCTGCCGGAACCCGAAATCCGACACTGGGTTCTAACCAATATTGATGGCCCTTGCAACCAAGAAGATAAGCTTGAATTCATTGACTGGTTAAACTCCATTCAAATAGACATTGAGACTGAATGGATTCTTATGGGAGATTTCAACTTTATCAGATCCCCAGATGATAGGAATAAACCAGGTGGGGATGTCAATCAGATGCTTTTATTCAATGAGGCTATTAGTAACCTAGGGTTGGTGGAACTGCCTTTAAAAGGTAGGCAATATAGCTGGAGTAACATGCAAGATAGTCCTCTCCTAGAAAAGTTAGGCGGATATTTACTTACTGCTTGGATGACCTCCTTTCTGATTCCTTTGCACTTCCTTTGGCCAAACTAATTTCTGATCACATTCCATGTATGATCAAAATTGGAACTAGCATCCCAAAGTCTAAGATTTTCAGGTTTGAAAATTACTGGTTAAAACATAGCTCTTTCAAGGATATTGTCCAGGCTGCTTAGAATATTCTAGTGGGTTTCACTGATCCTGCTAAGAAAATCAATGCCAAATTTAAAAATTTGAGGAGAGCACCGAAACTGTGGGCCAAGAACCTTTCTTGTATGAAAAAGCAGATTGAGGAGCTAAATGCTTGTATTTTTCTTTGGGACATGATTGAGGAATACAGAGACCTAACCTTATTTGAGGCAAATTGTAGGAGACTGTTAAAAGAGTATCTTCTGGAGGTGCTTAATAATCAAAAGATCTACTGGAAACAAAGGGGAAAAATTAAAGGAGTTAAGTTTGGAGATGAGAACACAAAATTCTTCCACACTAAGGCGTCAATTAATCATAGACATAACAAGATTGCAATGCTGCTAAATGATGAGCAAGTGGAAATCACTGATCATGCAGGCAAGGCTGCTATTCTTTGGGAGGTTTTAAAAAAAAGACTTGGACAGTCAAGTGGGCATAATATGCATTTTGATTTGCATGATTTATATGAGAACAGAGTTGACCCACAAATATTTCAGGACCTTGAAAGGCCTTTCACACAAGAAGTTGATGATGTGGTGAAGAACTTACCAATTGATAAATCCCCAGGTCTAGATGGTTTCAACAATGAATTTATTAAAGCTTGCTGGGAAATTATTAAAGAAGATACTACTGCACTAATCATGGCTTTTCATGCTGGCACTGTGAACCTTGAGAGCATCAATACGTCTTTCATCACTTTAATCCCTAAAAAGGAAGTACCTCTCACACCAAATGACTTAAGACCCTTTTTTTTTGCTAAATGGTGTTATGAAAATCATTACAAAGTTGTTAGCCAACAGACTTCAGGGAGTGATATTATAGATAGTACATATTAATCAGTATGGTTTTTTGAAGAACAGGATGATTCAAGACTGCCTTGGGTGGGCTTATGAGTATATACACCAGTGCCACAAATCTAGAGAGGAGATGTTGGTGATCAAGTTAGATTTTGAAAAAGCTTTTGATACTATTGAACATCAGGCCATCATTGACATATTCAGAGCAAAAGGTTTTGGGGGAAAATGGATTTCTTGGATGAATCTTATATTCATATCTGCTTCTTCTGCTGTTATGCTCAATGGAGTTCCTGGGAAGAAATTTTATTGCAAAAGAGGGGTCAGACAAGGTGATCCTTACTCACCTTTGATTTTTGTTCTGGCTGCTGACCTCCTTCAGTCCATCTTTAATAAGGCTATGAGATTGGGGATTATAACTCCCCCTCTTCAAGTTAATTCTTGCCCTGATTTTCCAATAGTGCAATATGTTGATGATACCCTGGTCTTTTATGAAAGCTAATGCCAGAGAGCTCATTTGTATTAAGGCACTTCTCAACACTTTTGCTGCAGCCACTGGTTTAAAGGTAAATTATGGTAAGTCAGTCATGGTGCCCATCAATATTGCAGATGGCAGAGTGGATATATTCACAAACACATTGCAGTGCTCCAGAGGTCACTTCCCTTTCACATACTTGGGATTACCTCTGGGAATTTACAAACCAACCGTGGAACAATTTTGCCACTAGCACTACAGAAAAAAAGACACATCCGTGACATTTTGGGTCGAATGAATTTTTTTCTATCATACATATGACACTTTTATGACGATAATTGTGACAAAACCCGGTATCATCATAGATGTGGTGGGCTCCTACTTCTATGACAAAAAATCATGACAGAAAATGGGCTTTTCGTCCTTGGCGGGCCGGAGACGCAGCTGCATGACATTCTTTGGGCTGTCCATGACGGAAAAAACCGTGGTAGAAGCGAGCGTGAGGAAAATTTCGGGGAGTTGCCGGTTACGGTGGGAGGTTGGGGGCCGAGCGATGCGCGTTTCTCTCATACGTACGCGTGTGTGTGCGAGGCGTTGGCTCTAACTAAACTCGAGCGAGGCGTTGGGCTCTAACTGAACCCGAGCGATTTCACTGCAGGCTACGCGTTACTGAACCCGAGCGATCGATCGATGGCTGTTAAGCGAACCCGATGGGCGATTCGCCGCTGCCGCCGCTAATCAAGCCGATCGATTGGATGAGCGATGGAGCTGCGGGGGGTTGGATGAACAATGGCGGTGCCGTTGCCTCTGGATTAACAGGACCCGTGGTGTGGAGGGCTGGATGTACGATGAAGCGGTGGAGGGTGTGGCCATGGAGGGTGGTTGAACAGGACCCGGGGTGTGGAGGGCTGGATGAGCAGAGGCGTGGAGGGTGGTTGAGCGATGGCGGTGGAGTAGCGCGGTGGAGGCTGGATGAGCAGGAGCCCGTGGAGGTGGAGGAGGTCGATGGTGGAGATGAACAGTATCCCGTGGAGTCCCGTTTTGCGGTATGCCACACCCCTCCCGATGAACAAGGACCCCGTTTCGACCGTAGGAGGTCCGTTTCGTCCGTTTTGCGGTACACCACACCCCTCCCGATCAACAGGACCCCCGTTCGACCGTAGGAGGTCCGTTTCCTCCGTTTTGCGGTACGCCACACCCCTCCCGATCAACAGGACCCCGTTTGATCGAGGAGGTCCGTTTCCTCCGTTTGCGGTATGCCACACCCTCCCGATCAACGGGACCCGTTCGAGCGTGGGAGGTCCGTTTCCTCCGTTCTGCGATGCGCCAGGCCTCGTTTCCATCGCATGTTCCGTCCAAGCCCTCCTGATGAACACGACCATGCATTCCATTCCGACCCAGCCGGTTGGCTCCCCATGAACACGACGACGATGATGTTTCTCCGTTCCGACCCAGCCATGTACGTATGCGCGAGTAGGTGTTCGAGACCTTGCCCGTATGTACGTACATGGCCGTATTTTCTATCTTGCACCCTCGCCGCTGTACGTACGTGTTCATGCTACGTGCGCGCCTCTACTACGACACGTGCGCGCCTCTACTACGACACGTGCGCGCCTCTACAACGACCAGTATGTACGTACATGTTCGCGACCAGAATGACAATGATACATACGCTTCGACCAGGTGGGTCCCGACTGTCAGGCACTTCCTTGCCTGCGAAGATGTAGCTGGTGGGTCCCAGCAGTCAGGGGCGCGAATCTTTTTTTTTTGCCCGGACGCACTTCCTTGCGTGTGAAGATGTAGCTGGTGGGTCCCAGCAGGGGGGCGAATCGTTCTTTTTTTTGCCCGGACGCACTTCCTTGTGTGCGAAGGTGTCGCTGGTGGGTCCCAGCGGTCAGGGGGGCGAATCGTTTTGTTTTTTTTTTGCCCGGACACACTTCCTTGCGTGCGAAGATGTAGCTGGTGGGTCCGAGCAGTCAGGAGGAAACATTTTTTCGCGAAATACAGTGGCCCGTCCGGTGGGTCCCAGCTGTCAGGTGGAGGAATCATTATTTTCCTCGTAATAAGGAGGCACTTCCTTGCTGCGGCCGTGGACCCAGCTGTCAGCCTCTCCATGTACAGTCCACGTTCGATGGAAGTCTTTCCTTGACCACGTTGACCACGCTGGCGCCAAGAGCACCAGGCGGTGGGCGACGGCGAGGCCTAGGAAGGGACGACGGGAGTCGGGAAGACGCGAAGTGGAAGCCAGCGGAGAGGAATCGAGGTTCACTTTGGTTTGGCTGCGGTGTGAGGCTGCGATCGCCGCGAGGCCTGGCAGAGGTGGGAATAGTAGGGGCGGTGAGGCCTCCATGGCAAAGACAGACCCGCCACGGGAGGCAGGAGCATGCGGCACGACCGGCGCTGCTTTGGGCGGCTGGAGCAAGAAGACCAGAGGTTGAAGAAGCACTCACGGCCGTTTGATGGACATCGACAGTCCTTTGGAGCTAGAATCGTTCATATTGACTAAAGTTGACAAAGGCCCCCGTCCCAGTCAACTTAGTAGGCCCACAAGTCAGCCTCCCAGCATGGTGGGTCCCAACTAGCAAGAGGAGTATTCTTTTTTTGTGCATAATACGCTGACAGCGCGGGGAATGTTTTTTTCGCGAAATACGCTGGCCCGTCCGGTGGGTCCCAGCAGTCAGGGGGAAACATTTTTTTCAAAATAAGGTGGCCCGTCCGGTGGGTCCTTGCTGTCAGGTGGAGGAATAATTATTTTGCGCATAATAAGGAGGAACTTTCTTGCGGCCGCCTGGACCCAGCTGTCAGCCTCTCCACGTACAATACTCTTCCGATGGAAGTCGGTCATTGACCATGTTGACCACGCCGCGCCGAGAGCACCAGGGCGGTGGTCTGGACGACGGCGAGGCCTAGGAAGGGGACAAGGCGGAGCCGGGGAAGACGCAGCAGTGGTAGGAGTACGAGGGTTCACTGGTTCGGCTCCGGCGTGAGGATGCCGTCGCCGCAGAATAACAGGGGGTGTGGGTGAGTAGAGGGATACCCTGGGCGAGCGGTGGGAGTAGTAGGGGGTGGTGAGGCCTCGGCGGCATCACAGCCGGCCACGAGAGCGCAGGAGCACGCTGCACGACCGGGCGCTGCTTTGGGTAATTTGGAGCAAGAAGACCAGAGGTTGAAGAAGCACTGTGGCTGTTGGATGGACATCATACGGTCACTGGAGCTAGAATCGTTCATATTGACTAAGTTGACAAAGCCCTCCGTCCCCGTCAACTTAGTTGGCCCACAAGTCATCCTCCCACTATGGTGGGTCCCATCTAGCAGGGTGGGTATTCATTTTTTTGTGCGTAATAAGGAGGCTCTTCCTTGCGTGCGAAGATATAGCTGGTGGGTCCGACATGTCAGCGGGGGGAACGTTTGTTTCGCAAAATACAGAGGCCCTTCCAGTGGGTCCCAGCTGTCAGGTGGAGGAATCATTATTTTGCGCATAAAGTCCACGACCGATGGATGTCGTTTGTTGACCATGTTGACCAGGCCGCGCCGAGAGCACCATGGCAGTGGACGACGACGAGGCCTAGGAAGGGAACGACACGGAGCCGGGGAAGACTCGTCAATGGTCGCCCACGCGGTGGGGAATCTGAGGTTCTTGGTCGGCTGCGTCGCCGGAAAATAACAGGAGGTGTGGGTGAGTAGAGGAATGGCCTGGCCAGCAATGAAGTAGGGTGGGGCGGTGCGGCTGTCTGCGGGCAAAGACAACCGCCACGGAGGCGGAGCGAGCAGTCCCACCGAGCTGGTTTGGGTAATTTGGAGCAAGAAGATCAGATATTGAAGAAGCAGCACGGCCGTTGGATTAACATCCAACGGTCACTGCTGCTAGAATCGTTTGTGGACTAAATT
The DNA here is from genome assembly GCA_021605205.1 of Aegilops longissima. Classification (NCBI taxonomy): domain Eukaryota; kingdom Viridiplantae; phylum Streptophyta; class Magnoliopsida; order Poales; family Poaceae; genus Aegilops; species Aegilops longissima. Next base: position 474,644,647 of record CM038682.1, read on the forward strand.
TGAATCGTTTGTGGACTAAGTTGACAAAGCCAAAGTGCACGTCAACTTAGTAGACCCACAAGTGAGCCTCCAAATATGTCCCAAACAACATACAGCCCGAAATTTCTAGCCAGATTCAAATTAATTTTAAATATAAACATAGCTTATTTTAAATTCAATGAAATTTTACCCGCACAAAACAATGAAATTTAAAATATCAAAATCCGAAAGAAAACAGTATTTGGGAACTAATTGCCTGTTTGCTGTATTTTTTTCATTTTACAGCCCATTTATTATTACTTATAGCCCATTTATTATTACTTATAGCCCATTTATTATTACTTATAGCCCATTTCTTATTACTTATAGCCCATTTTCTGGGCAAAATGCATCCTCCTCGTCTTGAAAGATTTCCGCCCAAGAGGCATAGAAAAGCAAGTAGGCCTATGTTGGTTATTCTCAAAAAACAAAATAGCTGGCTAGCCATCTTTCAGAAAGGAAAAAAACAAACTGGGTTGGTCATGTGCTAAACATATGAAATAAAAGTCTGGGCTAGATGGGCCACGGGTCCCGCACAACCCAGTTGATACCCTCCTCCGTCCCGAAAAAACAAAATTACTCTGTGCGGCTTTGGGTCCCTTGTCATCCTCACCATGTACAGTCATCTCCTTATTCCTCTCGGTTGTTGACCATGTCAACAACACCGAGGGGCGAGCCCCTTGAAGCGAACCAAGGCGGAGGGCGATGGTGAGGCCTCGGGACGAGAACGAGCAGGAGCCGGGAAGATCACAACCAGTCGTGGGAGGCGGGAGCAGGCGGTCCGCTTGGCGCTGGTTTGGCTTTGGCAGCTCGAGGAAGAAGAGATCAAGAAACGCGCAGGCGTTGAATGTCAATCGAGCGGTCAAGGTTGGCACAATTGTTTTTGACTAAGCGGACACCAAGTAGCATACTTTTTATATATAGGAAGAAAACTGCGAGAAAAATGCGTTAAATGCCGTCCTCCTCACAGGGAACGTTCGCCACATAAGTGACTAGCACCCTTGGTTTTCAACCGAGAGGTCTTGGGTTCGAGTCCGAGGAACTCTCAATTTTGTCCTCCTTCCTTCCTCGCAAAAAAAGGGAAAGAAGAAGACTTGGGAAGGCGTACAGAACAAGGTAGTGTACCAGTAAAGAGACGTTGCCGAGTTTTAGAAAAAAAAAGACGTGCTCCTGTAGCTAGTTCGAATCCAAACCTAGACTATGACTATATATGGTGCTATGCTACTCTGCAAGTAATGAAACTGACATATCCAACATTCACTTCTCCTCTTCTCTACTTACTCTTCCTAGCATCAGAAGCTCTGGCCGCAACAACCATGTCCGCTGGCTGCTCGTCCACCTACTCTTCAGCAGGCAACAACCAGATATGCGCCAAGTCGCCACCCGTACCATCGCCTGTGGGTCTCAACACACCCCCGCCGGCACGCGCACCGTAGACAATTGATCATCGCAACCCGCTGCCGTTGGTGTGGTGCCACTGCTGCAAATCACGCAGAGTCATCCGTCGCGTCTCAACCACAATCCGCAACCCTGGCCGAGTCTTCTACAAATGCCCGAATCATGGGGTAATAATATGTTTAAGTGTTGTTCTGCTGCTTTCAGTTGCTGATTATTTTAATAGTTTGGTTGATGATCTTCCAATTTGATTAAATGCGTAAAAGGGAAGATTCGTGTGATTTGTATTTCTGGGAAGTTGCTGATGTGGGGGAATGCAACTACGCAGATTATTTGGTTAGCCGAGGAATCCCAATACCAGCAGGTTGGGGTGTTGGACAAGTAAATGAAGGAATGGCAGAAGAGGAAGATGCAGAGCAGAAGGTTAAAGATGCAGTTCCTCTGATCATGGCCAAGCAACAGCTGCTGAACAGCCTTGACAGCAATGAGGAGATGAAAGAGCTTGTGAAGATAATGGGCAAAATTGATGTGCTCTGTAGGATGATTGTCTCTTTATTTGCAGTGTATGTAGCACTCGTGATGTATTCAGTGGCTACGACATGAGCACTTTGCTGAAACTAGTAATGAATGAAACCTGTTTAGCAGGCTGGGCGTAGTGTTGTGAACATCTAATGATTTCTATTAATGGAAATCAGGGGGTATCCCCTTTTGCTCATATAAATAAATAAATAGCAGAGGCCCTGTCGGGTCAGCTTTGTTCTCATTCGAAGACGTCGAGCAAATTGCAGTCCAACAGCAAACTGTGTCATCAAATTCAAGTTTCACAGCCAAATATGAGTACAACTAAACAACAATGTCATCATGTTTTAGTTTTCATACAATCACCAAACACAAATCAGCATACATAACAAGTGATGTTCTCACAGCAAAATACTAAACAACATGTTCATCAGGTTTCATTGTCATAGCAAACACAATTTCACATAGTAGAAAAAACATCTTCCGAGAGCAAATCGACAAAAGCAATGTAATCATCATCAGCAGCAGCGCCAACATCTTCGCCATGTGTATCGATCTGAATCGTAATTCCCCATGGTGTCATCTTCTTCTTCGTCCTCAACGTCCTCGAGCGTTGGCTTATTCTTGATCAACTCTTGTATGTCCACAAAGACGACAGCAATCTTTTCGCGGCGTCATTGACATGATGGTTCTCAAAGATATTAGGAACATCTGTGTTATCTTGTACATCGGAGCGATGTAAGCATCATCTTGTTGTGCAACTTCATTAAACGAATTCCTCTGCTCAAACCTTTGCAATACTCTCCATCATCGCTACGTGCAAATGTGTCTTCCAAGAAAAATATCTGTGTTGCTTGATTTGCCAAAATAAAAGGCTCGTTGGTGCGGTACGCTGCCTTGACATTGATGGATTTGAAATAATCATCTACTCGGGTTTTGCGATCCGGAAAACAGGTTATACCAACGACAAAGACAATGAACCACACACCGATGATCCTCAAATCGAGAGATATCTGCAAGCTGAACAATGTTTGTTATGTTAGCATACATTTCAGTTGTCTCTTTGTCATACGTATTCGTGCTCATGATGACACTGTTTTGTGTCTTCCTGCCTTCATCTCGTGCAAGGGTGTTGTAGCGCACATCTCCAACAATGCAAGATTCATAATGTCTTACCCGAGTATCAGGACCCATTGCTAGTGAGTAAAGGGCATCATCAACTGCATGCCCATCCTCCCGCATCTTCTTAACCTATGGTTAGAAAATAGACAAGTTGATCATCTTATGTACTCAATATATTAAAAAACTGACAGTGCACTTCAAAAGCTTACATGGTTCTTGAACCATTTTGCAAATCCTTCCATAACCAGTTTGTCAATGTTTCTTGGATTTTGCAGCAGTAACTCCTCTTTGTAGATGCTGCACAACATAGTGATCACGTCAAACATCTAAATATATAAGAATGTGCTGCAAGTTTAGTAGATTATGATGTATAAGCTCAAAGATCTTGCACTTACTTGATATAAGGTAGTATCTCAGGATAGTTATTCAACACATACCAAACCATTTTGTCCAAATCTTTAGGTTTGTCCTCTTGTCGACTCTTCCCTGTAACTCGAGCAGAATAATCGAAAACATTGAGCCCGGGATTGTCTTCACCCACCTCTTTGCTAAGCTGATCAGCTGTTTCAATGTATTTTGAGCAGAATGTCAACGCTTGTGTAGCAATGTAGGCCTCTGCAATGGAACCCTCGGGTCTAGCTATGATCCTAACATAGCCCTTGAAAGTGCCTAGCCGCCTTTCAATAGGGTACATCCAGCCATACTGTACTGTACCTCTAAGTAGTGCCTCATCAGGTAGATGAACAGCCAAATGCACCATCACATCAAAGAAGGCCGGAGGATATATCTTCTCAAGGTCGCTTAGGATAGTTGGTATCTTGTCTCTAAGACGCTCCAAAGCATCTATCCTGATATTTCTACTGCAGAGTTCCCTGAAGAATTGTCCCAACTCTGCAATCGCTCAGATAAGTCGCGGCCCAATCCTCTAAGGATAACAGGTAAAACCCTTTGAAGTAGGACGTGGCAGTCATGAGTTTTCAACCCTTGTACCTTGTTTCCATCTGACCGACTCTCCTTTCAGGGTTGGAAGCAAATCCATGTGGGAAATCTCAGACGTGATAGGACCTCGCAGAATTCTTTTCTTTTTACCTTGTCCAAGACGTATACAGCTGGTGCCATATCCGTGGTTTACCTTCATCTTGCACCTACAAATCCTTCTCGATACCTGTGTGTCAAATCAATCCTAGATTTTAAGGTATCTTTCATCTTGCCTTCAATGTTAAGAAGTGTGCCGATAATGCTGTCACATATATTTTTCTCGATGTGCATCACATCAAGATTATGCCGCAGATCCGAATCTTTCCAATACTCCAAGTCCCACAAAGTGGACCTGCGGGTAAACAATAATCTCTCTTCTACCGTGTCACGCTTCCTTTTCCCGCTACCATTACCAGGATGGTTTCCTGGTGTAATATGTCTGACCTTCTCTAATTCCACTTGCAACTCATCGGCGGTGGGCCTCTTTGGCGCATCACGGTTTTCATGCTTTGCATTGAACACATGTCTTCGGTATTTTCTAGGATGCGGCTTGTCCTTGGCAAGGAAACGACGGTATCCAATGTAACAAATCTTGCTAAGTATTGCGTATGATAGCGGATTCCTGTCACAGCGAACACATGCATTGTAACCATGTGTCGTTCGCCCTGACATAGTGCCCAAAGCCGGATAATCATGGATCCACCAAATTACAACAACACGCAGAAAGAAATCAGCTGGTGGGCTGCTATATAGGTCTCGAGTGAGAACACCCTTCCATAGCTGTTGAAGTTCCTCCACAAGAGGCTCCATGAACAAATCAAAATCCTTTCCAGGACTTTTTGGACTGGGATGAGCAAGGCCATCATGTAGTTTGATTCTTTGGTGCAGACATTTGGAGGCATGTTGTAAGGATAACAAGCATCGCCACATGCTATATGTGGCGCTCTGGTGGCCAAATGGGTTAAATCCATCCGAAGCTAAGCCAAGTCTAATGTTTCTCGGGTCAGCAACAAACTCTTTGTGTTTATCATTGAAGCTTTTCCACTCACTACCATGAGATGGATGGCTCATTACATTCGATCTCTGTACTCCTGGTTCCTAGAATGCCACAAGACATCCTCTCTTGTTTCAAACATCATGAAACAACCTCTCGCAATCTTGGTGTAATTGGAAAATGTCTCGTAACATTATGAGGAACCTCTTCACAAAGATCTCCATCTTTCCATCTTGATGATTTGCATTTGGGCATTCACTTAAGTTGGCATAATCCTTAGGAACAGAACACAATTATTCTTACAAACATGGATCATATCATATCCAATTCCAACCGCACGAAGGAAATTCTTCATTTTATCAGAGGTGTGTGGCAGCTTAGACGATCTGGGAAAGATTTGCGGAAAGCAGCCAACATCGCATCGAATGATTTGTTGGTCATCCGCTCAGATGTCTTCACCAAGAAAGGTGACCATAGCTGAGAATCTTGACAACTTATTTCCGGGTGACAACAACGTTGCATTGTTCCAACATGCGGGCCCACCGTTTTTTCTTCTGCGGTGAAAGTTCACGGAATGCACGAGCATTTCGTAGCATTGTTTCAATGTTGGTCAAACTCACTGGCTCCGCCACCACCACCTCCTCCTCCTCTTCCACCTGAGCATCAGGCAGATCAAGATTGTGATCTGCTGCTTCCACGTAGTCAATAAAATTGACGTTCATAGCTTCACCATGATGAACCCACCTAGTATATGTGACCGACATCCCATACAAGTGTAGATGATATTGCACAGTTGACTGGGGTCTTGTAACTGAATTCATACAACTGCTACACGGGTAGAGAACATCTGATTTCGGACCACCGTACTCAGCTCTGATAAAGTTCATGAAGTTTTCAACCCCCTCGACATATGCAGCGGAGAATCTTCGAGCAGAAGTTATCCAAGTCATGTCCATCTATTAGACATACAAATTAGTTCTTCTACTAGATATTACAGGAAAAACATATATGCTTTTTTATGAAGTCCAAAAAAAATACCTAGGTCGATGTCTAATGCTATGGCAAGATATTTGGACGAGCAGTTCTAAGTAACGAAATATATGTAAAGCCAATTCAGCAAACAGATTTGAGTGCTAAATTATGGCAGGAAGTTTCAGCAGTCAATGAGGCCGAGCACACAGCCATCGAACTATCGAAGGCCATCACAGCAACAAAGATCGAGTATAAAACGGTGTAGAGCTATTTCACCTAACAGATTGGCTACTAGACCATGGCAATCTACGTCACAATAAATATATGGCAGGATATTTTAGCAACTAATCGGCCTTGGCATGCCATCTCAGCTAAGCAGATTGAGTGCGAACAGGCAAGGAAGCTTCTTAAGCGAGCATATTGACATAAACTACTTCGCAAGCAGTGAGATTAACAGCGTCTATCGGCTCACATTCAGCGCTACATCGACATGAACGGGCCTCGTCTAGAATGCGCGTGCCGTGGGAGAAGCTGACCGCCGTGCGTCTCCACCTAACGTCGCCCGGTGATGGCGGCGCTGACCGCCGTGCACCTCCACAAGAACGTAGTCGAGGTGGCGGCGGCTAGAGGACGGCAGTCTACGAGCGTCTTGTGGGAGCGAGAGGATCGCCGTCGTCCCCTCGACGAATCATGGCGCCACGTATTGACAGCGGCGGGAGGGCGGCTTTGGCGGAGCAAATGGAGTGGAGGGGGACGGGGAGGGGGTTTGGGGAATATTTGGCGAAGGCGGTTGAATCAATTTGGGGGGGAATTTTTGTGTGTGTGGGGGAGGATTTTCGCGCGGTGGGCGGGGAGTTTGGCGCATGGTCGGTTTCTCCAAGTGCAGTCCCACGTGTCAGTGAAGAGGCAAACCGAAGCGCGTTCCGTTTGCGTGAGCCGTGTGCAGGACCGAATGTGTGTGGGGTGCAATGCCGCGGCAGGAGTGTTGTGAGTGTACCGCCTTTTTTCCTTTTAAACTAGGTGCTTTGCCCCCTGAAAAAAATGTTGCTTCGCGCGATCCATCGATACTACTACTAGTAATCCGGTAATCCCGACTAAAAGGACGCGGCCGGGTCTTTTCCCGCGCGATATGCTGGGAGGTTGGCTTAGTTGGGTTTTTTAGATTTGTCTCGGTTCAATAAAAAGCAGAGTTGGTGATGATGGTGTGCCTGTCATCCTGCAATATAGGCCGTCCGATCTATATCTAACGGATAGGAAGGAAACTATGACAATTTACCCGCACTCCTCTCCACATTTGCAGATAAGGCTTTCCCTCGTTCATCCTTTTCTCCCACAAGATCTTGATCTTCCGCAACGACGGCATCTTGCTAGTACTCCAACAATATGTATATTATTGTGAAAGTTCATATACACCGGCCGAGATTAATGCAAACACAACAGATTTTCATTACATTTCGAACTTTTATAGGACAGAAAAATAAAAGAAACCCGACCCTAAACCTATTCTATGGCGGCGACCGACGTCCATGTACGGGGGCGGGGTTCAAGACCCGTGAAGTGAAGGTGCGGTCTCCGGCGAGGAAGAGTAGAACGCGGAATACGGACCGGCCAGTTGGCACACCATGCCCTGCTGCCTCCCATTCCCTACTCATCCTCGGAGGAGTCCCCGACCTCAGCGGTGCCGGACGTTGGACGGCGGCAAGTACGACGCGTGGCTGACGGTGCTCCCATCGTTGGCCACCAGCGTGACCACCGCTTGTGCGGTCGCGTCCGCGTCCGGCTACGCCGCTATTGCGTTGCGAGAGGCGACTTGAGTGAGGGCGGCAACCTCGAGCTTCATCCCCGAAGACAAGCTCTCCCGCAGAGCGTTCGCACTTGCGGTCATGGCGGGTGCGGTGCCAGGTAGGAGGACGATGCACTATGGTGTGCAGGTTAGCTGGGCGTTGCCGCTTTAAGTAGCGCATTCGGTGAGGCCAAGCGTCCGGGTGCGTCATTAAGTCGCCGGAGTTGGTTCCTCGGGCACCGAGCCTCTTAACGACGACATACGAACGGACGGCATGAATGCGGGCAGCTGGCGCCAGCTGGGAACGCACCGCGCAACGGCGCGAGGGACGAGGGCTTTGGTGTGCCAGGGTAGTCATCTGTGGTCGTGGCAACGTTGGAGATGCCCTTTGCTCAAATGCGATCCCCGCATGTCATTGAAAAAGCAATATGACCCGGCATGGTCTCAAGTCCAGAGGATGCAGTTGGCTGCGCTACACCACTCCGCGGACGCGTCGCGGCACCCCGTGCATCCTCGACGAGCTGGGTGTTGGGGTGTGTTTGGATTGTGGCCAAAGTGCACCTTACCAAAATTTTGGTCATGACCCAAAGATTGGTCTTTGTTTGGATGGTTGCCATTTCTTTGGCATGCCAATGAACTCTAGCCAACTCTAGTTCATTTTTCTTGCCAATGTCGGCCAAATCATGGGCAACCAATAGCTCAACCAAAATTTTGGCTACCCAATGCTTTGATGGGGCAACCTTGGGCACAAACCAAACATACCGTTGGTCGTGCCACAGCACTAACGCCACCCTCGGCACACTGAAACCGACCGTGTCTATCAACGATATGAGCGTGTCGCTCACCACGGTCGCCGTGTCCAGAGGCGGTGCTGGAGCTGCGCCCTGTTGTTGGCCCCAACGACCCACATGAACGGTTGTCGGTGGCGAGGAGGTCGTGGGCCAGCTCCTCCATTGGACTAGTCTGCGCTATGTCGGTTTCCCTATTTTCCCGGCCATATTCGAGCGTCAGTGCTCCGTGTTGCGCATTAGGCCCTTCACTATGTAGGCCAAGCGAGACAACTTATTGTTTATTTGAGCCATTCAAGTGTAATCATGTGGCGTTTGCTTATTTCTCATTCCTCTCGAACCATCTTCTCCATCGATCATGTCGCCCTCCAGTCGAGTCCATCCTCCTGCATGCCTCATTTGAACATTCCACCGAGTATCATTCGCATGTACCCACCCTAGTCCTCTTTCAATAGATCTCCGGACCCCGAGATGAAATCGAGAGGGAACGAGTGGGGGCACGTGATACCTAAAGCGGATTCAAAATTTTGAACCGGTGATCATAGCATCCGCAAATCATATATAAAGGGTATTCAATGTTCGTTTCATTTTTGAATGTACAATATACTCCCTCCTATCCTTTCTACCTTACATACTATGGTAGGAGTATAAGTTTTATGTGTAGTCAAAGTATCTCTACTATGATGAAAAAGGTATCAACATTCAACAACGCCCAATCAATATTGTTAGATTCGTACGTACTCCTAGACTTGTACTCGAGATGGTTTCCAATTTGACTATTGACAAGATTAATAGTACTCCTTTCACATAGGTGAGTAAGTCATCTTAGGCTGTGCATCGTGACCAAGGAGGAGGGGAAAACGAGAGACATTAATGTTTATTTGCTAATTAATAGTATTGCATGCAATGAACTAACCACTGCATGTCATGTTTGATAGTCTTAGGTCATTAAAAGCATGCACACCCTCATCTCTTATTGGTTCATATGTCAAGAAACAAGAAACGAGGTAGAAGTTAATGCACCGCGCCTACGTGTTTTGGGATTATTTGGTTTTCGTAAGATGACTTACACACCTAGATGGAGGGAGTACATGAGATGTATAATGTGAAAATTATATCATTCGAAACTCCTTTCACATACGAAATTGACCATATGCTTTGTGTAAGTTGCATGCCATATATTATTACTCTAACATTTGGTCAAAGTTAGCCTCGAAAACGATTAGACCCTGTATGCTTTGTGTAAGTTGCATGTCATATATTATTACTCTAACATTTGTGTAAGTTGCATGTCATATACTCCCTCCGTTCCGAAATGTAAGTCTTTGTAGAGATTCTACTATGAACCACATACTGATGTATATAGATGCATTTTAAGTATAGATTCATTCATTTTGCTCCGTATGTAGTCCACCTAGTGGAATCTCTACAAAGACTTATATTTAGGAACGGAGGGAGTATTATTACTCAACATTTGGTCAAAGTAGTATAGTGGAAGTGGATCCTCTGACGTAGGTATCCCTACCTTACCCTCCCTTTTGGTCACTTACTGGCGGACCCCATGCTTGCTAGGCCCCGCATGTCAGTTACTCAATGGGTTCGGCCACGCCAGGGGATCCTCATCCGTAGTATACTCCCTCTATTTTTATTTACTCCGCATAAAACGGAGGGAGTGGTGGTATAATAAATGACGCGGGCGGGGGGGGGGGCAATGCTACGTAAATAATGTTACGTGTTTTACATAAAGTGCAACGTGGATAATTAGTATTGGAGAAGGGGGAGGAAGGGGCCCGACCCACCTGGGACATCGGTTTGCTCTCAACTGCGGTCCCACAAGCGAGCGAAAACGCAAGATGAAGCGCGTTCCATTCAGTGAGCGACGTGAAGGGTCCAGCGTGCCGGGCTGCAACACGAACGCGACAAGAGCGATGTACAGTCAAATCCGATTGACCGGTCGTCACCGGAACTACTATTCACACTAGAACCTTCGCTGCTCGGCCTACGCCAGCCACTGCCCTAAAACCACACCAAATCTCTAGCCCATTCCCCCACCTTTCGATCCCCTAGCCCGCATCAAGCGTCCCCTAGTTCGCCGGAAAGCCATGGTGCGCCGCAAGATCACTTACTAAAAGATGCTGACGCCGGAGCGCCATGCAGAAATCGCGGCGGCGGTCGGCGCCACAGACCTCCGTTCCCAAGTTCCCTTTGCGGCGGGCCAATCCCCGAGTTCTCTGGAGCCAAGCTACGAGGAGGAGGAAGCCGATCCAATGTTCACTGCGGAGGTCGCGGCGCAGAAGGCCCCCGATGGGTATGAGACGATGGACGTCGACTTCGTGCCGGCGTCCGAGTCCCCCATGGTGCAGGCAGACCAGCGGTTCAACATGGCGATACTAAAGGAGGACCGGGAGGTAGAGGCTTAACTCGACGTGGAGCGCATGCATGCCGCTGCCATCTAGGCTCTCCTGCAGGCGGAACCGGATGTCGTGGATGTGAACCGGGCGGTGGAGGCTCAACTTGAGGCGGAGCGCGCGGATGCCGCTGCCATCGAGGCCCTCCTGCAGGCGGAACCGGATATCCTGGACATGAACCGGGCGGCAGAGGCTCGACTCGACGCAGAGCGCGCGGATGCCGCTCTCATCGACGCCTCCGCAGCGGAACCGAAGTGCTGGACTTGAACCGGGCGGCGGAGGCTCGACTCGACGCGGAGCGCGCGGATGCCGCTTCCATCGAGGCCCTCCTGCAGGCGGAACCGGACGTCCTCGACTTGAACCGGGCTGTGCTCTCGTCCGTGCAGAGCGCCCGCACGCTCCGCTTGAACGAGTAGCTGGAGGCCAAGGACAACCACGGTGCGGAGACACACGTCGGCTGCAACGGCTGGTTCGCACCGGCAGCAAAAGACAACGAGGCTGTCTCTTTCCGCGAGCAGTGATAGTTTTTCTTTAGGTTGTTGTTTTTATGGATCTTTTGTTGTGTAAAAACATACTATTTGTTATGCAAGTCGCCTGACTTGGGTCAGTCTACCATTCAGGCGGTTGGATGAATATCCTACGTCTCCTAACCTTTCTTTCCTTCTTCCTCACCTCTTCTTCTTTCCCAACAGACCACCGCACGGGCCGTATGGATACTCCCCAACATGTGGTTGGATAAACATACTCTATGAACGAAAATTATGTGTCAGCAATAGGATGGCTGAGTTTGGTTTGTTCACATGCGACAACACGTGTCAGTGAGGGTACGTTCCCTTGGTTGGGTTTGCGGCGTGCAGGAGCGACTGTGTGAGGGTGTGGTGCGACCTGCAGCGCGTGAGCGAGCGACCGTGAGGGTGCGGTGCGACCGCGACAGCCGTGCGCAAGTGTACCTCCTTCTCATTTTGAAAAATTTAGGCAAGCTTGGCAAAAATGTGTGGCGAAGTTTGGCAATGCAAGGCCTAGACTCAAACAGGATAAGTACGTACGTACTAGGAGTACTAGTGTTAAAAAAGAAAGGCGGGGTTTTCCTTCACGGGATTTAATCGATACAAATCCTCGTTTCACGTGTCAATTAATGCGTATTTTTTTCTCGAAAGCCAAAGAGCTAACCATCTCACTCCTCATCGCTTGATTAATGCAGCGCCATGCAAACGAACCTTCTCACTTCCGCATGCATGCAGGGGATATTAATGTCCTTGGTTGCTAACCCCATCAATTTTGCCTCGATTAGTGTTAGTGGCCCTTTGCAAATTGTAATTTTGATATACTGGCCTTGTGTACAAAAAAATGGAGGTAGTAACTATGTAAGGGCATATTTATTCCCTAGTGGTTTTGGTGATTGATGACAATGCTTTTGCGGACTAATCGTGTGCGTTAAGTTCTTTCAGAAGATCATCCATTGGCACGAGACGATTTCCTCCCCTCGGCGTTTTTATTCAAGACGGTGTAGCTCCTGCGGTTCGTTGTTGGTGGACTAGTTTCGTAGGAGTCTCCGTACTTTTAAGAGGGGATCCGCTTTGGTAAGGCTAGGGTGGAATCAACACGTACACATCCTCTTCACACCCGTCGTCTTCCCTTCACACCTTTGGAGCTGCCCCTCTCTCTTTCATTCCGGTTTCGTCCTGTGCCAGCGGTAGTACCGCCGAAGCCCTCAAGCGGTAGTACCGCTCTTCAGAGCGGTAGTACCGCTCCCAGCGGTAGTACCGCTCCGCTGAGCGGTAGTACCGCTCGCTGGCTTCAGCTATACTACCTCAGTAGTACCGCGTCTACTACCGCTTCGATTCGAGACGATGTTTTCTCGTGTCGGGTTTTGCGGCACTAGTTGCGACAGTAGGAGCGGTAGTACCGCTCTGAGCGGTAGTACCGCTCTACTCCCGCGGTAGTACCGCTCTGTGGCCAGTGGCCTGCCTCTCTCTTTAGAGCGGTAGTACCGCTAGGTAGGGAGCGGTAGTACCGCCCATCCCTAGCGGTAGTACCGCTCTGTGCGGGGCTGTTTAGTGGGGTAACGGTTGGATGTGTTCCCCTACTATATAAAGGGTCATCTTCTTCCTTGTTGACCTACCTCTTTCCCCAAAGCTCCATTGTTGCTCAAAGCTCCATTTTGCCGATCTCTCTCCTAGCCAATCAAACTTGTTGATTTGCTCGGGATTGGTTGAGAAGGCCTAGATCTACACTTCCACCAAGAGAAATTTGATTCCCCACTTATCCCTTGCGGATCTTGTTACTCTTGGGTGTTGAGCACCCTAGGCGGTTGAGGTCACCTCGAAGCCATACTCCATTGTGGTGAAGCTTCGTGGGATTGTTGTTGTTGTTGGGAGCCTCCGGTTGTTGTGGAGTTTGCCCCAACCTTGCTTGTAAAGGTTGGTCGCCGCCTTCAAGGGCACCAATAGTGGAATCACGACATCTCGCATTGTGTGAGGGCGTGAGGAGAATCTGGTGGCCCTAGTGGCTTCTTGGGGAGCATTGTGCCTCCACACCGCCTAACGGAGACGTACTTCCCTCAAAAGGAAGGAACTTGGTAACACATCCTCGTCTCCACCGGCTCCACTCTTGGTTATCTCATCCCTTTACTTGTGCAAGCTTATTTGTGTTCTTATCCTTGCTTGCTCGTGTGGTAGTGTTGTTGCATCATATAGGTTGTTCACCTAGTTGCACATCTAGACAACCTTTATTATTGCAAAGTTTAAATTGGCTAAGAAAAGCTTAAAAATTGTTAGTTGCCTATTCACCCCCCCCCCTCTAGTCAACCATATCGATCCTTTCAATTGGTATCAGAGCCTCGTCTCTTTTTAAGGACTTTACCGTCCGAAGAGTATGGTTGACGTCGTAGATGATGTGGGGGAGCACTCCGGTGTGAATCCGACATCATCTACGGGAGATGGGAGTACCTCGATCTCTCGTGAGGAATTCAATGTGGCGTTGGACACATTGAAAACCTCCATGACGAGCGAGGTCAAGGACATGTTTAAGGATTTCCTAGAAGGGCTTAAACTTTCCACCGCACCCGTGAAAGTGGGTGATCCCGCCAACACGGGAGCGGATGCTAACTCCGATAAGGGGGAAGCTACGAGTGAGAAAGCCCCCTCGTCTAGTGGTAAGAATGGCACCGGCATCTTTGCCCATGTGCAACCTCCCGTTTATGGTGGGCCGATTCCTTCCACTCATTTGAATCATGCCGGTCCACCACCTAAGGTTGATAAAAAGGAGGATTTTGATTCTTGGGTTTATCGTTTTAAGCGTCATTTAAATCATGTGAACACTAACCTTTGGAGAATTATTGAAGAAGGTTTCTATCCGCATGATCCGAGCAACTTTTCTCCAAGAGAGGTCGTGGACCATCAATTCAATGAGAATGCTCTCTTCATCATCCAAGAAGCAATCCTTCCCGAAGACCTCCCTCATCTCCGGCCTTACATCCGTGCCAAATATGCTTGGCTCAAGGTGGTGTCCATGTATCGAGGAAGCGCAAGCATTCAACGTTCCAATTATGAAGTGGTCCAAGACGAAGCCGATGAGTTTGCAATGAAGGAAGAAGAAGAACCTCGTGAGCTCTATCGGAGAGTAACCAAGCTTGCCGTCTCCTCCGGGATCATGGAAGTAAGGACACCGATGACAACTGGATCAAGCGCAAATTTCTCAAGGCAATGATGCCATACCACAAAGCCATGTCCTCCGTCATCCGTCAACGACGGACTTCCACACCTTGTCCTCAAGTGATGTGTTGGATGAGTTTGTGGCTATGAGCATATTGGACAAGACCGCCGACAATGCGGTGCTTCGCTCTCAAAGAGCAAAGAAGCCCAACCTCGCTTTGAAGGCCAAGATTTGTGTCGAAGAAGATGGAGAGGAGGAAGAAGAAGAGAGCAACCTCGAAGATACTAAGTATGATTATCATGAACACATGGCCCTTGCTTCAAGACAATTTTGGAGCAAGAAGAACTCAAGACCCAACTTCAACAAAAGCAATTCAAGTGGCTCTAAGGGCAAGCAACGTGTGAGGACGTGTTTCAATTGTGGCAATGTGAGTCACTTTGTTGCGGAATGCCCATATGAGAAGAGGGAAGACAATGGTGGCAAGCTCATCCGCAAGGACAAGGTCAAGTCTTTCCCCAACAAGAGCAACTTTCCAAAGAAGACTCCTCACAAAGCCTTGGTGGTTCAAGAAGAGTACAATGAGGATGATGATGATGATGAGGATGGTGAACCGGTTGCCATGGCCTCCGTGGCCATTGCAATGACTCCTCGGGTGTCTCTGTTCGGTTCACCTAATGAAAACATCACCGCCAAGTGTCTCATGGCTAAAGCCACCGACAAGGTAACCCCCAACATCAAAACTACCATCATCCATCATTCCTCTTTAACGGATTGCATTGATGAACATGAGGGAACTAATGTAGAGGAAAATGAATTTGAGATCTTTATGAGTAAACTCAAGGGCAAATCCAAGATGCACTTCGTTGCTCTCTTGGAACAACTTGGTGAAGCCAATGTCATGATCGAGACTCATGAAGAAACCATCTCTAAGATGGAAGGGCATAGTCGTGACTATGCCGATGAGATTTCGGATCTTTCCAATGCTCTTGAGGAAGAGCGTGGCCTTCGTTTGGCTCTTGAGGAGTCACACAGCGATGATCACGCTAAATTAAAGAAAGACCTTGATCATACTCTTGTTGTGTCTCGTGTGCTTAGTTCCGAGAAGGCAAAGCTTGGAGTTGATCTTGCTAGACTCAACGAGGACTTTGACACTCTCGACAAGGCTCACAAAGTCTTGAAGGGTGCTCATGCTAGTCTCAAAGAGTCTCATGATCAACTCCAAGTGAAGCTAACCAAGGAGAAAGCCACCTTTCCTCATATGATATTGATTGATAATGCAAATGCTACTAACCCTTGTTGTGAGCATGTGCATCTTGTTGAGGAGAATGCTAAGTTGAAGGAGCAACTTGAAAAGGGCCTTGTCTCATGCATTCAAGGTGAGAAGAACCTTAACGATCTTTTGAGTAATCAAAAGGAAGTTGTGGCCAAGGAGGGGATTGGGTTCGCGCCCAAGCCCAAGAGCAAGAAGAAGAATGACAAGACCAAGCAACCTCCCCCTCTCAAGCAAACTTTTGTGAAGGAGGAGAGGGTGCTTCAAGAAGAAGAAGAACCGTGCCAAGGGTGGCAATGTCAAGAAGGACAACATCACTCCCACGAACATAGCCATGACTTTAACCCCTCTTATGTGTTGTGTCGTGCTAGTGATGGGCATGTTTATGCTAAATTTGTTGGTTCTTCTTATGAGTACATTGAATGGTCTATTTGGGTTCCTAAGACCCTCGTTACTAACATCAAAGGACCCATTACCAAATGGGTACCTAAAACCAAGCATTGATCTCTTGTAGGGGTTTGCTTCCGGTGGGGGATCATGGTTGCTTGATAGTGGAGCAACAAATCATATGACCGGAAGCAAGGACATGGTGGTGGACATGGAAGAGATTCCATCTATGCCCACCGATGTCGAGTGGGGTGATGCATCACATTCTAAGGTACTGGGTCTCGGCAAGGTTGTCATTTCTCATGATCTTACGATCGAGAAAGTCATGCTTGTTGAGTCCCTTGCATACAATTTGCTTTCCGTTCGTCAACTTGCAGTCATGGGTTTTGCTACTTTCTTTGACATTGATACCGTGGCCCTCTTGTGGAGCAAGACTCTTAAAGTAGCCTTTGTTGGGCATGTCGAAAACGGTCTCTATGTGATTAACTTTTCGGAGCGACCCACTAAGACCGCGACATGCCTAATGGCTAAAGTTGACGTGGGATGGCTTTGGCATCGCCGTTTAGCCCATGTCAATATGAGATCTTTGCAAAGTCTTCTCAAGGGGGACCATGTTCGTGGACTAACAAATGTTAGCTTTGCCAAAGACCGTGCTTGCAGTGCTTGTATTGAAGGAAAGCTTCATGAGAAGGCTCACCCTCCCACAACTATCATATACTCAAAGAGACCCTTGGAGCTCCTTCACATGGATCTCTTTGGGCCACCATCATTTGATAGTCTTGGAGGAAGAAAGTATTGCTTGGTAATCGTGGATGACTATTCAAGATACACTTGGGTATATTTCTTCAAGAGGAAGAGTGAGACCCAACAAACCGTCATCGACTTTGCAAATGAAGCTCAACGTCAACATAATGCAAAGATCTTGACTATAAGAAGTGACAACGCACCGAGTTCAAGAACTACACCTTGGATGAGTTTCTTAGTGATGAGGGAATCAAGCATCAATACTCGCACCATATACCCCTCAACAAAATGGTGTGGCGGAGAGAAAGAACCGGACGTTGATGGATGCGGCAAGGACCATGATGGCGGAGTTCAAGTCCCCATACAACTTTTGGGCCGAAGCCATCAACACCGCTTGTCATGCATCTAATCGGCTCTATCTCCGCAAAGGCTTGAACAAGACTCCTTATGAAATACTCACCGGCAACAAGCCCAACCTCAAGTACTTCCGGGTGTTCGGGTGTAAGTGTTTCATTCTCAAGAAAGGTGTTCGATTGTCTAAATTTGAAGCTAGAGCTCATGAGGGCATATTTGTTGGTTATGCTACAAACTCTCATGCTTACCGTGTCCTCAATAAATCCACGGACTTATTGAGGAGACGTGTAACGTGGAGTTTGATGAGAATAACGGCTCCCAAGTGGAGCAAAGTGGCACTTGTGATGTAGGTGATGAAATTCCTCCCCAAGCCATAAGAAGAATGGGAGTTGGCTTTATCCTACCCATTGAGGAACCCCTTGTGGCCGAAGGAGAAGAACAATGCTCCACTCAAGTGGAGCCATCACCAACCCAAGGCCCACACGCTTCCGAAGAACAAAGTGAAGGCCCTCAACCTCAAGAACAAGACCAAGGGCAAGATCGTGCTCAAGACGATGATATCACCACAAATGATGCCCAAGGTCAAGTTCTCTCCCCCGAGCATGCTCAAGATGAAGTTCATGCTCAAGACGACGCTCAAGATGATCAAGTGACCCCTCCTCATCTCACCTCCGAGGAGGAATTAGAGCGTCGTGCCGCCAAGATTGCTTCCAAACTCACAACCAAAGGCCATCTCATGGAGAATGTGGTTGGAAGCCTAAGAAAAGGGGTAAGCACTCGTAGACAATTGGCAAACTATTGTGAACATCACGCGTTTGTCTCTTGTGTTGAACCACAAAAGGTCTATGAGGCGCTTGAAGACTCGGATTGGCTCAATGCTATGCATGAAGAACTCAACAACTTTGAGTACAACAAGGTGTGGAGATTGGTGCCAAGGCCATCGGAGAACCACAACGTCATTGGGACCAAGTGGATTTTCAAGAACAAGCAAGATGCTCATGGAAACATCATTCGCAACAAGGCAAGATTGGTAGCACAAGGCTACTCCCAAGTCGAGGGTATCGACTACGATGAAACCTTTGCTCCGTTGCTCGCCTTGAATCCATTCGCTTGTTGATTGCTTATGCTTCCCATCACAACTTTAAGTTGCAACAAATGGATGTGAAAAGTGCTTTTCTTAATGGTCCCATTAATGAGTTGGTCTATGTCAAGCAACCCCCCGGGTTCGAGGACCCCTACTTTCCGGATCATGTGTATCAACTCGATAAGGCACTCTATGGCCTTAAACAAGCCCCACGTGCGTGGTATGACCACCTTACCGAGTTGCTACAAGATCGTGGCTTTGAAGTGGGGCAAATCGATCCCACTCTTTTTACTAAGAAGGTCAATGGGGAGTTGTTTGTATGCCAATTATATGTTGATGATATTATCTTTGGTTCTCCTAACAAAGCTTTCAATGAGGAATTTGCCGCCTCATGACCTCCAAGTTCAAGATGTCTTCGATGGGAGAGTTGAAGTTCTTCCTTGGTTTCGACATCAAACAAAGAAGAGAAGGAACCTTCATCAACCAAGCCAAATACACTCAAGACATGCTCAAAAGATTCAAGCTAAGTGATGTCAAGCGGCTACTACACCAATGCCTACTAAGTGCCAACTTGACATTGATCCCAATGGTAAAGCGGTGGATCAAAAGGTATATCGCTCCATGATTGGATCTCTGCTTTACCTTTGTGCATCTAGACCGGATATCATGTTGAGTGTGGGTATGTGTGCACGGTTTCAAGCCGCACGAAGGAAAGTCACTATGTGGCGTCAAGCGAATCTTCGATATTTGGCTCATACCCCAAACTTTGGCTTATGGTACCCAAGAGGAGCAAACTTCAAGCTTGAAGGATTTACTGATTCGATTGGGCGGGAGACAAAGTGGATAGGAAGTCCACTTCGGAGGTGCCAATTTCTTGGTTGCTCTTTGGTAAGTTGGTCTTCCAAAAAGCAAAGTTGTGTGTCTCTCTCGTCCACCGAGGCGGAGTATGTAGCGGCGGGTAGTTGTTGTGCTCAACTCCTATGGATGAGGCAAACTTTAAAGGAATACGGAGTCAATTGTGACAAAGTGCCTCTTTGGTGTGATAATGAAAGTGCAATCAAGATTTCTCTCAACCCGGTGCAACACTTCAAGACGAAGCACATTGAGATTCGGTATCACTTCATCCGGGATCACATTAGGCGAGGAGAGATCGAGCTCAAGTATGTCAACACTCATGATAACCTTGCAGATATCTTCACGAAGCCCTTGGATGAAGCAAGATTTCGCGAGTTAAGGCATGAGCTAAACATCATTGATTTGAGCAATGTAGCTTGAACCCGTGCATCTCCCACCACACTCAATGTAATGTCTAGTTTAGGTGTAGGCATGGACATAGGGGGAGTGTTGTTCTCTTAATGAACTCTCCCTCCCCCCCGTTATGCGTAAAACGATCAAATCTTTCACTTTAGCCATTGTTGATGGCGCCTGTGCTTCAAAGAGGAGTTTTGGTCATGGACCCAAGGATAATTCTTCGCGGTGCCATACCAATTGACTCAAACATAGGTGGCTCCCGCCACCGCCCTCTCTCGAGAGAGGCCTGAGCTTGCTCCCTTTGTGTGTGGTTTGCTTTGAAGGAGTGGGTTCCGGTTCATGTTTCGTGTGTTTTGTTTTGATGGTCTCTTTCTTGTCATCGACTTTCTGTTTCTTCGATGCATTTTTCTTCATTTTGTTTGCCTAGGAGAGATCTCATTTGGTTGCTGGCGGTACTACCGCTGCTGGTAAGCGGTACTACCGCTCAAGCGGTACTACCGCCTCCTCGGTGCAGTACTACCGCTAGGAGGCGTGGCGGGGTTATTTGGGGCAGGGGTTTCTTCTCCCCATACCCATTCGCTCGCCTCTCGCTTTGTCTCTCTCCAAAGAACCGGCGCCATGAGAGGGCTCGGCGGATCTCCTCTCCGGCCGTCTTTCTCCATTCCTTGGTGGAGTCGATCCCCACCCGTCCTCTTGCCATGGATGCCGATATTGCCCCCGTTCTCTTGTTCTTTTTCTCTAGGTTCTCAATCTAGCTTCTTAGGGGCATTAGCGGTTGCATCCTTAGATTTTTGGCCAAATCTAGGCTTGAGTAGGATGGAGAAGGCTTCTAGGCTGTTTGGATTAGTGTTTGGTTGGAGTATTTTTGAATTTGGTAGGACGGAAGTACCGGATCTGACCACGGTAGTAGGAAACGGCTGTTTCCCCGGCCCGAGCGGTACTACCGCTCTCACGAGCGCAATCTTGCCGCTTGAGCGGTACTACCGCTCCCGGAGCGGTACTACCGCTTGGAGCGGTACTACCGCTTCAGGGTCGCGGTACTACCGCTCTCTACCAAAATCCAGCTTACTCCTACCTTTTTGTGATCCTCTTTGTTCGTTCTTGTGGCTTATCCTCGTTTTGTCTTGTTGTTCGCGTGTTTTGTGTGTGTGGTTCCAGGTGATGAGGTTCCTGAGCCTCAAGCTCGTCGTGTCAACCCCGGTCGTGCTACGTCCAAGCGCTACCGCACCACTGAGCCTGCCGGAGGATCTTCTAGTGCTCCAGCCCAAGGATCTTCTAGTGCTCCACCTCCTCCCCAAATGCAGAAGAGGACTGCGGTCAAGTCAAAGCCGGGCAAAACTGTGCGGAGATGCAGCCCAAGGAGTTACGGGCAAGGCGCCGACAAGAACCCGTATGAGGACGCCCAAGATCCCACTTTGGTCAACCGTCCGTTCTGGAACAGGTTCCAGTTTGCCGTCTATTTTGATGTTCTCAAGGCCAAGAAGAATCTCTATGTCAACGTGCACTCCATCGACCTCGAGCATATGAAGAGTGATCCTGACTACTTTGGTGAGGCTCTTGAGATGTGCACTCAGCTGAACATTCTCAGAATCATGCAATTCAACAAGGACTATGATCCTGCTCTTGTGGCCCAGTTCTATGCCACGGTTCACCTTGGGACTGATGAGGACAGGACTCTGACCTGGATGACAAATGGCAAGTTGATGTCAGTCAAATGGAAAGCTTTCATGCAGTTGATTGGGGTGGAAGATCTTGGACTTGAGTCTGCTGTCGGCTTTCGCCCCACCTTGAGCCATTGCCACTCACAAGCAAGCTCTGTGGCCTCATCACACTGAAGATCAACCCCGACACAAAGAAGGAGACCTATGAGCTACCTGCCTATCTGGATATTCTTCACCGTATCTTCAGGGAAACTCTTTTCCCTCGCATCGGCAATCTGGACCAGGTTCACTCTTATCTTGTGGACATGCTTATCTTCTGTCAGCGGGAGAAGGGGCAGAGCATTGGCGAGACCTTGGATATCTCTCATGTTATGTGGTCTGAGCTGGTTTCTGCCATCTCCGAGCGCAAATGCTCGATTTATGGTCCGTTCATCATGCTGCTCATTGAGAAGGCCTGGGATCATGTCTATCCAAAGGAGGCGCTGGAGCTTGGAGACTTGGTCTCTCACGATGTCAAGCGTCTGAGGAAGAAGGATAACTGGGGCACTCACGCCCCTAAGACTGGTGTTCCATCATCTGCTGCTGCTATGGAGTCTGACGAGGAGGCTGAGGCTGAGGATGAGGATGATGACTACGTGCCCTCTGGGGCAGAGCCATCTTGGGCCCAGAAGCTCAAGGCCAAGGTCAAGAAGCTCTTCTGCATGGAGTCTCACGGTCAGTACATGGCTCACGTGGCAGAGAAGAAGGCCCGAGGTCGTCACAAGGAGCTCATCGTCGGTTAGGCGCCACCGTCGAGTGGATCGAGGACCAGCTTCGAGGAGGAGGAGTGGATTCAGCAAGACCGCCCATGGACCGATTCTCGAGACCGAGCATTTCGCATCGACGACGGTGGTGCCGATGATTCTGCTAGGCTCGATCGTGTGATCCTCTCTTGCTCTCACACAGGGCAGTGGCAGCGCTCCCTCTCCTTTTGGTGTCTCGATGCCAAAGGGGAGAGAGCTTAGGATTTTGAGTGGTGTCTCTTTCGTTCGTGTGTCTTGTCTTATTCGTGTTTTTAGTTGGCTTGCTTTGGTTGGTTTGTCCGTGAGACCTAAGTTCGTATCTTAGAGTCATATGGTGTGAGACATATGCTACCCTACCCCTTCAGTATCATTATCTATGTCTATCTAGCTCATGAGTTGCATGCCTTTCTTGTTATATCTTCTATGCTGCTCTCATACACCATGCTTAGTTTGTTGGTCTCTAAAATGTAGGGGGAGCTTTGATCCGAGTATGTGTGCTGTGCAGTCCAAAGCACTTATTTAAATAGCACACATCGAGGGGGAGCCCAACTACATGTTAGGACCGTCGGGTTTGTATGCTTACTATATATCGTGTCTATGCAAATCCCGTATTGTCATCAATCCACCAAAAAGGGGGAGATTGTAAGGGAATATTTATTCCCTAGTGGTTTTGGTGATTGATGACAATGCTTTTGCGGACTAATCGTGTGCGTTAAGTTCTTTCAGAAGATCATCCATTGGCACGAGACGATTTCCTCCCCTCGGTGTTTTTATTCAAGACGGTGTAGCTCCTGCGGTTCGTTGTTGGTGGACTAGTTTCATAGGAGTCTCCGTACTTTTAAGAGGGGATCCGCTTTGGTAAGGCTAGGGTGGAATCAACACGTACACATCCTCTTCACACCCGTCGTCTTCCCTTCACACCTTTGGAGCTGCCCCTCTCTCTTTCATTCCGGTTTCGTCCTGTGCCAGCGGTAGTACCGCGACCTACAGCGGTAGTACCGCCGAAGCCCTCAAGCGGTAGTACCGCTCTTGAGCGGTAGTACCGCTCCCGCTGGTAATAATGCCGCTCCGAGCGGTAGTACCGCTTCGCTAACCGGCTATACTACCTCAGTAGTACCGCGCCTACTACCGCCTCGATTCGAGACGATGTTTTCTCGTGTCGGGTTTTGCGGCACTAGTTCGGCGAGAGGAGCGGTAGTACCGCTCGAGCGGTAGTACCGCTCTACTCCTGAGGTAGTACCGCTCTGTGGCCAGTGGCCTGCCTCTCTCTCTAGAGCGGTAGTACCGCTAGGTAGGGAGCGGTAGTACCGGGCTCAGCGGTAGTACCGCCCATCCCTAGCGGTAGTACCGCTCTGTGCGGGGCTGTTTAGTGGGGTAACGGTTGGATGTGTTCCCCACTATATAAAGGGGTCATCTTCTTCCTTGTTGACCTACCTCTTTCCCCAAAGCTCCATTGTTGCTCAAAGCTCCATTTTTGCCCGATCTCTCTCCCTAGCCAATCAAACTTGTTGATTTGCTCGGGATTGGTTGAGAAGGCCTAGATCTACACTTCCACCAAGAGAAATTTGATTCCCCCCACTTATCCCTTGCGGATCTTGTTACTCTTGGGTGTTGAGCACCCTAGACGGTTGAGGTCACCTCGAAGCCATACTCCATTGTGGTGAAGCTTCGTGGGATTGTTGTTGTTGTTGGGAGCCTCCGGTTGTTGTGGAGTTTGCCCCAACCTTGCTTGTAAAGGTTCGGTCGCCGCCTTCAAGGGCACCAATAGTGGAATCACGGCATCTCGCATTGTGTGAGGGCGTGAGGAGAATCTGGTGGCCCTAGTGGCTTCTTGGGGAGCATTGTGCCTCCACACCGCCTAACGGAGACGCATCCCCTCAAAAGGAAGGAACTTCGGTAACACATCCTCGTCTCCACCGGCTCCACTCTTGGTTATCTCATCCCTTTACTTGTGCAAGCTTATTTGTGTTCTTATCCTTGCTTGCTCGTGTGGTAGTGTTGTTGCATCATATAGGTTGTTCACCTAGTTGCACATCTAGACAACCTTTATTATTGCAAAGTTTAAATTGGCTAAGAAAAGCTTAAAAATTGTTAGTTGCCTATTCACCCCCCCCCCCTCTAGTCAACCATATCGATCCTTTCAAACTATATTTGAATTCCTTGCCCATTGCGGTGACGTCGACTTTTTTTTTGTGGTTTGGCGAAGTGCGTTCGACGAAGAACGCCATTGAGGGAGACCACGGTATGTCGTTCGCAAGTGCCGCCTGCAAGCCGAGACAACTGCCTTATTTGCATCCAAGAAGTCCTTTACTAGTACTACTACTAGGAGTACTAGTGCGGTGAGATGGCTTCTCTAAGAAGACGATGGAGAAGCGGAGTCAGCGAAGAGTGAAATGATAGTTGCTTCGTCCATGCTTTGTGATTTGACGCCTCACTACTTTGTGATTTTTGATAGAAGGGACAGGGGAGTAGACTCTGTGCTCTATACTGTACTACATGCGTCCAAGCATGGGAGAAAGAGGAGAGACGTTGCATTTTCTATTCCTTCAATCAATCAATCAGGAGCTTGGTTCCATCTTTTGGCTTTGGCAACACCGTCCACAATGGTTCCACGATGCCAAAAGCTATTTTCACATTTGGCTACCCATTGTGGATGCCCTTAACCGTACCACTTGGTTTTTCTCCTGTGTGCTATCTATACAAATCTCAATTATATTGATCTAAAAAATTATAGAATTAAAGATTAGTAAAAAGGAGGTGATTTTGCCGCGCGGATGGCGGGGGAGGTTTCTTATCTTCGGAGGACGTTGTCCTGGCGATTTGCTAACATGCGGTCCCACGTGTCAGTGCTTTACCAAGCTGATCCGCGTCCCACATGAGGCAGAACAACGGTCGAAGCAACACGTGGTTAAGTTGAAGAAGATGCGGGAGAAGCGGATTCAGCAACGAGTGAAATGATGGTTGCTTCGTCCCTCCAACTTCTTTTTTAGCATTATTACTTCGTCCCTCCAACTTAACTGCGGGAAAGGTGCAACTTTGTGATTTGAAGCCTCATTTCTCATTACTATGCCGGCGCCATGACTTGGGTGCTTCACCCCGGCTGCTCTGCACTGTATTCCGGTATGGCACGTGGACTCGATAGCTTGATGTCCCACATGTCGGCGAACGGGACTAGAAGATTTATGAAAGCGAGCGCTCCACTCTTACGACGGAGGAGTAGATTTACACGACGGCCCGATGAACTGTCACTTGTCCGTGATAGTACCATAGTTTTGCTGTTTCGCATGATCCATCGATACAAACCCGATTAAACAGGAAAGGGCGGATTTTTCCTTGCGGTAGATGATAATCGCCATACATTTCAAAGGCAATTTTAATGTATGCAAACTTAATAATTATAAGTAACAATATGATATCTAGTAAAACTAAAAACACATATGATTTATTGTGTTAGAGTGTAGTAGTAGTGCTGTATTGCATAGTTATTAGATGTAACATGCGAGAACGTGTAGAGATGTAGTTTTGGAGGGCCTATAGAGAGAAAAGCGTAATACGGTCACCGAACTTCAGAATAAGCTGATTACGGTCACTATATACGTTTTGCGGTGCTTATCCGGTCACTTGCTCATAGTTCATCATCGAATTGCACTCTGTTGACCGGCCAAATAGCCTGCGTGGTGCCATGTTGACTAGTTAAATTGACCATGTTCCTTGTGGGTCCCACCTGTCAGTTCGCATAGGGAAAAGGTCAGATAAACACAAATTTATGTAGGCGCGACAAGGCTCCAACCCGTCTTGCTGGAATCACCTGGTTGTGTATGTGTGCATCGGGGCTGATGTGTGCGCATGCTCGTGTAGGTTGAGCACTTGAGCATGAGAGTGTGTGTTGGTCGTGTGGTGTACTGGTGTGTGCATGCATGCGTGCGTGTGTGCGTGTGAGTGTTGCGTGCATGCGTGGCTGCGTGTGTACGTGTGAGTGTTGCGTGCGCGCGTGGGTGCATGTGTTTGTGTGAGTGTTGCGTGGATGGAGTTCGTGTGCATGCGTGCGTGTGTGTATAATAACCACACCAGCTCCTGTGTGTTAAAACAGATGGCTCATCATACCAATACATGGCCACCTTGTCCGCTGTGCCCGCGGTCATGACTTCGAACCACCGTCAAAATATATTTTTGTCATTTGTTTTCATTCTTACAAGCAAGATGCTCGTGCGTTGCACGTAACATCAAGATGCATTTGTATGACTTGTTTATCTTGTGAGAGAAAAGGATGAACGAGGGAAGGCCTTATTTGCAAGTTGTGAGAGGTGTGTGGGTACCTTTTTGCAAAATTGCCATAGTTTCTTTCCTATCCGTTAGATATAAATCGGACAACCTATATTGCAGGATGGCAGGCACACCATCATCACCAACTCTGTTTTTTATAAGAGTGTATTTTATGTATTTTATAATAGTGTAGATGTAGAGTAGATACAAGTCGACAGGTGGGCACGATGTTAGTGAGATAATGCGATGCAACACTAGAGGTGCCACGTGGAGCATTTATCTGGTCAACTAGTCATGTCATGAGCAAATACAAAGTTGTACGGTGAGCCCGTGACTGTATAATAACCACTAAACGTAAACGGTGACCGTAATGAGTGGATTATGAAGTCCAATATATGTATCGTTCTTTCGCTTCAAATACAATGATCGTCATTGCAAATATCGCGAGAGAAAGATGAAACACGCGTGATTTTTCTGGGGGCTTACTTTTAGAGGACCTGGAGATAGTTTTGTGTGCATACGTGAAAGGGGTACATATGGGGGTATGCGATGAGAGAGAGATGCTCTTCGTTTCTCTTTATTATGACTAACTTTGTATATAGTATAAAAATATACAAATTCACAAAGTCTTGGAATAAATATCATTGTGGGCACCATGCAATGCAAATTAGCGTTCGTACTCCTCCATATAACTTTGTAATATTGCGTATATGTAGAAACTCTAAAGTAATTTTTTGGCCACACTTTATTCAAAAGGAATGTTGTATGCGAAATAAACGTGAAGAGAGGGATTTTTAGATCAATGGGGTACGTGATGTAACATGTGTGAATGTGTAGTTGATGCATTTGGCGGGGCCTATAGAGGTATGTGTGTGTATTACGTATTCGAGAGAGGCATGGATAGAGGGGCCGACGGGGCGTGGGAGAGATAGCACGAGAAATGAGAGTGGTCTAGAGAGAGAGAGAGAGACGAATATGACGTCACGACAAGAGATTCCATTCCCTTGAGTGTGTATATGCAAGGGGGGGGGGGAATAGAGGCACCAGGAGAAATTTTCATTGTGTGTGGTGTTTGTGTTGGTATGTGTGGGTGTGAGAATGAGACGTGGGGGCAGAGGTGTCACCGCGTGACGTCCGGTGGGTCGAGGTGAGGCCCTTCGTTCGGTTCCGTCCTGCGCCACATTGGTCAGCCCGTGGCGCATTTAGGAAGACCCATGGATGACTAGTCGTACAAGACAAAGATAGCATAATTGTGAAGGACTCTGTGTCCACTGACAAAGCCGGCTAGGATTTGTAACCCTAGGTTCTCGGACTAAGGTAACCCCTTTATATCTGATATTACTATTCATCCAACCTAACTTTAAGGGCATCCTACAGAATGCTCTACTAGAATCATACTAAATCGATTAGGAAGAGAGGTGTGAGACAATGCGTGAGAGACAGCGTAAAGATAATGTGCGTACATGAGACACGAGGCAGGTCCATGTATATAGAAAGGGTCGATGAGGATTGTGCGTGTGTATGTTTCATAGAGGAAGAGTGCTTGTGATAAAGGTTAGTGAAAACAGTTGTAAATGGTTACGAGAGGGAGGGAGGGTTATATCTAGAGCATGTGTGCGAGAAAGACACCTCGGGAGAGAGTGTGTGAGCATGTGTGAGAGAACACCGATCGAGAGTGAAACTACACGTAAAAGACTGCTCTACACATTGATTAAAGATATAAATTGTATCCAAATATTAGGATGGGATCATGATATTTGCAATTCGCGTATGGAGCGGTCATTGATCCATCAGACATCTAGATTCTATCGAATTTGAGCATGTCTATGTTATTATTTGACACAATTGATCCACATAGTTAGTATTGAAGTCTAGACAATGCATCGCTTTAGCAATCAAATATAAACGTGAGTATAGTTCATGTTGTGTGTGTAAAGCACATTATACATACGGAAGTTACACAATGGACATTTATTAATAGCTACCTATGAACTAGCATACATTTGAATTCAACCTAAGGTGGTTTAAAAAAATCGAATTCAACATGAAGTCCATTCAATTATTTGAATTTGATATCATGGCATTTGTAAACCATACTTAAACTATGGGGGTACCAATCTTTGCTCTGATTTTGTACATAATAGCATATGTAGTCATGTACAAAATAGATTCAAATTTATCTCCTCCATTCCAAAATAATTGTAGTTATAGAATTTTCAAGTGTCAAAATTTCAAAAGGAAGCGGATAATTTAATGAGGTTTTCAAACATATAAGGTCAAATATAACGTTGTCTATTTAGGTCAATCCTCATAGTTCAAGAGTACTCTAAACGTGAATGCTTGTGTTTCAAAATTTCGAACGAAGCGCCCAAAGAGCCTCTACTCACCCGAAACCGCGAGAGACCAATGTTTGGTAGTACAAGGAAATTACTTTTCTAATAACTCCGACCTATGAAACCTACCGGCCCGACGTCCAAAGGTCTAAACCGGGGAAGATTTGTAGCTTCGTCTAGACGCCACGCAACCGCCTCCGAAAAACGTTCATACACAATGGCCGCCTAAGCACACATGCGTCAAATCGCTCCGCCCACTATTTGGGACACTGGGATTACCATCCTACCCCAACCCGCAGAGGGTCCGAATTTAAGAGGGGGCAAAGTTTGTACTTTCCCAAATTTCAAACAAGCGCGTCCCATCTTCTTCAAAAAGCCAAAAACAAGCGCGTCCCTGACGAAACATGGTTCCCCCCCACCCTCCGATTCCCCATTCAGTACTCGTGGGCGCCAAAACTACCTCTCCACCAGCCCGCTGAAACCCGGCGTCCTCCGTCCGCCACCCCATCCCAACCATCAACCGCCGCCTCCTCCATCACACGGAGCCGATACCCGACGCCGTGCCCACCGCAACCTCAACCGCAACGCCCTCCACGGCTAGTAGTTGAAGCCGAGGCCGAGCCGTCCGCATTTCGAGACAGTTCAACCACGCCGTCCTGCGCGTCACCGCTGCCGCTCCAACATAGCCACCCTCCACCGCACCGGAGCTGTTCCTGCTACGCCATCCTTCGCCGCCTCGAATCTGCTTCCCCTCCGCCGACATACGGCCACGGAAACACAGTCAACAATTTGGCCATGGGTTCGTCCAAGCCTGCACCCTCCAGAACACCGGTTTCCCCGGTAAAAAGAAGAAGATCGCCGTGACATGTGGAGGTGACCACACCGGCAACCTAAGAAGGTACTCCTCTTCCCTTATTTGTGCAAATCTTATGTCTCTGCTTGCACGGTATTCATCCCACAGAAGACACTAGTTGACCGCTTCTTCTTGATACTAGATGTTCCTAGTAACTCGCGATTCACAAGGTTTCTCCTCATATACTATTTCACCTTAGCTAGAGGTCCTTTGCCCCCCTGAATTTCAATTTCTGGCCAGTTGATTCCCAATTAACGGAAGCATTCCCCGGCGTAACAGGCGCTAGTACGACTATTACGCCGGGGAAGCAGCGCCTTGGTGTTTATCTTAGGGCGCTCATGCCTAGAGCTCTGGCGCCCGATCTGGAGGTCGGCCGGGATTAAAGGGATGGCTTGGGGTGCTGCCAAGCACGGCGGTGGTGTGAGGTCGATGGGAGGGCGGGGCGGCGGAGGCACGGGTCTGGGCCGGTGGTCGCTGGCGGTTCGAGAAAGATCGCCAACAAGGATGGCGGGAGGTAGACGAGGCCATCTGCCTGTTCCTTATAGATCGGACGGTTCATTAAAAAATCGACCGCCTATTTATTTTCAATCATCGTTATCTTAGATATGACCACATGTGGTGGTGTCTTTGGAGGAGTACCTGCATTTCTGTGCTCATATATTACAAAATCATACGGAGTAGAATCTAATTTTGTTTGGCATGCAATGTTGTAGAGCTATCATATGTCTCCTGTCATTTATTTTTCAGCCACCTGCTATCTCGCTACTTTACAAAGGCACTAGTTCTCGCACACACTTCATCCATACTCTCACTATTGTGTTTTTATGTAAGGGTATTTTAGAGTCCGCCGAAGGTAAGCAAAAAGAAAAGAGACAAGTCATGCCAGCTTTCTACGCTGGCTGGGCGCGCACGCTCTAGCGCTTTAAAGGGTGCAAGGTCGCAGATGGAGACGGTAAACGTTGTTTCGAGTTGATGACCTCGCCGCAATGAATCACCATCCTGTGTGCTTGCTTTAACTTCAGCGATGTCATATGTGGTTGTATGTTCCATATGGTGTCTAGCTTCTATTCAAAGGTCAAGTCGGTCTTTATTAAGATAAGGAAAGATATTTTTACATGAACCACCATCCCGAGAGCACCGGAAGACAAATAGTTAGTCAGGGCCTCGCCGAGCCAAATGACAAGCCCAAGAAAGACAGGCATCACCGAAGCCAACTAAAAGCGCGATGGTGGCGAAGCAGCCCGACTCCCACCAGGCTCCCGGGTCCTAGATGATCATGTTCACCACTCCACCGGATGTCTAGCTTGTATTGCTTCCAATTTGGTAAAATTGCATCCGCTTAGCTTACACATTATACCTTTGAATATGACATGCCTTTCGCTTTTGGTACATACTAGTACATCGTGTATTAACCATGTTCTTACATCAAACTAATGTTCTTGTGTATCCCTCATCAATCAATTATGACGAGGCAGGCAGGCAAAGGGACTACTCCTCATTTAAAGAATGCAGCGTCAGCCTCCCGACATGATTCTCAAGAAACAGAAATGCTAGATGAAGATAGTGAACGTAGCTCTGCAGTTGATTACAGCATTTCCCCTACACTAGCATCGCAGGTGCTTGCTCTAACTTGGCAGCGTGATATGTGGTTGCATGTTGCATATGGTGTCTAGATTGTAATTCTTCCAATCTGGTTAAACTGCATGTGCTAGTCTGCTTAGCTTATATTCCTGTAAATGTGACATTATACCTGTTAATGTGACATGCCTTCCTGTATTTAGTACATAGTACATCTGTCTATTAAGCATGTCCTTACATAAAACTATTGTTTTTTTGTATCCCGCATCAACCAATATGATGAGTCACCTTTAGTATATGCAGTGCGATATTAGTTGCATCTTTCATATGATTTATAGCATGCGCTGCTTCTAATTTGTTGAAATTCCATTTATGATGGGACGCTTTTAACTTGGCAGAGTCATATTGGTTGCATCTTTCATGTGGTGTCTATCTTGCATTGCTTCTTATTTGCTGGAATGGTTTCTGCTTAGTTTACACAAACAGTGGTGAACATGCCATGACGTCCTGTTTTTCGTACATATTCCATCCTGGTATCATGTGTTTGCCTTACATCAAAGTAGTGATTGTCAGTATCATGCATGAATGAGTTCTGAAGAGAGGATTTTATTGCTTTTTCTTGTCGGTTTTACTTGACAATTCAAAATCAATAAAGCGGAAGGAAGTTAGCAAGGCAGCGGATAAAGGTGCTCCTTCCAAACGGAGGGCCTTTACGGTTTCTACTCCTCCACACCCCCAAGATGATTTCCAAGACAACACATGCATAGACACTCAACAAAGCTGTGTTTATGATGAGCACGTCTCCCCTAGTGGAGCATCACTGGTGCTCCCTCTAACTTGGCACTGTTATATGTGGTTGCATGTTATGTGTGATGTCTAGCTTGTATTGCTTCTAATTTTGTTGAATTACATCTGCTTAATTTACACATTATACTTGAATAAGACACGTGTTCCTGTTTCTAGAACATACAATATCTGTCTATCACACCATGTTCTTACATCAAATTACTACTGTTGTGTAACCTGCAACAATCACTTATCATATGACACATTTGACTTCGGAGTGTGATATAGGTTACATCTCACATTCTTTTCTAGCTTGTACTACTAATTTGTTGAAATGGCACTTATGACGAGACAGTTTTAACTTGGTAGAGTGATATTCGTTGCATCTTTCATATGGTGTCTAGCTTTCATTGCTTCTAATTTGTTGAAATGCCTTCTCCTTAGTTTACACATCATAAGCTGTGAATATGCAGTGCTGTGAATATGCAATGGCACTAATGACAAGAGACCTCTAACATGGTAGTGTGATGTTTTTTGCATCTTGCATATGATTTATTTCTTGTACTGCTTCACATTTGTTTAAACGCCATTTATGCTGAGACACTGTTAACTTGGCAGAGCGATATTTGTAGCATCTTTCATATGGTGTCTACCTTCCATTGCATTGCTTCTAATTTGGTGAAATGTCTGTAAGTGCATCTAGTGCCCCTTAGTGATTTTGGTGTATTGAAGACTTATAGGTTAAGGGACTAATGTGTTTGTGAGTGTACAC
Source organism: Aegilops longissima (assembly GCA_021605205.1). Classification (NCBI taxonomy): domain Eukaryota; kingdom Viridiplantae; phylum Streptophyta; class Magnoliopsida; order Poales; family Poaceae; genus Aegilops; species Aegilops longissima. The sequence goes on from CM038682.1 coordinate 474,677,396, forward strand.
ATGTCTATAAGTCTATGAGGAGTTTGATATTTACAGAGAAAGTCGACCCCTAAAAATGAAGTTCTTCGACTGAAGACTTTGATATTCTGAAGACTTTCTGGAGACTTTGAAAGTGAAGAAATTTGTGTGACCTTGAAGACTTGGTATTCATTTGAGGAACATGAAGCGTGAAGACTTTTGTTCTCGTAGTTTCGTTTTCTCTTTCTTAAGTCATAGGAAACACCATACTGTTAAAGGGGGTCGAGGAAATACTAAGGAAAAATTTCCATGTGATGCTCAACTCAAAATCCTACACCTACCAATCCCTTCGCGTGAAGCCTTTGAAATCTCATACAGTTCAGTCAATTTCTTCAAAGGATGAGACGAAGTTCTTCTGTCACGAGGAATTTGTTCTGACTGAGGAGTTAGGAATTCTCCAGTGCGGATTGCCTACACAGTGAGGAACATGATAGCCATGAGGAATTTGAGATTCAAATTTCCGACCGTGTCTTTGTCTTTGGCCACCTGTCCCAAAATATCTTATCCACCTAACGGTCATATCATTGAAGGGCATTTATGTCTTATCATGTCGGGCTGCTCCCTAGGCTATAAATAGCCGCCCCCTACAACCACTAGCTGGTTGGCTGCTCCGAGAGAAACTTGACACTTGTCATTTGAGAGCAACCCATCCTCCGAGGACTTTGAGCGAAAATCATCGAGTGAGGAAAACCCAAAACCAAACCCCTACAAACCCAAAGTGATTGAGCATCACTGAAGAGATTGATCCTGCGTGGATCCGACGCTTGTTACCTTTGAAGACTGTGCTTCTTCCAGACGGTTAGTCGTCATGGTCTAGAGCATCCAAGAGGAATTGTGGATCGCCGAGTGACCAAGTCTGTGAAGGTTTGCAAGTCGCTGAAGACTTACCACGAGTGATTGGACGAGGTCCATGTGACCTTAGTTCAAGGAGAATACGATGAGGACTTGGTGTCCTGAGCTGCGTGGTCAGCGATCGGGTGTCCGGACTGTGTCCTCGAGTTTAAATACTCGGCCGCCCAACCAGACGCATAACCGAGAGACAGCAGTTGGAACTGGTCTACCAAATCATTGTCTTCACCAACCTTACTGGTTCTATCTCCTCAACCCTCTAATTTCCTCATTCTTGTGTTGAGTGTTTGTTCATATATGTGTTTGAAGACTTTGATCAAGACTTTCTCAATTTCCCAGCTCAATTTCTTCATCTGTTTGTCTTCATCTTGTGCTATCCTGTGTTTACGCTTTCGTACTCTTTGATTGTCTTCATTTCATCATGATGACCATGCCCACATTCTCTTATGCTTACTTCGAGTACTTATTCCGCTGCAAGTAGTTCTTCGCTAAGGAATTTCCTCACCGCAAATTCCTCATGAAGAATTCATAAAATCGCCTATTCACCCCCTCTAGTCGATATAACGCACTTTCAATTGGTATCGAGCAAGGTACTCCCTTATTCTGTGTGATTTTGGTTTAACCACCGGAGTTTTAGTTATGTCGATTGCGGTATGAAGAAAGTGACATGCCCTATCTTTGACGGTCACGATTATCCCAAGTGGAAGGCCATGATGAGGAAGCGCCTCATGGCAATGGACAGCGAGTTGTGGACCGTCACCGAAATTGGTCTTATCGATCGTGCAAGACGGCAAACGCAGATGATATTCGCAAGTACACTCGACTTGACATCATGGCAAAGGATATCATCTGTTCCTGCCTATCTAGAGATGAATTCAAGCGCATTATGCATCTTTGCAATGCGGTTTATCTGGGACCGAATCTCCGACGCCTATGAAGGTCATGGAATCCATCATGATCCTTGGTTTGAGGACTTCAAGGAATCTCTCAAAACGATGACCTTGAACCGTAATCATCATCTTCAAAGATCATGTCTCATGGCAAAGGGTGTCGAGGTAATCAATGTTCCTCATCTGATTTTAGTGATCGTGAATCGATGATGATGGATCGATGATGATATTGAACCTAGCTATACCAAACTTGTTTGCATTGCCACTCAAACAACAACATGCCTTGGAAAAGGTTCAAAACATGTTAGGTAAGAGTGATGATATGTTAGGTGAAGAAATGGATCGCACTAAAGCCCCGATCGAAAATCTTGAGACTTCGCCTAGGTTTGACAACCTTCAAGGTCATCATAACACTCTCTTGTCTCGATCATGAGAAACTTTCTTATGAATTTCTTCAAAGAAAGCAAGATCTTGAGAAGCTAAGAGTGAGTTATGAAGATCTTCAGAAGGAGCGCGATTCATTACTTGCTCAACAAATCAACGCTTCTCAGGAAGAATTTGTTCCTCCATGCTTAAAGTGCATTGAATGTGAATCTGCTAATTCTTCACCTGAATGTCCAAATGCTTCAACTGTTACAAATTCTTCACCTGCCTCGCTATCACTAATTCCTCATCCGAGGACATTGCTAGTATCATTGACGATGCAGGGTTGAAGGAATTGTACATGACAGCATGTACAAAATCCTCAAAGGGCATCGACTCTTTGTGATGTGCTTAAAAGCAGATCCTCAACAGAACCCTAGGAAAGAGGGTATTGCCTTTGAGAGGAAACTCAATCTGATGGAACATATTGGAAGCCAGCGCAAGATCCCAAAACCTCATGGATTGCTGCAAAGGGACCTCCAGTTGATCCATCTAACTTATCTGGCTTTACATGCGAATCTCCTCATTCTTCCGATGAGTCATTTGACTCAACTATAAACTGTTCAAAAATCAGAATGGTGAAGTATTTGCTAGATATGTTGGAACTAACTGCAGGAACGGTTCCACTATGAAGAAAATCTGGGTTCCCAAGAAGTGCCTTGAAAGTCTTCAGGTGAATGTCCTCATGACACCACCTGTGAAGAATAGGAACCCCAGATCAAACTCTTCGTATGGACCAAATTCTTCATATGGATCCAAGTCCTCATACGGACCAAATTCCTCACGTGGATCAAATTCCTCAAAAGGATTAAAGTCCTCATATGATTATCATCATGCTAACAACTCTGTTTCGTAGGGTAGAGCTAAGGGCTATGAATATGTGCATTATTCTTCAAACCAATATGTTCATAAGTCCTCGAAGAATTTCTCTGCTTATTCATATGCTTACCCTAACCCCTCTTATGTGAAACGAAATGGATTGGCCTCTATGCCACCATTCTCATATGGTGCTCGCAGAGTGATGAACTCTTTGCCACCCCTTCAGATGTGGGTGGTGAAGAAAAAGAACTAACCTCTTCTGCAGGGTCAGGTCTCCAGACGTGCTTTAAATGTCTGAAGAATTTGCCGGGGGCCTGACAAAAATGCCTGAAAGGACGCAGGCTAATCATGATGAAATGAACTTTCATTTCACACGCCCTCATCTGCTTATCTCGTTATATCGCTCGATGAAATTCATCGATGAACTTGATATCATATTCTTCATCGATGAAGTATATGAGATCGTAAGTTGCACTAATTCATCTGCAGGATGATCAACCCAAAGCCACCGAGTGGGTTCTCGATAGTGGATGTACAAATCACATGATTGGTGACAAGAATCTATTGATGGATGCTCCTTATCACCGTCACATTTGAAGCATATCATCTTTCTTGACAAAGGCAAAAGTCGTATTGGGTTTTGGTAAGGTTGCAATCTCTAAGGACATACACATGGACAAAGTCATGCTTGTTGAATCCTTAGGATACAACCTCATGTCAGTCTCAATGCTTTGTGATCTTGATATGGTTGTTATCTTTGGCAAGTATCGTTGTGTTGTGATTATGGAAGTCGACAATTCCAAAGTTTTCAAAGGCTTTAGGAGAGGAGACTTGTATATTGTTGATTTCTCTGGGACCACAACCAGCCGTGTGTTTACTTGCAAAAGCTTCAGAAGGCTGGCTATGGCATCGGCGACTTGGTCACGCAGGCATGAGGAATTTGAACATGCTTGCAAAGAAGAAGCATGTCATTGGCATTGAGAATGTCAAATTCCTCAAGGATCACTTGTGTGGAGCCTGTGAAGCTGGGAAAATGACCAAGGCCAAGCATCCAAATAAGACTATCATGACCACTACTCGCCCCTTGAATTGCTTCATATGGACCTCTTTGGTCCTAATCATTACTCAGCAGTCACTAATGATGCATCTCTATATGGCTTTGTTATTGTTGATGATTACTCTCATTACACATGGGTACACATTGTTACTTACAAAATGAAGTGCGGAAGTCTTCAAATGATTTTCCTCGAGGGCTTCAACTAACTTTGGTGTGAAGATCGACACATCAGAGTGACAATGGAACTGAGTTCAAAAATTCGGTCTTGATGCCTATCTTGATGAACTTGGTATTACTCATGAGTTATCTGCTCCCTATACTCCTCAAAGAAATGGCGTCGTGGAGCGCAAGAACAGAACTCTTGTTGAGATGGCTCGCACTATGCTTGATGAATACAAAACGCCTAGTCGTTTTTGGATTGATGCAATTGATCTGCGTGCCACATCATCAACAGAGTATATCTTCACAAATTCTTCAAGAAGACTGCCTATGAACTCCTCACTAACAAGAAACCCAATGTGAGTTATTTCAAAGTCTTGATTGCTAAATGCTGGATTTGAGATCCTCATCACAATTCTAAATTTGCACCGAAAGCACATGAAGGTTTTATGCTTGGTTACGGAAAGGACTCGCACACCTACAGAGTCTTCAACATTGCACTTCACAAGATTGTTGATACTGTAGATGTGCGGTTCGATGAAACTAATGGCGCGCAAAGAGAGCACCTACCTTCTGTGTTAGATGAACCAGCTCCTGAGGAATCTATCAAGTTCAAGGCAATTGAGGATGTCATTCCTACTGAAGAATCTGCTGAACAATTCATTCTTGTACGCGAAGAACGTCGAGCTGATGCACCTGAAGATAATGCTGAAGACAATGGTGCTGAGGAAAATGGTCAAATTCCTCGACGACAACCAGTTCATCCTCGCGTTGCAAAAGAAGTACAAGTTGACAAGATCATCGATGACATTGAAGCGCCAGGTCCTCTCACACGCTCAAAAGCTTCACATTTATCTAACTTTTGTGGGCACTATGCTTTTGCCTCTATCACAGAGCCCACTAAGGTAGATGAAGCATTTCTGGAGCCTGAGTGGATTTAGGCCATGCAAGAAGAATTACATCAGTTCGAGCTCAACAATGTCTGGGAACTGGTCAAACGTCCAGATCCTCGCAAGCATAATATCATTGGCACAAAGTGGATCTACCGCAACAAGAAAGATGAAAATGGCCTTGTGGTGAGGAATAAGGCACGACTTGGAGCTCAAGGCTACACACAGGTTGAAGGAATTGATTTCGATGAAACTTTTGCACCTGTTGCTAGACTTGAGTCTATTCGCATATTACTCGCCTATGCTAACCATCACAATATCACTTTATATCAAATGGATGTGAAAAGTGCATTCCTCAATGGTAAGCTTGAGGAAGAAGTATATGTTGCTCAACCCCCAGGTTTTGAAGATCCAAAGAATCCCAACAAAGTCTTCAGACTCAACAAGGCCCTCTATGGTCTCAAACAGGCCCCACGGGCGTGGTATGATACATTGAAGGAATTCTTCATGAAGAATGGCTTCACACCCGGTTCACTCGACCCTACTCTCTTTACTAAATCATATGATGGTGAACTGTTTGTGTGCCAAATATCGTTGATGATATTATCTTTGGCTGTCTCGACCAACGTTATAGTGATGAATTTGCCTATATGATGAGTGAAGAATATCAAATGTCTATGATGGGAGAGTTGAAATTCTTCTTAGGTCTTCAAATTCGTCAACAACACAATGGCATATTCATATCTCAGGAGAAATACCTCAAAGATGTCCTGAAGAAATTCGGCATGCAAGATTGCATAGGCGTCAAAACTCCTATGCCCACAAATCGCCATCTATGCACTGATGAAAATGGTATTGACTTCGATCACAAGGTATACCGCTCCATGATTGGTTCTCTATTGTACTTATGTGCATCTAGGCCAGATATAATGCTTAGTGTTTGCATGTGTGCCCGATTTCAAGCTACACCGAAGGAATCACACCATAAGGCTGTGAAGCATATTCTTCGATATCGAGATCACACACCAACACTAGGATTATGGTACCCCAAGGGCTCTACTTTTGATATCATTGGATATTCTGACTCTGACTATGCTGGTGATCGTGTGGACCGCAAGTCAACATCTGGTACTTGTCATTTCCTCGGACGATCTTTGGTCTGTTGGTCCTCGAAGAAACAGAACTGTGTATCACTGTCTACTGCGGAAGCTGAATACATTGTTGCTGGCTCTTGTTTTGCTCAATTACTGTGGATGAGGCAAACTCTCAAGGACTACGGCATCAACGTGAAGAATGTGCCTCTCTACTGTGACAATGAGAGTGCCATCAAGATTGCTCACAACCCAGTTCAGCACTCAAGACAAAGCACATTCAAATTCGTCATCATTTTCTTCGTGATCATGTGTTGAAGGGCGACATCTCCATCGAGCATGTGAAGATCAAGAACAACTAGCCGATATCTTCACTAAGCCCTTGGATGAGAAGAGATTTAGCAAGTTGCGGTGTGAGCTAAATATCTTAGAATCTTCGAATGTTCTTTGAAAAGGACACACATCCTGACACTTATGCAAAATTGATGACTTAGATGTGCAACACATGAAGAAACGTTTTTGTTCAATCCATGAAGATAACACTCTAAGTGTGAAGAAATTAATGAAGAATTTGATTCTCAGAACCCTACGACAATTGTACGCGGTATCTGAAATCATCATTCTTATCTGGTGGGTCACGCTACCACCAAAGTTGAAAATCTTCAATTTGAGTTTTTCCTCGTTTGAAATTCTTGAGTTTTTCAAATTCTTCAACTTTGCAAAATCTTCACTGTTTCGTCGTTTTCTTCATTAGCTATATATATATATATATATATATATATATATATATATATATATATATATATATGGGTTTATGTCCTCTCAAGACATTCACTTATTGCTAATTCTTCAAGTTGCTTTTTACGCTAAGTGAATGTGATCGGACCCTTCCCCTCTATGCTATACTCAACCCAATCTATTCACAAATTCTTCATGTGCATTCTATTTGAAACTCGCTCAAAATCTTCTTTGTGTCCTTGTCACTGAAGAAATTGTGAACGGAACTTTAAAACTGATCTTATCCAAATTCTCGGTTTTGTCATTCAAACCGCTCGCATCCCACGATGCATTATTTTATTCACCCACGATCAGACACGATCTCCACTACACAAGACGTGGGTGACACATGTCGTGAGAAGGAGAATGGTCAGGGGCACGTTCGTCCCAAATCTTCGGGCGAACCGTTTTTCACTGCCTCTATAAATACCCCTCTCTCCATCCTCACTTCTTTTACTCCGCTCGACCTCTCTCTCTCGCTCGAGCTCCTCAAACCCTAGCGCCGCCGCTACTCCATGGTCGCCGGTGAGGAAGAGCTTCACTGCCTCGACCTCGTCGCTGACGTACTCACACCGACCGCGGAAATCCTCACCCCGCCGCCACCGTGGCTGTCTTCCTCCACCAAGTTAGGGCGTGGAAGATCTGAACTGACGAACTTCCCTACTGTTCTTCTTAGTTCGTCGTGTTCTTCACTTCGGGTAATTAAAAGTTACTTCTATTACTCGGTTTGATTCTCAAACCTACCTGAAAATCTTCAAAGGTGTTTATTCTTCAAATCTTCACACATATGAACACCTCAAGCAAAATATGTTCTTGATTCGTTTCTCTAAGCAATGATTTTCTTCAAGATTCCTCAATTGTGTGGATCCTCGATCTATACAACTCTGGAACCTAAGACAAGATCGCTTAGTGAAATTCTTCAAGGCTCATCTGGTCAAATTCCTCAAACTTGTTCTTTTGAAAACCTTTCGAGACGCGATATGACCTCTCCAAATTCCTCGCAACTATACTCTGCTCACGGTACTCATGTCCATTGCTGAATCACTAGGTTCTCATCAACTTAACTCATTTGCAGCGTTCCTCGAAGAAAAGTTGCATACTTCTTCAGAGAATTCATTTGTTCAAATTCCTCACCTGAAGAATATGGCAGAAGGAAAGAAGCCACAGAAAGGAGGAAAGAGGCATGAGGTCATGACCGCGTTTGAAATCCCTGAGGAAATATATGCTGATTATTGCACACCTGATGAAGCCGAGTTCGGCAAAGAAAACAAAAATCAGCGCAAGGTGCGCATTCAAAGGATTGAACGGAGATGGGCAAGGGAATGGAGGGAGTACAGATATGTAACTCCAAAGTACATGAAGAAATTCGCACTCAATCCTCCATGCCCAAGAGCTCCATTGGCACCTGGTCAAGAAGTCGACCCCACCAAAGATCAAGCATGGTGAGGACTTTCCAAGAATGGGCCAAGCGCCAAGCCAAATTGGCAAGGCAAGCCAACGAGGCGGTGAGGAAATTCAATGAGGACTCACATCTGCTGCTGCCATCGAGGCCTCTGTCAAGCCAAGAAAATCTATGGCAAAGAAGCCCGCACACAAGCCAAGTGCTTCACCAACAGTGCCCTCACGGCCAAGTTCTCAAGAAGTGCCCTCACGGCCAATTCCTCATGCCGCTTCGCTCCTTCAAAGTCCTCAAGCAGCTCCTCCCAAGTCCTCAGCAGTTCCGACAAAGTCCTCAAGACTGTGCATCCGCCACGTGCCAAAGGACTGAGCTTCTCCATTACCTCGTGTTTCAAAGAAGTTCCTCACTGCACCAAAATCTTCATCTGGGCCGACTCATCAAGACTAAGGCCACTGGTTGGACGAGGTCCTCGGCCAAGTCCCAAGAAGAAACAGGTCGCTTTCAAGAGCCACCGAAGATGATGAGGCTGATGATGATGAACTTGGAAATCATCGAGACCGCCAAGAAAGGGCCATAGAGCCAAAGGCACATATGTGCCATCGCTGTTGGATCCAAGGAAAATCCTCGATTACATTGATCTCGCACAAGGATCCAAACACCCCTATGCCTAATTTTCATCGACCCTCGGACAAAGTCACATGTTGACCCATTTCATCATCAAGAGAAATGGAAGTTTGAAAAGGCAAGAGAGATCAAGAAAGCTCAATACAGAAAGGAGAAGTTCCTGAAGAAAAACGTTGTCAGAATGACACCTGAGGAACTTCTCAAGGTCCAGAATGAGATCCAAGCCCTCAGCAAAAACTTTGATGCTTATTATGCTGATTGGCAAGGAGCCAAAGTCAGATTTGTCAACCTGACGAAGAAATTCACCAATATTGCTGCCCCAACGCAACATGAAATTCCTCACGCTGGAGCCTCAGCTCAGCAGACTGAAGAACATGCTAGCACCGCTGATGAGGTTCAGGCTGCTAAAGAAAATGCTAGTTCCAGGGCTGATGATCCCATTCCAGCCGCTGAAGAAATTGCCAGGGCATCCACTAGTGGTGCGCCTGAAGAATCTGAACAAGACAGGCAATTGATCGCCATACCGAGGAAAATCAACCAGATTCCTCAGCTCCTCCTGCGCCAACACCAACTCCAATTCTTCCATCTGCCTTTGATGTGAAGAAGACCAAGGCTGCAGAACGAGCTGCAGTGAAGAAACGGAAAGCATCACCAAGCGCCAAATTCTTCACCGAAGAAAATGAAGCCAATGACCAGCTCCTTTGAAAATCCTATTGATGTTGTTCCATTTCTCAATCCATCAAAGGACCTTGTTCCTTTTGATGAAGATTATGTGATCCCAAGCGGATCGATGAAGAAAATCATTCGCTGCTTCGTCGGAGCAGATTGATGAAGAAATTGAAGTGGAAGCAATCCTTCAACCCCAATCATTTCCTCGATATGCCTCAGTTCACAGTGAAGAGGCCGGTGTTGAGGAAATTGAAGAAGATGTGGATATTGGAAGCACAACGCCGGTGATGAACGATGACTTTGGGAAAGTCAGATCCAAATTCTCCACTCTTCACCCCAATCCAACAGACACCTCACCCCCGCTCCAACAGTTCAAATGGGCTCAAGAAACTCATCCCACTTCATCTGTCCATGAAGAAATTCCAGCCACTAGCGCCGATGAACCTCGTCTGCTGATCCTCGATCGCACTCAGAGGAACAAGAAATTCCTCACCTAAAGAACCTGAGATTGCGATTCCAGAGGTCGTGATGCAACTCATCGACACTCCATCGCCAAAGCCAAAGAATCCTTCTCAACAAAACAAAAGTTCAAGGCTGAAGATTTCTTCACGAGCATGTATTCTTCATCGACATAATCCATATGATTCGCTTTCGCATAAGGAAGAGGCGTTTCGACTGCCACCAAGCCAATTTCTATTCCTCGGTGCTCTTCAACAAAGAAAAGTCTTCGATCATGCACATATTCCTCATGTGGACATGGAGTCTCTGCCAGGCTTTGAGCCAGTCCTCGGTGTTCTTCACGACGCAGACTTCGAATTTCTGCATCGACATCTGTGATTGGAATGAAGAACTCATTCTTCAATTCTATGCAACGCTGCACATCACCGGAGACGCCAAGACGTGAACTCATGGGTGTTAGGATGGATGTCGAAAATACTCACTACAAGGCACCAAAGAACTGAATTGCTTCGCGCCCTACCACTCGATCCTCCACTTGATGGTGCTCGTTGTATCTACAACGAACCGAACTTTCAAATCACTATATGCAAGTCTTGATGAAGCCTTTGAAGCCGTGGCAGGCCCCAAGAACCAAATTCCTCGTCAAGGAATTATTGTATGTGCCTCGGATGTCTATCGGATTCTCGACGAAGACAATGAGTCCTATCAAAGGCCACGACTCAAATGATGAAGAAGTCGTTGGCATCATGAAGAATATGCTTTTCAATATCATTCATGGCGCTCCGTCAACTTCCATGATTTCTTCATGAGGACTCCGCTAACATTGCTATGTCACCATTTGAGCTGAAGCCTTATGCGCCTTTGGATAATGAGATTCATCGGGACAAGGTCTTCACTCAATTACAAGGCTGATACTCGAACCTCTCGAGTTACTTGCCCTCGATTGAAGTCCTCAAGCGGACATTTACCTCGGTGATGACAAGGGCAAGGCTACTGCTGTGATCGATGAAGGCATTCGCCCATTGATGGACAGCCATAAAGCTGCATCCTACTCCACCAATGATGACTCGCCACACATGATTTACGCCGCAAATACCTCGGTCAAGCAAAGTCCTCAAGCCACAAAGCACCTGTGGTGATGACTGATCGTGAGTTACTCCTCGGTCTTCATCGGAAGGTTGATCGCAATCATAAATGGGTCAAGCGTCGTTTGGTTCAATTCTTCACAACATGACCTCTACACACAATGCAGTGAAGAAAAACCACTACTACCTCCATGAAACCTTCAAACGCACCTGGGTTGTTCTTTCTAATGTCTACAGCGTGGAAGAACTGACGACAATGGGTCTCAAGAAAGAATTTGACTGGTCTGCACCTCCTCCGAAGAAATACAAGAAGGTCAAAGTTCCTTCCTTGGTGGCCAGCACCTATTCTTCATCTCGAGACACTGATGAAAATGAAGACTTGGACGACACCGAGGCAGGCCCTACTATGACAACCGACCCCAACAACGCTGGCGCTCCTTCTTCAACTTGAAATTCTTCAGGGGCGTTAGTCCTTAGTTTCGATCCTTTTGGTCATTCGATGACAAAGGGGGAGAAATTTGTGTTAGTCTTCAAGCGGGTCTATTATATGGGCAATTTTTTTTGTTAAGTTACAACTCTCGTTCTTCTGAAACTTTTATTGGATCGAGTTGTAATCTTAAACCCGATGGTGCTTTGATACTTTTGATGCACTGTGCTCTGGCACTATGCTCTGATACTTTTGATGCACTGAGCTCTGATTCTCTTGAGCTCTCATACGTTATTTTGATGCGTTATTTTGCATGCATGTTCCTCACTAATGTTATTGCACGCATGCTGAATTTCATCAAGCACCATATTTCATCATGCATTTCAAATTCTTCATATTATATGTCAAATGCGTGTATGAATTACAAGATATAGGGGGAGATCTCCATGATTAAACTCTTCAAATGTGCATTGCCTCAAAAGAAAATTCCTCACTATGCACATCTTCAGGGGGAGTTCTTCTATATCTTGCAATCAAATTCCTCAATATCAGTATTTACACTTCATATGTTTATCCCCGTTGAAAACTTAACCTATATTGTCATCAATCACCAAAAAGGGGGAGATTGTAAGTGCATCTAGTGCCCCTTAGTGATTTTGGTGTATTGAAGACTTATAGGTTAAGGGACTAATGTGTTTGTGAGTGTACACAGGTCTATAAGTCTATGAGGAGTTTGATATTTACAGAGAAAGTCGACCCCTAAAAATGAAGTTCTTCGACTGAAGACTTTGATATTCTGAAGACTTTGAAAGTGAAGAAATTGGTGTGACCTTGAAGACTTGGTATTCATTTGAGGAACATGAAGCGTGAAGACTTTTGTTCTCGTAGTTTCATTTTCTCTTTCTTAAGTCATAGGAAACACCGTACTGTTAAAGGGGGTCGAGGAAATATTAAGGAAAAATTTCTATGTGATGCTCAACTCAAAATGCTACACCTACCAATACAGCATGAAAACATAACAGTCGGGTCAAATGAACCGAGCTTCGAACTTCGGTGGTGCATTTATCGCTAGATATTAAGTTTTATGCCAACCTTCTTTTGTTATATAGTTGTAATTTGTTTTGGTGCGATACAAAATTTATTCTTAACGTGCAGCCACCGGTGAAGAAAACAACAAGCCATTTTTGTATAGTGTAGGGTGTTCCCTATATTTGCACCGTGGCGATCTTTGATGTCAGTGGATGTAATCTGTGCAATCGCCTTTAATAGCCTAGCGTTAGTTTCGCCTTATTTATTTCCTATTCTTCTTTTTCCCTGGTTTGCTAGTGGCCGCAAATACCCATGGGCCATATACAGGCCATAGGATCCATGGGTCTCCCTACGGGCCGTCGATAAATGGGCTCATGTCGGTGGGCCTTGGGCGTCGATAAATGGGCTCATGTCGGTGAGCCTCGGGCCGTCGGATAAATGGGTCTACATGGGCCGTGTCGGCGAATTGGTATCGACACAAAGACGGTAACGGGCCGTTAACAGCCATAGGACTGCAAAAGCTTAATTCATCACGGGCATAACGGGTCGTTAATGGGCCGAGAATATAGGGCGGGCTGGCGTAAACGGGCGACTCTTGCCATGGGCCAAATTTGGCCCATTAGGGTAACAGCCGAACGGGCCGACTCTTGCCATGGGCCGAATTTGGCCCATTTGGGGAACATGCCAGTAACGGGCCGACTCTTGCCATGGGCCGAATTTGGCCCATTTGGGGAACATGCCAAGATAAAGTCGACTCTTGCCATGGGCCAAATTTGGCCCATTAGGGAACATGCCGAATGGGCCTAAGTAATCGAGGGCCGAAAAGGAGCCCAAGAACCTATGGGCCGTCAACAGGCCGAAAGCTAACACGGGCTGGAAACGACCCATGTAAATCACGGGCCGTTAACGGGTACAACAAAAATTACTATTCATTATGGGCTAGAGTCACCGTGGGCATGTAAAGGGCCGGAAGATACGAAGGCCTCATATGGGCCGAAAGACGTCGTGGGCCATACATGGGCCAAAAGTGAAATGGGCTGGTGTTATATTCGACGGCCCACATGACATTGTTGGGCCAATTTCCTTTAGTGCCTAACGGGCCGTGAGTTAACGGGCCATAAAATGGGCTATTTGCGAAGAGACCGTTAATAGGGTTTTCATGGGCCAGCCCATTAACTTTTGACCAAGTCAAACGGGCCGGCTTTGTAAGCTAAATGGGCCAGTGGTGGGCCGTGGCACGTGTCGACATATCATAGGCGCCTATCTGTCCCATCGACGAGCGGTGACCGTGTTTCGTCCGCCAATAAGAATTTTACACGTGGAAATTTCCCATTGGTCGGGGCTGTTAACGGGTTATCGGATCCAAAACCCGACCCGATAGCTTAACGGCGTTCTGTTGCGGTGGATGCCACGTGTCGGTCACCCTTGACGAAAGCAATTCTGCGACGCGCGATTTATCGTCATGGAAGTGGACACTTCCGTGATGATAATTTTGGTAATGTCATGGAACACTTCTACGACAGCACATGTATGACTATCTTGATTCTGTCATAAATTTGTCATGGATGTACATACATGACAAAAAACGCGACCTACTGTGACAAACATGTATCATCACGGAAGGGTATTTTTTTTGTAGTGTAGTTCAAAGAATTGCCAAAAGACTTGCTGGACTATCTACATTCATGAGACAAGCAGGAAAATTACTATTGGTAAAATCAGTGCTTGCTTTGTTAACCATTTTCTTCATGTGCTGCCTAGGTGTTCCTGTTACTATCAAGCAGCAGATCATTAAATATTTGAGGCATTGCCTGTGGAGGAGCCCTGATTTGGGGGATCGTAGACCAGCACTTGTGGCATGGAAAACTGTCTGTAGACCCAAGAGTCAAGGAGGGTTAGGAGTCATGGATATTTTCACACACAACAAGACATTGCTCATGAAAAATCTTCATAAGTTTTCAACAGACATGATATTCCCTGGGTAAATCTTGTTTGGGAGACATACTACAGTACCGGGAATCTGCCAGGCAACAGAAGGGAGGGATTCTTCTGGTGGAAGTCAAATCTAGCACTTATTGATCAATTCAAAGCAATTGCTAGATGTAATGTAGGAGATGGTCAAAGTGCTCTGTTTTGGGATGATTGTTGGCATGACTTTGTCATGAAACACAAATTTCACCACCTCATTACTTTTGCCTGAAATACCTCTATTACTGTCAATCAAGTCATCCATACTGAGTATCTCCAGGATTTATTCCACCTACCACTGACCACCCAAGCATATGAAGAATTTCTTGAAATGGAAAATATTTGCATCTCTTTGAGAAGCTCAGAGCACTTGCAGTTGAGGGATACATGGAGCTACATATGGGGCAATGAATTTTACTCCTCAATCAAAGCTTATAAGGTGTTAATTGGATATAAGATAACTCCACCTCATTTCAGTTGGATATAGAAGAGCTCATGTCAACCTAAACACAAAATTTTCTTCTGGCAACTGTTGCATGACAGAGTTAATACTAGGAATCTACTAAGAAGAAAGAACTTTGAGCTGGATGATTATAACTGTGTTGTTCGAAATTGTCACCAGGAGGAGACTTTGCATCATCTTTTTTGGAGTTGCCCTTTTGCCACACAATGGTGGGATTACATTTTCCCAACCAGAACAAGCAACCTGTCAGTGTTGGAAGCATTTCAAGACCTTAAAGACAAACTGTAGCTTCCTTTCTTCATGGAGATTATTATACTAGGTTCTTGGTCTATTTGGATATCCAGAAACAACAAGATATTTGAACATATTAATCCCTCTTTTCAGGGTTGGAAACACATCTATTTGGAAGCGCTCAAGCTATTGAAATTCAGGATGAAGAATAAGTTACTGCCACAATTTTCAGCTTGGTTAGAGTCCATCTTGTAATTATAGGGGTAGTATAGATTTTTTTGATAGTTTCTCTCTCTTTTCTTCTTCTTCTTTTTTAGTTCTTTCTTATTTTTCTCTCTTCTTTCTCTTCTTTCTTTCTTTCTTTCTCTTTTCTGGGCTTACCTCAAGCCCTTAAGACATTGTTTTATTTCCCTTTTTATTTTAATAAAATTTGCAGTGGGGTTTTACCCTACTGTTTATAGTAAAAAAACAAAAAGATTCTTGGGTTGTGCATTGTGTCCTAGTGTGAACGACATCCTGAAAGGTTTCCGCTGGACATAAGTAAGAGATAGTTATCGCATGATTAAGGCAGTAAGCTCACATGGTAAATGACATACGAATTATTGCCGAGCATGGCAAGCTATATTTAAATGGTTCAAAGCAGCATCAGCCGAAAAGAAATTAAAATGGTAAGATGAAACTTGAAAGGGAGTGTACCACCGCTATATTTAAGTTACCAAGGCATCTAAGCAGTTCAAATAATCTGAGAAAGCACTTAATAGTCTAGCCTCATATAAACTATGAAGACAGTCTTGTGATGAAGTTCAGAGGAAAAGTTAAGGACTCAAATGAACTAGGCATGCATTTCTTTATGATAGTACAACAGGCACTGCTAACATATTGGCCAACTCAGGTATAGCCTAACAAGTAACAAACAAGCATTCGAATCAAGCAATACAGCAAAGCAGACAACTAAACTATTTGTAATTTTGTAGGATTACAGGTTGAGGGCACAAGCCAAGAAAGCAGCCCACACGCATTACATTTCACATGTACTAAAACACACTGGCTTACCATATGTTGCTGTGAAGCCTCGCTGTTGTTGCAATGTTCTTTGAAGATATCGTCAGCATCCCGTGGTTGCAAATATAGTTGTTGTAGTTTATTTTGCACCCTCTATTTAGGTGAAATTAGTTTTAATCACATGCACTGGTTCGAATTGATCGTCAATGGTTCATCTAAACTAATGAAAGAAGGGTGTGTGCTTAAACGACAATATATCTGCTTTACTATATTTTTATGCTTGTTCGAGGTGCCAGCCCCAATAGAACAAATATTTTGCTTGATGGGGTTGGCAGCTCCATAATTAATCCTTACTTATGAAGCCTATTATCCCAAACAAGTTGGAGTAGGCTAGATATGAAACCCTTTCACGAGGACTTCCCAGGAGGTCACCCATCCTAGTACTACTCTCGCCAAATGGGTTTCATACCCAAAAGACTGGCTAGTTTTTAATTAGTCACGCAACTTGGGAAGATCAAGAACACACAAAAAGGTAATGAATAGAGGCTCGGAGCAGTGATGTAATAGCTAGCATCAGAAAATGTAGGGTAAAACGAACAAAAAGTAGCGAAACCACATGCTAGTTTGTTGATGTGTAATTAAGCATAGAGAACATGAAGCAGTCTGACGGAACCAACAGGTGGCATCAGAACAACACCATTATCATAAATATAGCATGCAAGAAGTAAAATAGTAGGCAGTGATATCTATAAAGTACAGTAATACTTAGGACAAAACTAAAGCATATTAACTATATGTGCCTTTGGTATGTAATTTAGCACATGTAACATGTTCATCGCTGTAAGTATGACCCTACGGTGCAAGCGAATAACGCGTCTCATGAAAAATTGAATGATGCCCTGAAGAAATTCAAAGGTACGGTGCTTATGCTAAGAAAGTGAACGTAGGCGTCGACCGTTGGATAATAGTACCTGATTCTCGGCGACGTATGGGTATCGTTGTCATACTTGATAGCTAAAGATCGTCGATGGTGCTCATGTTGCGGTTGAGTTTGGGCCGGCTGTCGCCATCACTGAAGCGGCTTCGGTGCTTCTATTGCGGCTTCTGTCGACATACAAGAAAGCTCATCTGTAGTAAGTGAACAGTTGCACGGCAAAGAAGAGAAAATCCGAAGGAGTACAAATCGAAATAACATGATGAGGCTGCGGCGTCAGTAAAGCAGGGCCGGTGGAGTTGAATATGGCGTCCGTGGAGCGGGTTCGGTGCAGTGGATGAAGACTTCGGCAGGCGCAGTGTACAGTGCTTTCGGTGAGGCAGATCTGTTGCGGCGGACGAGGGCTTGTAGGAAGGGCCAGCGATGGGGCGGACGAGGAAGTCAGTGAAGGGCCTGCACTGTGGTGGATGAGGGCACCAACTAAGCAGATCCGGTGCGATGGACCATGATGGCGGTCAAGGAGATCTGGAGCGGTGGACAAGCCAGTCGGTGAAGCAGCTCCGGTGAAGTGGTGAGTTGGCGGTTGGGGGTTCCAAGGTGTGGAAGGTAGATCCGGTAGGGTGTGAGGTCCACCGCTGCGGCGGAGGACTAGATTCGGCGGCTTGCCGTGGTAGGGGGGTCGGGGAGGGGAAGGGGAGGGGCTCTGGGGAAGGATGTTGGGGGCAAAGAGGGGAAAACAATGGAGTTACCAAAGCAGGCCTTTTCCGTTCATGTGGCAGGGGTAAAACAGGAATATCGTAGGGCTAAACTTTCGGGCGCGAGATATTTCGATGTGAGCGGGAAGTTTGAAAGCTTTTGGTGCCTGAAATTATAAGTGTTCTGCTCTTGTACGGCCGACTATGATATCATGGCCGAGAATTTATTTGTTTTGCACCCCAAAAAAAGTGCAAGTTTTGAAAATTAATGTCTCCAACTCGAAACTTAGATTGTCCATTCAATTCAAATATGGATCATTGAGCTAGTACAAGTAAATATCATCATACGGTCCAATTCAAATGAAATTCCAAATGTGTTTATCCTAAATATGATGATAAAAGCAAAAATGTGTATGTGTATGAATAAAGTGGATGATTATAAAGTTTGAACATGCCCGTATGTGTATATCTCTAGGTTTGATATATGAATTTGAAATCACGAAATCCTGGCTTAAAAAATGTACCTCCGTTTAAATGAATTACAAAAGCTAATGATGGAGTCGAATTCCAAAATTCCAACCTTAGATTTGTAATTCTGGTACATCAAGGTATATCACGCATGTTCAAAAGTATCGTTATCTCATAGTCCAAACTGTGAAACAAATTGATCAACCATGAGTGCACACACTATTGACCATATATATCTCAATTACACTGAAGTCCCTCAAATATAGACACCTAACTCATTATCTGAAGCCAACCCCCCCCCCCCCCACCCCCTCCGTCCCCCCCCCCACACAGACACACACGCCGTTATCTCCCCAGACACGAGCAAATTAACACCCCCCTCTCTTCTAAAGTCCGGACCCCAATATAGGTCTCTTATCACTTTGTCTCTCGGGCATGCACACATCTCTTCCCCCACTCTCCAGGTCTCCCGGCATCTCTCTTTCCCAAGCATACGCACTATGTAGAGTGTATCTTTCTCATACACACAAAACGTCGCCCCCAAACGTCTATCTCCCTAGTTATGTGGTTCTCGCACACTCACCTCACACACCACCCCACTTCAAACAAGCACACTTTGTCTCCTTTGCACCACTCTCCTCTTTCTATCTCTCCAACATGCGGACCCGCCCCAGCTCCTTCCCTGTATACATATATGTCGTGACTCTTTCCATAGCTCCCTAATGTATCATCGTTCTCAATCTCGCACGTTGTTATCTACACCATCTATTATAGATCTCTCATGAAGTCCCTATCACACACACGATGACTCGCTTCCCTTGCGTCTCCATACATAGGCCAATTTCGAACAACATCAACATTGTCTCCCTATCTATACGCCACTTATGGACATAAACGACCCCTCTCCCCCCTCTTTTCCTCTCTCTCTCTCTCTCCGTCGCTAGCTCTCTCTCTCTCTCTCTCTCACACACACACCCCTCTCCCACACACATTAACACCCCCCTCTCTTCTAAAGTCCGGACCCCAATATAGGTCTCTTATCACTTTGTCTCTCGGGCATGCACACATCTCTTCCCCCACTCTCCAGGTCTCCCGGCATCTCTCTTTCCCAAGCATACGCACTATGTAGAGTGTATCTTTCTCATACACACAAAACGTCGCCCCCAAACGTCTATCTCCCTAGTTATGTGGTTCTCGCACACTCACCTCACACACCACCCCACTTCAAACAAGCACACTTTGTCTCCTTTGCACCACTCTCCTCTTTCTATCTCTCCAACATGCGGACCCGCCCCAGCTCCTTCCCTGTATACATATATGTCGTGACTCTTTCCATAGCTCCCTAATGTATCATCGTTCTCAATCTCGCACGTTGTTATCTACACCATCTATTATAGATCTCTCATGAAGTCCCTATCACACACACGATGACTCGCTTCCCTTGCGTCTCCATACATAGGCCAATTTCGAACAACATCAACATTGTCTCCCTATCTATACGCCACTTATGGACACAAACGACCCTCTCCCCTCTTTTCCTCTCTCTCTCTCTCTCTCTCTCTCTCTCTCTCTCTCTCTCTCTCCGTCGCTAGCTCTCTCTTTCTCACACACACACACACACCCCTCTCCCACACACACTCGATGTCTCTTCCAAATAGTCTGCTCCCCGCCCGCACCCATGCTATCCCGCTACTACACATGCCTTTGTCTCTCTTTGACACACATGTCACACCATTCCCCTTCCTTTATACTAGGTTTACATCATTAGTGGTCTCTCTACTCCACATACACACACTCCCTCTCGCACACAAACGCGCGCACAAACACACACAGACACGCACAAACACCTATCTAGCTATCTGGATCCTTCTTTTAAGACACACACCTTGCATATTCTCTACAGCTCTAGATATGTATATACCCCCCCCCCTCTCTAGCTCATATGCACACAAAAATTCTCCATCTCTCTAACTCACACATCTCTCCCCATGCCCGCATGTGTATCCCACACACTCGCTCTCTGATTATGTCTATGTGTCTCCATGTTGCACAACACAAAGCCCCATGTACATGTCTCTCTCTATCCTCCACATACATAGACACAAAGAATCTATTATCATTGCCTCAGTCTCTAGACATATCACACACACACACACAGTCTCTCTCTCTCTCTCTCTCTCTCTCTCTCTCTCTCTCTCTCTCGCAAACACGCTCAACAAGGGTTTCCCCGTGAATAACTTACCGTCTATTCATCAACAGTCGTGGCAGTACGGTGAACACGAGACGTGAAAAAGAATAAATCTACACGTGCGTAGACCACCTAGTATGACTACTAGGACTAGAGCAAGCCGAAAGCGCGCCGCCGTCACCCCCTCCTTATCGGCGACGGGAAAACCTTTGTTTTACACAGTCAAGAAGTCATTGTGCTAAGGCCCCACATGCTGAGCCGTTGAATAGAATGTAGATCCTAGTTTACGGAAACAAGCTACTATCGATAATACATTTGTATCTCCATACTTATATTTCTTCTCTTATAAAAAAACCGAGTTGGTGATGATGGTATGCGTGCCATCTTGCAACAGACTGTCCAGTCTATATTTGACGGATGGAATTAAACTAAAAGATACCCGCACCTCTCTCCACATTTGCAGACAAGGCCTTTCCTCGTTCATCCTTATCTCCAACAACCTCATTATTGATTAATTAAAAAAGGAAGCCTCTGGAACAAACTGGCATGGTGGCCGCTGCCAGCGTCGTCCATCCCCTTGCCTCCACTCAGTCCGACCACCAATCACCACCACGCCCCACTCCTCTTCACCTTATCTCCTCTCTCACGAGATATCATTAGTTTTTACACATGGGATTAATCCTACATGGGTCAATCACAACAAGTGTTTTATAAAAATATGCATCTTGATGTTCCGTGCAATGCACGGACATCTTGCTAGTACACCTACAGAAGACTAAGTTGGTGATGATGGTGTGTCTGCCATCTGTCATTTCTGACCATTAGATCTACATCTAACGACTGTGAGGTAAGTTGTTGCCTTTTCTCACCAACATCCCACTTATCTACCAATTT
Source organism: Aegilops longissima (assembly GCA_021605205.1). NCBI lineage: Eukaryota > Viridiplantae > Streptophyta > Magnoliopsida > Poales > Poaceae > Aegilops > Aegilops longissima. The sequence goes on from CM038682.1 coordinate 474,698,904, forward strand.
GCAGAAAAACACATAATTAATTAGTATCTTAAAACCAACCACACCCCTCCCTCACATCACCAAAACAGCCCAAGGAATATTTTCTGATTGAAACATGATATATCTCTAGTGATATCTACACTCTTATAAAAAATCGAGTTGGTGACGATGGTGTGCCTGCCATCCTGCAATATAGACCGTCCAATCTATATCTGATGGATAGAAAGCAAACAATGACAATTTTGCAAAAAGATACCTGCACCCCTCTCCACATTTGCAGATAAGGACTTCCCTCGTTCATCTTCGTCTCCCACGAGATAAACAACTCGTATAAATGCATCTTGATGTTCCATGCAACGCATGGGCCTCTTGCTAGTATGTATATCAAAATTAGAGTGTTTTGTATCAAGTTTGTGAATAAGTACTATTCTAATTATGATCCGTTGCAACGCACGTGAACATTGCTAGTATTTCCAACCATTCCAAAAAATGCTAGTATTTCCATAGTTTAGAGTTTTCCATCAAGATATTAGTCACCCATGGTTGATATTTACTTTCAATCACGTACACATAGGCACTATGTAACTAGCATTGCTTATTGGCTTCCAAAGCTTAACTTTCACTCCTACTTAAAATATGTAGAGTATTTAACAAAAACTACCACTTTCAACCAGCCCTAGGAAGAAACTATTGTATAAAAAATAGCAAAAACATACCCAAAATTTCTTAATCCGTGCCAAAAACTACTACCTAGTGCCGATTAGGCTCGTTTAAACCCGTTTATGACAGGGTTGGCCCACACGTCCGTGCTGACGAGGTAGCTTAAACCAACACATTTTGTTTGACCGTTAACACGAGGGACCCACATCTGACCTTCTATCCTGTTATATTCCCCCTCAAATCATTATTTTTCCTGAACATTACTTCAAACAGTACTGATGCGTGTTCGTCGGTGGCGCCGGTGATGAGGGAGTTGGCCGCCGCTCCGCCGAACGGGTCGGGCGCCACGCTGGCCTTCGCACGGGTTGGTAGGCTGGCCCGAGCGTGACTGACGCGCGAGCAAGCCATCGCGCTGGTCTTCGCTCGAGCCAGATGGATGGCCTTAGCGCAGCGCGTGCGAGCAAGCCGCCGCACCGCCGTGCCAATCTAGCTAGCAAACCTTGCAGACAAGTAGCTGGACAGAGCTATCTTGGCTAGCTAGCGGCCGCGGGCACCGGACGGAGCTGGCATCCGGGCTGCCGCAAGATGGGCACCGGACCGCCGGCGGTTTTGACCTGGCCTTCTGCTGGCGGCGGTAGCTGCATCCCATGGCCGAGGATGACTAGGTGGACGGGTCGGAGGTAGGAGGTCACTCGAGGATTTTTATGCTGACTGACATGTAGGTCCCACAAGTCATAACGCCTAACTTTTCGGTCAAATAGAAGGTGTTGACTTAAGGGGCGACATGGGTTGAAACGTGCCTATAATGGCACTTTGTAGAGTAGTTTCTTGGTAGGTCTGGTTGGTAAGGGCATGTACAATGGTTGATAAGGTAGTCTTATCTTAAGTCTGCCACGTATGCAAGTGGTAGTAGTTTCTTGGCATTATTAGTGGTTTCTTTGCATTATTAGTAGTTTCTTGTAAGGAACAATGTACTACTAGCGACAAAAGGCGATTCTAGGTTGCGTTGTACTCCAACGAGTACTACTAGTGGTCGCGGGAGTGTATACCTCGTTTGTGGGTTCGATCCTGGCCAAACGCACGGCGGCCTTTTTTCTAAATAGTAACTTTGCTGCGAGCCAATATTGTACATGGGTAGTTTGAGTTTTGAAGTCGAACGGACGTGTCGCACCACAATCTGGGTGCACTAGATAGCCCATCCACATGAACGGGTTTTCCTTCCCTTCATCTCGTGGCTCGCGTGCTCGCCCTAGACGCACTTTGCTTGCAGCTTCCTCATCAACTAGTAGCATATTTAAACTAGCGCCTCCCAATTAAGCCCGAGGAGCCAGAAAAGCCTGGCACGACATTGGGAACTATGCAATATGGCTCTGTACGTAAAGTGTTAGTACTCTACTAGTACTCTGTAGCTTGTGGCATTGCACGCATGGACTTCACTCCATTCTATAAAAGAAATTCCTCTTGACATGGTATTTTTTTGAAACGGAGGCAAAAGCTTTGCCTCATCTCATTCATAAAGAAGGAACTACTAACAAAGTCCGACGAGATCCATCACACCTCCACAAATGGAAGCAAAAAGCCTAGTCTCGCTGTATCAAATAACTCAAATGTTCTCGCCTCATGATGAAGATTCAAGGCCGATAAACAGGTTGCTAGTGTGTGCGTGAGAGGAGCGGCTGAGTAGGCCAGCTACGCGCTTGAATAGAGCACCGTGAGTACTCACTACGCAGGTGTACTTTCCTTGCATTGATAGTACAATGACGGTTCTAGAGAACAGTACTAACCTCCACTTCCAACTATAGCTCCTTGGCCCTAAGATTAAGAGTTCAAAACTGGCGCACTATACTAGAAGCACAGAACATCGCACTACTAGTTGAGAAAGTAGTACTAGTACTGCTACAGTATGAGTATGTAGTAAATAATAGCCTCACCCCTTCGCTAAGGAACAATCGAGGAGCTACAGTTGGAAGGGACGAGGCCCTGCGGTTACTATGCTCTTATCTCCTCCTCACCAGTTCCCCTCCCCCCGAAGAGAAGGCAGTTCGTCACTGCTCCCATGGATTCACCAGGCGGTTCTCCTCCTTGTCGGGGCTTGGAGACCTTGGACGACGATCCTCTGGGAGAAATCGCATGCCGCTCCGACGCCCTCACCGCCGCAAGACTCGGTGCTTCCTGCACCAACTTTTTCAAGACGGTGCTTAAACATGCTTGGAAAAAGGCCATGCTTGTTGGTATTCCATGCGTCCTCGAGGAGAAGGTTCTTCTATGGGACAATCCTTCGAACAGTCCACCACTCCCTGGCCAAGGTTGCACGTTGACTCCGCTGGAGTTGCCGACGTTGAGAGGTAGTCGGAATTTGTCTGATGAGCAGGTCAGTCATGGAGTTTGATCATGTAGTACTTAGTTATTCCATTTCCATCCTGTAATTTCTCCGCTGTCCACCATCTTATATATAGGTATGGGTCAAAGATTGGCTTGCATACCTCCAGCCGGATACCACCATCATTTTGCACAACATCCACACTAGTGCTTTGTTCCCGTAAACCCCTTCTCAACCATTGGGATCGGCCTTCCGGACTGGCTGGGCTTGAATACGTATGATGATGCCTACATGAGATTGAAGAAGATACCAATTGCGGACCCGCCGACAAAGCGACGCGGCTACGACGATTACTATCTCATTGTGGTGTTCGACATAAGGATTGCCATCAATGCAAGAGGCAATAACGACAGAGGCCGGCGCATGTTGGCCGCGGCAGATTTGTACCCCTACACGTTCGAAGACGTCGTGCGCCATCTAGGCCGCATCTTCGCGGTGACAAGCCAGGGGACTTGTTTCATCTGGTTGCCATCCTACGGTACGGAAGATTACGAATGCAATGCACGAACCATCATTTGCATCCCTAACGGTACTCCATTATTTTGCAAGGACCATTCATCCCCCGATCGAAATAAGATCGCCGATCCTGGATGTGCATTTGCATCCGCGGTTCGGTCTAACCTGGAACCTTGTAGTTGACTTTGGCATATTTGGATCAACTATCTTAGTAGTCGTTACCCATGGTACCACTGATGTGCAACATGGTCACACAATCTACCACGATCGGACCGTCACCATCTACCCAGGTATTCCATTTAGTATTATATTTTTTAACCCTCTCGCCTTCTCTTTCGTTGTTGTACTACTTACTAGTACTAGTAGGAGTACTTTTTACCTTGGAGGACGCGTATAGCTAGCTAGGCCCTTGAAGAATTGAACCCACTAGCTGCCACCATTTTTTTTCCATGTCTTACTATCTCATCCATGTAGCTAAGAGTGGCTATATAAAATAAGCTGGTTATTTTACTTCCTCTATACCGGAGTAGTACTATTTGCTGCATAGTATTATTGACTGCCATATTTGAGCACAACATTATTATGCATGGACCTTGACTTTGTACGTCACCATGTGTCCAGATCTGAGGTGCCGCATGTACCAGATGAACGGCGCCAAGTTCGACCCCAGTGATGCTACGTGGGTGCCGAGGAACACTCTTGGAGAGTACTCGCTTTTCATTGGGGACAGCTACCCCATTGTGAAGCGAATGCCACCTTCCGTGCATGACACTGAAGTGTAGGACCTTGAGAAGAGGTGTCTATAGGGGGGGGGGTGATTAGACACTAAGTACCAAAGTTGCAGTTTTTAACTTCTTTAGGTTTGAGTGGAGTTTAGGCACAATTTTAACATTCACAATACATAACAAGCAAGCATGCAAAGAGTATATGAGCAGCGGAAAGTAAAGCATGCAACTTGCAAGAATGTAAAGGGAAGGGTGTTGGAGGATTCAAACGCAATTGGAGACACGGATGTTTTTGTCGTGGTTCCGATAGGTGGTGCTATCGTACATCCACGTTGATGGAGACTTCAACCCACGAAGGGTAACGGTTGCGCGAGTCCACGGAGGGATCCACCCACGAAGGGTCCACGAAGAAGCAACCTTGTCTATCCCACCATGGCCGCCGCCCATGAAGGACTTGCCTCACTAGCGGTAGATCTTCACGAAGTAGGCGATCTCCTTGCCCTTACAAACTCCTTGGTTCAACTCCACAATCTTGTCGGAAGCTCCCAAGTGACACCTAGCCAATCTAGGAGACACCACTCTCCAAGAAGTAACAAATGGTGTGTTGATGATGAACTGCTTGCTCTTGTGCTTCAAATGATAGTCTCCCCAACACTCAACTCTCTCTCATAGGATTTGGATCTGGTGGAAAGAAGATTTGAGTGGAAAGCAACTTGGGGAAGGCTACAGATCAAGATTCATATGGTAGGAATGGAATATCTTGGCCTCAACACATGAGTAGGTGGTTCTCTCTCAGAACTGGTAAGTTGGAAGTGTAGGTTTGTTCTGATGGCTCTCTCCACGAATGAAGAGGAGGTGGAGGGGTATATATAGCGTCCACACAAAATCTAACCGTTACACACAATTTACCAAACTCGGTAGGACCGAATCAACAAACTCATTCGGACCGATTTAGTAAACCTAGTGACCGTTAGGGTTTTCGGTGGGACCGACATGCAACTCGGTAGGACCGATATGGTTAGGGTTAGGTCATAACGTAATCTCGGTGAGACCAATTACACTAACTCGGTGAGATCGATTTTGGTAATAAGCTAACCGGAGAGTTGGTCAGGCAAACTCGGTGGGACCGATTACTCAAACTCGGTGGGACCGATTTTGGTAATAAGTTAACCAGAGAGTTTGCATTGTAATCTCGGTAGTACCGATTGCCCAAACTCGGTGAGACCGATTTTGGTAATGGACATACACAGAGAGATTACAATCCCATCTCGATGAGACCGAGATCCATATCGGTAAGACCGATTTGCCTTGGGTTTGTGGCAGTGGCTATGACATCTGAACTCGGTGGCGTCGGATAGAAAGAATCGGTGGGGCCGAGTTTGACTTTAGGTTTAGGTCATATGTGTGGAAGTGGGAAAGTATTTGAGGGGTTTGGAGCATATCACTAAGCACTGTGGAGCAAGAAACTCATTAAGCAACACCTCATCCCTTCTTGATAGTATTGGCTTTTCCTATAGACTCAATGTGATCTTGGATCACTAAAATATAAAATGAAGAGTCTTGAGCTTGAAGCTTGAGCCAATCCTTTGTCCTTAGCATCTTGAAGGAGTTCCCACATCCTTTAGTCCATGCCACTCCATTGTTGAACTTATCTGAAACATACTAGATAAAAGTGTTAGTCCAACAAGAGATATGTTGACATTAATTACCAAAACCACCTAGGGAGCACTTGTGCTTTCAATCTCCCCCTTTTTAGTAATTGATGACAACATACATCAAAGCTTTAGATAAAGATATAAAGAATAGCAAGTAAAGCTTCGGAAAGACATGTAACAAGCATAGGCTCCCCCTACATGTATGCAATCATGTGAATATGGAATATAGAAGCATGTGAGAGCATAACCATGATAGAGTAGGCAATGTGTTACATGTATCTTGGCCATATGCATCAGAGCAAAGAATATTAAAGAAAATACATGCATGCTCATGAGTCCTTCTTGCAAACTGTATGTACATCAGCAAGAATTCCTCATACACATGATTGTGATGCATATACTTACCTTGTAGTCTTGAGTTGGCTTAGGATGGAATGAACCTGCGTAAACAAGGTTAGATAACACAGGTACATCTACTAGCCAGAGCAAACAGAAGAAACCACAAGAATACCAAGACTGGGATGACATGTAGAGAGTGAGTACTAAGTACCACATTGGATTAGACATGTCCCCAAGGGTAAAGATATGCAATTAATTTAAATGATTTCTTTCCCTTAGATGTCTTGCTCCCCCTGAATCTAGCATGGGATACTGGGATAAGATAGGGAACAGAAAATCAGAGCTGAAAGATATAAATGAACAGAGCTAATGCAAATAAGCACATATGAACATGTCTTTCCCCGCAAGAAGACATGTGGCATCTCTCCTATTGAACACCAAGCATCTGGGATCCTCGAGAAATACTTTCTACTTGAGTATTCTCTCCCCCTGGAGATCTCTTTTTTCCCCTGTAGAAGTAATACTCTCTCCCTTTTGAAAGTGATAAGCTTTGATGTGATCTCTCTCTCCCCCCTTGACATCAATTTCCAAGCAGGGTTTGATCCTTGAGTCACAGCACAAAGCATTTATATAAATGTGATGCTTGTAGAGGACAAGATTCATTGAGTGGAGCTGGATCAGAAGAAACACAGAATAAGTGGCAAACTATTTTTCCTGTTGTGAAATCGGTGGCACCTAGTGGTATGCTTCGGCTGTACCGAAAGGATTCGGTTGGATCGAAAACAACAAATCGGTGAAAGCGAGTTCATCGCAGAGAAAACACTTGTCACCTCAGCTCACTGGATTAGTAAGATCTCACAAAGATTTGCAAGGAATTTACTGTATGATATGCAATGAATTGGATGCAGGAAATGCAGAGCAAACAGAAAAGAAAAGAAAGAAATCTAGATGAAGGTTTTTTTGAAAGGGGAAACAAATATGCATGAGACAAATGCAAAAGCACAGAAAAGAACACGAGAGAACTTCATCTAGAGATGGTCGACGACAAAGTCACCTATGTTAGAGTATATTGACTTAGGAGTCAAGTGAGATCTCTTGATCATAGGTCATACTCATCGTTTAAGCCCAAAATGGGGTTACCATTTTTCGTTTAAGCATCTTGATGTATTCACATCTTGTCGAGTTGCTTTAGCTCATGAATCAGAGTAAAGCTTCTCTAAGATGGAATAACATACCTTGGTTGGTGGTGTTGATCATGTAGTTGAACTTGTGTGGGTTGCTCAAGGTTGATGTAGCTCATCAAGAGTTGGGAGCACCACTTGGAATTTGAGTCCATCTACCTACATGGGTTAGTTCTTGCAAGGAAGAGCACTTGTGTATCCAAAAATGACAATCATGAAGCTCAACATAGAATTTGTCGAAGGATATGTTTGAATGGTTCCGTGCTTCCTTGTCTTCAACCACCATAGTGTAGAGACTTGGTGATGTAGAGATTGCTCAAGATGTGAGTAGATTACAATCTCATGGAATTTGATTCAACCAAGTACCTACATGGGTTATATAACATGTAAGATGCAAATATATCCAAGACATAAGATTTTCATCATAAGAGAAATATCAAGGATTAGTCATAAGCTCATGTCTTGCATGTATCCAATGGAGTTTCTACTCCAAGTTTGAAGCATCTATGATGTTCAATTCTCCTCTCAACCTGCAAAACACTTTCTCATCAAGAGGTTTAGTGAATATATCCGCTAATTGCTTTTCGGTGCGAACATGCTTAAGATTAATGTCACCCTTAGCAACATGATCTTGAATGAAATGATGACGAACTTCAATATGCTTAGTTCGAGAATGTTGTACGGGATTATGACCAATTTTGATAGCACTTTCATTGTCACAAAGCAATGGAACATGTTTCACATATATCCCATAATCTTTAAGAGTTTGGGTCATCCAAAGTAATTGAGCACAACATGAACCAGCGGCAATGTACTCCGCAATGGTAAATAAGGATACTGAGTTTTGTTTCTTGGAGGACCAAGACACAAGAGATCTACCAAGAAATTGACAAGTACCAAGTGGACTTTCTATCAACCTTGTCTCCGGCATAGTCCGAGTCGGAGTAGCCAACAAGATCGAAAGAGGCCCTCTTAGGATACCAAATGCCAAAATTTGGTGTATGAATTAAGTATCTCACTATCCTTTTTACGGCCTTAAGATGACATTCTTTAGGAGCAGCTTGATATCATGCACACATGCACACACTTAGCATAATATCGGGATGTGAAGCAAATAGGTATAACAATGAACCAATCATAGAGCGATAAACCTTTTTATCAACTGGTTCACCATCTTTGGTCAAATCAAGATGTCCACTAGTAGGCATGGGTGTAGACATACCTTTGCACTCTTGCATATTGAACTTCTTGAATAAGTCCTTCATGTACTTTGTTTGAGAAACAAAAGTACCTTCCTTAGTTTGCTTGATTTGCAACCCAAGAAATAATTTGAGTTCACTCATCATTGACATCTCAAACTTCTCCGACATTAGCTTTCCAAACTTCTCACTGAAATGAGGGTTAGTTGATCCAAATATGATATCATCAACATAAATTTGGTATACAAATAATTCTCCATTAACCCTTTTAGTAAAAAGTGTGGAATCAATTTTCCCAATTTCAAATCCCTTTTCAAGAAGAAACTTGGTCAAGCATTTATACCAAGCTCAAGGAGCTTGTTTAAGACCATAAAGAGCTTTGTGAAGTTTGTAAACATGATTGGGTTTCTTGGATTGATAAAGCCGGGAGGTTGTTTAACATAAACTTCCTCCTCTATTTCACCATTTAGAAAAGCACTTTTAATGTCCAGTTGGTATAAGGTCATATCATGGTGATTAGCATAGGCAAGTAAGATGCGAATGGATTCAAGTCTAGCAACGGGAGCATAAGTTTCACCATAGTCCATACCTTCGACTTGTGTGTAGCCTTGGGCGACGAGACGTGCTTTGTTGCAAACTACTTGTCCATCTTCATCTTGCTTGTTGCGAAACACCCATTTGGTACCGATGATGTTGTGGTTGTTGTCGGGCTTCTCAACCAATGTCCAAACTTGGTTTCTCTCAAAGTTGTGTAGCTCTTCATGCATAGCATTTATCCAATCCGGATCTTCCAATGCTTCTTCGACCTTCATAGGTTCAATGCTAGAGATGAAAGAATAGTTTTCACAAAAGTTAGCTAAACGAGTTTTAGAGCGAGTGATTCTCCCGGTTTGAATATCGTTGTAGATTTGCTCTACGGGATGGTCTTTAGCAATTCTTGCTCGAACTCGTGAAAGCTTTTGCTTGGGTCTTGGTTGAACATCTTCTTCATCTTGTTCTTCTTCATTGTTGGCGTTGTCGTTTCTTGTCGTGGTGGAGAAGGAGGTTGTTGACGTTCTTGATGTACTTCCTCGTTTTCTTAATATTGGTGTGTTCCACTTGTGGATGCTTCCGTATCAACTCTTGGTTCACCTTGTCGTGAAGTAGAAGCTTCCACTTGGATGGACGAGGTACTCTCCTTCACCTCCGTTGGACGGACCTTGCCAATAGACAAGTCTTAGATTGCTTCCGAAGGATCTTTGTCTCCTACATCAATTGGCAATTTCTCTTCTTGCGAGCCGTTAGATTCATCAAACTTCACATCTACCGTCTCTTCAACCTTTCGGGTGAAATTGTTGTAGACACGGTAAGTGTGAGAGTTTGAGCCATAACCTAGTAGGAAACCTTCATGAGACTTAGGAGCAAATTTAGAACGACGATGCTTATCAAGAATGTAGCACTTTGAGCCGAATACTCGAAAGTATCCAACTTGGGGTTTGTTACCGGTGAGGAGCTCGTATGACGTCTTGCCGAGTAGCTTGTGAAGATACAAGCGACTTGTTGCATGACAAGCTGTCTCAACCGCTTCTGCCCAAAAGTGCTTCGGCGTCTTGTACTCATTAAGCATCGTTCTCGCCATTTCGATGAGCGTCCGGTTCTTCCTCTCAACAACTCCATTTTTTTGAGGTGTGTGATGAAGTCATGTACCTGCGGTAGGGTCATAGACCTGCCCAAAGGTACCTTCCACAAGGACACTCACAAGAGAAGCAGCCTTCCAGTCGACCTGGTAGACTCCCACTCGACAGATTCAAAGACACTCGACTATGAAGACCCACTCGACCACCAAGAGTCCAAGAGCCACTCGGTGTCCAAACGGTCTGTAGTTAAATAGTCTTTATGACCTTAATGACACTTTATGTGAGGCGTTACCAGTAACGCCTAGCCTTAACGTACCTTAAACCCTCTACTGCGTGGGCTGACTGGGGTCCTGGCGTACTCTATATAAGCCACCCCCCTCCACAGGTAGAAGGGTTCGCACCCCTGTAACACATACGCATATAATCCAGTCGACCGCCTCCGGGCTCCGAGACGTAGGGCTATTACTTCCTCCGACAAGGGCCTGAACTCGTAAATCCCTTGCGTATACAACTACTCCATAGCTAGGATCTTGCCTCTCCATACCTACCCCCATTCTACTGTCAGACTTAGAACCACGACAGTTGGCGCCCATAGTGGGGCAGGTGTTCTAGCGAATTGTTGGAGAAGTTGGGATTCTCTCGATCTCCGGCATCATGGTTTCAGGTGGAGTTATGGTCGACGGCCACGAGATCCGTCTCGGTGCGCTCACGTTCGTCGCCGACGACTCCGCTTGGCTTCAGGAGGCTCCACTCGACGTGGACGCGCTCCCCATCCGCGGGGCGATGCACTTTCGCGCGTGTGTCCGCGGCGTCCTCCTGCGGCATCCGTCGACCTAGTATGGGTCGGCTCCTGCGCCGTCTTCACTCCCAGTCTCCCACCGGCGCAAGCGTTCCGGTCGGTCGCGGCTTCAGCGGTGGGTGAGGCATGCGGTGGCCCGCCAGTCGGCCATCCCCCAAGTCGCGGCGATCGAGCCCGACGAATCTCTCTACGGCCTATTCGACCTGTCGACTGGCTCCGTAGAGACCGTGTACGAATGCGATAGCAGTGACCCGGCGTCAGAGATTCTGATGGTCGATAGACCACGCAGTCCCCCTGGATTCACCCGCACCAACGAAGGTGGCGGTGGAGGCGATCTGGCGCAAGCTCACGAAGAGTACTTGCCCGATCCCCTCACTTCGCTCCAGAAGGAGGAGCTTCGTTGTCGGAACATGGATGCACTTCACACTCCTATCATTGGGGAAACCCCCGAGGCTCGCGCCTTGGAGGATGCGCGCTTGGCCAACCTGGCTGAGCGCACTCGACTGGAGAATCTTCAGCGAGTACTGGACGAGCGTACACGACCGAGGGTTCCAGAATCCAGTTGACGCCACCTCTTTCAACCGCCAACCCAGGTATATCGAACTCCGATTCAGAATTTAGCAGCTGCCGCCCGTATAGCAGAATCAATTCAGCCTTCCGGTCGGAGGCGGTAGAGGTTTGCAACAAATCAGGATTTGCTCCGGGCGAGAGATCAAAAGTCAGTTGTATCGATCATGAACAGGGTTCACAGCCGATCCGTTGCTACGAATTCATTCCAGCCGGCACATAGTCCAAGATCGCCCCCGAGGCGTGAGGAACGTGGAGGCCGGCGTGATGATCAATACAAGGGCCGCGAGCAGTATGAGCACCGATTCGATCGCAACGATCGATGTCGAGTGCCCACTCCTCCCCCAAGGGGTGGATCATACGCTCCTCGGCAGCAGGATGACAGACGCCAAAACAGTGCTGGACGAAGAGTTCCAGTCGACCCCAGGGAACCAGGCTTTGATGCGAGATCCATTATCGTTCAAGGTTTGGTCGACAGGAACAGAGCTCACCGAGACGGCCATGATATAGATGTTCCTTCCAGTAGTAGATTCCATGTCTCGGGACCAGAGTGTTTCAGCAGAGCCATCAGGGCTGCAGTGATTCCCCCCAACTTCAGGTTGGCGATGGAGTCGACAAGTTCATGGAGAATCCAAGCGGACACTGGCTTGAAGATTACCGAGTGGCGGTTCAGATCGGCGGTGGCAACGATGAGGTAGCCATGAAGCATTTACCTCTTATGTTGGAGGGTTCAGCCAGGGCGTGGTTGAATCAGTTAGCACCCAGCAGTATTTACACTTGGGAAGATCTTGCCCGATTGTTTGTCAGGACATTTGAACGAACTTGCAAACGACCAGCGGGTTTGACAGAGTTGCAGTCGTGCGTGCAAAAGTCGAGTGAAACCTTGAGAGATTATATCCAGAGGTGGATCACTTTGCACCACATGGAGAATGTATCGATCACCGAGCGATCTGTGCCTTCAAGGAAGGCGTCAAGAACAGAGAATTGAGTTTGAAATTTGGTCGAACCGGAGATATGACCCTGAGTCGGATGATGGAGATTGCCACCAAATATGCAAATGGTGAAGAAGAGGATCGGCTTCGGAGTGGTAAATATAAATCTGCCGCCAATGAGGCCGGCGGAGGAAATTCCAGTCGGAAGCAGAAGCGCAAAGCCGAGCCAGCGACTCCCGGAGAGGCCTTGGCAGTGACCCTAGGAAAGTTCAAGGGGAAACCCAAAGGTCCTTCGAACCCTAAGAAGGTGAAAGACCAGGATGGGAACGACGTGTTGGATTTACCATGTCATATTCATACAAAGAAAGATGAAGAGGGTAAACTCATTTACCCGAAACATACCACTCGACAGTGTCGGCTCTTGTTCAGCAGTTCCAAGGGAAACAACCCAAGGATAAGGATAAGGAGACAGACAAAGTTGAGGATAGAGATGACAGTGATGGTGGATATCCCCAGGTCAATTCCACCCTGATGATTTTTGCTGACGTCGAAAGCAAAATTCGATTGAAGGTTATCAATCGGGAAGTAAACTTGGTTGCTCCGGCGACTCCCAATTATCTGAAATGGTCCCAGACCGCCATCACATTCGACCGGTCGATCACCCGACGACATTGCCACCCACGGGAGGCAAGCATTGGTGGTCGACCCGGTTGTCGAAGGCACTCGGTGACCAAAGTCCCGATGGATGGTGGTAGTGGTTTGAATATATTATACGCGAGGCGTTGAAAGGGATGGGCATTCCGATGTCGGACTCGATACCCGATAACATGAGCTTCCACGGAGTCATTCCTGGAAAGAAGGCTGAGTCACTCGGCCAAATTGCTCTTGATGTAGTTTTTGGTGATTCAAAGCATTTCCGGAAAGAAAAGTTGACCTTTGAGGTCGTGGATTTCCAGAGAGCTTATCACGCTATTTTAGGGAGACCAGCTTATGCACGTTTCATGGCCCGACCATGTTACGTGTATCTTAAGCGAAGATGCCTGGTCCCAAGGGCGTGATCACCATCACGGCAATCGGAAGAAGGCGAAGAGTGCTTCGGAAAGGCTCTAAGATCGCCGATGCTCGGTTGGCGATGGTAGAGCTACAAGAGTATCGTAAAACTGCAGATCCGAGTGATTTGTTGCGAGCTAAGAAGCCCGCCTTCGGAGTCAGCATTCGATCGTGGCGAGGCGAAACAGGTTCACATTCACCCGGTGATCGATGCTGCTCGACCAACATCTCAACAACACTCAACTCAAAATAGGAAGAAGCGCCCATCCGGTTCCTCCGTGAGAACGGGACATCTTTGCATGGAAGCTCACGACATGCACAGTGTTCCAGGGCTGGCTGAGCATTGCCTACGAGTAGACCCAAAATTCAAACCAGTTAAAGAGTATCTTGGGGTCCGCCGTCCGTAAGAGAAAGGCCATTGGCGAGGAGGTGGCTCGACTCTTAGCAGCAGAGTTCATCCAGAGATCTACCACTCGAGTGGCTCGCTAACGTTGTCATGGTCCCCAAGAAGGACAAGTCGTTGCGCATGTGCATCGATTTCAAGCATATCAATCGGGCCTGCCCGAAAGATCATTTCCCTCTTCCTCGCATCGACCAAATAGTCGACTCAACTGCGGGATGCGAGAGGTTGTCTTTTTTAGACGCCTATTCCGGGTACCATCAGATCCGTCTGTATGGACCCGATGAGATTAAAACAGCATTCATCACTCCATTCGGGTGCTTCTGTTATGTCACCATGCCATTCGGTCTCAAGAATGCCGGAGCCATATTCATGAGGATGATTCAGAAGTGTTTGCTCACTCAAATCAGTCGGAATGTGGAAGCATACATGGATGATATAGTGGTCAAGTCACGAAGGGTTTCGACTGTTGGTGACCTTGCTGAAACATTTGCCAATCTCGTGGAGGTATGATATCAAGCTTAATCCATCAAAGTGTACATTTGTAGTTCTGGTGGAAAGTTACTCGGTTTTCGTTTCGGCGAGGAATCGATGCTAACCCGAAAGGTTGGCACCATACTCGAATGAAGCGCCTGCATGCGTGCACGATATCCGAAACTTATTGGATGCTTGGCGCTTTAAGTCGATTCATCTCTCACCTCGGTGAAAAGGCATTGCCTCTTTACCGAATGATGAAGAAGTCAGACAAGTTCGAGTGGACTCTAGAAGCTGATGCAGCGTTTGCAGAGCTCAAAGCTCTGCTCTCCACCGATCGGTGCTTGCTGCTCCAATCAGCAAGGAGCCTTTGCTGCTTTACATTGCAGCCATTGGACAAGTCGTCGATCTGCATTTACGGTCGGCGGGAAGAAGAAGGAAAAGCTTTCAAAGTTCAACGCCCAGTTTATTATCTTTCTGAAGTACTGACCCCGTCAAAGCAAAGATACCCTCATTATCAGAAGCTTGTTTATGGGATCTATATGACCACGAAGAAGGTTGCTCATTATTTCTCTGATCATTCCATTATAGTCGTCAGCGACGCCCCTTTGTCGGAAATTCTTCATAACAGAGATGCAACTGGTCGAGTGGCAAAATGGGCGATTGAACTCCTTCCCCTTGATATCAAATTCGAGGCAAAGAAAGCCATAAAGTCACAAGCAATAGCAGATTTCCTCGCCGAGTGGACTGAACAGCATCTTCCGACCCAAGTTCACTCGGAACACTAGACTATGTTTTTCGATGGTTCCAAGATGCTGAACGGTTCTGGTGCAGGGGTTGTATTGGTTTCCCCCCGAGGAGATAGGCTCAAGTATGTTCTCCGATTCACTTTGATTCTTCCAACAACGAAGCAGAATATGAAGCACTCTGTATGGGTTGCATGGCCATTTCACTTTCGTCCAGCCGCCTTATGGTTTATGGCGACTCAGATCTGGTTGTTAATCAAGTGATGAAGGAGTGGGATGTCGAAGCCCAGCTATGACAAGTTATTGTAATGCAGGAGAAAGCTGGAGAAGAAATTCGAGGGTTAGAGCTTCATCATATACCCATTGAAAAATCAAGCTGCGGATGATTTGGCGAAGATAGGGTCCAAGAGGGAAGCCATTCCAAGTGATGTATTTTAGAACACATTCATGCTCCATCGGTGCAGGAGGATCCTTTCACGAAGAAGCCCGCAGCAAAAGAGTGCCAATGATCCGTGAAGTTGAGATCCCAGCCGTGGTCGACCTAATTATGGAAGTTGTGGTCATCACTCCCATTTGGACGATGCCAGACATCGCATATATCCTTAGGAAAGAGCTCCCACGGAATGAAGAAGAGGCTCGACAGATCGTCCGTCGATCCAAGGCCTTTACAATAATCAAGGGACAATTGTACAGAGAAAGCGCGACTCGAGTCGGCCGAAGTGTATCACGCCGGAAGAAGGTCGATAATTCTTGAGGATATCCACTGGGACTGTGGCCATCATCGTCCTCTCGGACCATTGTGGCTAAAGCATACCGAGCGGGATTTTCTTGGCGAAAGCAAATGAAATGGCAAAAGAAATAGTCGACAAGTGTGAAGGATGTCAGTTCTATTCCAACATGTCGCACAAGCCAGCCTCAGCCTTGGAGACCATTCCACTCGTTTGGCCCTTCGCTGTTTGGGGATTGGACATGATTGGACTGTTGAGAACTGGCAGAAGCGGCTTCACTCATTTGCTAGTAGCAGTCGACAAGTTCACCAAGTGGATCGAAGCCAAGCCCATCAAGAACCTCGATGCATGCACTGCTATCAGTTTCATCAGAGAGTTGATATTCAGATATGGAGTTCCGCATAGCATCATCACTAACAATGGGTCAAACTTCGATAATGACAAGTTCAAAGCCTTCTGCGCCTCTCAAGGCACGTGGGTCGACTATGCTTCAGTGGCTCATCCTCGGTCGAATGGACAAGCGAGCGTGCAAACGGCCTCATTCTCAAAGGGCTGAAACTCGGCTGATGCGTGATCTCAAACACGCGGCGGGAGCTTGGGTTGACGAACTTCCATCAGTTCTCCGGGATTGAGGACCACTCCCAATCGGTCGATGGGAGAACTCCATTCTTCCTGGTCTATGGAGTGAAGCAGTTCGCCGAGTGACCTGCTTCACAATGCGCCTCGAGTCGAGCTATACTCAAGAGGAAGCGAGAACAAGCCCGGCAAGATCGATCGACCTCTTGGAAGAGGAAAGAGAGATGGCCTTGATCCGCTCGACTATCTATCAGCAAGACTTGCGTCGATTCCATGCCAGAAATGTGAAGAGTCGAGCCTTCCAAGAGGGAGATTTGGTCCTCCGAGTGGATCAACAGAAACCACACAAGCTTGCTCCCACTTGGGAAGGTCCCTTCATCGTCACGAGAGTCCTCCAAAACGG
This sequence comes from Aegilops longissima, assembly GCA_021605205.1. Classification (NCBI taxonomy): domain Eukaryota; kingdom Viridiplantae; phylum Streptophyta; class Magnoliopsida; order Poales; family Poaceae; genus Aegilops; species Aegilops longissima. The sequence continues at coordinate 474,715,769 of CM038682.1, forward strand.
AGCATATCATCTCTACAACGTTGATTGCCAGATCGACGAGCCTCGAGCTTGGAACGCGGAACTGCTCCGCCCCTTTTACACTTAAAACTCATTCGGTTGAGATGTAATAAAATTACTTTTGTAGTTTGTTTATCTAAGACAATAATGTTATAATTTTCCCAGTGATTGATATTGCTTTTTGTTGGAATTTCCCCCAGTGGGTGGCTTAGATGCGAATCCGATTCGCCTAAGTTTGTAAAAAAAATCATTTCCGAGTGCGAGCTAGTCTCTCACTCGGGGGCTTAGCTGCGAATCCGCTTCACCTAAAGTATCCAAAATCCTACCGAGTGGCGAGCCAGCCTCCCACTCGGAGGCTTAGCTGCAGTCCAAGTACTCGCCTAAGTATCCAAAATCCTACCGAGTGGCGAGCCAGCCTCCCACTCGGAGGCTTAGCTGCAGTCCAAGTACTCGCCTAAGTATCCAAAATCCTACCGAGTGGCGAGCCAGCCTCCCACTCGGAGGCTTAGCTGCAGTCAAGTACTCGCCTAAGTATCCAAAATCCCACCGAGTGGCGAGCCAGCCTCCCACTCGGAGGCTTAGCTGCAGTCCAAGTACTCGCCTAAGTATCCAAAATCCTACCGAGTGGCGAGCCAGCCTCCCACTCGGAGGCTTAGCTGCAGTCCAAGTACTCGCCTAAGTATTCAAACCCTGCCGAGTGGTGAGCCAGCCTCCCGCTCGGGGGCTTATAACAGCCCAAGGATTCGCCTCAAACATCCAAAGTAATAATAATCCTACCGAGTGGAGAGCAAACCTCCCACTGGAGGCTTAGCTGCAGCCAGTGCTCGCCTAAGTAATAGAAATCCTACCGAGTGGAGAGCAAACCTCCCGCTTGAGGCTTAGCTGCAGCCAGTGCTCGCCTAAGTAATAGAAATCCTACCGAGTGGAGAGCAAACCTCCCACTCGGAGGCTTAGCTGCAGCCAGTGCTCGCCTAAGTAATAGAAATCCTACCGAGTGGAGAGCAAACCTCCCGCCGAGGCTTAGCTGCAGCCAGTGCTCGCCTAAGTAATAGAAATCCTACCGAGTGGAGAGCAAACCTCCCGCTCGGAGGCTTAGCTGCCGCCCAGTGCTCGCCTAAGTAATAGAAATCCTACCGAGTGGAGAGCAAACCTCTCACTCGGGGGCTTAGCTGCAGCCCAGTGCTCGCCTAAGTAATAAAAATCCTACCGAGTGGAGAGCAAACCTCCCACTCGGGGGCTTAGCTGCAGCACAGTACTCGCCTAAGTAAGGAATTCATCCCAATCCGCAAGGACGACGAGGTACAGGTCGACTGTTACCTCCTCCTTCGGAGCTTCGCCACAAGTACAACGTGCGGTCCATCCCAATCCGCAAAGACGACGAGGTGCAGGTCGACTGCTACCTCCTCCTTCGGAGCTTCACCACAAGTACAACGTGCAGTCCATCCCAATCCGTAGGGACGACGAGGTACAGGTCGACTGTTACCTCCTCCTTCAGAGCTTCGCCACAAGTACAACGTGCAGTCCGTCCTAATCTGAAAAGACGACAAGGTCAGTCGCGGTCTGTGTTCCATCTCTACCTGCAGGATAGATGAAGCTCAAGTTGATCGGAATTTCAATGGAATATCTTCCGAAATGAAGAATAAAGTTCTCTCGAAGGCAAGCAAAGCATGTTAAAAGAAAAATCAAGTTCGGATAAACGCCCCACGGATCCAAAGGTGCTCAAAGCGTTAAGCACATTAAAGTTTATCGATTCTGTAAACCACTCGGCATTCGAGGCAAATTTAAAGTGGGACTTAGAAGTTTTTACTCCTCCGCGGAGGATGGAAGGTGCAACAAACTGGTCGAGGTCGATTCCGTTGGCAATACGGGTAGCAGCAGCGATGAAAGTCTCCATGAAAGATCTGAAGTCGTGCTTCCGGTATTGGCAACCTTGAGAGACACCAGCTTGTCCTCTTGCGCTTCTTTGCAAAGTGGACACGAACCGAGATAAAGCAACATCAGCACACACACCGGCGGCGACTTCTTCCATTCTTGCACTCGACTTGGAATCTCATTCATCGAGTCATCAAAGATTCAAGATCATTTCGAGAGTCTATTCGGCCGAGAGTCGAGTCGATCCGCGACATCGCAACTTTCAATCGAGAAGATAATCCACTGCGCTTAGCAACACGAGACTCGATCGGAGCACATTCATAGCAGCTTCGTCCTTCACACGAGAGTTGATGGGGTCCAAACTGGTTTCCACTCGGTGGTTTCTTCTTCAAAGTTTTGGCAGAATTCTGAAAACACAACTCAGATTCAAAATGAAGATCATATGATGAGCGGTGAGAGCAAGACAGTTGGATAAAAGAGATTACCTTCAAGCATGAGAAGCGGCTTCTTGGCTAACCCTCCAAGATAAATCTCCGTGTCGTTTCGCTTCCCGCCAGCTGCCCAACCTTGTCGATGAGAATATTCTTGTCGTTCTTGATCGACCGACTTCCTTGTTAGCAGCACAAGAGAGGCTTTCAACTTGGCATTTTCATCTTCAAGTTTGTCGACCGAGGCAAGCTTCTCTTCAATGACTCTGTTTTCTCCAAAGCCGCCTTACAGTGCCTCTGCATGGTCAAGGTCCTTCTTCTTCAAAGTTTCTTCCAGTTTATCGCAAAGCAACAATGAGAACAGAGTTGAGAATGAGCAGAAAAACAGAGGCGATCGTCAAAATTCTCACCAGCCATACCTTTTGCTTCATCTGTGCCTTCGCAAATTCTCCCGAGCAAGCTTCAAATCGAGGTTGAGCTGAATCTGCTTTTCTCTAATCTCAAGTATAGCGAGCCACAAGCTCGCAAGATTTCTTCTAAGAGTCAACCAACGAAAGACATCAAAGACAGATCACTTCGAGTGACTAAGGAAAAATAGTAGCATTTCTAAGACTACGATCGAATAAAAACATTCGACAAGAGTCTCGGGATTACACCAGCTGGTGCACTCAGCGATGCCCCACTGGTTTACCAATTTGGTTCGATTAGTCGACCAAAGGAGGCAAAAAGGCTATGATTCTAAAAACATGGCTAATTGTCGTGTCACCGCAGATAAAAAACAGTTCTTTAGACTATAGTCAATCTGCACGATCGACCATAGTCTCGGGACTACACCGGTGGGTGCACTTAGCGTGCCCCACCATTTTTATATTCCATTCGACTTGGTCCGTCCAAGTCGAGTGAAGAAGATCACAGCATAAAGACCATAGCCGACTGCACGCAGTCGACCATAGTCTCGGGGACTACACCCAGTGGGTGCACTCAGCGTGCCCCCACAAAAGTTCAAACGACACACACACCCAGTGGGTGTACAGATATGGAAATCTCCAGAAGAAAGCAGTTTCAGATAGTATATCCTAACAAAGCAAGTGACGACTGACTTACTTGGACATTGCTCTGGAGAGCTGAACTGGCGTCATAGGCCGCCTGACTTGCCTCTCGAGCCGCTTTCACCTGCTCCATCATGATCCCTGCCTGGCGTATGGCCTCCTTAGCAGCACTTACTTGGTCTTCCGGGACGTGGTGTGTAGCAAAGAGAGACGGTGGATCAGCAGTCGACGAAGTGGGTCGGGCACTCGTCAGCGGTACAACAAAAGATACAGAAGTCCGAGTGGGATTGCCTCCCTCGGAAATCAATGTCTCAGGAGTCGCCGCGACTTGAGCAGCCTTGCCAGCAGGCACTTTCTTGTTCCTCCTCTTCCTCAATGGCGCTTCCTCGTCATCATCAGGAAGATCAATGACGTGAGGCGGAACTACAAGAGAGATCCAGAAGTAAACATGGAAGCCCAATCGACTAAAAAGCTCCAGTCGGCTAAAAGTGAAATCTCAGAGATCTTACCAAGATTGGAAGTGGCCGCATCCTCCATTTCCTAATCATCGTGCTTGGCTGAAGTCTCGGAGGTAGCGGCGCTGTAGATTTCAATAGTCGGCTGATCAGTCATCAAGTCGACTAAAAATTCACTCTTGTTGAAAAAGGAAATACAAGGTTCTGTTGGTTACCCGGAGATGGTCGGGATGACCATTCGCATCTTGGGCAGGGCCTTCGCCGGCTTCGACGACGTCGCCGAGGTTGCTTGGCGGCTTCTCGATCGTAGCGTGGGAAGTTGTCCTAGGTCGCCGTCCGACCGACCGGTGGGCACAACAGCTTTACTGCGCCGATCGCCGGTCGTCGTCAACTTGACCTTCCTCCGGCGAGGAGGGTCGGCGTCTTCCTCCTCTTCTTCCTCCTCCTCCTCATCATCAGAGTCATCATCCTCCTCATCCTCTTCGCCATTGGACTCCCATTCCTCCGGACTCTCACCTCCACTTCCTTCTTCTTCTTCGGCTGCTTCCTGCGCCCCGTTGGGCATCGAGTACATCTCAGTGGTGACCTAGAAGACAACAAAACAAGGTGACAGTCAGTCGATGAAATTGACATCAAAACAGAATGAATGCAGCAGAATCACAGTCGGAGATAAGTAGTGATACCTTGTCTGGTTGGTAACTCTGGTCGAGTGGTGGAATCCTCCTAGCTCCGCGAGGTTGTCTTTATTTCTGTGATGGCAGTCATCCACTTCTCAATCTGGCGTCATCAACCTCCTCCGGATGGACCCGAGTGGTATCATCCGCATCGAGTACATCCACATCGGATGACCTCGGTCTTGGAGTGGCTGAATCGCCGCCGGAGAAAAACCTCAGGAGATCCATGCGGTCACCCCTTCGCGAATAAGCTGGACTACGCTCCCTCGGAAGCTTTACTTGGTCCTTCTCCTCCGCAACACCTTCAGGGAAGACGGCTTGTTCACTCGACTCATGGAGAAGGAGGGAGCCAGTCGATCGCCCGGCGTCGGCTGGTCTTTCTTGATAAAACCAGGTCGATTGCCACCCTCTAACCGAGTCGGGAGAGTCATAGCTGGAAAGGCGCTCTTCCCCTCATCGGACTCCGAGTCCCCACACATTTGGATTACTTGGGTCTTCTCGTCATTGGGCTCGTTTTCTTCACCGTCTGAGAGCGACGGTGAATATGTGCTTGAAAAGACCCCAATGCGGTCGACAACCCAAGAAATTCTCAGAGCGAAACGAAGCAACAAGATACACAATGGAGTTTGGAGTGAGATGGTGGAGTTGTGCTCCAAAAAAGTTCAGAAACCCCCGGAAAAAAGGATTTGGCGGCAGAGAAAACCCCCTATCTACGTGGGTGGCCAGGAGGACGCACTCACCCTCTTCAGGCTGCGGTTGCCACTCCATGCCCGGAAGCCTCGCCGACCCGTGGGGATCAGTCGCCGTTGGCGGATCGGTGAGATCTTTTTCGGTGATGGTCGACCGGATGCAGTCTCCTTGGACCCAGCCCTGCGGCAGCTTGGACCGCGAAGAGGAACCGCCCCGACTGGGCGCTCTCCCCTTGGTCTTCGCCGCCGTCTTCTTCACCCGTTCCAGGGCGGCAGTCTTGTCCTTCACCATGGTCGCCGGCGAGAAAGGTACCGAGCTGCGGCGCTGGGCGGACGGAGAGCGTGGCGAGAAAGTTTTACAGGCGGAGAGAGGAGAAATCTGAGGGCGCACTGTTCAAAATGCCCGGTCCAACGCCTTATATGGGGTCGCTTTCGAGTGGCTGACCGGTAGGCCCAGGCAATCCTGTCACGATCCCGCAACAGGCGCGCGCACGATACGTGGCGAAAAAGGCGGCGCGAGGATCGAGGCGTCATCGTCTTATCCCATCCGAGTGCCGCGGTTTTCTCCGCTTCGCGTGCTTCCCAAAATTCGGATCCCGCGAAATCCGCTAACCGCAGAGCAACTCGTCAGATAACAGATTTCCTCAGATCCGTCGCTCGGAAATCTTCAGGTTCACAAAGTTCACTCGACAAACGTGAAGAATGGATCAAGGCGACTGAAAGAAAGGTTGATGCCATCACCAAAAGGTCGTTGATCCAGAGTAAGACGCACTCACAACACGAAGAACAGGTCGGAAAGATTATCAACTCCTTCCTCACTCAAACCTCGATCCATTCGGGGGCTAATGATGAAGTCATGTACTTGGGGTAGGGTCATAGACCTGCCCAAAGGTACCTTCCACAAGGACACTCACAAGAGAAGCAGCCTTCCAGTCGACCTGGTAGACTCCCATTCGACAGATTCAAAGACACTCGACTATGAAGACCCACTCGACCACCAAGAGTCCAAGAGCCACTCGGTGTCCAAACGGTCTGTAGTTAAATAGTCTTTATGACCTTAATGACACTTTATGTGAGGCGTTACGAAGAACGCCTAGCCTTAACGCACCTTAAACCCTCTCTGCGTGGGCTGGCTGGGGTCTGGCGTACTCTATATAAGCCACCCTCCACAGTAGAAGGGTTCGCACCTCTGTAACACACGCGATATAATCCAAATGACCGCCTCCGGGCTCCAAGACGTAGGGCTATTACTTCCTCCGAGAAGGGCTTGAACTCGTAAATCCCTTGCGTATACAACTACTCCATAGCTAGGATCTTGCCTCTCCATACCTACCCCCCATTCTACTGTCAGACTTAGAACCACGATAGTGTGTACGTAGCCGAGAACTCGTGTGAAATCCCTTCTTCGTCAAGAAAGGTGTCCACGTTTGCGTTCTTGAACTCCGTTCCGTTGTCGCTGCGAACCTTTTTGATCTTCACTTCAAACTGATTTTGAGCCTTCCTGGCGAAGTTTTTGAAGATATTTTGGACCTGCGATTTATCATCGAGAAAGAACACCCACGTAAATCTTGAAAAATCATCAACTATAACTAGACCAAAAGAATTTCCACCAAGACTCTTGTAAGCGTTGGGACCAAAAAGATCCATGTGAAGTAGCTCAAGTGGCCTCCTTGTGGTCATGATGTTTTTCACGGGATGCCTTCCTCCAACCTGTTTACCTGCTTGACAAGCACTGCAAAGTCTATCCTTATCAAATATGACATCGTTAACACCAAGGATATGATTCCCTTTAATAAGCTTGTCAAGGTTTCTCATGCCAACGTGACCTAGTCGTCTATGCCATAACCAACCTTTTGAGGATTTAGCAATGAAGCAAGTTTTAGGTTGAGCCTTTTTAGAGAAATCAACAATGTGAAGATCACCTCTACGTATACTTGTAAAGACCATTTTATGATTGTCTCAGCGAAACACTTGGCAATCTACTTCAGTAAACAGGACATTGAAACCGAAATCAGCAAGTCTAGATACTGAAAGTAAGTTGTAGCCAAGAGATTCAACGAGCATAACATTCTGAATGGAGCTACAATGTGAGATGGCCACCTTACCGAGGCCAACCACCTTACCCTTTGAGTTGTCACCGAAAGTGGCATACTTTCGAGGACTATCATTTTCAGCAAGCTCACAAAACATGTCTTTATCTCCGGTCATGTGATCGGTACATCCACTGTCAAGAACCCATTCCTTTCCTCCTGACATATATCCCCGAAAATTTGCCATATGACCAAAATGTCTCATTGCATCGTCAAGATCGAAGTCACTATCATCATCCTCATCATAGTATCCATGTTCAACACCCTCATGTGGTGGATCAAGTCCTAGAGAGGGTAATTCGTTAGAGTGAGTTTGACAATGATCTGGCTTATGAATTCTTATAGCTTCGGAAATAATATCACCAATAATTCCAACATCTCCTTTGGCACGCATAAGGTTTGTAAGTTCAAATAGACGATCACCAAACATAGGATCACTAGTATTCATCTTACTCAAGGCAATAGACTTATCGAGAATTTCATCTAGATTTTTCAAGGAATAATTTGGAAAGCGTTCCTCAAGAAATTTCCATATAGTGTAGGCACACTCAAGAGTAGGTAAGTTTCTAATTAAGTTTCTAGGCAAGCCTCTAGTGATAAGATTAACAGTTCTAAGATTCCTAGTCATGTCAACTGATTCATCAAGGGTAGGATGCATAGGATCAACATGAGGTGCACAAGGCCTAGCAATGTACTTGTTCAAATGATATTGATTGAAAATTACAAGCATCTCATTTTTCCACTCATGAAAATACTCTCCATCAAGTATAGGCACTCTATGTATAAGACTCCCCAAAGTAGACTCATCCATCTTCCAACAATGGTGATTAAACCAAGGCAATGGAGACCAATGCTCTGATACCACTTGTAGGACCTTGAGAAGAGGTGTCTAGAGGGGGGTGATTAGACACTAAGTACCAAAGTTGCAGTTTTTAACTTCTTTAGGTTTAAGTGGAGTTTAGGCACTAAGTACCGATATGGTTAGGGTTAGGTCATAATGTAATCTCGGTGAGAAAGATTACACAAACTCGGTGAGACCGATTTTGGTAATAAGCTAACTAGAGAATTGGTCAGGCAAACTCGGTGGGACCGATTACTCAAACTCGGTGGGACCGATTTTGGTAATAAGTTAACCAGAGAGTTTGCATTGTAATCTCGGTGGTACCGATTTCCCAAACTCGGTGAGACCGATTTTGGTAATGGACATACACAGAGAGATTACAATCCCATCTCGGTGAGACCGAGATCCCTATCGGTGAGACCGATTTGCCTAGGGTTTGTGGCAGTGGCTATGACATCTGAACTTCGGTGGCGCGGATAGAAAGAATCGGTGGGGCGAGTTTGACTTTAGGTTTAGGTCATATGTGTGGAAGTGGGAAAGTAGTTGAGGGTTTTGGAGCATATCACTAAGCAATCGTGGAGCAAGAAACTCATTAAGCAACACCTCATCCCTTCTTGATAGTATTGGCTTTTCCTATAGACTCAATGTGATCTTGGATCACTAAAATATAAAATGAAGAGTCTTGAGCTTGAAGCTTGAGCCAATCCTTTGTCCTTAGCATCTTGAAGGAGTTCCCACATCCTTTAGTCCATGCCACTCCATTGTTGAACTTATCTGAAACATACTAGATAAAAGTGTTAGTCCAACAAGAGATATGTTGACATTAATTACCAAAACCACCTAGGGAGCACTTGTGCTTTCACGAAGGCCTGCCGTTCATAAATCATGGTTGTGTCTTTAGTGCGCACCGCCGGATAAACGACATGCTGGGACACGTATCCCTGATTTATGCCGCTTCAACTTGGGTGAGTCTCCATCATGTGGAACCGGACTAGAAAGCTGTGACAATGATTCTCGTTGCCCACCGCTATGGATCGTGCCATCCATGAAGAACACTTGGGACTGGAACCTGGAGGAGGAAATGTAGCCCATCTATAACGTGTAAGTGGGATATGGTAAACTGTGAACGGTAGCGCTGTGAATATATGTAGACTAGCCGTGCACAAATTTATCAAATGAATTGGAGATGAACTTGTGTGGCATACTGGCATTTGTCCTTTAGAATTTATTACTAGTAAATGTGCTATGTGTACGTGCAACTTGTGTGGTTGTTGCACGGGATCCAACACGCTCATTGAGAAAAAAGGTGGCACAACTTTGGATATAGGTGACGTGGTGGCATCATACAGTAGCATCGTTCGCTATAGTTGTAATACTCTTACTAGGACGACAACTCCTATAAAACTTTGCGCTTGGCTCTTTTCCTCTTCGGGAGGTTGAACAGTTCGTACTCGTGTGAACCTTGCACTTGGCTCTTCGCCTCTTCGGAAGGTCCAACAATGATGATACTATAGTACAATATGCTTCTGGCAATCTGACACCGATTGAACTGCTGCACATCCACCGCGAGGGTGAGGGCGAGCGATAGGGAGAGGGAGAGGGCGCTGTAGTCAAAACCCTCTCCTCCTCCTGCGAGCCACCGCGCGCGTTGGCGTGGGAGAGGCGTAGTAAGCAAGCTTCTCCTCGTTCGGCGAGTTGACGGGACACATCAAAGCAGTACAAGTACTAGTCCTTCCCGGTTATTATGGCTTAATTTGAAACGAGACAAATACACTGGCGGTCAACGTATGTAACAACACGCTCTTTACGGTCACTATATATAGTTTTGCGGTGATTATATAATCACTAGCTCATCACATAGCACCGTATTGCACCCTACTGATCAGCCACATAGTCGACGTGGCACTTTCTTGACTGGTTAAATTGTCACCTGGTTTCTGGGTCCCACCTGTCAGTTGGCAGAGCAAATAAATCAGTTGAACAAAACTTTACGCAGGCGCGACAGGAGTCCAACCCTTGCGCGCGAACCACCCTGGTTGTGTATGTGAGTGCATGCACGTGTACTCCCTCAGTCTTCCAACAAAGAGTGTACATCGGCTAAAAAACAAAGAGTGTACATCTACACTTCCAATGCATTTAGCCTTTAATCTAAAATTGATATTGATTGACTAATGCACCAACTTGTGCTCTAGCTATAGGCTACATGTCTATCCTTAATTACAACATGCAACAACCTTCATTTAATCTTCTTCTCTCAATGGTCGCATGCACACATAAATCTGCTACGTTTGGGCATTAATTATGCCCTGGTCAATATGTAAATCTCTAAATGTACAGTCTTTCACGGACGTAGGGAGTAGGTTGAGCACTTGAGCGTGAGCATGTGTGTTGCGTCGTGTGATGTGTGCCGCATGGGTGCGTGAGTGTTGCATGCTTCCATGTGTATGTGCGATTGTTGCATGTTTCATGCATGCATGCATGCATGAGGCTTTTACTCCCTCCCATTGACATGTTCATATTTCAAGCTTCCTCTGTTCCCTCCAAATTGTGATACTCCCTCTATTCCCAAATACGGAGTAAATGCCTCCCTCTATTCCCATGGAGTATTTGTCTCTCTAGAGATTTCAACAAGTGACTACGTATGGAGCAAAATGAGTGAATCTACACTCTAAAATATGTCTACATACATCCGTATGTTGTATTCCATTTGAATGTCTAAAAAGACAATATTTAGGAACGGAGGGAGTAGCAAATAAACATTAAGTTCTCTTTTTTTTCCTCCTTGGTCACGGTGCACAACCAAAGATGACTTATTCACCTGGATGGAGGGAGTAGATGGTCAAAGTTTGACACAAAATTAATGCATTGGTAAACATAATTTTTTTGAGGAAAACGAGTGCATTAATTGAGTGTTGTTGCAAACTACAAAAATTATTCCACCACTCATCATCTACCTTGGTTGATGAGATTTTTTAATTGAGCCCTATAAACCGGAAAGGAGGTAGTACTAGTACTCCTACATTATTGGCGTTGGGTGCCTTGGCCAATGTTTCATCTTGTTGGAGAGGATGAGGCTACTTCCAATGCATCGGTGCTTACATGGGGTGCTAAGCACATTAAAAACTTTAGTAACTAAAGCTCCCAATGCTTACATGTACAGGTGCTTAACTTGTTGGTGCTAAGCATCCTTTATTTTATGATTTTGTAACTGAAGTTCTTCATGCATTGGTGGGATTCTTCCATTTAAGTCTTTTGTCTAGGTTCTCGCGCCTAGTATTGGGGTCACCACACTTATCTCTCCTCTTAATTACCTTGCCACATCAGACTTTTTGCCTACATGGCAGCCTTAGCACCTGTACAAGGCAGAGCATTGGGAGGGGCCCGAGCGTACCGGCATAGGGATACTATAGATAGGAAGTCTTCGCGATCCATTATTCCCCTCTCGGTCAGAGAGAACTATTCAACTAGTCTTCACAGTGAAGTGACAATACACGCTGCAGTAGATGGGACACTTGATTAATAAGCTAAACCAGCATGTTGGCGTTACTAAATCAGCCTTACCCAGTACTGCATCATGTTTGCCAATGGAGCACGCTTTCGCAAATACGACTACGCACCTCTCTCCTCCATTAGCTGAATATGGGCCCTCTTGAGGTAGACCCGCATGTCATCGGCTTAACTATTTACACTCCGAAGGACGGTATATCCTGGTAGTAGTACTAGTAGAATTGAGACTTAATGCACTTTCTTTCACGTCTTTCACTCTTCTTCCTCCTCTCTTCCCCATCATCGGCCGCACACCATATCCCCCCGCTCATTGCTCGCCCGCCCGCGCCATCTTCCTTGGTAGCTCGCGCGTACCATATCCCCCCGCTCATTGCTCAGCCACACACGCCATCTTCTTCGCTCGCCCGCCCGAATCCACTTCCCCGCTGGCTGGCAGGCACCGAAAACCCCAGTCACTCAGCGCCCTAAAAAACCCTATGGCAGAACATACTAACACGCAGAGCCGCGATTGGAATTCCCTCCCCGATGTTCTCTTGGAGCAGATCTGTAATCGCATGGACCTGCTCAACACCGTCCGTCTGGCCGCATGCTCAGTGTCTTTGTACCGTCTACTCGTCTGCAACCGGCCGGCTCTTTTCAAGACACCCTGCTTCCTGATGCCCGATCCTCGCAGGTGGCCCAGACACCGACTTGACGATACTATGGAGGTTGTCGTGGTGCCCTTCGACATGCTACCACTACCCGTCCACCTGTCCTTCATGCGCGGCCACTACTGGGCGGGCATGAAGGCCAACTCGTCCTCATCCACCAATCTGGTATTCCGTGGCATCTCGTATATATCTACACCCAGCGAGAGATCACCCTTCCATCGTTGGATACCGCCGCCATCGAGCCTCGCGGCCCGCCGGACACTCCTTCCTACTACGCACGAGACGCGTCGAGCTTTTGGCTCAACACCTGTTTGTTGAAGGTTGTAATCTGCGAAGTGCCCACACCATAAGAAGACTACATGGATTACAAGATCATTGCCGTGTTCAACATGGGATTAGTCTATCTGGAATCCGATTGCCATAAATGGTTATGGCTCATTGTCGATCCTCTTCACCCAACATTTATGTCTGATGCTATAGTGCATGATGGCATCATTTATGCGATCGACACACGAATTGGCTGCCTATAGTGGTGGAATATATCATCGTGTAATTTTTCTATCACATCTCATCTTTACCTTAAGAATACGACTGCCTGTTCATTGTTACAAATTTAGAATATATAGTATGTCTATAACCACATCATTCCTATATGTTCCTCTCATTTCCTAGATTTTTATGACCACACATGTTATTGTTAGAGTTGATATGAGAACAATTGGCATCTAATGATTGTTAGAATAGATATTATGAGTATAACCTCATGATTGCTATATGTTACTCTCATTTCCAGGATTTTTATAACAACGCATGTTATTGCTTAGAGTTGATATGATAACTGTAGTAAGTGCTATGGTAGAATATGAGTAGGCCCTGTCATATCTGTTTTCCTCTCATTGTTACATGATGTTTGAACCATGATATATTGCTAGAATATAAAAGCCATTGGCTTATTTTTTTTAACTTGGGGTATGATTATGACCATGGCATTGCAATTTTCTGTCTATGATATGTGTCACTGTTATAATAATATTAATTCCACACATACTCTGAAGATGATTGTTTATTTTTTTCCTTTTGGTCTCCAATTTGAATTGTTGCAGCAGACGCAAATGCGCTGGCCTTCATGATTCCAGGACCTGGAATCATACCAGCCGATGGGTGGTGGTTTATCTCTCGTTCAGCCGACGGCGGTCATTTGATGCTCATTTGCACGTACCAAATTGACCAAACTATTTCATCAAACCACATGCAGGACAATGCCTGGGGCGTTCGTGACATTGATGGCTATGGCTGCTTCGTGTTCAAGAAAGATCCCAGCTCCGTTGGGCCAGGCGTATTCAACTGGAGGCGGGTTTACAGCCTCGGCAACCACTCCATGTTCCTCAGGCTCAATTATCCGATCATCCAACCAATCATTGATCATTTCACCGGTGATGATTACCGTGCTATGCAACTTCCATTCACCAGGGGGAACTGTGTTTACACATCATACCATGGGTTTCATGAATTACCATATCCATAGATTCGTCGACACAACTTGTTGCCAGATAATCTTCAATGTGTGAAAGGCATCAAGCTTCCATGCGATGGATGGCTTTTGCAAACCCGACATGCGGCGATGTGGTTCATGCCAACAGCAAATATGCACAACTTTATTTGTACTGATATCTAGACTAAGCCATGTATCCTGCTACTGTAGCATGACCCTCTTTTGTTGGATATTATGTCTTTGTTGTTAGTTTGAAGCACTCCTCTAGTTTGAAGGATAGATACCTTTACGGGATCAAGTGCGTCCTAACTCACTGCGTAGGATGTACCGATAATGATGATGGAGATGTTGTGCGAAATATATATATATATATATATATATATATATATATATATATATATATATATATATATATATATATATATATATATATATATATATATATATATATATATATGTATGTATGTATATATATATTGAAGGAAATATACCCTAGAGGCAATAATAAAGTTATTATTTATTTCCTTATATCATGATAAATGTTTATTATTCATACTAGAATGGTATTAACCGGAAAGATAATACTTGTGTGAATACATAGACAAACAGAGTGTCACTAGTATGCCTCTACTTGACTAGGTCGTTGATCAAAGATGGTTATGTTTCCTAGCCATAGACATGAGTTGCCATTTGATTAACGGGATCACATCATTAGGAGAATGATGTGATTGACTTGACCCATTCCGTTAGCTTAGCACTTGATCGTTTAGTATTCTGCTATTGCTTTCTTCATGACTTATACATGTTCCTATGACTATGGGATTATGCAACTCCCGTTTACCGGAGGAACACCTTGTGTGCTACCAAACGTCACAATGTAACTGGGTGATTATAAAGGTGCTCTACAGGTGTCTCCAAAGGTACTTGTTGGGTTGGCGTATTTCAAGATTAGGATTTGTCACTCCGATTGTCAAAGAGGTATCTCGGGGCCCACTCGGTAATGCAGATCACTATAAGCCTTGCAAGCATTGTAACTAATGAGTTAGTTGTGGGATGATGCGTTACGGAACGAGTAAAGAGACTTGTTGGTAACGAGATTGAACTAGGTATTGAGATACCGACGATCGAATCTCGGGCAAGTAACATACTGCCGACAAAGGGAACAACGTATATTGTTATGCGGTTTGACCGATAAAGATCTTCGTAGAATATGTGGGAGCCAATATGAGCATCCAGGTTCCGCTATTGGTTATTGACCGGAGACGTGTCTCGGTCATGTCTACATAGTTCTCGAACCCGTAGGGTCCGCACGCTTAAAGTTTGATGACGGTTGCATTATGAGTTTTTGTGTTTTGTTGTACCGAAGGTAGTTCGGAGTCCCGGATGTGATCACGGACATGACGAGGAGTCTCGAAATGGTCGAGACGTAAATATCTATATATTGGATGACTATGTTCGGACACCGGAATGGTTTCGGGGAGTTTCGGACATATACCGGAGTACCGGGGGGTTACCGGAACCCCCTGGGGAGTTTAATGGGCCAAGATGGGCCTTAATGGAGAAGAGGAGGGGCGGCTAGGGCTGGCCGCGCCGCCCCTCCCCCTCTAGTCTGAATTGGACAAGGAGGGGGGGCGCCCCCTTTCCTTCCTCCTCTCTCCTTCCCTTCCTTCCCCCCACCTACTCCAACTAAGAAAAGAGGGAGTCCTACTCCCTGGCGCGCCCTGCTACCTCTTGAGCACTGCGTTGGATTTCCTTGAAGAGGAAAGGGTGATGTAGCAGAGTAGAGTAAGTATTTCCCTCAGTTTTTGAGAACCAAGGTATCAATCCAGTAGGAGGCTACACGCAAGTCCCTCATACCTAGACAAAACAAATGGCTCCTCGCAACCAACGCGATTAGGGGTGTCAATCCCTTCATGGTCACTTACGAGAGTGAGTTCTAATAGATATGATAGATAATATTTTTGGTGTTTTTGATATAAAGATGCAAGGTAAAATAAAAGCAAAGTAAAAAAGCAAAAGCAATAATAAAGTGTTAGGAGATTAATATGATAAAGATAGACCCGGGGGCCATAGGTTTCACTAGTGGCGTCTCTCAAGAGCATAGGTATTTTACGGTGGGTGAATGAATTACTGTTGAGCAATTGACAAAATTGAGCATAGTTATGAGAATATCTAGGTATGATCATGTATATAGGCATCACGTCCGAGACAAGTAGACCGACTCTGCTTGCATCTACTACTATTACTCCACTCATCGACCGCTATCCAAGCATGCATCTAGAGTATTAAGTTCAAGAAAACAGAGTAACACCTTAAGCAAGATGACATGATGTAGAGGATAAATTCATGCAATATGATAAAAAACCATCTTGTTATCCTCGATGGCAACAATACAATACGTGCCTTGCTGCCCCCATCATCCACCGGGAAAGGACACGCAAGATTGAACCCAAAGCTAAGCACTTCTCCCATTGCAAGAAAAACCAATCTAGTAGGCCAAACCAAACTGATAATTCGAAGAGACTTGCAAAGATAACCAATCATACATAAAAGAATTCAGAGAAGATTCAAATATTGTTCATAGATAGACTTGATCATAAACCCACAATTCATCGGTCTCAACAAACACACCGCAAAAAGAAGATTACATCGAATAGATCTCCACAAGAGAGGGGGAGAACATTGTATTGAGATCCAAAAAGAGAGAATAAGCCATCTAGCTACTTACTATGGACCTGAAGGTCTGAGGTAAACTACGCACACTTCATCGGAGGGGCTATGGTGATGATGTAGAAGCCCTCCATGGTGGATTCCCCTTCCGGCAGAGCACCGGAACAGGCCCCAAGATGGGATCTCGTGGCTACAGAAGGTTGCGGCGATGGAATTAGGTTTTTGGCTCCGTATCTGATTGTTTGGGGCTACGTAGGTATATATAGGAGGAAGGAGTACGTCGGTGGTGCAAAGGGAGGCCCACGAGGCAGGGGGCGCGCCCCCACCCTCGTGGCCGCCTCCCTTCTTTCTTGACGTGGGTTTCAAGTCTCCTGGATCATATTCGGTGAGAAAATCACGTTCCCGAAGGTTTCATTCTGTTTGGACTCTGTTTGATATTCCGTTTCTTTGAAACACTGAAATAGGCAAAAAAACAGCAATTCTAGGCTGGGCCTCCGGTTAATAGGTTAGTCCCAAAAATAATATAAAAGTGGAAAATAAAGCCCAATATGGTCCAAAACAGTAGATAATATAGCATGGAGCAATAAAAAATTATAGATACGTTGGAGACGTATCAGGCATCCCCAAGCTTAATTCCTGCTCGTCCTCGAGTAGGTAAATGATAAAAAAGAATTTTTTATATGGAGTGCTACTTGGCAAATGTAATTCTTCTTAATTGTGGTATGAACATTCAGATCCAAAAGATTCAAGACAAAAGTTTAATATTGACATAAAAATAATAATACTTCAAGCATACTAACTAAGCAATTATGTCTTCTCAAAATAATATGGCCAAAGAAAGTTCATCCTTACAAAATCATATAGTTTAGTCATGCTCCATTTTTGTCACACAAGAATGCTCTCATCATGCACAACCCCGATGACAAGCCAAGCAATTGTTTCATACTTTAGTAATCTCAAACTTTATAAACCTTCACGCAATACATGAGCGTGAGCCATGGATATAGCACTATGGGTGGAATAGAATATGATGATGGGGTTATGTGGAGAAGACAAAAGGAGAAAGTCTCACATCAACGAGGCTAATCAATGGGCTATGGAGATGCCCATCGATTGATGTTAATGCAAGGAGTAGGGATTGCCATGCAACGGATGCACTAGAGCTATAAATGTATGAAAGCTCAACAAAAGAAACTAAGTGGGTGTGCATCCAACTTGCTTGCTCACGAAGACCTAGGGCACTTGAGGAGGCCCATTGTTGGAATATACAAGCCAAGTTCTATAATGAAAAATTCCCACTAGTATATGAAAGTGACAAAACAAGAGACTCTCTATCATGAAGATTATGGTGCTACTTTGAAGCACAAGTGTGGAAAAAAATATAGTAGCATCGCCCCTTTTTTTGGGCCTTCTTTTTTTGTTGGCCTTTCTCTTCTGTTTTTTATTGGGACAATGCTCTATTAAATGATGATCATCACACTTCTAATTATTTACAACTCAATGATTACAACTCGATACTAGAACAAAGTATGACTCTATATGAATGCCTCCAGCGGTGTACCAGGATATGCAATGAATCAAGAGTGACATGTATGAAAGTATTATGAATGGTGGCCTTGACACAAATACTATGTCAACTACATGATCATGCTAAGCAATATGACAATAATGAGTATGTCATGAAAAACGGAACGGTGGAAAGTTGCATGGCAATATATCTCGGAATGGCTATGGAAATGTCATAATAGGTAGGTATGGTGGCTGTTTTGAGGAAGATATAAGGAGGTTTATGTGTGAAAGAGTGTATCATATCACGGGGTTTGGATGCACCGGCGAAGTTTGCACCAACTCTCAATGTGAGAAAGGGCAATGCACGGTACCGAAGAGGCTAGCAATGGTGGAAGGGTGAGAGTGCGTATAATCCATGGACTCAACATTAGTCATAAAGAACTCATATACTTATTGCAAAAATCTACAAGCCATCAAAAACCAAATTACTACGCGCATGCTCCTAGGGGGATAGATTGGTATGAAAAGACCATTGCTCGTCCCCGACCGCCACTCATAAGGAGGACAATAAAATAACACCTCATGTTTCAAATTTGTTACATAACGTTTACCATACGTGCAAGCTACGTGACTTGCAAACTTCTACACAAGCATTTCTCAAATTCACAACTACTCAACTAGCACAACTTTGATATTATCACCTCCATATCTCAAAACAATTATCAAGCATCAAACTTTTCTTAGTATTCAATGCACTCAAAAGAAAGTTTTACAAATCTTGAATACCAAGCATATTAAGATTTTAAGCAAATTATCATGCTATTTAAGACTCTCAAAATAATCTAAGTGAAGCATGAGAGATCAATAGTATCTAAAAAATAAATCCACCACCGTGGTCTAAAAGATATAAGTGAAGCACTAGAGCAAAACTATATAGCTCAAAAGATATAAGTGAAGCACAAAGAGTATTCTAACAAATTCCAATTCATGTATGGATCTCTCAAAAGGTGTGTACAGCAAGGATGATTGTGGTAAACTAAAAAGCAAAGACTCAAATCATACAAGACGCTCCAAGCAAAACACATATCATGTGGTTAATAAAAATATAGCTCCAAGTAAAGTTACCGATGGAAGTAGACGAAAGAGGGGATGCCTTCCGGGGCATCCCCAAGCTTTGACTTTTTGGCGTCCTTAGATTATCTTGGGGGTTCCATGGGAATCTCAAAGCTTAGGCTCTTGCCAATCCTTGTTCCGTAATCCATCAAAAGATTTCAACCAAAACTTGAAAACTTCACAACACAAAACTCAACAGAAATCTCATGAGCTCCGTTAGCGAAAGAAAACAAAAGACCACTTCACGGTACTGTAATGAACTCATTCTTTATTTATATTGGTGTTAAATCTACTATATTCCAACTTCTCTATGGATTATAAACTATTTTACTAACCATAGATTCATCAAAATAAGCAAACAACACACGAAAAACAGAATCTGTCAAAAACAGAACAGTCTGTAGTAATCTGTAACTAACGCAAACTTCTGGAACTCAAAAAATTCAGCCAAAATAGGACGACCTAGGAAATTTGTTTATTGATCAGAAGCAATTGGAATCACTATTTGATCACGTTCTGGTGATTTTTAACAATTGTTTTCGTGAACAGAAAGTTTCTGGAAATTACAGCAAGATCAAATAACTATCATCCAAGAAGATCCTATAGGTTTAACTTGGCACAAACACTAATCAAAACATAAAACCACATATAAACAGATGGTAGATGGATTATTTATTCCTAAACAGAAGCAAAAAGCAAAAAAACTAAAAATAAAATTGGGTTGCCTCCCAACAAGCGCTATCGTTTAACGCCCCTAGCTAGGCATAAAAGCAAGGATAGATCTAGGTAGTGCCGTAGTAATAAGATAGATCGGTGAAACTCATTTCATACTCCCTACGTTTGGCAGCAAGTTTTCTTTGAGGCAAGAAAAAGTAATCAAAAGGGCTAAATTTAATAGGGCAAAAGTCCCCAAGATCAATTTTAGGAGGTATAGGTTCCTCTTTCGGCCCTTCGTATTGCACAACCAATTCATCATTATAAGCATTCTTTTGACAGAACCTTGTGAGCCTACACTCATGAGAGTATCCTAGCTCATTATTTCGAATAGCCAAATCATCATTAAGGTCAGAGATTCTATCAACTAAAATATTGGTAGGCACCTTTTTTCTAAGGTTTTCATTGAAAGCAACATAGTCAAGAGATTGAAAACGCATTATTTCTTCTTGATCAAAGAGGATAGATTCTATGGGAGGACGGCCAGCGTCCACCCTATAATGTGCAAAGATTTCTTTGGCCTCTTTTATTATAAATCTGAATTCATGAGCCAAAAAGATTGTAGCGGCACGCTTAACAGAAGAATGCTCTATATTAGAAAATTCTAGGAAAATCCTTTGTATGCAAGGGTGCATGTGCATAAATTGCCTTTCAAGTTCAAAGATAAGCATGGCAATAGCGTCCGCAAGACTACTAGTTCTATGGAGAATAGAACCGCCCATAGAAGGCAAAGCACTAGCACAAGTAAAGAAATCTTGAATAACCCCTTTTCCAATAATATTACCACTACCAATTCGAAATCTTTTTGTATGCAAGGTAGGGGGTTCTTTAGTAGGAGCATCAGAATTTTCTATGATATTGTTATTGTCCATATCGGCAATAGTTTCCTCAAATTCAGACATAGCGACAGAGAAAGTGAAGGGCAAAGAAAAGAAGGTGAATGAAAAAGAGAGGGCGAATACAACGGCAAGGGTGAAGTGGGGGAGAGGAAAACGAGAGGAAAATGGCAAATAATGTAATGTGAGAGATAAGGGATTGTGATGGGTACTTGGTATGTTGACTTTTGCGTAGACTCCCTGGCAACGGCGCCAGAAATCTTCCTGCTACCTCTTGAGCACTGCGTTGGATTTCCTTGAAGAGGAAAGGGTGATGCAGCAGAGAAGAGTAAGTGTTTCCCTTAGTTTTTGAGAACCAAGGTATCAATCCAGTAGGAGGCTACACGAAAGTCCCTGGTACCTACACAAAACAAATAGCTCCTCGCAACCAACAGGATTAGGGGTTGTCAATCCCTTCATGGTCACTTACGAGAGTGAGATCTGATAGATATGATAGATAATATTTTTGGTATTTTTCATATAAAGATGCAAGGTAAAATAAAAGCAAAGTAAAAAATAAAAGCAATAGTAAAGTGTTAGGAGATTAATATGATAAAGATAGACCCGAGGACATAGGTTTAACTAGTGGCTTCTCTCAAGAGCATAGGTATTTTACGGTGGGTGAACGAATTACGGTTGAGCAATTGACAGAATTGAGCATAGTTATGAGAATATCTAGGTATGATCATGTATATAGGCATCACGTCCGAGACAAGTAGACCGACTCCTGCCTGCATCTACTACTATTACTCCACTCATCGACCGCTATCCAGCATGCATCTAGAGTATTAAGTTCAAGAAAACAGAGTAACGCCTTAAGCAAGATGACATGATGTAGAGGATAAATTCATGCAATATGATAAAACCCCATCTTTTATCCTCGATGGCAACAATACAATACGTGCCTTGCTGCCCCTCATCCTTTGGGAAAGGACACGCAAGATTGAACCCAAAGCTAAGCACTTCTCCCATTGCAAGAAAAACCAATCTAGTAGGCCAAACCAAACTGATAATTCGAAGAGACTTGCAAAGATAACCAATCATACATAAAAGAATTCAGAGAAGATTCAAATATTGTTCAGAGATAGACTTGATCATAAACCCACAATTCATCGTTCTCAACAAACACACCGCAAAAATAAGATTACATCGAATAGATCTCCACAAGAGAGGGGGAGAACATTGTAGATCCAAAAAGAGAGAAGAAGCCATCTAGCTACTAACTATGGACCCGAAGGTCTGAGGTAAACTACTCACACTTCATCGGAGGGGCTATGGTGATGATGTAGAAGCCCTCCGTGGTGGATTCCCCTTCCGGTGGAGCCTGGAACAGGCCCCAAGATGGGATCTCGTGGGTACAGAAGGTTGCGACGGTGGAATTAGGTTTTTGGCTCCGTATTTGATCGTTTGGGGGTACATAGGTATATATAGGAGGTAGGAGTACCTCGGTGGAGCAAAGGGGGGCCCACGAGGCAGGGGGCGCGCCCTAGGGGGTGGGCGCGCCCCCCACCCTTCGTGGCCGCCTTCCTTCTTTCTTGACGTGGGGTCCAAGTCTCCTGGATCATATTCGGTGAGAAAATCACGTTCCCGAAGGTTTCATTCCGTTTGGACTCCGTTTGATATTCCGTTTCTTCGGAACACTAAAATAGGCAAAAAACAGCAATTCTGGGCTGGGCCTCCGGTTAATAGGTTGGTCCCAAAAATAATATAAAAGTGGAAAATAAAGCCCAATATGATCCAAAACAGTAGATAATATAGCATGGAGCAATCAAAAATTATAGATACGTTGGAGACGTATCACGCCCTCTCCTCCACCTGATCCTTTATATACGGGGGCAGGGGGCACCTCTAGACACAACATTTGATCTCTTGATCTCTTAGCCGTGTGCGGTGCCCCCATCCACCATATGCCACCTCGATCATATTGTAGTGGTGCTTAGGCGAAGCCCTGCGTCGGTAGAAACATCATCACCGTCATCACGCCGTCGTGCTGACGGAACTCTCCCGTGAAGCTCTGCTGGATCGGAGTTCGCGGGACGTCATCGAGCTGAACGTGTGCTGAACTCGGAGTTGTCGTACGTTCGGTACTTGGATCGGTCGGATCGTGAAGACGTACGACTACATCGACCGCGTTGTGCTAACGCTTCCGCTTTCGCTCTACGAGGGTACGTGGACACAGTCTCCCCTCTCGTTGCTATGCATCACCATGACCCTGCGTGTGTGTAGGAAAATTTTTGAAATTACTACGTTCCCCAACATATATATATATATATATATATATATATATATATATATATATATATATATATATATATATATATATAATCAATTAGGCTTCAAGTGTGTACTTGTTGGTGAAAGTGTTGTCCAATGGGAATTATATTTTGTATTACTCATGAAGGCTACAAAGTCTGCCGCACAGCCTTGTAACTTCTTACCCCATTTCTAAATTTGTACTAGTCCTCTATACCGTACATTGCGCTACTCGTACTACTACCTCCCTCCTGGTTTACTGGTCCCCTTCGTAATTTGTGTCAAATTTTCACCATAAATTTCACAAACTAAATGTTAATGCATGTCACAAAAAATTATATCATTTTATTCGTATTTGAACATAGTTTCCAATGGAATGATTTTCGGTGACATGCATTGACATTTTGTTAGTTAAACCTATGGTTAAAATGTGACACTAAATACGACTAGTAAGTAGTACAGTAGCAGTACTAGTATATGTCGGTCAAATTATTCATCATGTCCTCACATTAAATTGACGTGACAACATGTTGCGCGTGAGGTGACACAAGAATCCCGGCGGCATGTTCGGGTATTGTGGACTTTAGATGTGGAGTACTACCACTTATCTGTCGAAATCTTTCATCATTCACTTAAAACAATCGATTTGATCATACATTGAGTATCATATAACTGGAATTAACTGATGCAACTCCAAGAAGGATTGGCCGGTGTTGCCGGCTGCCGTCAAGTTCGATCCCACGGATCAGGAGCTGATCGAGCACCTTGAGGCCAAAGTGAGTGCTGACAGCGCGAGATCTCACCCTCTCATCGATTTGTTCACACGAACCATCGACAGCGAGCACGGCATATGCTACACCCATCCTGAGAAACTTCCAGATAAGACACCGATCGACCGTATACTTGCACAAACATATTTCTTTGTTTATAGCTCTATTTTTCTTTTTAGACGCAGACCTAGTGAAGCAATTACAATTTGATAGTTAATAAAAAGTGAAACAAGTGACTGCAACATGCCAAAGATGTTATGAAAATGCCAACTACGTACACTAAAACCTGTATTCGACAATACTGCATGTATCACACTGAGTGGCCTAAGCAAGCATCTCTTCCAGCGCAATTCCAGGGCGTTCAAAAGGGGCACATGGACGCGTCGCAAGATACAATCGGAGTGCAGCATGCATGCGATTCGGTCGACGTGGATATAAAGCTGAATCATTTGTTTCGAAACGAATTTTCAGGCACCTGATTTTTATTTGATGGGTAGCATAAGCACCTATCGTTCGAATTCCCAATTCTCCAAATTTTTCGGAACAAGTGCATGCACTTATTATCACGATGAAAAAACATACCTGCTGCATCCCAGTTATCAGCATGTACTTGCAGAATTCTCTCTTTTGTTGAGCAGGTATATTATTTTTTCAGGTCGAGCAAGTTTCAACTGGGCTGTAGACTACCCAGGCTTGGTTTTGTTTTTAACAGGCCTAGCCCATGACGACAATGGTGCACAAAGATCCAACAGGTATCTACTGGCCTCTGGCCCGTCATCGTTAGTTATATTTCGTCTTACAACATCCGCAGGCAGTTTTTTTACTGAATCAAACACACAACCCAGTTCTATTTTCCTCTTGAAACGCCATGTCCTACTTCCGTTTTCTAATCTCTACCTATAGTTTTACTAGTTCATATACACGTATCATTATATTGAAAATAAATAAAGTTCTCTTTTCATATTTACATCCTTATTTTTGTTGTTGTTTTCCCTCCCAGCGCTGAATTTTTTACCACTGGTTTTCCCTTAAACCAACTCAATTGTCCCACATCTTGTTTGCTTACAAAAACAAAACGATTTTTTTGGCAAATCAATAAGTTCTTAAAAAAATGTTTATCATTTGGGAATTATGACAGTTCGGACTCCACAGAAATATGCAAAATAAGCTTGAACTTTTTGACCGTGGTCCTAGGCAGAAAATGGGTTGTAATAAATTACTTAAGAATTAGCAAATGGGCTGCAAATTATTAAAAAATAGCAAATGGGCTCTATGTTGTCTGCCACAAAATTGGAGGCTGACTTGTGGGCCTACTAAGTTCATGCGTACACAAGGTTTCTCAAAAAAGTAACTTAGTCAAAAATCGACTCTACCAGCGTCAGACCGTTAGATGTCAATCTAATGACAATCATGCTTCTTCACTCTGTGATCTTCCTGCTCCAGCCGCCCAAACCAGCGCCGGCAGAACCGCCTGCTCCCACCTCCCGTGGCCGGCTGTGCTGCCGGGTAGGCCTCACGGCCCCACCATACTCGCATCCCTGGCCTGGCTATCCCTCTACTCACCCACACCTCCTGTTATTTTCTGACAACGGGAGCCAAACCAGCCAACCCTCGTACTCCCCACCGCGTGGGCAGCCACTGTCGTGTCTTCCTCGGCTTCGTGTCGTTCCCTTCGTAGGCCTCGCCGTCGTCCACTGCCCTGGTGCTCTCGGTGCGGCGTGGTCAACGAACGACATCCATCGGAAGTGGACTATACGTGGAGAGGCTGACAGCTGGGTCCATGGCCGCACATAAGGAAATGCCTCCTTATTACGCGCAAAATAATGATTCCTCCACCTGACATCTGGGACCAACCAAAAGGGCCTCTATATTTTGCCAAAAAAAACGTTCCAGCCACTGACAGCTCGAACCCACCAGCTATATATTCGCACGCAAGGAAGTGCTTCCTTTTACGCACAAAAAAAATGAATACTCCCCCTGCTAGCTAGGACCCAGCATAATGGGAGGCTGACTTGTGGGCCTACTAAGTTGATGAGGACGGAGGGCTTTGTCAACTTAGTAAATATGAACGATTCTAGCTCCAGTGACCGTACGATGTCCATCCAACTGTCGTAGTGCTTCTTCAACCTCTGGTCTTCTTGCTCCAGCCGCCCAAACAAGCGACGGCCGTGCCGCCTGCTCCTGCCTCCCATGGTTGGCCGTGCTACCACCGCTGGCCAGGCCATCTCTCTATACTCACCAACACCTCCTGTTATTCTCCGGCGACGGCAGTGATACGTCTCCAACGTATCTATAATTTTTGATTGCTCCATGCTATATTATCTTCTGTTTTGGACATTATTGGGCTTTATTATTCACTTTTATATTATTTTTGGGACTAACCTATTAACCGGAGGCCCAGCCTAGAATTGCTGTTTTTTGCCTATTTCAGAGTTTCGCAGAAAAAGAATATCAAACGGAGTCCAAACGGAATGAAACCTTTGGGAACGTGATTTTTGGAACGAACATGATCCAGGAGACTTGGACCCTACGTCAAGGAAGCTTCGAGGAAGCCACGAGGTAGGGGGGCGCCTACCCGGCGCGCCTCCACCCTCGTGGGCCCCATGTTGCTCCACCGACGCATTCTTCCTCCTATATATACCTCACGCACTTCAAACGATCGTAAACGGAGCCAAAAACCTAATTCCACCGCCGCAACCTTCTGTACCCATGAGATCCCATCTTGGGGCCTGTTCCGAAGCTCCGCCGGAGGGGGCATCAATCACGGAGGGCTTCTACATCAACACCATAGCCTCTCCGATGATGTGTGAGTAGTTTACCTCAGACCTTCGGGTCCATAGTTATTAGCTAGATGGCTTATTCTCTCTTTTTGGATCTCAATACGATGTTCTCCCCCTCTCTCGTGGAGATCTATTCGATGTAATCTTCTTTTGCGGTGTGTTTGTTGAGACCGATGAATTGTGGGTTTATGATCAAGTTTATCTATGAACAATATTTGAATCTTCCGAGTTCTTTTATGTATGATTGGTTATCTTTGCAAGTCTCTTCGAATTATCAGTTTGGTTTGGCCCACTAGATTGATCTTTCTTGCAATGGGAGAAGTGCTTAGCTTTGGGTTCAATCTTGCGGTGTCCTTTCCCAATGACAGTAGGGGCAGCAAGGCACGTATTGTATTGTTGCCGTCGAGGATAACAAGATGGGGTTTTTATCATATTGCATGAATTTATCCCTCTACATCATGTAATCTTGCTTAAAGCGTTACTCTGTTCTTATGAACTTAATACTCTAGATATACATGATCATACCTAGATATTCTCATAACTATGCTCAATTCTGTCAATTGGTCAACCGTAATTTGTTCACGCACCGTAAAATACTTACGCTCTTGAGAGAAGCCACTAGTGAAACCTATGGCCCCCGGGTCTATCTTCATCATATTAATCTTCCCACACTTAGTTATTTCCGTTGCTTTTTACTTTGCTTTTATTTTACTTTGCATCTTTATCATAAAAATACCAAAAATATTATCCTATCATATCTATCAGATCTCACTCTCATAAGTGACCGTGTAGGGATTGACAACCCCTTATCGCGTTGGTTGCGAGGATTTATTTGTTTTGTGTAGGTGCGAGGGACTCACGCGTAGCCTCCTCTTGGATTGATACCTTGGTTCTCAAAAACTGAGGGAAATACTTACGCTACTTTGTTGCATCACCCTTCCTCTTCAAGGGAAAACCAACGCAGTGCTCAAGAGGTAGCAAGAAGGATTTCGGCGCCGTTGTCGGGAGGTCTACGCAAAAGTCAACATACCAAGTACCCATCACAAACCCTTATCTCCCGCATTACATTATTTGCCATTTGCCTCTCGTTTTCCTCTCCCCCACTTCACCCTAGCCGTTTTATTCGCCCTCTCTTTTTTGTTCGCCTCTTTTTCGCTTGCTTTTTGTTTGCTCCTGTGTTGGATTGTTTTTTTGTCGCGATGGCTCTACCTAGATTTGGTGATCTTCACCTTAAAAGGTTAGAAGAGATCGAAAGCAACGTCAGGAGTTTTATGTCTTGCAATTTGAGCATAATAATTTCTTCAGAAACGAGCTTAAGGAACAAAAAGGCTTTATGAGTTATATGAATAAATAACTCGATGATATGTCTAAATAATTCGATGGTTTAAGATCCCAAATTGCTCGTCTTGAGAAGTTGACAGCTGAAATATCGGATAAGCAGGCTACCTTAGTTAATAAGATGGCCGCTAAACCGGAGAACTTTGAAAATAAAGATGAAGATCTAAAAGTTATTGACGTGTCCCCTATTAAATCTTTGTTTTGCAATATGAATCTTGATAATGATGGGACGGAATATGATCCACCTTTACCTAGAAGGCGTTCAAAAATTCGAAGTTTTTAGATCTTGATGCTAAAATTGATAAAAGTGGGATTGAAGAAATCAAAACGTTAGATGCTAATAAACCCACTATTTTGGATTTCAAGGAATTTAATAATGATAATTGCTCTTTGATAGATTGTATTTCCTTGTTGCAATCCGTGCTAAATTCTCCTCATGCTTATAGTCAAAATAAAGCTTTTACCAAACATATCATTGATGCCTTGATGCAATCTTATGAAGAAAAGCTTGAGTTGGAAGTTTCTATCCCTAGAAAACTTTATAATGAGTGGGAAACTACTATTAAAATTAAGATTAAGGATCATGAGTTCTATGCTTTATGTGATTTGGGTGCTAGTGTTTCCACTATTCCCAAAACTTTGTGCGATTTGCTAGGTTTTCGTGATTTTGATGATTGCTCTCTAAACTTGCACCTTGCGGATTCCACTATTAAGAAACCTATGGGAATAATTAATGATGTTCTTATTGTTGCAAATAGGAATTATGTGCCCGTAGATTTTATCGTTCTTGATATAGATTGCAATCCTTCATGTCCTATTATTCTCGGTGGACCTTTCCTTAGAACGATTGGTACAATTATTGATATGAAGGAAGGGAATGTTAGATTCCAATTTCCGTTAAAGAAAGGCATGGAACACTTCCCTAGGAATAAAATAAAACTACCATATGAATCTATCACGAGAGCCACTTATGGATTGCCTACCAAAGATGGCAATACCTAGATCTATTCTTGCTTTTATGCCTAGCTAAGGGCGTTAAACAATAGCGCTTGCTGGGAGGCAACCCAATTTTATTTTAAATTTTTTGCTTTTTGCTTCTGTTTAGGAATAAATATTTGTTCTAGCCTTTGGTTAGATGTGTTTTTATGTTATAATTAGTGTTTGTGCCAAGTTAAACCTATAGGATCTTCTTGGATGATAGTTATTTGATCTTGCAGAAATTTCCAGAAACTTTCTGTTCACAAAAATAATTGTTAAAAATCACCAGAACGTGATAAAATATTGATTACAATTTCTGATGATCAATAAACAAATTTTCTAGGTCGTCCTATTTTGGCTGATTTTTTGGAGTTCCAGAAGTTTGCGTTAGTTACAGATTACTACAGATTGTTCTGTTTTTGACAGATTTTGTTTTTCGTGTGTTGTTTGCTTATTTTGATGAATCTATGGCTAGTAAAATAGTTTATAAACCATATATAAGTTGTAATACCGTAGGTTTAACACCAATATAAATAAATAATGAGTTCATTACAGTACCTTGAAGTGGTCTTTTGTTTTCTTTCACTAACGGAGCTCACGAGATTTTCTGTTAAGTTTTGTGTTGTGAAGTTTTCAAGTTTTGGGTGAAAGATTTGATGGATTATGGAACGAGGAGTGGCAAGAGCCTAAGCTTGGGGATGCCCATGGAACCCCCAAGATAATCTAAGGAGACCAAAAAGCCAAATCTTGGGGATGCCCCGGAAGGCATCCCCTCTTTCGTCTACTTCCATCGGTAACTTTACTTGGAGCTATATTTTTATTCACCACATGATATGTGTTTTGCTTGGAGCGTCTTGTATGATTTGAGTATTTGCTTTTTAGTTTACCACAATCATCCTTTCTGTACACACTTTTTGAGAGAGAGACACATGATTCAGAAATTATTATAATACTCTATGTGCTTCACTTATATCTTTTGAGTTATATAGTTTTGCTCTAGTACTTCACTTATATCTTTTAGAGCACGGTGGTGGATTTGTTTTATAGAAACTATTGATCTCTCATGATTCACTTAAATTATTTTTAGAGTCTTAAATAGCATGGTAATTTGCTTAAATAATCTTAATATGCTAGGTATTCAAGATTAGTAAAAACTTTCTTATGAGTGTGTTGAATACTAAGAAAATTTGATGCTTGATAATTGTTTTGAGATATAAAGATGGTGATATTAGAGTCATGCTAGTTGAGTAGTTGTGATTTTGAGAGATACTTGTGTTAAAGTTTGTGATTCCCGTAGCATGCACGTATGGTGAACCGTTATGTGATGAAGTCGGAGCATAATTTATTTATTGATTGTCTTCCTTATGAGTGGCGGTCGGGGACGAGCGATGGTCTTTTCCTACCAATCTATCCCCCTAGGAGCATGCGCGTAATACTTTGCTTTAATAACTTGTAGATTTTTGCAATAAGTATATGAGTTCTTTATGACTAATGTTGAATCCATGGATTATATTCACTTTCTTCCTTCCACCATTGCTAGCCTCTCTAATACTGCGCACTTTTCGCAGGTATCATACACCCACCATAAACCTTCCTCAAAACAGCCACCATACCTACCTATCATGGCATTTCCATAGCCATTCCGAGATATATTGCCATGCAACTTACCACCGTTCCGATTACTATGACACGCTCCATTATTATCATATTGCTTTGCATGATCATGTAGTTGACATTGTATTTGTGGCAAAGCCACCGTTCATAATTCTTTCACACATTCACTCTTGATTCATTTCATATCCCGGTACACCGCCGGAGGCATTCACATAGAGTCATATTTTGTTCTAAGTATTGAGTTGTAATTGTTGAATTGTAAGTAAATAAAAGTGTGATGATCATCATTTTTGGAGCATTGTCCCAAGTGAGGAAAGGATGATGGAGACTATGATTCCCCCACAAGTCGGGATGAGACTCCGGACAAAAAAAAAGAGGCCATAAAAAAAAGGGCCCAAAAATAATAAAAAAAGTATGAGAGAAAAAGAGAGAAGGGACAATGTTACTATCCTTTTACCACACTTGTGCTTCAAAGTAGCACCATGATCTTCATGATAGAGAGTCTCTCATTTTGTCACTTTCATATACTAGTGGGAATTTTTCATTATAGAACTTGGCTTGTATATTTCAATGATGGGCTTCCTCAAAATGCCCTAGGTCTTCGTGAGCAAGCGAGTTGGATGCACACCCACTTAGTTTCTTTTGTTGAGCTTTCATATACTTATAGCTCTAGTGCATCTGAAGCATGGCAATCCCTACTCACTCACATTGATATCTATTGATGGGCATCTCCATAGCCCGTTGATACGCCTAGTTGATGTGAGGCTATCTTCTCCTTTTTTTCTTCTCCACAACCACCATTCTATTCCGCATATAGTGCTATGTCCATGGCTCACGCTCATGTATTGCGTGAAGATTGTAAAAGTTTGAGAACGTCAAAAGTATGAAACAATTGCTTGGCTTGTCATCGGGGTTGTGCATGATTTAAATATTTTATGTGGTGAAGATAGAGCATAGCCAGACTATATGATTTTGTAGGGATAACTTTTTTTGGCCATGTTATTTTGAGAAGACATAATTGCTTAGTTAGTATGCTTGAAGTATTATTATTTTTATGTCAATATTAAACTTTTGTCTTGAATCTTCCGGATCTGAATATTCATACCACAATTAAGAAGAATTACATTGAAATTATGCCTAGTAGCATTTCGCATAAAAATTTCTATTTTTATCATTTACCTACTCGAGGACGAGCAGGAATTAAGCTTGGAGATGCTTGATACGTCTACAACGTATCTATAATTTTTGATTACTCCATGCTATATTATCTTCTGTTTTGGACATTATTGGGCTTTATTATTCACTTTTATATTATTTTTGGGACTAACCTATTAACCAGAGGCCCAGCTCAGAATTGTTGTTTTTGCCTATTTCACAGTTTTGCAGAAAAAGAATATCAAACGGAGTCCAAACGGAATGAAACCTTCGGGAACGTGATTTTTGGAACGAACATGATCCAGGAGACTTGGATCCTACGTCAACGAAGCTTCGAGGAAGCCACGAGGTAGGGGGGCGCGCCAACCCCCCCTCCCCCCAGGCGCGCCCTCCACCCTCGTGGGCCCCATGTTGCTCCACCGATGTACTTCTTCCTCCTACATATACCTACGTACCCCCAAACAATCAGAAACGGAGCCAAAAACCTAATACCACCGCCGCAACCTTCTGTACCCATGAGATCCCATCTTGGGGCCTGTTCCGGAGCTCCGCCGGAGGGGGCATCAATCACGGAGGGCTTCTACATCAACACCATAGCCTCTCCGATGATGTGTGAGTAGTTTACCACAGACCTTCGGGTCCATAGTTATTAGCTAGATGGCTTCTTCTCTCTTTTTGGATCTCAATACAATGTTCTCCCCCTCTCTCGCGGAGATTTATTCGATGTAATCTTCTTTTGCGGTGTGTTTGTTGAGACCGATGAATTGTGGGTTTATGATCAAGTTTATCTATGAACAATATTCGAATCTTCTGAATTCTTTTATGTATGATTGGTTATCTTTGCAAGTATCTTCGAATTATCAGTTTGGTTTGGCCTACTAGATTGATCTTTCTTGCAATGGGAGAAGTGCTTAGCTTCGGGTTCAATCTTCCGGTGTCCTTTCCTAGTGATAGTAGGGGCTGCAAGGCACATATTGCATTGTTGCCATCGAGGATAACAAGATGGGGTTTTTATCATATTGCATGAATTTATCCCTCTACATCATGTCATCTTGCTTAAAGCGTTACTCTGTTTGTAACGCCCTCGATGCGGCTATATCTCCCACGTGTCGAAGCACGACTTAAAGGCATAACCGCATTGAAAGCAATGTCGCAAGTGAGGTAATCTTCACACAACCCATGTAATACATAAGGGAAAGAGATACATAGTTGGCTTACAATCGCCACTTCATGCAATACAGGAGTAAAGCATTACATCATACAGATACAATCAAGGTCCGACCACGGAACCAAAATAAAAGAAGACTACCCCAAATGCTACACAGATCCTCGATCGTCCCAACTGGGCTCCACTACTGATCAACTGAAACGAAACAACACAATGAACAAGATCTTCATCGAGCTCCTCCTTGAGCTCGGATGCGTCACCTGCAAACTGGTTTTTGGAAGTATATGTGAGTCACTGGGACTCAGCAATCTCACACCCATGAGATCAAGACTATTTAAGCTTAAAGGTAGGACGGGGTAGTGAGGTGGAGCTGCAGCAAGCGACTAACATATCTGGTGTCCCACATACGCAAATGAGAGCGAGAAGAGAAGGCAAAAGCATGGTCGAACAACTATGATCAAGAAGTGATCCGAAACTACTTACGTCAAGCATAACTCCAACACCGTGTTCACTTCCGGACTCACCGAGAAGAGACCATCACGGTTACACACGCGTTGATGTATTTCAATTAAGATCAACCGGGTTTTCTACAACCGGACATTAACAAATTCCCATCTGCCCATAAACCATGGGCACGGCTTTCAAAGATTATAGCCTGCAGGGTGTCCCAACTTAGCCCATTATAAGCTCTCGCGATCAACGAAGGATATTCCTTCTCCCGGAAGACCCGATCAGTCTCGAATCCGGCTACAAGACATTTCGACAATAATAAAACAAGACCAGCAAGACCGCCCGATCGCCGACAATCCCGATAGGAGCTGCACATATCTCGTTCTCGTGGCAACACCGGATGAGCACACCGTACAACTAAAACCAGCCCTCAAGTTTCCCCGAGGTGGCGCTGCAAAGGACTCTAGTTTGGACCAACACTTAGACAAGCATTGGTCCGGGGGGCTAAAATAAAGATGACCCTTGGGATGCGCGACTCCCAAGGGAAAAAGGTAATAGGTGAGGCAAATGGTAAAACCAATGTTGGGCCTTGCTGGAAGAGTTTTATTCAAAGCGAACTGTCAAGGGGGTCCCATAAATCACCCAACCGCGTTAGGGACGCAAAATCCGGGAACATAACACCGATATGACGGAAACTAGGGCGGCAAGAGTGGAACAAAACACCAGGCATAAGGCCGAGCCTTCCACCCTTTACCAAGTATATAGATGTATTAATAATATAAGAGATATTATGATATCCCAACATATCCATGTTCCAACATGGAACAAACTTCAACTTCACCTGCAACTAGCAACACTATAAGAGGGGCTGAGCAAGCGGTAACATAGCCAAACAACTGTTTGCTAGGAAAGGATGGTTAGGGGTTTGGCATGGCAATATGGGAGGCATGATAAGCAAGTGGTAGGTATCATAGCATAGGCATAGCAAAAGAGCGAGCAACTAGCAAGCAAAGATAGAAGTGATTTCGAGGGTATGGTCATCTTGCCTGAGATCCCGCAAGGAAGAAGAACGAGTCCATGAAGAAGGCAAACAGACGTAGAAGAACGAATCCTCACAAACGTGACGTTATCAGAACTAACCCAAAGAGGCAACACCGGAAAGAAACAAACAACATAGTAAACAACCATCACATAAACATGGCATGATGCACAACAAAGTATGATGCATGTCCGGTTTAATGAAGCATGGCATGGCAAAGTGCACAAGCAATCCTACAAATTAAGTGGAGCTCAATATGCAACGAGTTGAAACGCCACATGATTTATTTAGTTTGATCTTGTTTATGTACCCAACAATATTAAATGTTGATTAACATGGCAAGAGGTGAAGCATAAGATAAACTATCTATTTAGGCAAGTTTAAATGAGGCCTGAACAACAAACAACAATTCCAGAAAATCCTCATGAGCATATTATGAATTTGGTACTGTTCTGTCCTAAAGTATATTTTAATGTTATTAAACAGGAAAATAAAGTGGACAATGTTAAACTAGGCATTTTTCCACCCCATTTACATATAAAGTTTATTTAAAACCGAGCTACGGTTATTTAGTTATGAAATAAATCATTTTAACATGGCATTGAACAAATTTAAACAAACAACATTTAAAACATTTTA
The DNA here is from genome assembly GCA_021605205.1 of Aegilops longissima. NCBI lineage: Eukaryota > Viridiplantae > Streptophyta > Magnoliopsida > Poales > Poaceae > Aegilops > Aegilops longissima. Next base: position 474,750,578 of record CM038682.1, read on the forward strand.
AGCATGGATGAAAGTGGCATATTGTGAAACTAGACAGAATTCTAAGCATTTTACATGTTTAAATCATTTTAATCCGATGCACGGTTAATGAGTTATTATATGCATGATGCTTAGGGGTTTTTCTGCAAAACAGTAAAACACTGGATAATGCTAAAATCGCAGACTGGAAAAAAAAGGAACTAGGCCACATCTCGAGCGGACTGGGCAACAGGAACTTGAAGCTCACCATGGGCTCTTGGCCCGGCTGGTGGGGAGGAGGCCAGGCAGGCCGGATCTGGCGCGGCTGGGCCTTGGCGAGCAGGCGAAGGGGAGGCAGCCCAGGTGGACGAGGAAGGCGGTCAAAGGGGCAAGCGGCTTCGCTCGTTTCCTGCTCGCACTGAACAGGGGCGACGCTGGTCGTGAAGCAGGGGATGCAGGGGCGACGGCAGGGACTTGCGGCGACGCAGAGCTGCAGCGAGGTCGTGGGGGCACGGATCTGAGCAGGAGGCACCGGATCTGGTCTATCTCATCTCGTTCCAGTGGTGCATAGACGGAGAAGGGGGCGGCAGCATCCATGGCGTCCGCGTCGGTCTCCTGTGAAGCTGACATAGAGAGAACATAAGATGAGAGGGAGAAAGAGAGGGAAGGGGAAAGGGCAGCGGGCAGCAAAGGGGCGGCCTGAGTCGAGGTCGCCGGCGGGCGCGACCTGGAGGTGCTGGTGGAGGTCCAGCGAGGAGGAGGTCGGGGCTTGAGCGGGTGTTGGGCGCGGGACGAGCAGGCATCTGATTCGGCGGGGTTCAAGTCGGCAGGGTCGACTGGGGAAGCAGGAGTGTCCATGGCCGGGGTGGAGCTCATGTACGAAGAAAACACGAGGAAGCGATGGCGCTTAGAGAAAAGGGAAGGAAGATAAGGGGCGGAGGGAGGAAGGAGGCAGCACGGGCCTGCAGGAGGTGGTCGCCGGCGGCGAGGTTCGCCGGAGCTGTGGTTCCCGAGGAGGAGGAGCGCTCGGGCGCTGCGGCTTCCAGGAAGATGGCAGGGCGGTGGAGGAGATGCTCGGGACCCTCCTGGTCCAGATCGAGCAAGGAAGGGCTCGGGGATGAGGGAGATCGAGTGCTGCAGGTTGGTTCAATTTCGGTGGGGATTGGCCGGCGCTGAAAAATTAGGAGGGAGGGGACTGGCTGCTGGCGGTTGCGGGAGATGTGGAGGCTGGTCGGCTGGCTTAGATCTGAGGGAGAAGGTAGTTGGCTGGTTGGTGAAGACGAGGAGATCAGCTGGGTGAGATCCCGATGGGACTAGGAGGTGGCGGCGGGATGGATGGAATGGACGGGACAGCCTAGGATTTAGGGTTTGGTCTTAAAATAGACTAGAGTCTATATATATAGGAAAAAAAGGAGTTTATGGGTCATCCGATCGCGATCGAACGCCTCCAGGAAAATAGGTTAGGAAGTGCAAACAAAGGACGGGAGATATTTTATAGATGTTTGGGGATGATCCAGACTCATCGGTCACGAACGACCGGTTCGGGTTCGGGGCAGTTTCGGACGCGCGCAATGGGGTTGGTTGTTGTGCAAAGAGGGGTTAAGCGGTTTGACAAGAGGAAAACGAAAACCCGATTGGTCTCGGAACAGTCAACGAAAGCAAGGAGGGACGCGGCAACTACGAGCGGATGCAAGTTTTAAAACAAAGACGGCAACGAGTGCCGATGCAATGCAGATGATGCGATGATGAAAAGCATGACATGAACAAAAAGCAAAACAAAAGACAAAAACCCAACCACGAAGGAAAATATCATATCACCTCTCCGGAAAAGGCAAGAGTTGGAGTTACTAATATGGAAAGTTGTATCTGGGGCGTTACAACACTCCACCACTACGAGAGGATCTCGTCCCGAGATCTAGGATGGCACCGGAGGGAAAAGAAAGAGGAAGATAAGAGGTAAAACTAAGTTGCTTCTTCGACAAACGAGTGAAACCATGAACCTTGAGATGTTGAGCAAAATGAAAGAAAGAAAACAACGAAGATGAGCAAAATTGAAAACACACCGTTAGAAAAGAGGAACAAGGGATACGACGAGAACCAAGAGGTTTAGTGATAAGATAGATATTGAAACCACTCCGGTTGAAACTAGATAGAGAAGGAATAAGATTGATATAATTTGGGCAGCACTCCGACTGTAAATGGAAGGAATTGAACATGAACTTGACAAGATGAGAGGATACTTGATGAAATCAACACCACACTGCCTCCGGAATTGAAAGAATGGCACAAGGGGTAAGAAACATTTCAGACCGCACTCCGGTTGAGAAGGGAGGCAAAACTTGATAAGATGAGAGAACTCGAATGAAAAAATGACACTCCGGATAAACGGATAAGCAAGGAAAATTACATGATCCTGACAAAACAAGATAATTGGTAGAAGAGAGCAACATCACAAAGCCTCCGGAAACAATGCATGATAGTTAGATAGTTGGAATGAATGGAACGAAGAATGAAACCAACATCTCCTACCATAATTGAATTTGAAAGAGCATCCCTGCGAAGTAGGATTGAACGGAGTTGTTTGTAAAAAACAACAACGGTAAGAATAAGCTTGTAGCGGGCTTATGGAAAACATCTCAAGACTGTGAGGTGACAACCGGCCACTAATGGAAACCCATTGATTTGATTGAGAGCACCAACGAGATGAAAAACTTCTTCAATGAGATGAGAAGGAGAAAATTGGATCATTTATAAGCACCACAAATAGCTACATTCCTTAGGGAAGGCTGTAGGTGAAATATAACCCAATCTAACTCCAACAAAAGATTGATTGGTTGAAAAGATCTCTTGAACGAAGAGAAAATGATGGATTTAAAATACCTCATTCTTGACAACATATGAATCATGAAACATGAAGGAAATTGTCAAGAGTGACATAACTCCACCTCAAAAGACAAGGTAGAAAGAATTGCACTTTGGAATGCAAGATGAAGAATACTTGAGCTCCTCAAAACAAAACATGTGTTGGGCACCATGTTTAATTTTGAGTATAGCTTGGCGGATAACAACTTCGAGAGAAATCTTGAAGAACAATTGAAGAGTGAAAAGAACCCTTGACGAACCATCATGTAGACCCTCCATGAAGAACTCCGGTAATAAAAGGATGATGAGAAGAAAAGAAGTTGAAAACACAAGGTGAAGCCTTGCAATGATTTAGATGGAGCTTTGCGACGATGTAACCGAGAAAACTTGGAACTCCGAAAAAAGAAAAGATGAAACACTAGAACCGTGAATTACTTCATCATGAACAATCTCCGGAAGAAAATAATTGAATCACCTCGAGGAAATAAGAATAAGATTTATTATATGCTTATCCTTCATCAAATTATATTGATGACAAGCAATGGATTTGGCATACTACTTATTCCCGTAGAAAGGATTAAGAGAGATATAGCGCAAACTTGAGAAGGTATTGATGGAACCACCGGTGGAATTTGGAAACAACGAATGAATTAATATGATAACGAAGGAAGTGAAATCTTGAACGAACCACCGTAAGAATCGGAAATGAAAGTAGCGAAGGCACAATTCACCGGGAAGAATTGGAGAAAAAGAAAACGAACATACTTGAGAGGATTTAGATACATGAGAACAAAGAGATCATGAACTGATTAGAGGATATTTGAACGATGCACCATTAAGATTTGGAGAACGAGAGCTGAAAGCTGAGAATGAGGAATTATGACATGATGGCCTACGGAGGAAAGAAATGGGAACAACTCATGAAATGCTCCGGATGGGTAAAAAGAATTCTCACAATCGAAAACAATTATGAGAGGATGGCATCAAGCTAGAACCATGAATCTTGAAGTGAGTGGAGCAAGATTTAAGAGAAACTCTTCTTCGGTCTTCGAATGTTGAGAATGACGATGAGAAACCACCATGAATTGTTGAGATACTCCGGGATGAAAATTGGAAAGTTTGAACCAATGATGAAAGAATTTGAAATATTTTGGAGAAAGACATATGACTGATGAAAATTCATTCTTACGTCAAACTTCGAAAAGAATTTGAGAATAACTCTGGGAAAATTAGAAGAGTCAGGTAGATCCTGGAAAAAGACCTGTGGGTTAGGGCCACTCAAAAAAAACACCATTGAACGAATTCTCAGGAAGAGATAATGCACCGGTTGATTTAAATGGCTTGAATGAGATAACAATCTTGAAATAGGTTGAACTGATCTTGAAAGACAAGACGAGCCTTCTGATATATCTTCAGCACTCCCGAACAAATGAATATCGAGAAGTGATTTTATGAGGTGCACCGGTATGAGAAGGTATTGAAACGAGGAAAAGATGTGATCACCATCGAAAGATTGCATTGGACACACCGGGGAAGATAAAAGAACAAAGAATTATAAACTTGAGGCTCCGTTAGCATCTTCATGAGAAACACCGGGTAAGAACATGAAGGAGAAGAATGGAGAGGTTTCACATTAATAAGATGGATACTTGATCAAGAAATCAGAGTCCTTGAAGAAAAAGGGTGGGAGGGTGGGAAAACAAAGGCAACTTAGGTCGGATGAAACGAACACCGTTGAGAAAAGCTTAGAATTGATCTTGCGAATGTTGAAATGATCGGATCCACTTGAAGAGAGACACACCGGTTGAAAAGGATTGACAAGACACTCTCAGTTATCATGAAGGATTGGTATTCACATCAGAGTATGAGAACACCGTTTAGGAAAAGGTATGGAATCAACACTTGACATTGAAGCAACTCGAATACAACAAAACAAAACAAAAACAAAGGATTGGCTTGCAGAATAAGCGGAAACAAGCATATGATAGATCCCATATCGTATCATGTGTGCATTGGAAAGATATCCTACGAGATACTTGAATTCCACTTATAAACTCCGAAACTTTCTGGTTATGCAATCAGGTGTTGGGGATAAAGGGACACAAAATATATCACCCAAACTAACAATACCTAGATCCATTGTATCCATCCTTCAACACATAACCAAGAAACCTTCGAAATCGTGTACCTCGACCTTGAAAAGCATCCGTTATCGAGTCATGGCAATACTCGAGCTCGCCCGAGATTGGGTTATCGGGTTATCTCACCAACAAGCTGTATAAAAGAGATTTTCGATGTCGTGAAACTCGGTATTCCAGAACTGCAACGATAAAATTGTGACGACAACACCTCGGAGCTCAACTCCCCGGGACACAGCCACAACCCCTAAATGTCAGGAGGCACCTAGAACAATGTTCTCGTCACAAAACCATCGAAACGATTCCAAGATACCCGTGTGATCCTAAATTTTTTTCAGTGAAATTTGAGAAGAGAAGAGTCAAAACTTCTACATCACGAGGCCTCACCAGAGCGGCGAAGGGACTGAGGAGTAAAAAGAATCCTACTCTCCGATATATATAATCCTAAGACTCAAAACATTTTTGTTCTAGACTCAACAACGCCAGGTGATTCGATCAAGCGGGGGCTCCTAAGTCGGGATGGCTCGATTACCAACTTGTAGCGCCCTCGATGCGGCTATATCTCCCACGTGTCGAAGCACGACTTAGAGGCATAACCGCATTGAAAGCAATGTCGCAAGTGAGGTAATCTTCACACAACCCATGTAATACATAAGGGAAAGAGATACATAGTTGGCTTACAATCGCCACTTCACGCAATACAGGAGTAAAGCATTAAATCATACAGATAGAATCAGGGTCCGACTACGGAACCAAAATAAAAGAAGACTACCCCAAATGCTACACAGATCCTCGATCGTCCCAACTGGGCTCCACTACTGATCAACTGAAACGAAACAACACAATGAACAAGATCTTCATCGAGCTCCTCCTTGAGCTCGGATGCGTCACCTGCAAACTGGTTTTTGGAAGTATCTGTGAGTCACGGGGACTCAGCAATCTCACACCCGCGAGATCAAGACTATTTAAGCTTAAAGGTAGGACAGGGTAGTGAGGTGGAGCCGCAGCAAGCGACTAACATATCTGGTGTCCCACATACGCAAATGAGAGCGAGGAGAGAAGGCAAAAGCATGGTCGAACAACTATGATCAAGAAGTGATCCTGAAACTACTTACGTCAAGCATAACTCCAACACCGTGTTCACTTCCCGGACTCACGAGAAGAGACCATCACAGTTACACACGCATTGATGTATTTTAATTAAGATCAACTCGGGTTTTCTACAACGGACATTAACAAATTCCCATCTGCCCATAACATGGGCACGACTTTGAAAGATTATACCCTGCAGGGGTGTCCCAACTTAGCCCATTATAAGCTCTCGCGATCAACGAAGGATATTCCTTCTCCCCGGGAAGACCCGATCAGTCTCGGAATCCCGGCTACAAGACATTTCGACAATAATAAAACAAGACTAGCAAGACCGCCCGATGCGCCGACAATCCCGATAGGAACTGCACATATCTTGTTCTCAGGGCAACACCGGATGAGCACACCGTACAACTAAAACCAGCCTTCAAGTTTCCCCGAGGTGGCGCTGCAAAGGACTCTAGTTTGGAAAAACACTTAGACAAGCATTGGCCCGCGGGGCTAAAATAAAGATGACCCTTGGGATGCGCGACTCCCAAGGGGAAAAGGTAATAGGTGAGGCAAATGGTAAAACCAATGTTGGGCCTTGCTGGAAGAGTTTTATTCAAAGCGAACTGTCAAGGGGGTCCCATAAATCACCCATACCGCGTTAGGGACGCAAAATCCGGGAACATAACACCGATATGACGGAAACTAGGGCGGCAAGAGTGGAACAAAACACCAGGCATAAGGCCGAGCCTTCCACCCTTTACCAAGTATATAGATGTATTAATAATATAAGAGATATTGTGATATCCCAACATATCCATGTTCCAACATGGAACAAACTTCAACTTCACCTGCAACTAGCAACGCTATAAGAGGGGCTGAGCAAAGCGGTAACATAGCCAAACAACGGTTTGCTAGGAAAGGATGGTTAGGGGTTTGGCATGGCAATATGGGAGGCATGATAAGCAAGTGGTAGGTATCGTAGCATAGGCATAGAAAAAGAGCGAGGAACTAGCAAGCAAAGATAGAAGTGATTTCGAGGGTATGGTCATCTTGCCTGAGATCCCGCAAGGAAGAAGAACGAGTCCATGAAGAAGGCAAACGGACGTAGACGAACGAATTCTCACAAACGTGATGTTATCGGAACTAACCCGAAGAGGCAACACCGGAAAGAAACAAACAACATAGTAAACAACCATCACATAAACATGGCATGATGCACAACAAAGTATGATGCATGTCCGGTTTAATGAAGCATGGCACGGCAAAGTGCACAAGCAATCCTACAAATTAAGTGGAGCTCAAAATGCAACGAGTTGAAACACTACATGATTTATTTAGTTTGATCTTGTTTATGTACCCAACAATATTAAATGTTGATTAACATGGCAAGAGGTGAAGCATAAGATAAACTATCTATTTAGGCAAGTTTAAATGAGGCCGGAACAACAAACAACAATTCCGGAAAATCCTCATGAGCATATTATGAATTTGGTACTGTTCTGTCCTAAAGTATATTTTAATGTTGTTAAGCAGGAAAATAAAGTGGACAATGTTAAACTAGGCATTTTTCCACCCCATTTACATATAAAGTTTATTTAAAACCGAGCTACGGTTATTTAGTTATGAAATAAATCATTTTAACATGGCATTGAACAAATTTAAACAAACAACATTTAAAACATTTTAAACATGGATGAAAGTGGCATATTGTGAAACTAGACAGAATTCTAAGCATTTTACATGTTTAAATCATTTTAATCCGATGCACGGTTAATGAGTTATTATATGCATGATGCTTAGGGGTTTTTCTGCAAAACAGTAAAACACTGGATAATGCTAAAATCGCAGACTGGAAAAAAAAAGGAACTAGGCCACATCTCGAGCGGACTGGGCAACAGGAACTTGAAGCTCACCATGGGTTCTTGGCCCGGCTGGTGGGGAGGAGGCCAGGCAGGCCGGATCTGGCGCGGCTGGGCCTTGGCCAGCAGGCGAAGGGGAGGCAGCCCAAGTGGACGGGGAAGGCGGTCAAAGGCGGCGGCGGCCATTGCTTCTGCTCAGACTGAGCAGGCGACGCTGGTCGTGAAGCAGGGGATGCAGGGGCGACGGCAGGGACTTGCGGCGACGCAGAGCTGCAGCGAGGTCGTGTGGGCACGGATCCGAGCAGGAGGCACCGGATCTGGTCTATCTCATCTCGTTCCAGTGGTGCAGAGACGGAGCACGGGGCGGCAGCATCCATGGCGTCTGCGTCGGTCTCCTGTGAAGCTGACAGAGAGAGAACATAAGATGAGAGGGAGAAAGAGAGGGAAGGGGAAACGGCAGCGGGCAGCAAAGGGGCGGCCTGAGTCGAGGTCGCCGGCGAGTGCGACCTGGAGGTGCTGGTGGAGGTCCAACGAGGAGGAGGTCGGGGCTTGAGCGGGTGTTGGGCGCGGGACGAGCAGGCATCTGATTCGGCGGGGTTCAAGTTGGCAGGGTCGACTGGGGAAGCAGGAGTGTCCATGGCCGGGGTGGAGCTCATGTGCGAAGAAAACACGAGGAAGCGATGGCGCTTAGAGAAAAGGGAAGGAAGAGAAGGGGCGTAGGGAGGAAGGAGGCATGCGGGCCTACGGGGGAGGTGGTCTGGCGTGGCAGGTTCGCCGAGCTGTGGTTCCCGAGGAGGAGGAGCGCTCGGGCGCTGCGGCTTCCAGGAAGATGGCAGGGCGGTGGAGGAGATGCTCGGGACCCTCCTGGTCTAGATCGAGCGAGGAAGGGCTCGGGGATGAGGGAGATCGAGTCTGCAGGTTGGTTCGATTCGGTGGGGATTGGCCGCTGAAAAATTAGGAGGGAGGGGACTGGCTCTTTGGCGGTTATGGGAGGCGTGGAGGCTGGTCGGTGGCTTAGATCTGAGGGAGAAGGTAGTTGGCTGGTTGGTGAAGACGAGGAGATCAGCTGGGTGAGATCCGATGGGACTAGGAGGTGGCGGCGGGATGGATGGAATGGGACGGACAGCCTAGGATTTAGGGTTTGGTCTTAAAATAGACTAGAGTCTATATATATAGGAAAAAAAGGAGTTTATGGGTCATCCGATCGCGATCGAACGCCTCCAGGAAAATAGGTTAGGAAGTGCAAACAAAGGACGGGAGATATTTTATAGATGTTTGGGGATGATCCAGACTCATCGGTCCTGAAACGACGGTTCGGGTTCGGGGCAGTTTGAGACGCATAAAGGGTTGGTGGTTGTGCAAAGAGGGTTAGGCGGTTTGACAAGAGGAAAGCGAAAACCGATTGGTCTCGAACGTCAACGAAAGCAAGCGAGGACGCGGCAACTACTGACGGATGCAAGTTTTAAAACAAAGACGGCAACGAGTGCCGACGCAATGCGGATGATGCGATGATGAAAAGCATGACATGAACAAAAAGCAAAACAAAAGACAAAAACCCAACCACGAAGGAAAATATCATATCACCTCTCCGGAAAAGGCAAGAGTTGGAGTTACTAATATGGAAAGTTGTATCTGGGGCGTTACACAGTTCTTATGAACTTAATACTCTAGATGCATGCTGGATAGCGGTCGATGTGTGGAGTAATACTAGTAGATGCAGGCAGGAGTCGGTCTACTTGTCTCGGACATGATGCCTATATACATGATCATACCTAGATATTCTCATAACTATGCTCAATTCTGTCAATTGCTCAACAGTAATTTGTTCACCCACCATAAAATACTTATGCTCTTGAGAGAAGCCACTAGTGAAACCTATGGCCCCCGGGTCTATCTTCATCATATTAATCTTCCAACACTTGGTTATTTCCGTTGCTTTTTACTTTGCTTTTATTTTACTTTGCATCTTTATCATAAAAATACCAAAAATATTATCCTATCATATCTATCAGATCTCACTCTCGTAAGTGACCGTGTAGGGATTGACAACCCCTTATCGCGTTGGTTGCGAGGATTTATTTGTTTTGTGTAGGTGCGAGGGACTCGCGCGTAGCCTTCTACTAGATTGATACCTTGGTTCTCAAAAACTGAGGGAAATACTTACGCTACTTTGCTGCATCACCCTCTCCTCTTCAAGGGAAAACCAATGCAGTGCTCAAGAGGTAGCAGGCAGCACACCGCAGCCAAAGCAGTCAACCCACGTACTCCCCTCCGCATGGGCATCCACTGTCGTGTCTTCCCCGGCTCCGTGTCATCCACCGCCCTGGTGCTCTCGGCGTGGCTTGGTCAATGTGGTCAATGAACGACTTTCATCGGAAGAGCACTGTACGTGGAGAGGCTGACAGCTGGGTCCATGGCCCCAGCAAGGAAATGCCTCCTTATTACGCGCAAAATAATGATTTCTCCAGCTGACAGCAGGGACCCACCGGATGGGTCACCGTATTTGGCAAAAAAAAAACGTTTCCCCCCTGACTGCTGGGACCCACCAATTACATCTTCGCACGCAAGGAAGTGCGTCCATATTATGGGCAAAAAGAAGAATTTGCCCCCCTGACTGCTGGGAACCACTAGCTACATCTTCGCACGCAAGGAAGTGCCTGACAGTCGGGACCCACCTGGTCGAAGCGTACGTAGCATTATCATTCTGGTGGCGAAGGTGTACGTACATACTGGTCGATCGCTCTGTCTGCAGGCTGCAGCGATGAACCATGGCCATGTAAGGAAGGGCACGTGTCGTAGTAGAGGCGAGCACATAGCATGTACACGTATTCACATCGGCCAGGGTACAAGAAAGTAAATACGGCCACGTACGTACATACGACCTTACTAATTTCCACTTACCTAGAGCGCTTCACTCTCCGGCAACGGCGCTAGAAAATAGTCTTGATGAACCAAAAGTATAGGGGATCAATCATAGTCCTTTTGATAAGTAAGAGCGTCGAACGCAACGAGGAGCAGAAGGAATTGCCAAGTGGTTTTCAGCAAGGTATTTTCTGCAAGCACTGAAATTGTCGGTAACAAGTAGTTTGATAGCAAGATAATTTGTAACGAGCAAGTAATAGTAACGATAAATAAAGTGCAGCAAGGTAAACCAATCTTTTTGTGGCAAAGGACAAGCCAAAATGGTCTCTTATGATAAGCAAAGCGTTCTTGAGGGTACACGGTAATTTCATCATATCACTTCATCATGTTGGTTTGATTTGTGTTCGCTACTTTGATAATTTGATATGTGGGTGGACCGATGCTTAGGTGCTGTCCTTACTTGAACAAGCCTCCTACGTATGAATAATCCCCTCGCAAGCATCCGCAACTACGAGAAAAGTATTAAGATAAAATCTAACCAAAGCATTAAACTTTTGGATCCAAATTGGTCCCTTACGAAATAGCGCATAAACTAGGGTTTAAGCTTCTATCACTCTACCAACCCATCATCTAATTACTACTCCACAATGCATTCCCTTAGGCCCAAATATGGTGAAGTGCCATGTAGTCGACTTTCACATGTGTCACACCCTGATTTCCATGGCACAACACTTTAGATGATAAATCATGATAAAATGTGGTTTGACAAAAACTTTTGCATTTTTTGACTTTTTATTTGGAGTTGGTTTTCTCTCTGTGTTTTTCAAGTGCCCTTTAAAGTCAACACAACTCCACCTTCTATACTTCATCTCCTTGCCCCAAACTTCTGCCCAATGATCATGCCATGTGTATAGTGCAATATAGTATTTTCTTACAAAAATAATTTGGCCAAATAGTATTTTAAAAAATTAGTTTTCCAAAAACCCCTGAATTGAGGTTTGCACTGCAAGTACTTGATTTGGGGTATGAAAAATATTTCAAAGAGTATATTTGAAACCTATTAGACATAGGATTCCCATAAACCACAAAAATATAATTTTAAAAGTTATTTTCCTATTTTATTTAAAAGCTTTTTCTTAAGGCCAGAAATGGTCTTTAATAGGAAAAAATATTTTATTGTTTTAAAAATATTTGACAAAAATCAGGGAAACTCAGTGGGCATATATTTCCCATATATGAGAGTTTCAACACATGGTCATGTTCAAAATATTGGACAAAACCTCCCAAAACCATTTCTGCCCATTTCAAGGATTTGAAATATTTCTACAGGAAATGTTTTCATAAAAATCCAAGGAAAATCCAGCAAGTCATAAATGCATATTGTGATCACCTTGCAAAGCCTCATGTCAATTAAAGTCATTTTGGTTCACCAAAATGCCCCAAAACCCTCCCTGGCCAGAATCAAATTTGAACAACTTTGTACTACCAACTTTCTCTCCTTGACCCCAATTTTCATGAGCATATTCACATGACCAAATGAGGCCACTACACCAAGTGGTTCATCAAGGAGAAGTTATTTTCTCAACTAGATCTACACAAGTTCATTTCTGCAAATTTCTAGGGTTTACTAAAGTTGCATTGGCAACTTTGCCCAAATAAGCCCCAAATTGGTGGAAGGCCCTAATTATATGTGTCATTTCACCCTGTGGAGTCTCATGGCAAATGGAAATCATCTACTTGCCCAAACCATTATCAAACACCTTCTGACACCTTTCCAAAATGCCATTTTTGACCTCTTCCACTAATCTCCGTGGGCTCAACTTTCTGCCACGATCCCTCCTAGTCCCCCTCTAGCACCTTTGTGCTTTGTTGCCCGAGGAAGCAATGATGAAGGGGGAGAGAACCCCATTTTTCTTCGCTGGACAGTGGATTCCTCCCTCTCTCTCTCAACCTCCTTATCTCCTCTCAGCTTTCCAGAGCATCCAAGGCTCTCCCCAGCTTTTGCCCATGCCCCTTGGCTGCCAGGACGAAGTGGACGCCAGCGACGCGGGAAAGCCGCGGATGCCGGCCAAAGTCGCGCTCTGGAGCGCCTGGCAGGGCACCCGACCGTTGACGCCACGTCTCCCGGCCACCTCGAGCCTCCCCGCGCCGATCGATGCCCCTCGACGTCCGCTCCACGCCAGCAGGCCGCCCACTTGCTCCCACGCCCTCCTCTCTCTCCTGCAGCTCGCGCCAGAAGGCGCCCGCTCGGCCAATGCTCGCGCCGCTCCTATGGCCCGCCCGCAGCTCGCCCCGCTCCTCCTCTCTCTCCCTGGCACCCTAGACCACCCCCACGAACACCCCCGAGCCCTCCATTCCCTCTCTAACGGCCACCCGAGCCGATCCCACGGGCACCCGTAGGCCGCGCCTACGATGGACCTCGGCCAGCCTATAAAAGGCGACCCCGAGCCCCTCTCTCACTTCATGTCGCTCCCCCACACTCCTAATCCACCTCCCGCACCACCCATTTGTCTCCAGAGCCGCCCGAGCTCGAGATCGAGCTCAAGCTTCGCCGCCTCGGCTCGTCGGCGTTCGCGCGGTACAGGCCTCCTCCGCCCCCGTTTTCTCTCGATCTGGAACCGCGCGGCATCGTTGACCCTTTCCCCTCTCTTCCTCGCTCTTTTTGCAGCCGGGAACGGCCGGAACCATCGACGCCAGAAGCACCTCCGCCGCGTGACCTCGTCGCCGGCGAACCACTGCTCCCCTCCCGCCAACACCGGCACCACCTGAACGGTGACTCCACGCCGAGTCCAACCGTGCCGTCAGCTCGACCCGCCGTGCCCTGCTTCGCCGCCGGTGAGCACGCCGACCCTCTGGTCGCGAGGTTAGAGATGACAGGCGGGCCCCGCCTGTCATCCTCACCTCTCTCTCGCCCCCCCCCCTCTCCCACTGGCAGCTGGGTCCCATCCGTCAGGTTTAAAAAACCTGGCGCGCGTGTGCTGGCTCACCTGGGCTTCTTTTCCCCTCTGGGCCTGCTGCACTGTGGCCTTTCAGGCCCAGTGGCACAGTGCCACTTTTCTTTTTCTTTTTCTGTGAAGTTTCCAAAAATTCCACTGGATAAAATATTTGTCCAAATAAATTAATTCCAACTCCTAAATTCCTAAAGTATTGCAACCTATTTAATGGTGCAACTTTCATTCAAATCCAACAACCTTTCCTTCACTGTAAATATTTAAATGTGATTTTAAGCATTTAAATATACCTTTGTAAATCCATTTCCCCTATTATGCCACTCCAAATCCAAAACTAGGAATTTTATCCTTCTTAGATTTCCCCCTAGTATTTATCAAAAATAAGTTGACATTTTTCTGAGCACTTTGGTTTTTCTGTTTTACTATTGCCTTATTTTCTCGTTATTTTCTTGCGACGATTAGATTCCGTATTAGACGAAGTTGCTGAAGAAGAAGAAGAAGGAGAAGGATTTGAAGAACTTGAAGACCAAGCCAATCAAGGCAAGCAGCCCTTTGACCATGACACCCCTCTTGTTCATCGGTACTTTTTTCCGATTGCATGATGATGAAATATGACGGTGGTAAAACTTGTTGTGAACCACCCCATGATGCATACCCCTACTCATGACCTTACCTTGTTCATGATTGCATTTTCAAGAGACTATTTGATGCATAATGATGCATGTGTACCATGAACTCTTCATGGTTACATTCTTTCGAAAACCCCATCGGTTGCCCCTAATGCCCTTGGGAGATGTTGAACTAAGGTCACCACCTGAGGATGAAGTGGTGTACCGGAGAGAGCTTTTGGTGTGTGTGTAAAATGATGGATTAGATTTATGTGTGATTATCGTCCCAACCAAACATGTGCAACCACTCTACCCCTTTATGGGACGGGGCATTATTGATTACTTAGGTTGATACTAGCATGGTGCCCACATTACTAGTGACGGGGGTGACTTGAGGTCACTCTCGGGATGGGGTCGTGCTTGGATAGGCGGCCATGACTGTTTTCACAGGGCACCGGACACACCGTTGGTCCCTTCATGTATGCGTAATAATGTGAAAAGGGCAGAGTCCCACGATCTTTTGCTTATACACGAGAGCCGTGTATCAACGAGTGGACCCTATGTTAGTGTCGTCTAGGGAAAGGTAATGATCGGGTGCTTCCCCCAAGTACTTGAGGTACTGAGGGACCGTGGGTGACACGAAAGCTTCCCGGATCTTGTGGGTAAAGTGCGCAACCTCTACAAAGTGTCAAACTATTCGAATAGGTGTGTCCACGGTCATGGACAGTTGGGAGGTGCTACTTAAACTATGTCCAGAAATTTTACAATCTTGGTGCATGTGTGTGTGGAAGAGAACTATTTGTGTCAAGGTGGTGACTTGACATGTTGAATGAAATGGCATTTATCCAAACCCTATTTATGTTGATATTTGTAACATGTTCTCAAGGTTACCCATGTTCATTGATGCATATCTCACCAGTCGATAGGACATCTCAACTAGCTTGAAGCTAGGTTGCTTACTTGTTGTAGAGTTGCATTGTTACTTTGAACCAAATCATGGGTTGCTTGCGAGTACATTCAAAGTACTCATTGGCTTGCCACTGGTTATTTAATTGGCCAGGCATGGAAGAGCAGGAGTTCGAAGAAGAGTTCTTTGGAGACGAACATGCGAACTAGGACGCTTCCCAGTCAGAATGCATGTAGGGTTAAGGCAGATGGCATGGGTTCTACTTATCGACGAAGATTTTCGCTGCTTAAGTTTATTTGGTATTCAGCCCTTGTGGCTTTATCTATGTAAGACTTGACCATAATGGTCATAATTTGTGTAAGACGGTATGTATGGATGTAAGACTCTTGTTATTCAGCTTTTGTGTGTGTTCAGTGAGCATTGATCTCTGGGATCACTGTACACGTGCATTCGGTGATCACGACTTGTGAGTCGGGGTCCCCACAACATGACACCACTAAGGGAACAACATACATATCATCAAAATATCGAACACATATCAAGTTCACATGATTACTTGCAATATGATTTCTCCTGTGACCTCAAGAACAAAAGTAACTACTCACAAATAATAATCGTGCTCAAGATTATAGGAGTATTAAATAGCATATTGGATCTGAACATATAATCTTCCACTAAATAAACCATATGGTAATCAACTACAAGATGTAATCAACACTACTAGTCACCCACAAGTACGAATCTAAGGTTCCGGTACAAAGATTGAACACAAGACAAGAACTAGGGTTAGAGCGGAGATGGTGTTGTTGAAGATGTTGATGGAGATGGCCCTCCCAAAGATGGGAGAGTTGTTGGTGATGACGATGACGACGATTTCCCCCTCCGGGAGGGAATTTCCCCCGGCGAAATCGCTCCGCCGGAGGGCAAAAGTGCTCCTGCCCAAGTTCCGCCTCGAGACAGTAGGGCTTCGTCCCGAAAGTCTTCTCCTTATTTTTTTTTTCTAGGTCAAAATGACTTATATACCAGAAGAGGGGCACCGGAGGTGGGCCGAGGAGGGCACGACCCACCAGGGCGCGCCTGGGCTCCCTGGCGCGCCCAGGTGGGTTGTGCCCACCTAGTGGGCCCCCTCTGGTAGTAATTTGATCCAATAATCCACAAAAAATCTTTGTGAAGTTTCAGCTTATTTGGAGTTGTGCAGAATAGATAGCTCTGACATGCTTTTTTCAGGTCCAGAATTCCAGCTGTTGGTATTCTCCCTCTTTGTGTAAACCTTGCATATTATGAGATAAAAGGCATTAGAATTACTCTCAAAAGCATCATTATGCATAAAAGCATTATAAATAACAGTAGGAAAACATGATGCAAAAGTGACGTATAAGGCACGCGTGGTGCGATGCCCACGTGTGGCGGCTCACGTGCGATGCTGTGACGCCCGGATAATTAGGCTAGAGTAATCCCACGTTAATGGTGCCACGTCACCTCGGTTACTGTTGATAGTCTCGCATTAGTTCAAAATGATTCGAATTCAAATTTGAATTTTTGAGAAACATCAAAATATTTCAAAATTTAAAACTAAAATGTTCGCAATGCTCTATAATTCCATTGATCATTTTTCATGTTGAACCCAACCTTATTTGACCCACCAATTAACCCCTAGGAATTTATTAAGTGGTCGAACGGCAAATAAAGTAACATTTTCAAAATAAGAAAATATTTATACAATCCCACTTGAACTCAAACTTTGTATGTCATTCCAAAATATTGTGAAGTATTTAAGTGAAAAGTTTCATGATGAATAAAATTCAATCGGTATTTAAAGGAAGTGCAAAACTGTGGTGAATAAATGAAATTAGAGAATAAATAGAAGCAGAAAAATAAACAAATGGGGGGAATCCTAACTACTGTAAACATAAAGCCCAAAGGGCCAGTAGCTAGCCTAGCCCACCAGGAGGTTTCCTCCTACCTCCTGTTCACAGAGTCGCTACTGACGCAGCGCCATGGCGTCCATGGCCGGATCGCCACGTCTTGTCGCCATCGAGCGACGCCCGGCGTCCTACAAGGTCGTCTCGACCCCCTGCGAACCCTAGCGTCCTCACACCTCTCCCCTCGCCTCTCCCTCACAGTCCCCCCACTCCCCACAGCGCCGTAGCCGCCATGACCATCACCGTCGTCGCGGCCGACAACCTCCCCGGCGCTTGAGAATACATCCAGGGGCTCCATCGTCGTCGTCTTCTTCACCCTCGACAAAGGTGTCGAGCTCACGAGGCCTCGTTCGCCGCCATCGCCGTCGTCTTCCTCGCGTACACCATCGTCCGTCGCCAGATGCCGCTGCTCCGGCCATCCCGACGTCCTCGAGCCGCGCCACGGCCTCAACGTGAGCTCCTCGTCGATTCCCCACATTTCCCCTTTGATTTGTCGCCGGTTGCCGTCGTCCCCGAGCTTGGTCGTCCTCGTCCATGGCCGCGTTCGAGCCTCCGAATATGCGCCTGCCGCGCCCAACCACGGCCCCGCTGCTCGTCGAGGCGCGCCCTAACTGGTCGTCCCTTCGCCCGCCGTCGCTTTGCCGGTGCAGCCCGACGCTGCCTTTGCGCCGCTTGCCACAGCTGCTTTCTTTGTTGCTACGACGTGCCGCCGGCGCCGCCACTCCGGCCGGGCCGCTTCGCTCGGGGCCTCGCCGCACGTGCGTGCCAGCCCTCCTTCCCCACTCTGCTGCTCCGCCATTGCACAACCGCTCTACTACTGCTGATGCCGTTGCTTCCGTGCGCCACTTACGACGCAGCCACTCTTAGCTAGCCATAGCCACCGTGGCCTTTGTGTCATGCGTGTTGGCGGCGTGGCTTGAGCCCAAACGGCCGCCCATTACTAATTAGCACTAACCCCCGCCTAATCGGTTACTACTAACCCCCACCACTAGTAGACTAAATAAACAACTCATTTTAGCAAATGACCCTATGACACCGGGCCCCATTGCCTAGTTTTGACCGATCAACCCAGTCAGCGTTGACTATTGACCTGCCGACTCAGACCCCACCGACCCCACCTATCGCCTCTAATACCCTTTGTTGTGTACACTTCCTGTGTACACTTAGCTTTTGAATATTAATTTATTTTCGAATTAAATTAATTCCAGAAAATTAGAAAATCTTTTAAAGCTTTGTAAATTAATATAAAATAAACCGTAACTCGGATGAAAAACTTTGTACATGAAAGTTGCTCAGAACGACGAGACGAATCTGGATACGCAGCCTGTTCGTCCGCCACACACCCCTAACCTATCCAACTCGCAACTTTCCCCCTCCGGCTCCTCTGCCCGAAAACGCGAAACACCGGGGATACTTTCCCGGATGTTCCCCCCCCCCTTCGCCGGCATCACCTCATACCGCGTTAGGGCACGCCTAGCATCACGCTTTGCTTTGTCATGCACCGTCATGCATCTGTTTGCTTAAATATTCATTGTTTCTTTCCCATCGTCTTCCGCTAGACACCGAGACCGACGCTGCTGCTGCCCAGTACGACTACGGAGTTGACGACCCCTCTCTCTTGCCAGAGCAACCAGGCAAGCCCCTTTGATCACGGATATCGCCTACTCTTCTCTATCTGCTTGCATTAGAGTAGTGTAGCATATTCTTGCTTTCAGATATCCTATCTTCGCTGCATAGCTTTGTCCTTGCTACTCTTGTTGTTACCTTTATACGCTATCCTCGCTTAGTATAGGATGCTAGTGTTCCATCGGTGGCCCTACACTCTTGTCATCCGCCATGCTATACTATCGGCTGTGATCACTTGGGAGGTGATCACGGGCATATACTATATACTTTACTTTGTTACATTACGTGATCTTGTTCGGAGGTGGGGAAATGAAAGGACGGGTGGCTCCATCCCGGTAGAGGTGGGCTGGGTTCACGACGGCCCCATTGTTACTTTATGGCGGAGCGACAGGCAGGTTGAGACCGCCTAGGAGAGAGGTGGGCTGGCTCGATCGGCGTCATCGCGGTTACTTAACACGCTTAACGAGGTCTTGGTATTTGATCTGAGTTGGCTCTGAGCTTATACGCACTAACCATCTACGCGGGAGTAGTTATGGGTATCCGGCGTCGTGGTATCAGAAGCACTTGAGACGTCGGCTGACGGGCGCGCGCGCCGGATTGGACTGGAACGCTGGGCTAGGTGCGCTTCGGCCGCATCATAGCGTCTTGTGTGTGCTCGAGGCGATGGGCCCTGACCCTGCGGCTTAGGTTTAGACCGGCGTGTTGGCCTCTCTGTCGTGCCTAGGTGGGGCTGCGGCGTGTTGATCTTCGCGGCGGGCATGACCCAGAAAGTGTGTCCGGCCAAATGGGATCAAGCGTCTTTGGGTAAGATGGTGCACCCTGCAGTGAGTTAATCTATTTGAATAGCCGTGATCTTGATAACAGGGCGACTTGGAGTTGTACCTTGAGCTTATGACAACTAGAACCGGATACTTAATAAAACACACCCTTCCAAGTGCGGATACAACCCGGTGGTCGCTCTCTCAGGGTTACGAGGAGGGGATCGCGGGTAGGATTATTGCTATGAGATGTTACTTGGAGGACTACAACCTGCCCTCTTCTACTGTTGCAAGACAGGTGTCGAGCGTAGTCTTCGTTAAGACTAGCTATCCCTCTTATTCGGCATTACGCATTCGGTCCACCGATATGGCCCTTTACATATATCCATGCATATGTAGTGTAGCTCCTTGCTTGCGAGTACTTTGGATGAGTACTCACGGTTGCCTTGTTCCCCTTTTCCCCTACCTCTACTCGATTGCTGCAACAGACGATGGAGCCCGGAGCGACGCCACCGTCGATGGCGACTACTACTCGGAGGTGCCTACTACTACGTGCAGCCAGCGGCGACGACCAGGAGTAGCTAGGAGGATCCTGCAGGAGGCCTGCTCCTCTTCGATCAGTATCCCGGTTTGTGCTAGCCATCTTATGGCAACTTGTCTAACTTATGTGCGTACTCAGATATTGTTGCTTCCGTGACTTCGTCTATGATCGAGCACTTGTATTCGAGCCCTCGAGGCCCCGACTTGTATTATGATGCTTGTATGACTTATTTTATTTGTAGAGTTGTGTTGTGATATCTTCCCGTGAGTCCCTGATCTTGATCGTACACATTTGCGTGCATGATTAGTGTACGATTAAATCGGGGGCGTCACAGATGCGTCCTCTAGCGGGCTGGTCCACTCACGCCTGCACGTGAGACCACTATTAGGACCGCTTGCCCAATACTTGGTTGGTTCGGGTAGTTTTGTTTTCCCCACGCATGTATGACGCGAGTGGCTCGTGGTGCGAACCCAACAACAAGGCCTGTCCTGAAGGAAATATGCACTAGAGGCAATAATAAAGTTTTTATTTATATTTCCTTATTTCATGATAAATGTTTATTATTCATGCTAGAATTGTATTAACTGGAAGCTTGATACATGTGTGGATACATAGACAAAACACCATGTCCCTAGTAAGCCTCTACTAGACTAGCTCGTTAATCAAAGATGGTTAAGTTTCCTAACCATAGACATGTGTTGTCATTTGATGAACGGTATCACATCGTTAGGAGAATGATGTGATGGACAAGACCCATCCGCTAGCATAGCATAATGATCGTTAAGTTTTTTTTCTATTGCTTTCTTCATGACTTAAACATATTCCTTTGACTATGAGATTATGCAACTTTCAGATACCGGAGGAATACCTTGTGTGCTATCAAACGTCACAATGTAAATGGGTGCTTATAAAGATGCTCTACAGGTATCTCCGAAGGTGTTTGTTGGATTGGCATATATCAATATTAGGATTGGTCACTCCGAGTATCGGAGAGGTAACTCTAGGCCCTCTTAGTAATACACATCACAATAAGCCTTGCAAGCCATGTGACTAATGAGTTAGTTACGGGATGATGTATTATGAAACGAGTAAAGATACTTTGCCGGTAACGATATTGAACTAGGTATGAAGATACCAACGATCAAATCTCAGGCAAGTAACATACTAATAACAAAGGGAATAACGTATGTTGTCATTACGGTACGACCGATAAAGATATTCGTAGAATATGTGGGAACCAATATGAGCATCCAGGTTCCATTGTTGGTTATTGACCGAAGAGGTGTCTCGGTCATGTCTACATAGTTCTCGAACCCGTAGGGTCCGCACGCTTAACGTTTGATGACGATTTGTATTATATGAGTTACATGATTTGGTGACCGAATGTTGTTCGGAGTCCCCGGATGAGATCATGGACCTGACGAGGAGTCTCAAAATGGTCGAGAGGTAAAGATTCATATATAGGACGATAGTATTTGGACACTGGAAGTGTTCCGGGGGTACCAGGTACGTATCGGGTCACCGGAAGGGGTTCCGGGCAACCCCCGACAAACTATATGGGCTTAATGGGCATAGGAAGGGACATACCAGCCCACAGGGGGCTAGTGCGCCCCTCCACCAGGCCGCCCAGCCCTAGGGAAGGCAAGGGAGGAGGGCTAGCCCCTCTTTCCTTCCCCTTCTCAAGGGAGAAAGGAAAGGGGGGGGGGGGGCACCTCCTCCTTCCTTCTCCTAGTGCCAAAACAAGGAAGGGGGCGAATTGGGGTGGCACCCCAAGTAGGATTCGGCCTACTTGGGCGCCCCCTGGCTGCCTCTTTCCCCCTCCAACCAATATATATGTGGGGAGGGGGGCGCCTAGAGGACACACAAACATCTGTTAGCCGTGTGCGGCGCCCTCCTCCACAATTTACGCTTCCGGTCATATTGTCGTGGTGCTTAGGCGAAGCCCTGCGCGGATCACTTCACCGTAACCGTCACCACGCCGTCATGCTGACGAAAATCACCCTCGACACTTTGTTGGATCAAGAGTTCGAGGGACGTCATCGAGCTAAACATGTGCAGAACTTGGAGGTGCCGTACATTCGGTACTTGATCGGTCGGAACGAGAAGAAGTTCGACTACATCAACCACGTTGTCAAACGCTTCCGCTTTCGGTCTACGAGGGTACGTGGACACACTTCCCCCTCTCGTTGTTATGCATCTCCTAGATAGATCTTGCGTGAGCGTAGGAAATTTTTGAAATTGCATGCTACGTTACCCAACAGTGGCATCCGAGCCAGGTCTATGCGTAGATGATATGCACGAGTAGAACACAAACAGTTGTGGGTGGTGATCGTCATACTGCTTACCACCAATGTCTTATATTGATTCAGCGGTATTGTTGGATGAAACGGCCCGAACCAACCTTACATGACCACATTCATGTGACCGGATCCACCGACAGACATGCAACTAGTTTTGCATAAAGGTGGCTGGCGGGTATCTGTTTCTCCAACTTTAGTTGAATCGAATTTGACTGCGGCCGGTCCTTGTTGAAGGTTAAAACAACAAACTTGATAAATCAGCATTGTGGTTTTGATGCGTATGTAAGAATGGTTCTTGCTAGAAGCCCGTAGCAGCCACGTAAAACTTGCAACAACAAAGTAGAGGACGCCTAACTTGTTTTTGCAGGGCATGTTGTGGCGTGATATGGTCAAGACATGATGTGATATATGTTATTCTTTGAGATGATCATGTTTTGTAGAAGTTATCGGCAACTGGCAGGAGCCTTCAAAGTGTCAAGCCGGTGACGATGGAGATCATGACGGTGCTTTGGAGATGGAGATCAAAGGCACAAGGTGATGATGGCCATATCATGTCACATATTTTGATTGCATGTGATGTTTATCTTGTATGCATCTTATTTTGCATAGTACAGTGGTAGCATTATAAGATGATCCCTCACAAAAATTTCCAGGTATAAGTGTTCTCCCTGAGTATGCACCGTTGCGACAGTTCGTCGTGCTGAGACACCAAGTGATGATCAGGTGTGATAAGCTCTACATTCACATACAAACGGGTGCAAGACAGTTTTGCATATGCGGAATACTCGGGTTAAACTTGACGAGCCTATCATGTACAGACATGGCCTCGGAACAGTGGAGACCGAAAGGTCGAACGTGAATCATATAGTAGATATGATCAACATAGAGATGTTCACCATTGAAAACTACTCCATCTCACGTGATGATCGGACATGGTTTAGTTGATATGGATCACATGATCATTCAGATGACTCGAGGAATGTCTATCTAAGTGGTAGTTCTTAAGTAATATGATTAATTGAACTTAATTTATCATGAACTTAGTCCTGATAGTTTTTGCATACCTATGTTGTAGATCAATGGCCCGTGATACCATTCCCTTGAATTTTAACGCGTTCCTAGA
The DNA here is from genome assembly GCA_021605205.1 of Aegilops longissima. Taxonomy (NCBI): domain Eukaryota; kingdom Viridiplantae; phylum Streptophyta; class Magnoliopsida; order Poales; family Poaceae; genus Aegilops; species Aegilops longissima. The sequence goes on from CM038682.1 coordinate 474,774,073, forward strand.
GAAAGCTAAGTTGAAATATGATGGTAGCAACTACACAGACTGGGTCCATAACTTGAGGATTATCCTCATTGCTGCATAGAACAATTATGTCCTTGATGCATTGCTAGGTGACAAGCCCCCTCCCGCTAATGTAGATGCTTTGAACGCCTGGCAGACGCGGTCTGATGACTACTCTATAGTTCAGTGTGCCATGCTCACGGCTTAGAATCGGGACTTCAAAGACATTTTGAACGTTATGGACCATATGAGATGTTCCAGGAATTAAAGTTAATATTTCAAGCAAATGCCCGAGTTGAGAGATATGAAGTCTCCAACAAGTTATATAGCTGGAAGATGGAGGAGAACAGTTCTGTCAGTGAACACATACTCAGAATGTCTGGGTATCATAACCACTTGACTCAGCTGGGAGTTAATCTTCGGGATGATAGTGTTTTTTTGACTGGAAACTGTAGGGAGAACCCCCCACAGCATTTTACTTTTATTCAAAATAGATAATACAATGTACAAAGATTACAAGGGGTAATCAAAACATAAAAGAAAGAAGAAAGGGAACTAAACTACTAGTAAAACAAAAAGAACCTCAAGGGGGTAAGAAGGAAATCCACTTTAGCAGGTCCTCCTTGTATCTAGCCTTGACTCTGTGCTGCATGAGTGTAATATCATGGATAAATGCACTTCTCCATTTACTAAAACTCCGCCTCGCATGCCTGAACACTCTTGCATTCCTGATTATCCAGATGTTCCAACAAGCAACAAAGACAACTTCAGTAAAAAAAGCTGAGCAAAATCCTGTTTAGCTTGCATAACAATAGCCGACATGTCATCCCCAGGTGACCATGTAATTTGCAGATAGTTCCATATTCTCACACTGAAGTTACATTCAAAGAACAGGTGATTTCTGGTCTCTCTAGTCCTCAAGGGACAAAGAAGGCAGTTAACCCCATCATCAAGATGCCAGTGTCTTCTTTCCACCATATCCTTGGTATTGAGCCTGTCCATGATTAACATCCAGGCAAAACACTTCGATTTTCATTGTGCAGGAGGATTTCCATATCCAGAGAAGAAGAGGGTTAAAAGACATGTTAGAATGCATGAAAGAGTAGAATAGCTTGGGCTTGAATGCATTACATGTCCCTTGCCAGAACCAAGTGTCCTTTTACTCCAGTTCTCTACTACAAGAGACCATAAGATCTTGTACAGTCAAGAACTCCTGATATGCCTGAGCAGATAGAGGTAAATGGAACATATTAATCATATCCTGCGACTGGAAGGCCTCAAAGACTGTGATCCATGGATCTTTCATATAAGAGAAGAGCCTAGAGAACCTTAATTGCAAAGGTGCAACTGAATCCCCAATCTTCCACTTATCAGACCAAAACAGAGCAGAGTTCCCAGAGTTGACTTGAATCCAAGTTGTGTTCCGATGATAGTGTTATTGACAGAGTTCTTCAATCACTGCCACCAAGCTACAAAGGCTTCGTGATGAACTATAATATGCAAGGGATGGATAAGACAATTCCCGAGCTCTTCGCTATGCTCAAAGTTGCGGAGGTAGAAACCAAGAAAGAGCATCAAGTGTTGATGGTTAACAAAACCACTAGTTTCAAGAAAAAGGGCAAGGGAAAGAAGGGGGACTTCAAGAAGAATGGCAAGCAAGTTTTCACTCCCGGGAAGAAGCCCAAGTCTGGACCTAAGCCTGAAACTGAGTGCTTCTACTGCAAAGGGACTGGTCACTAAAAGCGGAACTGTCCCAAGTATTTGGCAGATAAGAAAGATGGCAAAGTGAACAAAGGTATATTTGATATACATGTTATTGATGTGTACCTTACTAATTCTCGTAGTAGCGCCTGGGTATTTGTTGCTTTTGTTGCTCATATTTGCAACTCAAAACAGAGGCTACATATTAAACGAAGATTGCTTAAGGACGAGGTGACGATGCGTGTCGGGAATGGTTCCAAGGTCGATGTGATCGCCGTCGGCACGCTACCTCTACATCTACCTTCGGGATTAGTTTTACACATTATATCTGGATCTTGTTTGTTGCGAGACGATTATTCATTTAAATCAAAAAATAATGATTGTTCTATTTATACTAGTAAGAGTGCACGTGCAGCGCATGTTTTGACTAAAATTAATACCAGATGCAAGAATTCAAATGCATAATAATTTGATATTCGCTCCTCATTATTTTTTACAAGTGTATGTTAATTTCAAAAGTAAACTTTTCATTCCTTGAAAAATGTAATCCACAAGTAAAAGACACTCCCTAGACAATGACATGTCCTCAGCTGCAAAATTATGTTTTGAACACCACCAGGTTTACCGACTATGAATTGCTTCTATCGTGTGACAATGTAGCCTCCCGCGAGCATAATATGTCACTTGAATAGTTGGAATGGAAGGAGAAAAAATACATTTCAAATCAGAACCCCAACGATGGTAAGAACCGATAATATTGAGCCAATCCATTTCTATCTTTGAGTGGTGGTGTGCTATCGCCACATTGGCAAATACTCAGTACCAAACATAATAGAAGTCGCCCCTTGTCTTCCTGAGAGTGTTTGCGAAGACCTATGACAGATCATATAGCTCATGATATAATTTAGCAACAAATCAGTACTGTATAAGGCACTGCATGCTGGTGTTCTTTCAACACAGGTAGTGTCGACCATCATCCATTCAATCCTAAATTCTTACACAAACCGAATTCCAATGTTTTAAACAACTGAAAATCTAACCAAAAGTATAGATGAACATGCAAAATTCAGTAAGAGCACTGCTACTCGGACGACAAATTTATGATCGACGCCTGCATGATCCTACTTTGCAGAGAAAACAGCTAGCGTGCATGCAGGAAGCGCTGTTGGGGAGGACGCATCGTTCGCTGATCGTGCGGGTATTGTCGTGTGTAAAGCAATTTCGATTCAGTAATCTGAACTGAACCTGTGCAGCTTCTAGAGAAAACAAACAGATAGAAGGTTGATATGCAGATGTACACGATCAGTAAAGATTTTTAGGTACTGGAGCACCTAAGCATAATAGCCATAGCATGGGACAAGAATATTTCTGAGCTTCTTACCTGCATATCCGCATATAATATATACACATAATTGATATCGAAAACCACTAATTTGAAGTCTAGCTGTAAGTATGACATCAGCACCAGATACAAATATCTCTAAGCTCCGTATTACTTTAGATATACTTGCAACTCCTGCTGGAAACACTATCAAATTGGGTTGAAATCACAACGGGGAATTCAAGACTGGTTCACCTTTTTCTGGAGAGGAAATTCAGAAAAGCGGAACGACCAGGAATTTTGATATGAAAAGTAGGGAGGAGGACAACTGTAGCTGGCCATAGACAACTGTAGCTGGGCATAGACAACTGTAGCTGGGCATTATTGATTTACTGGGCAGTGGAGGGCTACCAAGCGCTACCAATTAAGCAAAAAATCTGGACGTCCATAAGGGTGATGTAGTCGTACAATCGTAGTAACCTCAGATTAATAATTCAATAATGAAGGTCAATTGCCAACATTTCTAGTTATCATGTTGAAAACGTACAGAGAATGTAGACTGAATTGGAGAACTTACTGTCATAAAGAACATCCATATTCAGTTAACCAATAGATCATTGTACAGTATGAACTAAATTGCATGCAACCTAATCATTAGACATTGTCAGGCTGTGTCATTAACTCATCACTGGCCATGTAGCAAACCTATTTGTTTTTTTAACAAAATTCAGGTATGCTCGATCATTATCGGACTGGCAATACTAACACCATGAACATTGACACACACGGATCAAATGGGATAGGAGGAACTGACCAGTGGAGAAAGCAAAACTGCCGAGTGGGCGTACATAAATTCTCAATAAACTGTATCAACACAGTTAGCTCCATTTTGCAGGGATGGAAAATCAAGTAGTAAAATAAAGTGGGAAATATATTATACAACTTAATAAGAGTTTCCATGTTTGCTTTGAGAGGCTTGAAATTACTACATGTATCAGAGAAGAAAATGGGAAGATCTACATCGCTTGAGAGAAGAACTCTCCTACTTGTTTGCATATAAGAAGTTTTTCTGGTTTAAGGTCCAGATGGATGACACCATTCCTGTGGCACATCGATGAAAATAGAATGGCAAAAGTACATGTCAGATGTCAGACAATAATCCCAATATCCAATAACACAATATACTAAGACACAAACACATGATGCAGCGTTGCCAATGTGCATTCCAGAGCCTGCATGGACATATGCTTAGAAATCAGGATACTGCCATATTTGCAGTGTGCACTGGGATACTCCACAAGGCCATTTCACCAATTACCAGTTCGGTTAAGCAATTAACAACGACAAAACATGGGGCTTATCTGAACCAATTGCTATCGATCCCTAAGAACTGCACAACTAAATTTAGTATGAAGCTTATCTGAAGCTCATCTAAGCTAAAAACTAACATGAGCTCCTCTTGTTTACCAATCTATAGTAACATTACTTGAGCAGTAGCTAACAATTCTTCTTAACCAATATACGGCTTATAACAACCAGTAGTAGAAAGTGTACAGGTGTACTTTTAAAGCAGTAAGTAGCAACGAAGAAAAAACAAGCAGCCTTCTTACCTGGAGCTCCTCAACGATGGTGCAGGTGAGGGCTGCGGCGACACGCTCGGTGTAGTGGCCCTGCAAGGAGATCCTGTGAAAAGCTCGCCACCCTTGCAGAGCTCCATGGCGTGGTACGGCGCCCTTGTCGTCGTGGGTGCCGTTGAGGGTGACGATATTTGGGTGCGGCGCCATGTGGCGCATGATCTCAACCTCCGGCACGCGTCCTCCACGTCCACGGGCATGCGGTTGGAGATGGACTTGCAGGCCATCCGCGCGCCCATGGCGACCTTCGTGCAGAGGCAGGTGACGCTGAACCCCCCACGCGAACCGGTGCCCACGGCCCGACGCAGCAGTTGCACAAGGCGAGCCGAGGGGCTTGCTACGGCCGTGTAGTGAGCTGATTTGGGGGCTAATGGCCGACGGCGGGAGCTAGATTCAGCGAAGGAGGAGACGGCTCAGGAAAAATAAAGGATGGGCGTGCGCACAGGCAGGGGGAGTGGCGACGTACCTCGGTCGCCGCCGTGGAGGGCGGAGGAGCAGTCGGAGTGCTTCGCGGCAAGGTCGGCGAGGATCTTTTTCCGGGGCTCGCCGAGGAACGCGGCGGCATGGGCGCGCGCTGTGGCGAATGACCCGGTCCTCGGGGTCCTTCGAGCATGCCTTGCGCCGGGACCCCTCGTGCTCCTCTTCCCCCGCTACTGCCGACGCCATCTCTTTCTTCCTCCGCCGCTCGCCTCTCCGGTCGCTTTGGGTGGTTGGTTCCATTTGCTCACGCCCATGGGGCAGCAGAGGAGGAGCGGATGGCGGCGGCGATCTGCGCTTGCATCTGATGGGGCGGCAGAGGAGGAGAAAGTTTGCGAGGGCAGAGAGAAAATTAGGGGAATTAATCCCCACTAATTGAGGAGGAAGGGCTGTGCGGGGCAGTCTGCTTCGCGTCTGCGGCAGAACATTTAATCTGATCGTTTATTTGCATGACACCTTTGATGTAATATGAGCTGTTAGATGTAATATGACATCTTTGCATGACACCTGCGGATCCCAATTTTCTTTTGAAGAAATAGCAACACGAAGCTCGCCGCATCACTCGGTATAGTGATGGTGTAATCACTTCTTTAGCTTACCAAACACACCGGTTCGCAAATGCCGCCCAGAGGTCTTTCATAATTCTAATACACTTGATCCCAAGGCGGATCATTTCTAGCAACCTCTTAACCTATCTGATTCAAACTATCATGGGACTTCTCATTCCTCCTCTAGCGAGTCAACGGGAACTCAAATCCCGGCTTTCAAGACTGTACCTGGGTAAGGGTATATTTAATCATTCAAACCTTATGCCTGATCATTATACTGACCTCTTTATACTTCTTATTTTCAGGGGCCAGGCCAAACCCAGCAAGAAGGCAAAGCTGAATAAGCCGGTCGACGACTCCAACCCGTATGAACCGGAAAGGCAACAGTCAGAACCTTCTAACCCAATTGCTGAGGCCACCCTTGATGATCCACCACCACAAGATCATGAAGCCTCCATAGATCATATGGACGCTAGACCGGCTATTTCTAAGCCGCCAAGCCCGATTAAGTCTACCGAGGAGAAGACTGATGATGTTGTTGTCACTAGGTTTGGATTCACAGATCCGGGTCAACCTACTATCTCATCTAAGCACAGCGCCAAGGAAGAAATTCCTGCTGAAGATAAAGGCAAGTGGAAGGTAGGTTTGGATAGCTACGTCCATTTCAGCGCTCAAGACATCCACTCTGGTTACTTGAACTATCTGTACACCAGCCGTGACTTTGAAGCCGGCTTGGTCAATTTGATGAAGGAACGCTATGAGGTAATTTACTCACTATTATCTTTCATAATTATCTGCCTATCAGCCGCCAAGTCTATAGGATATGATAGAATTTCAATATGTTGTAGACTTTCCAGTTGCCGTAAAGAACTGCACAACATCACTAGTAGCCCCCAAGGGCCGACTTAAGTCATCATGTTTAAGCCGGGACTTTAAATAGTAATAATGAACTTTGCATCCGTAGCCCCCAAGGGCCGGCTTAATCAATCATGAATAAACCGGGACTAATCATCTAGTATGAAATCAATAATCCAATATGTACCCTTCATAAGCCGGATCACATCATTTGTCCGGGTCGGCAAATAATCTTGTCTTGAACAAAGAGCAATATGAATTAGCCCCCAAGTGCCAAGTATAATACTTGTATTGTGCTTGGGACTTCAAAAAATTCTTAAGAGCAAGATACATTATCCCTCAAGTGCCAAGGAAAATACTTGTATTGTGCTTGGGACTTCAACAATAATCATACTCATAATATATGTCCATGCTTATCCTACAGGCTGAACTTTCTGAGAAGGACTCATAGCTCAATGATCTGAAGGCCAATGTAAAAACTCAACAGTCTGAAACTTCCAAGGCCAAATCTGAACTGAAGACTGCTTTAGAGAATATTGAGCAACTCAAGCAAAACTTCAATACTGAAAAAGATGACTGGGAAACTGAGAAAACAACTCTATTGAAGAGAGCAGAAGATGTTGAGGCCGCACTTAAACCGGTGACTGAGGAGCTATCCGGCTTAAAGCAACATATCAGTATCATGTCATCAGCCATCTTTGGTAAGGACATATCTCCCTTGCACCTTAATAATCATATTATAAACGGTTGCCGGCTTACCCATAATTTTACTGATATAGGTTCTCGAAGCGCTAAGTTAGGCTCAGAAATGCGCGTCCGGCTTAAAGTTGTCTACACTCTTGTAGAACAGTTGTATACTAGCGCGCAACGAACCATTGCTGCTACACTGCATAAGAAATCTCCCTCCACACTCATCAAAGACACGCTGGAGTAGTTATCTATGTTGCCCCGAAGGATTGACGACATAAAGCGGGGAGCTGCTAGAGCCGGCGCCTTAAGTGCCTTAAGCTGGGCAAAGGCATGGCAAGCCGATCTTGATCCTGAAGATTTGGCCAATGGCTGCCCTAGCGTTAAAGAATATGGAACTGCCTTCAGTGCTGATGACTTTGCGGAAATAGCGAGAGCAATGCGCCCCTTAGCAAGTAAGCTGGCTGATGAAACCAATCTTGCCACATACCAGGCGGCTTATGACGATGAAAACAAGAAAATGAAAGCACTGGTTCACCGGCCAATGGATCTCATCCCACCGACTCGTAGGCATACCTTTGCTCCTGACATTGATCCATCAAACCTTATTGATGATGAAGATGTGTTTAGAGCGTTGACCGGTATCAACTGGGCTACGCCCTGACTTCCAGCTGATGGATAAGCAAGGAGCTGAAGATGAAGAAGAGGTGCAGGATGATCTGGATGCTTCAACCCGCCAACAGTCATGAGCCGGTTTATGAAACAGAATACTTTGCTGTGTTGACATCCCCAAAACATTTATTCTCGTTGGGCCATCATATGCCATCGTGCATGTTTTGTTTACACAACATTACTGATCTGCCAATTGAAGATCTGCCACTTATGCTCATGCTTTCATCAAATATGTGTACCAAATTTATTGTTTGACCTGCACACAAACAAATCACAAGTGCTCTGGCATTTTATCGCAGGGCGGGTCATGACGCCTAGTATAAATCCACTGGTGACTATAGGAGTCCATAACCAGGGTAGGGGATAACATCCCAAATATGAGACATAGTCAGGACTGCTTGGCCCGACTTGTGAAAACTATATAGTAATAAAAAGGGGCAATATAGATCCAAGATGATTAAAAATCCAGAAAAAACGAGGCTTTCATAGGCCGCCAAGCCCAAATTTCAAACTTAAATATGTACTTCAATGAAACTAACATGATAGCCACTAGAGTATCCTCGCTTTCTGTGAGCCGGCTCTCACATGACCCAATCGACATTTTAACCTGGATAAGTTCAGAGTCTTATTAAAAGATTGACTTACCGAGAGTATGCGGGGTCAGAGTAGCATCGTGCAAACAGGCAGGTTTAACCAAGTTTCAAGGAAGGCGGCTTAATAGCCTGGGTTTATCCTTGCTTTCCGTAAGCCGGCTCTCTCATGACCCAATCAATGTTTTAATCTTAACAAGTTCAGGGTCTTATTTAAAAGATTGACTGTTAAGAACATGGCGGGTCATTAAGGATTACGTGGTGGAGAAGCATCTTGCATACAGGTAGGATAACTTGGATTTTTGGTGAATACACCTGGCATCCAGGCCGATCAAAAGGGTGAATGTAGCTATGTTCATTGAACTGGAAGCCCCCAAGTGATATGTGTCTATGTTTGAGCTGTGTTTGAGCATCAAACTCTCTTTGGTCCCTGTAACTCGGGCATCAAGCCTCTTAAGTGATCATATGAGATGACAATAAAGACTCAGTTTCAAAGAAATGAAACGACAGAGGGCCTGAATTATCTGGGATGCCAGATTTATTATATTCATCATAATATATACATTGTCAAAATATGTACATCACAAGAGCCAGTGGCTCAGGTGTAATAAGGCCGAAGATGAGAAATATTCGACGGCCGGCGGGTCTCCTCATCCGACGTGCGTGAGTCCTTGTGTCCACGAACATCGATAAGGTAGTATGACCCATTGTTCAGGTTTTTGATGACCACAAAAGGTCCTTCCCAAGGTGGGGAAGTTTATGCATATCAGTCTGATCCTGGATAAGCCGGAGCACCAAGTCGCCTTCTTGAAAGGTTCTGGTTTTAACCCGACGGCTGTGATAACGGCGCAAATCTTGCTGGTAAATCGCCGAACGAGCCGCCGCAAGGTCACGCTCCTCGTCCAACAGGTCAAGTACATCCTGTCGTGCTTTTTCATTATCAGCTTCAACATAAGCCGCCACACGGGGCGAATCGTGACAGATGTCACTAGGGAGAACCGCCTCTGCTCCGTAAACCATGAAGAAAGGTGTGTAACCCGTAGATCTGTTGGGGGTCATATTGACACTCCATAACACTGAGGGTAACTCCTCCACCCAACAACCCGGCGTCCTCTGCAAAGGGACCATAAGACGGGGCTTAATGCCTCTCAAAATTTCTTGATTGGCTCTCTCAGCTTGACCATTGGACTAGGGGTGAGACACTGATGATACATCAAGTCGAATATGCTCTCGTTGACAAAACTCTTTCATAGCACCCTTGGGAAGATTAGTGCCATTATCAGTTATAA